>OX637401.1:5675000-6275000 GCA_951799425.1 Ilex aquifolium
TGCTCAAACTCAATCTAATCTCAAACAACTATACACCTAAATTCAATTTAACATCTTCAAAAATTATATATATATATTTATATATATATACACGCGCACTATATATTTTACACTATGAAATCTAACACCATGATATATAATAAAATACAAATCTCATAAAATAAGTAATGCATTCACATACCTTCAATGGATCTAACTCCCCATTTTTCTTTTTCCCCCTTCTTCCTTCTCTCTCTAGCGATAAATCCCCCTATTTTTTTTTTTTTTGTTTCAAGGTATAAAATATTGAATATATATATCTACATATCAGTGGACATCTAGGGCAACAAGGGTACTTGCCTTAATCACACTTTCATCTTCTTTAGTTATTATTATTATTATTTTTTGTTCACTGGAAAGGTGCCTTCACAAGCCTTATCACCAAAAGAGCTTATCAAACCTAAATATATCTATATGTACATATAAAAGATTTGGCCTATCCAACAATACTACCATATTTAAAGCACATGTAAAGTAGTCCTAATAAGTCTCTCTAGTGCAAGACTTTCAATAGAAACATATTAGTCTTCTTTAATTAATTTTTACCCTTATACATTTATAATTCCTCCTAGGTAGCACATGCACCAAAATAAAATAATATATATTTTTTTTGTATGGGTTATTACATTGCTGCTCTCCCATTATTTGGTGGCTCACTAGTTCCGATTTTTATTTGTTGGATCCTTCCTCTATGATTTATCTTTGTTGGTTCCTTCTTCCCTTAAGTTATCTTTGTTGGTTCTGATGTTAAAGGCGATACATGGTTGTAACACCCCGCATTTTTCTTTTATATATGTATATAGATATATAGTAAATAATTGTTTTAAAAAAATGTTGATATAGTATAACTCGAGGAAATAATATTTGAAATTTAGTTTTAGTATGTGAAAATATGAAATTTTATGTCCTAGAACTTGTACTAAATAGGTTTGAGGTAGAAATATATGTTGGAGAGGTTTAGGATGGTTTTGGAAGAGATTGGAATAGATTAGAAATGAAAAATAAAGGAAGTAGGCAAATCTGGGATCAACTACCGGTAGTAACTACCGGTAGAAACTACCGGTAGTAACAACCGGTAGTCAAGTGTCCAGTGTACCCGAGCTACCGGTAGTCAAGTGTCCAGTGTACCCGAGCTACCGGTAGTCAACAGGTAGTCGAGTGTCCAGTGTACCCGAGCTACCGGTAGTCAACAGGTAGTCGAGTGCCAATGTACCCGAGCTACCGGTAGTCAAAATCAGCTATCGGTAGTCGCTGTAAAAATCAGACAATTTTAGTTCGCGAACAGCCGGTTTTTCCCCCACTATAAATACTTCTTGCCATCCCCTTAGCCTTCATTACACACCTTAAAACCCTAGAAAACATTAGAGAGAAAGAGGGGAAGAGAAAAACACAAGATCAAAGGTGAAAAACAAGGAACTTAAGGGTGATTCAAGATCCAAGCCCTAGATTTCCAAGAACATCAAGGTAGGGGTTTTCTCTCACTCTCTTACATTGACGTTAGGGTATTTATATATGTATGTTTTGGCTATCAATGGTATATATATGCTATGAAATCATCCTCTCTTAGGCTTTTTGGCAAAGATTACAGGTTTTGAACAAAGTTAGGGTTTAATACCCATGAAATCTCTTTTCTAGTTTTAAAACTCTAGTTGTTGGGAGAGTGATGTATTTCTTCTTAAATGTTTCTTTATTATGAACTTCAAAAACCGTAGTTGTTTGTGTTGGGTAGAAAAATGATGTTATTGTGATCTCATGTATTTTCTTTGTTGGTTGGGGAATTGTTACATAATATATCTTGGGGATTTTGGAGAGATGCTTGTAAAATGATATAAATATTGGAATGGATGCTTGGTTGGGTTGTTTGTGATGCCTTGAGGGTGAGAGGTTCCTTATAAGGATGCTCATGCCAAGAGAGGAGAGTATGTGATTTCCCTCAAGAGGTTCCTTATAAGGATGCTTGAGTTTGTGATGCCTTGAGGGTGAGAGGTTCCTTATAAGGATGCTCATGCCAAGAGAGAAGAGTATGTGATTTTCCTCAAGAGGTTCCTTATAAGGATGCTTGAGTTTGTGATGCCTTGAGGGTGAGAGGTTCCTTATAAGGATGTTCATGCCAAGAGAGGAGAGTATGTGATTTTCCTTAAGAGATTCCTTATAAGGATGCTTAAGAAACTAAGCCTTGAGGGTGAGAGGTTCCTTATAAGGATGCTCATGCCAAAAGAGGACAGTATGTGATTTTCCTCAAGAGGTTCCTTATAAGGATGCTTGAGTAACCAAGCCTTGAGGGTGAGAGGTTCCTTATAAGGATGCTCATGCCAAAAGAGGACAATATTATATAATGTGTGGCAAATGGTTTATATTTTGAAAATGAATGTTTATTAGAATTGGTTATTATTGTTCATTCCTAGTACTATGACTACTTAAACTTGAGATCAGTTGTAAAATGTCATTGTTTGACTGCAAAGATTATGTATGCTATTTGTGAAATGAGACCGGCCGTTTTAAATGCTTTTCTAAACCTTGTATGGGTTTGAGAGAATTTTTCTACAGAGCTTCGTGCTCACCCCCTACTACTGACATTTTTCAGATTACCCGCTTGAGGAGGACTTAAGGGTCGAGGAGCCCGCTACTTGGGAGACTCCACTTGACGGGATTGTGGATCCCGAGGTGGACGCGTAAAGCGACCTCCTTTCCTTTTTGTACTAGACTAGGATATTCATTTTGAACCTTGTAAAGTCTAGTTTTCTTTTGTAATTCCGCTGCGCTACATTATTGGATTTTTGGGATGTAAAGGCCAAAATGGGTCTATTCTTTTGGGATAATGCTGTAAATTTTATGGATGACTTTATGAAGTCTTATTTATTGATGGATTATTTTAGTGCTCTCATGATATGAATGTTTTAGAATGTAATGTCGTCCAGGGTGTGTTTTGGGGCGTTACAATGGTCCCTTCATCTGATTGTTAGTTGAATGTTAGGTGGGCTTGGTGGTTTATTGGGTTGATTGGACTGCGGGCTTTGTGAATTTGGTTTTGAATTTTTGTTTGGTTTGGTGTAAGTATTGGAGTTTGTTGGATTGCTGGTTTGATTTGTTTTGTTTTGTTGGCTCACTAATTCCTGAATGCTTATATTATAGTTTAAGCTGTTTGTCACGGACTTGTTTTTTTCAAGATCCCGTGCGACACTTAAATACCAACAAGCTCTTAAGTAAGCCTTTCAATCTAGCTGGTAACAAGTTGCTTGAAATGACACAAAGAGACAACAAGAGAGTTAGAGAGAATGTAAGTATTATACTGCACAAAAGGAGATTACACTTCTTGGTTTGGTGAGTGAAAATGAGACTCACCCCTTGGCCTTACATTGAATTGCTAAGATTAATTCAGGTGTCTTATATTTAGGCTATCTCTAAAATGTTCTATATAAATATCTAAGATATTTACAAGGACAAAGAGTTCTCTAGAATACTCTAGGTTTTTCTAGGCTTCTTCTTCCTTCTCTAGTGTTCTCTAGAATGTTCCTTTAAGAAGACCTAGAGTTCTCCAAAACCTCTACTCTATAGTTCTCCGGATCCTTCTAGAAGCAGGTCGTGACCTTCTAGGGTACAACAGATTGATAAATTAGTCTCCAAGTACTAATTTTATCCAAAAACTAAACTCTATTTCTAAAATTGCCCAAGTCATGGGTCTTTTGTAGGTTTAAACGTATCCTCCACTTTGTCATTAATGCCTCTTTCATAGGCACTCTCCATCGACGGTTACATAGGCGTCCTTAGGTAGTTCTTCTTTTAGTTTTATCCCTTTGCCTGTCTTCTAGGCTTTCAGGGCATGAAACTGCTATCTTTTGAATTCCAAATAACCTTATTCTTTCCTCCATTATGGGTGTAACTACCCTGGAATTTGAAATGGTCATGTCGACTAGCCATATTCTTTGTTCTGATTCATTATCTGGATATGTGTCATTCATTGTTTGTTTACCATATTTGTAGAATATGGTCCAAACATATCCATAACAAAGAAAAAAAAATGTAAAAGACATAAATTAAGAAATTAAGTCCATATATGGAAGAGGAAACTCCTCTTCAGCGTTCGGATTCAAAGGCAAACTCTACAAGTTTATTGGGTTGACCATGTCAACCCAAGGGAATGGGATTGTAAGAGTATGCACAGAAACTGTTTGATTCAAGTTTTGAGTGATCGTTTCTTTTAGATAATGTTGGTAACACTTGGAATAAAGATTATGAGTCGCCGGTGTTTTGTAGAAATTCCAACCTTTAGCACAAAAACTTGAGATTTCTTGACAGTGTTGATGGGTCAGGCCCAAATAATCCAATTCGGGTGGAAAACCCAAAACTTTTTAAGAGCCCAAGCTCCAGGAGACTAAGCAGGCCCAAAGTGGTCCAGACCGGTCAAGCTCATTAGGGAGCTACACCACTAAGGGAACATCCGGGCCGTTTAGAGAAAGTCAACATTCCCTCATCATTTGGCCAAGACCTTTGGAGAGCACTCCCTTGCCGGTTGAGGAGAGGAGAGGTCGCCAAGGAGAGGAGGGGTCTGTAACGCCCCAAAACACACCCTGGACGGCATTACATTCTAAAACATTCACATCATGAGAGCACTAACATCATCCATAATTAAATTAAACTTCATTCATCATCCATAAAATATTTACATCATTATCAAAAGAATATGCCCAACCATGGCATTTACATCTCAAAAATTTAATAATGTAGCGCAGCGGAATTACAAAAGAAAACTAGACTTTACAATGTTCGTACATATTGGTTTCTAGTCTAGTACAAAAGTAAAAGGGCATCTCTAAATGTCCCACTCGGGATCCAGGTACCCCTCTAATGAGGCTTCCCCAAGGGCCTGCTCATTGGCGCCAAGCTCCTCCTCTATAGCATAATCTGAAAAATGTTAATTGTAGGGGATGAGCACGAAGCTCTGTAGCAAAATCTTCCCAAACTCAAACAAGGTTTAGGAAAGCATATAAAACGGTTGGTCTCATTTTCACAAATAGCATATATAACATTTTGAAGGAAAAGCAGGACATTTTAAATAGATCTCAAGTTTAAGGAACCACGGTAATTAAAAGAATAAGTGAACACAAGATACCAATAAGAATCAATTCCCAAAACATAATCCATCCCACCATACACCATTTTCACAAGTTCTTGTGGCATCCCATACTACCTCAAAACTCTTGCAGAAATCGTATTTGGTACAATGCACGATGACCCACACGGTGTGCCCGATACAACCCACGTTACTAAACCGTGATCATTAGCGATATGAAAAGTTTATACCCACACGGCGTACAAAGGCGTCTACCCACTCCATGTGGTAGGAAAAGTTCATACCCGCGTGGCATATAAAGACGTATACCCACTACATGATCCCCGGTCCATAGTAATCCATGTTCGTATCGTACAACCACCCAAGAGATAAAATACCAACAAATATCTCACCTAAACAACAATTACACAAGTCCCCAATTCACCCTCAAAGCCTTATTTCTCAAGCATCCTTACAGGGAACCTCTCACCCTTGTTCCTCCAAACAACCAAACAAGACATACGATATCCACAATTTCCTCAATTAACCCATAACTCCACAAATCCTCAAATTTCACAATTTGTACCATAGCAAAATGGAAGAAAAAGAGCAAGAGATCACCATAAACATTATTTTGTTATACAATATCAAACACTAAGGTTGTGATGGTGAGAACAAGGAAAATGTAAAGAGCAAAGATTCATTTTTCTTAAAACTAGGGTTTGAGAATGAAAAAGGGACCTTTAATGGTTACCCAACTACTAAAATGTTTAAAACATGGTAATAAATGCAAGAGGATCAAGAATCAAGTAAATAATAGCAAGTATATATGATTTTGAACCAAAAGAATACATATAATTTAATCCTAGCCTCAATGTAAGAGAATATGAAGAAATCCCCTACCTTGGTGTTCTTGAAAAAATTAGGGCTTTGATCTTGAATCAACCCTTCAATCTCTTGTTTTCTCTTGTTCTTGTGTTTCTCTCTTTCTCTCTTATGTTTTCTAGGGTTTGGAGTGGTGTAATGAAGGCTAAGGAGGTGACAAAATGTATTTATAGTGGAAGAAATGGAGGAAGACCCGCAGTCGGATCGGGCTGGATTTTGTCGGGCGTACCGGTACGCGTACCGGTACGGTTGAGCTTCTGGAGTCCAGCGTACCGGTACGCGTATCGGTACGATTTGACTGCCAGATTTTTGTTTCAACTTCCAATGCAGTTTTGACCCATTTAGAGGTCGAATTGGAAAATTTTCATGAGACATACTTTTGTAGCCCTAGATGTCTACTATCTACTGTAAAAATTTCAGATCAATTGTACTTAAGTATAAAAAGTTATGGCCAAAACACTAAGTAGTGTTCAATACCCATTTTTACCCAAATTCTCGCTAAAGTGTATTTTAACTCCGAGACACTTCCTAACTTCCAATACATCCATATTACCACTCCCAATGTTTTTCGACCTTCCGGATTCCATGGAATCATTATTTTGACCTACAAACTTTTAGAAACTTGTCTAATCACCCTTTCCAAGTTTAAACATCTTCGACACGTAACTTCCCAATCAAATTGTCTCCATAGCATTTATTCCTACGGTTTATTCTTATGTCACTACATATATCTACATCTTTACAAATATTATTTACTATATATATATCTCTATAAATATATAAAAGAAAATTCGGGGTGTTACAGGGTCGCCCAGTATAGGCACGCAAAGCCAAGTCAGCGGTCTGCACTGCTCGCCCAACAATGGTGTCAAAAGCAGCCTCCTCACCCAGATCTACGCGCATAGTAGCCACTTCGTGCCAAATCTTCTCAGCATTTCGCACCAAGTCAGCGGTCTGAACCGCTCGCTTGGCCACATGGGCTGCTCGCCCAACCCCAGCCTGGACAGCCTCGCCAGCCGTTGGGTCTGCTCGCCTCTCAAATGGCACCCCCGCAACACTAGATAGCAACCAAGCTTGCTCGCCAAATGAAGACGGCTGGGCGCCCAGGTTTGCTCGCCCTTTTGTGCACAAGGGCAGCTCACCCAAATCATCTCCACCATGAGCAAAGGGCAGCTCGTCCAAATCACCTCCACCATGAGCAAAGTGCACGCCCAAGTCACCTCCACTATCTAGTGCCCTTCAAGAATCCAAGAAAGGGAGTGAAAGAAAGAGTTTATATAGCTAATGGAGTCTCACAGGCGAGAGGAGCCTACTGAAAGGGAGGAAATTGCCAATCAAAAGGAGTTTCAAAAAATTCACTTGGAGGAGTCGGATCATCACCACCAAAAGTGTTCGGCGTACTCTGCCTTTTGACTCCAGAACCAGGCTCGCCCAAGGCAACTCCAGGCTCACCCAAGGCAGCCCCAGGCTCGCCCAAGGCAGCCCAGGCTCTCCCAAGACACCCAAGGAAGCCCCAGCTCGCCCAAAATCGCGCGCCAGCTGCCTGCTCGATATTTTGACCGTAATTTTTGTTCCGTAACTCCAAATGGGGCTTATAATATATCAAATCGAAGCTCTCGGCGAGCCCTACAAGACTCACAGCTTTTTGCTGTGATTGATGCTATAAAAAGTCCAAAAAAGGCTCAGAAACAGCTGTTTTGGCCTCCCGAAGTTTTTTCAAAAAAAAAAAAAAAAAAAAATTTCTGCTCGCCCAGACCCTATCTGCTCGCCCAAGACACAGTGTGCTCGCCAAAAGCTGCCTGGACGCCCAAAATCGCTCGCCCAACTCTCTGCTTGAAGTTTTGACCGAAACTTTTGCTCCGTAACTCAAAACAAGACTTATAATATATCAAATCGAATCTTTCGATGATCCCTACAAGACTCACACCCTTTGGTTGTGATTGATGTTGTTAAAAGTCCAAAAAAGGCTCAGAAACAGCTGTTTTGGCCTCCCGAAGTTTTTTCGGAAAAAAAAAAAAAAATCTGCTCGCCTAGATCAGCACCCTCAGCGCCTCAGCAGGCTGCACGCCCAGGTTGGCGCCCAGGACCGCGCCTCTCAGCGCCTGCTCGCCCAGATCAGCTTCGCCTCTATTGCACGCTTAAGGGGCTGCTCCGCCTCGGCTGCACGCCCTCTGCTGCACCCCCAAGGGGCTGCTCCGCCTCGGCTGCATGCCCAAGGGGCTGCTCCGCCTCTGCTACACGCCCACGGCCTGCTCCGCATTTGCTGCACACCCAAGGGGCTGCTCCTCATTTCCTGCACGCGCACTTGGGTTGGAGACCTTGCCAAAATTGCCCAAAAGCAAAAATGCATCGTGCAAGGGAAGAGTCATCTAGCAAAGGAAGTCTCCACCACCTAAAACTCAAGATGTAAACTAATGCCCTATTTTCCAAGTTTCCTTGGACACAGGGGCATTGGGGGGCAAATGATGGGTCAGGCCCAAATAATCCAATTCGGGTGGAAAGCCCAAAACTATTTAAGAGCCCAAGCTCCAGGAGACCAAGTAGGCCCAAAGTGGTCTAGACCGGTCAAGCTCATTAGGGAGCTACACCACTAAGGGAGCATCCGGGCCGTTTAGAGAGAGTCAACATTCCCTCATCATTTGGGCAAGACCTTTGGAGAGCACTCCCTTGCCGGTTGAGGAGAGGAGAGGTCGCCAAGGAGAGGAGGGGTCGCCAAGCGGTTTAAAGCTATTAAGTTGTTACAATCCGTTATGACCGTCAAACTACCCATTCAATTACTACACAGACGACTATAAATTGTAAGCTTCCCCATCACTTGGGGGGCATCTCACAAAAATCAAGCTCATCTCTCTTCCCTCTTGTAATTCTCTACTTTCCCAACACACCGGAATTAATAAAATTCGGCGAACTTAGCCATTGAAAGTGGACGTAGGTCTTGTTGACCGAACCACTATAAACCTTGACTTCCTTCTCCCTCTCCTTACTTACTGCATTTTATACTGATCACTTGACTGTTGTGTGCAAACCAATTTTTGCATCATCAAGTGTGTCTTGTATTATTGGATCTGTTAAAGTGATACGAGATATATAAACTGTATAATGTCACTGTCAAGTGTCAATGTCACGTCAAAGTAGAAATATATTTTTGTCTTTAATATTCAATTAAAAGAATTCGTCCTCTTTAAGACCAAATAAAATAAAGTTTAAATTACATTATCCAATTTTTTTAAAAATAGGTCGACCATCGAAAACCTCATTATTATATATATATATATATTAGTTGTGCAACAACCAACTTCTCTAGAATTTCACTGTCAGTTACCCATCTTGGTCATCAAACAGCGCCAACAAAGTGCGGTAAGGGAGAACCATATTTTGTAGCTTGAAAAATAAATAAATAAGAATTCTCACCTTGACCCTTTAAAAAATATTTTTTATATTATATTAAAAATATTATAATATGACTCTATTGTTAATTTTGATTACTTATTCCATTAAGGAGATTGCAATTATTAATTACAATATAAAAAGTAATTTTTAATTTTTAAAATTCACAAAGTGCGATTTTCAGCCGGCCGGCTGTTAAATGCCGAAGGAGAAAGAGACAGAAGCTACTTGCTTACTTGTCAATGTCCAACAAACATCACTATGGTTACACTTGCTTCTGTTTCCTGGACTCTATATGCTAGACAAAGACTCCGAAGGCATCCCACGGTTTGGGTTTGAATTTTGGGTTGAAATGGGGATGTTTGCTGTGTCTATTTCAGCTTTGCTATGCATAGTCTCTGTGATTTGTTCTTATGAGACTGTCAATGGGTATGCCAAATACAATACTGGAAGTGTCATTGTTGAAGGAAAATTGAACGTTCATTTGGTTCCCCATTCGCACGACGACGTGGGTTGGTTGAAGACCATTGATCAGTACTATGTTGGATCAAATAACAGCATTCAGGTCATGCATTATTGGTTTATTTTTGTGTCAATTGAATGGGAATTTTAGTTAAATGGTTTGTTAGTTATATGTTGTTTGATGATTCTTGGTGCAGGGTGCATGTGTTGAGAATGTACTGGACTCGGTGGTTATGTCATTGCGCCGTGACTCGAATAGGAAGTTTGTGTTTGCTGAAATGGTAAACTGTAAATATTGGCATATTTTGATTGTGTACCTTGAGCTTATATTTTAACTTTAATGAACTTTATTGGGTACTGATGATTTTATTAAAGTTCATGGTTCTGGATTTTGGTTTCTTTCCATCATGCAAAGTTCGGAATTATTCTATATGTCTTCATTTTGCAATTTAGTAGCGGTACATTGTTACGTTCAAAGAATTATGAGTTCTAAACCTCCACAAGTCCGGAGACTATAGGAACAGAATTGGTTCATAACAATCGGTATCAAAGCAGACACCACGTCATGCGTTCGAGTCATGGAAGAGACGACCTTTAAGTTGGGTTAAAATGTCTTAGTATTATGTATGGGCATAGTGATATCGCGTTGAATATTGGTGGATGAGTAGAGTCGCCAAAGGGAAAGGGCTACCGTTTGGCCAGTGTCAATAGAGTGAATCGCCGTGGACGTTGGTTCTAAGCATGGTGGAATGTTACGTTCAAATAATTATGAGCTCTAACCTCCCACAAATCCTCGGACTTTTGAAACATCGGCTGGTTCATAACACACACACATCTATACTAACAACAGCTATAGTTACAAGTAATTGATACATAGGGCGCAAAAACTCGGGGTACTGGGAGCCGTGTACTGGGTAAGTACAGACCTGGTGGCTGCTAATGGATTCAAAAAGCTGCTTTTTTTTTTCTTTTTAACTATTTGAGGAATAGATTTTTTCCCATTCTATTTGATCACATACTATGTGGTTGTCCTAAACTTGCTTTAACATTGTTGAATCTGCCACATTGTTTTTTTAAGTCTTTTATCTCTAATATGTAGATAATGTCGCAAAAACTGACCGGGAAAAAAGAATGTGGAAAAAGTGGCTTGGTTGTGGGGGCGAACCTCAATTTTTATTTTTATTTTTTTGGTCATTGTATAAACAACATTCCTCAATTCACTTTGGTTGGTTTTATGCATATCCAAGTTGACACAATCATCTTTTTTAGTTTTACGAATACAATAGAATAAGTATCTCTATTCGACTAAGCATAGAGACTTAGATTCTGTAAGTGTTAATCCTGTAATTTACATGATATTATTTTATATGTTACAACCCCCACCCCACTCCCCCCAAGTCCCCAACACACACAAAACAGAACTTTTTGAAATTGTAGGCATTTCAGGATCTCAATATATGATCTCATCTTTCTTTTATATGATGTTTCTGTGCTACATTGTCAATTTGTGTTCACAAACACAATTGACTTTGTATTAGCATGATAGTGTCTCCTAATTATCTATAGGTTAAATGTCCATAACAAGGATTTTTTAACCTCTTCCAGTAAAGTTTGAATGTGTAGAGAGGCACACAAAACAAAATGTAAGTGACAATCAGTGAAAATGTAAGTGACAGTCAGTGTGACTGTATTCATCCAGGAAACATAATCTTCATCAACAACTAAACAATTATGTGGCATTTTTCTAGTTATGTGTGCAATATATTTTTTTTGTTATGCAGAACTCCTTGTGACTGCCTGATATAGTTTACTATGGAATCTTAGGCATTTTTTCAACGATGGTGGGAAGGGCAAACTCTGGAGATACAAGAAGAAGTGAGAAAGCTTGTTGATGCTGGTCAGTTGGAATTCATGTATGGCATTCAGTTGCGACATGTCAATAGTTTTTTCTTTCTGGGTGTCTGGCATATGTTTTTATCTTAATAATTCTCTTGCTTAGAAATGGTGGCTGGTGCATGCATGATGAAGCAACTTGCCATTACATAGATATGATTGACCAAACAACTCTAGGTCATCGCTTGATAAAGAACCAATTCAACAAAACTCCTCGTGCTGGATGGCAGATTGATCCATTTGGGCACTCTGCAGTGCAAGCTTACCTACTTGGGGCTGAGGTACATGATTTTGGCAGTGTTAAAATTGTACTAATATTTGTAATAGAACTTAAATTTGATTTGTTTTCAAGAGTCAGACCTAACCTCAGTGGCAGAAATTAGAATATCTCTGAAGATATTTGTGTGTTTTTCCTTAACAATGGCACTTGAATTTCCCCTGAATTTGTTGTCAATTCAGCTTGGCTTTGACTCTGTACATTTTGCACGCATCGATTATCAAGATAGAGAAAAGCGCAAGGGAGATAAATCTCTTGAAGTTGTATGGCGTGGGTCCAAAACTTTTGGTTCCTCGTCTCAGGTTTGCAGCAGCAACTATTGCTCTGTTCTAATATACTTTATTTTTTTTAAATTGCTTGCTTCATCCACAAATCAATGACACGTGTTTGGGTTCTCTGCAGATATTTGCCAACACATTTCCTGTTCATTATCGTCCGCCAAATGGTTTCAGTTTTGAAGTGGATGTTGACTTCGTTCCCCTCCAGGTTCTATAGATAATTGTTAAAGCACTAATAGTAATAATATTAGGGTTCTGAGAAGAGAACAAGAAAGAGAAAAAAGGAGAGGAAGAGAGAAAGTAAGAATAATTTGTGTGTAGGCTGTGTTGCCCTACACCCACTTCTTTGTATTAGACAGAGATTGAGGGTAATTACAAATTTACAATATTACCTTATGCTAGCTTATTATGTCTAATAATCAGAAAATAAGAACTCTAACAATATAATTAAGGAAAAATATGTTTCTCTTGACTTTGTCCTGATGTCCTTGTGCATTATAGGTTCTCATATTGTTCCTGCTAAATTTGCAGGATAATCGTCTTCTTTATGACTACAACGTTCAGAAGCGAGTTAATGATTTTATTGATGCTGCATTAACTCAAGTAAACTCTAATGCCATTGTAGCTGTTCAATAAAATATGCATGACTCTGACATTATCATTACGCTCTCAATGGGAGGATGTTCTAAGTCCTTTAGAAGGTGAAATTGTGTGTATACATTTGATTATGGCTTGTATCTTTGATACGCAGGCAAATGTAACTCGGACAAATCATATTATGTGGACAATGGGCGATGACTTCCAATACCAATATGCTGAATCTTGGTTTAAGCAAATGGATAAATTAATCCATTATGTCAACAAGGTTAATTTGATCTTAAGAAGTTAGTTTATTCGCAGACCTATCAAGCTTGCTTCTTCTGCACCTGGCTATCCAATGCACATATATATGAATGGTGGCATTGTAAGCATTTAGATGATTATTATGTTTTGGATATGAAGGCATCCAATGATCAATGTGTGTAATAAAGCAATTCTGCTTTGTCCTTATTTCTTTTTGCAAGGCAATGTGAAATGAAATTTTGATACCTAATATGGAGTTCGGTAGTGGAAAGAAATGGTACTGCACATGGCACATTTGTGGATGACCAAGTAAAGAGGACTTAGTGTTATGCTTTTAATTATAGTTCACATCTAAGAAGCTTTCAAGAGTGAGCACAAACTGGTGCATTTCATAAATATATGTTCTAAAATTCTTATTTTGCGTAATTCAAAACCAGTGTGACATTCAAATTTAGTTACACAGCATTCGAGCATTTAATTGAACTGTATAACCTACTCTGTACTACCTAGAACCAAAAGGAAAATGTGTAGCAGTTCTGTCTCTTGTTCCTCATATAATTGCAGTTTCAGTGATGTATTTGCCACTTTTTTCTTTCTCATATTCTATGTCTTTGCATTAATATTTTATTTTTAAGTTATGCAAGACATTTTAGGTGTGGGAGCTTAAGGATTGACACGTTGCCTCATTGTGTGTTGATGAGGATATGCAAATGGAATAGAACCATTTAAAATTTGAAGAATATGGTGAATAAAATTACTTATGCCTCCAATATCCATAAATTTTTGTCATTCTCTCCCACCCCTGCTGCTCAAGTAAATGAAAATGTTTCTTACTTTCTTCGATAGCATTTCCACATCATCACTTGAGTTTTGAGATCTTACCAATTTCCTAGTCATCCATCCACGTTTTGCAATCCTCTGTGAAGTTGAAATTCATGCAACGTGGACATTCTTGTATTTTACGTGTTCTACTGCAAATAGTCCTAGTGCTAGTAGGACATGCTAAACTTCCTGCCAATAGGAGGAAAAATGTTGGTCACTGTGGTTTATGTGGATAATTAAGCCATGCCACATGATGCTTCGTCTTGCCTTACTTGCATGGACTTAAATTGGGAGGTTTTATCAGTTCAATGTAATTGTTGGTTTGTAAATTGAAGCAAGGATTTCAGTTTTGGTTATGTAAATTCGTGAGTATGAATTTTAGTTGAGTTGATTCACAGGATGGTCAAGTAAATGCATTGTATTCTACCCCATCCATCTACACAGATGCAAAACATGCAGCAAATGAATCCTGGCCACTGAAAACTGATGACTATTTCCCGTGAGCATTTCTTGATTCGTTCTGTCAGGTACCAGTCTAGTCTAAATAACCTTATCAACTTAATTCATGATACAAATGCTTGTATATTGATTCTTTACAGATATGCAACGAGAGCAAATACTTATTTCACTGGTTTCTTTACTAGTCGCCCAGCCTTGAAGCGATACGTCCGTATATTGAGTGGATATTATCTGGTATGCTCATAAAACATTCCCTGGCTTGGTGGCATATTGTGTCATAATGAGGACATAATTGGTTGTACACTTGGTTTCTCAACATTGTCTAAGCTTTGTTTGGGATTAAACTTGTTAAAATTTCCTATGTCCAAAATAGGCAGCACGCCAACTTGAATTCCTGGCTGGAAGAAGATCTGCTGGTCCCCACACTTTTAGTTTAGGAGATGCTTTAGGAGTTGCACAGCACCATGATGCTGTCACTGGTACTGCTAGACAGCATACGACAAATGACTATTCAAAGCGCTTGGCAAGTGGTGCTTCCGAGGTGTGCTATTAATAATTTTTCAAACTTTAACCCTTTGCTCTCTTATGCTTCTTGTATACAGGACCTTTTTAGTTTCATTTATATTTTCCAAATGGAATAACTGTCATAGGCAGAAGCTGTTGTGAATTCAGCTTTGTCATGCCTAATTGATTCAAGAAAAGGCGGCCAATGTCCCACACCTAGATTGAAATTTAGACAGGTGATGTTCCAATACTGAGATTTTGTTCCTTTTTTGATTTTTTTTTTAATAATTTTTTATCAATGTTTAGTGTTTTACCGCATGACTATTTAGTACCGAGGTTGTTACCATTGAGGGAGCCACATTGTCGCCAAGGGTGGTCATGCCCCCCCCCCCCCCCCAACTTTTCAAAAATACCCTATACCCCTCTTAGTTTTTCAAAACAAATGTCTTCCCTTAGGTTTTCAAAAATTTCTATATGTTAAGAGTATTAGAGTATTATGTAAATACTAGTTTGTTGTAATAAGTATACCCCTAGAAAGTGTATACGTCTTTTGTATGATTACGAGTTAACTATAAATACAAGTGGTTTGTGGGAGGTAGGTTAAGTTTTTGATCACTCTCCGCCTTTCTCTAATATTGTGTTACTTCTCTCAACTTAACATGGTATCAGAAAATTAAGATCCTAAACACGAAAAAAATAACCCAATCGGTATCTATCTTCCTCGTTGACCAGTCTTCCTCGCTCAACTAGTCGGTGTAGACCTCAATCGTGATAGAGGTGTTGCTGTCGGAGTCGCTGCGTGGTGGTGGTGGTGTCACGTCGTTGGAAATCTGCTGTGGAGGTGTTGTCGGAGGTCATCTATGTCGTTGTGGTGGTGTTGCTTGTGTCGGGTGTAAGGCGCTATTGTGGTGTTGTGTTAGATTTTGGTTGAAACCCTACTCAGTGGAGAAGACGACTCCAGGCCGTTGTGGTTCTGCTGCATGTGTTGGGTGTGAGGTGCCGTTGTGGCGTTGTGTTAGGGTGTAACACCTCATCCATTTCCGTAATATTTCAGAGCACTAATAACCTTCACAATCACTAAATGATACAGTCTCCAAATAATGAATAAACTATGATACCAATTTCATATACATTTCAAAACATGTACATCCAGACTATCATAACTTACACATCTCAGATATAATACTCTTTCAACTCAACCCTTATAACATAACACATTTTCAAATCTTCACTAAAGAAAACAGAGAAAACATCGACAGTTCGAACATACGCGGACTTCCTCCCCCTGCTAATCTGAAAAAGGGGAAATGATGTAGGGTGAGCATCAACAGCTTAGTAGAGTAACTCAATTTCCAAGCAAACGAGTTTAAAAATAACATAATTTGACATGATTGGACAATATCAAAACATTCCAGTTCATACATAAGTAATAGAGGAGAAAACTTTGAACGAAAGCATTTAAGTTGAAAACAATAATACGATCATAACATCAATACAGTACTGCACCGGTGAGCGATCATCCCAATAGACCATTCAGGGTCAATACGATCCATACGAACATACGATCCAATAATTTAGGGGACTTTCACCCCAAGGAAGATATGCTCCCAAGATAATACGATCCAATTCAGTACCCAAGTCCGAAGACTAACAGGGCCACCCAGGCATTTGTGAACTCAATGAGATACCCTCTACGGCCTCAACCTGAAATGTATACCCTCCGTCACTCGACCGTTGCGCACTTACATTTAATTCCAAAAGGATCCTTAAGTTTCATTTAATATAAACAATGCAATCAATACGATCATTACGACCATTGGTGCGAACCACGTTCAAAAACCCTGATCCGGGTCCAGATCCAAGTCAATATTCAAAACACCCAACCATATATTTCAAAACATGCTCAAGAATCATAAATAACATATGAAATAATTTAGAAACAAGTTGGAAAAATATCGCTTGTTACAGGATTGAGAAACCATACCCGTCTCGATATTTTGATCTTAAATAACAAAAAATTATACAGTGTTATTTTTCGATGAAATTTAATACACATACTCAATTAACCTACCTAAGAATGAATATAACATTTATTTTCTCAAAATCACTCAAAAACTGGGTCAAATTGGCCTCGAAGGTCAAAACAGTCGTTTTACTACTCATTTTGATCCGGCCGTCGGATTGATTTGAAATTTTACTGGGACCTCCGCACGAACATTAAAGAACTTTTGGCACCAACCAAAGGTCGATTGGTGGTAGGACGCGCCCAAAATTGCTGTCGGAGTCCACTGGTGTCCCCCACACCACTTCATCTTCAACCTTTGATTTGTTTGACTTTTGCCCTAAGTGCAGAATTTTCTGCTCAACTATCCCACTTTGACCCCATAGTTCTTCCACTACAGTACACCATTTCCTTTTTTTTAACACCCACATAATCTTTGGACAACCTAGTTTCAATCCCCCTTAGACTAAACCTTCGAATTTAACTCACGTCATCAAATTATTGGTCAAAGTTGGCCAAAATCATTTTTTAAACATAAGGGCAGACCTGCAACTGCCCGTTTCAGCCCCAAAACGACCTCTAAATCCAATTCCAAGGCCGGAAATGGATTCCTTGACCCCAAATTAGCTAGACTAGACCGAAGCCCCCTTTCGAAGCTTAAACAAATTTTTCTTAAAATCACATTTTCACTTCTTCAAACCCTCACGCCACTGTTACACCACCACACACCACGACAAACTACCACACCACCACCAAACAACTCATTGAGACCCCCCAAACTCAACAATACCAATCAATTAACTCAAATCATGCTCAAATCTCAAACCCGTTTCAAAATCCAAAAACTCACTAAACTTTAAAACACAAATTCATGCATTAGTACTAAACCAAATCAAAATCCAAATACTTAAATGAGTTTCTAACAGCCATATTAAGCTATTAGTATACCTCTTAGTGTTTGAAGTTGTCTCTGCAAGAATCTGAAATTTCAAAGTCTACACTTTCTCTCTTTAACTTCTCTTTCTTCTCTCTCTCTTCCAACCGAATTTTTCTCTATTTTTATCCCCCTAAGCAGCTCACTCAGTTTTCACCAAGCAACTGGGTGCCCCCCATGCAACCTAGCAAGCCTCCATCTATCACCTTGCAAGTGTAGAAGACCCTTGAAGCTTCAATGGCATTTTGGTAAATTCCTAATTTTGTCTAATTTCGAAAATTAATTAAAAATATTATTTTTATTTTAAAATTACATACCTATTAAATCAAGCACTAAGAAATAATCTGTTAAATTTTTGGACATCGAATTGATCTCCAATTTGATCCGCTAATGTAACTCCCGCATTCTTAACTCACCGATACGCACTAATCCTATTTCGTCCATTTGTGCTTCCCGGCTCATTTCCTTTTCACCAACCACATTCCTACACCTAGCAGACCTCCTAACCATTTCCAGAACATCAGAACATCTATGCTCCGCTCTAGAGTCATCAGTTTACAGGCTATCCGTACTCCAAACCCCTAACCGCACATACCCAAATTCCGATTCGATTTCTAATTACCGAAACTTGGGTTATTACAGTCTAGCCACCTCAAAAGAAATTTTGTCCTCGAAATTTACCTCAAATTCACAATAATATCCTAGCAAGACATATTAATTTTACATAACTAGTTCGCGAAAAAAAATATACCTGCTTCGTACTGCTCAATATCTCGATTTACCTTCATCTTAACTACGCAGCTCTTTAATCACGTCCACTTGGCATCCACTCAATTGTTACACTACGCTACTGCTGCACAATTCTAATAAAATACTAACTATATTAGTGTGACCTCAATCCAAATAGCCCATCAACAAATCTTCCCTGAAATTTATTTCTTATAAAATCAAAGTTAATCCACCAGCAGATTGATAAAATCATCACCGGTAAAATCTTTGATATGATACATTTATGTTCATCACAAATCAATTTCTTCCACTGCTCACAAGTCATCATCCTAAGTAACTAAACTAAGACAGTCTACAGAATCTCAAACCTATACTCTGATACCAAACTTGTAACACCCTCATCCATTTCCGTAATATTTCAGAGCGCTAATAACCTTCACAATCACTAAAGATACAGTCTCCAAATAATGAATAAACTCTAATACTAATTTCATATACATTTCAAACATGTACATCCAGACTATTATAACTTACACATCTCAGATATAATACTCTTTCAACTCAACCCTTATAACATAACACATTTTCAAATCTTCACTAAAGAAAACAGAGAAAACATCGACAGTTCGAACATACGCGGACTTCCTCGCCCCCTGCTAATCTGAAAAATGGGAAATGATGTAGGGTGAGCATCAACTGCTCAGTAGAGTAACTCAATTTCCAAGCAAACGAGTTTGAAAATAACATAATTTGACATGATTGGACAATATCAAAACATTCCAGTTCATACATAAGTAATAGAGTAGAAAACTTTAAACGAAAACATTTAAGTTGAAAACAATAATACGATCATAACATCAATATAGTGCTGCACCGGTGGGCGATCATCCTAATAGACCATTCAAGGTCAATATGATCCATACGATCTAATAATTTAGGGGACTTTCACCCCAAGGAAGATATGCTCCAAAGTCAATACGATCCAATTAGTACTCAAGTTCGAAGACCAACTGGGCCACCCAAACATTTATTAACTCAATGAGAAATTTTCTACGACCTCAACCTAGAACGTAAACCTCTGCCACTCGACCGTTGCGCACTTATATTTAACCCGGAGTTTCATTTAATATAAACAATACAATCAATACGATCATTACGACCATTGGTGCGAACCACGTTCAAAAACCCTGATCCGGGTCCGGATCCAAGTCAATATTCAAAACACCTAACCATATATTTCAAAATATGCTCAAGAATCAAAAATACCATATGGAATAATTTAGAAACAATTTGGAAAAATATCGCATGTTCCGGAATTGAGAAACCCTACCCGTCTCAGTATTTTGATCTGAAATAACCAAAAATAAACAGTGTTATTCTTCGATGAAATTTAATACACATACTCAATTAACCTACCTAAGAATGAATATAAAATTTATTTTCTCAAAATACTCAAAAACTGGGTCAAATTGGCCCGAAGATCAAAACATTCATTTTACTCCTCATTTTGATCCGGCAGTCGGATCGACTTGAAATTTTACTGGGACTTCTCACGAACGTTACAGAACTTTTGGCACTAACCAAAGGTTGATCGGAGGTCGAACGCGTCCAAAATTGCCGTTGGAGTCCACTAGTGACCCCCACCCCACTTCATCTTCAACCTTTGATTAGTTTGACTTTTGCTCTAAGCGCAGAATTTTCTGCTCAACCATCCCACTTTGACCCCATAGTTCTCCCACTACAGTACACCATTTCCTTTGATTTCAACGCCCACATGACAACCTAGTTTCAATCCCCCTTAGACTCAACTTTCAAATTTAACTCTAACGTCATCAAATTATTGGTCAAAGTTGGCCAAAAATCATTTTTTAAACACAAGGGCAGACCTGCAACTGCCCGTTTCAGCCCCAAAACGACCTCTAAATCCAATTCCAAGGCCGGAAATGGATTCCTTGACCCCAAATTAGCTAGACCCAAGCCCCATTTCGAAGCTTAACCAAGTTTTTATTAAAATCACATTTTCACTTCTTCAAACCCTCACGCCACCGTTACACCACCACACACCATGGCAAACTACCACACCACCACCAAACAACTCCTTGAGACCCCCCAAACTCAACCATACCAATCAATTAACCCAAATCATGCTCAAATCTCAAATCCGTTTCAAAATCCAAAAACCCACTAAACTTTAAAACACAAATTCTTAATACTAAATCAAATCAAAATCTAAATACTTAAATGAGTTCCTAACATCCATATTAGGCTATTAGTATACCTCTTAGTGTTTGAAGTTGTCTCTGCAAGAATCCGAAATTTCAAAGTCTACACTTTCTTTCTCTAACTTCTCTCTCTCTTCCAACCGGATTTTTCTCTATTTTTATCCCCCTAAGCAGCTCACTCAGTTTTCACCAAGCAACTGGGTGCCCTCCATGCAACCTAGCAAGCCTCCATCTATCACCTTGCAAGTGTAGAAGACCCTTGAAGCTTCAATGGCATTTTGGTAAATTCCTAATTTTGTCTAATTTCGAAAATTAATTAAAAATATTATTTTTATTTTAAAATTACATACCTATTAAATCAAGCACTTGGAAATAATCCGTTAAATTTTTGGACATCGAATTGATCTCCAATTTGATCCGCTAATGCAACTCCCACATTCTTAACTCACCGATATGCACTAATCCTACTTCGTCCATTTGTGCTTCCCGGCTCATTTCCTTTTCACCAACTACATTCCTACACCTAGTAGACCTCCTAACCATCTCTAGAACATCTATGCACCGCTCTAGAGTCATCAGTTTACAGTCTGGCTATCCATACTCCGAACCCCTAACTGCACATACCCAAATTCTGATCCGATTTCTAATTATCGAAACTCAGGTTATTACATAGGGTTTGGTTGAAACCCTACTAAATGTAGAAGATGACTCCACGCCGGGTCGGTTGCAGGTTTGGGTAGCTGATCCAAGTCCACATGCTCAAATAATTCCCAAAGCCCAATCCGGTTCACAGCCGACAACCCATTCTAGTTCTGCTAAAGCCCAAATAAAAAAAAAACCATGCTGGTCCAAGCCCATGCCAATAGCAACTATTTCATTGTTAGTCTAAGTCGATTCAAACCCGGGCCGGTTTAAGCTCGGTTCCATTAGTTCAAAAGCCAATTCAAGCCCGGTTATGTCCATTCTAAGCCGGTTCAAGCCCGGTTCCGTCAACTCTAGGCCGGTTCAGGCTTGATTCCGTCAGTTTTGCACCAGTTCAGCGGTCGAGCAATCCTTTCCAGTCTGGTTCAGTCATCCAGCAAGCCTTTATGTACGGTTCAATCATCTTTCTTGCTCGATCCAGCAATCCAACAAGTTTCTCTTACCCAGTTCAGCGATCCAGCCAACTCTTTTTCCTCGGTTTAGCCTCTATTAAGGTTCCTTCTCTCTTTTACTATTGTTATACCATTATAGAACCCAAGCAAGGCATTACCTCTTTCTCCCTTATCCCATCGTTGCCACTGACCTCTTCTCCGGCGGTTCTCCTTACTGGTCCCATGACTTCCGTTAAGCTTAATGGGACCAATTATATTTTATGGTCATGATCAGTTCAAGTATTTGTTAGAGGCAAAGGCTTTAAAAAAATATTTGGTGACTCCTAAACCCAAGGAAGATACTCTTGGGTATGATCAGTGGGAACAAAAGGTTACTCGGATTATCTCTTTACTATTGAATAGCATTGCGCCCACTATTAGCTCTACCCTGCTTTATCTTAACACTGCCAAAGACATATGGTATCACTTGGCCGCTATGTATTCTGACACAGGCAATTTTACCCGTGCTTATGAGGTGTGCAAATAGTATTTTCGTCTAGAACAGGGTACTCTAAGTGTCACACCCCAACTCCAAGGGCATGACCGGCCGTGAACCATAGATCCATAACCTATGGAACACGTAAGCCTAACAATAAACTATTAACACTAAATTGATCTCATGTCAATATGTCAAAGTCAACATACCTAAACCTGTTTGCCCCAATTATCCAAACAAGTAAAGATGGCTATACGATATATGCTATGGAGGTCACAACGCTATTAGTCCCCAATCAATTCCCTGAGTCCGCTACTGACACTCCAATCGTTTACTTAGAAAAAAAAAATATTATTTTGAAAACATGAGCTAAAAAACCTAGTGAATGGAAAGACATGCATATTCAAAGTGGCTGAAAGACATTTTTGGCATACGACATGTAAATCAAAGATTTGGAAAAATAACTTCATCAAGATAACCAATTTCTCAAGAATAACACAATCGGATTCCAACAAGAAATCATACCACAATGATGAATCATATCATAATGGTGGAGATTGTACGATATCCAATAATCGATGGGAACCAAATACCAAATGCTAGAATATATCTCAGGGTTGGATCTAACATCGTTCTTAGGATCACCACGGGTTGGCACCGGGGAACTGTTCCCTAAGACGATCCGGTGAAGGTCACCAGGACGCACCAGACACTATTCTTTCAATCGTTGAGCACTAGGGTCACCACAGTCTCCCCCGGGTCTGTTTCCTAGTGGCCAGAGTCACCTGCACACAGAGGAATAATTTCCCTGGACTTTCAATCATGGTCCCATTCATTATCACAAAGTGAATATATCTCAGGGTTGGATCTAACATCGTTCTTAGGGTCACCACGGGTTGGCGCCCAGGAACTGTTCCCTAAGACGATCCGGTAAAGGTCACCAGGACGCACCAGACACTGTTCCTTCAACCGTTGAGTACTAGGGTCACCTCAGCCTCTCCCGGGTCTGTTCCCTAGTGGTCAGAGTCACCCGCACACAAAGGAATAATTTTCCTGGACTTTTAATTTTGGTCTCATTCACCATCACTAAGTCTCACCTCATAAACAAGTGATTGAGTCACAATACTTCACAAAAGAATTTATCAAAGTAGGGAGAATCGTATGTCACAAGTATTTAGACACTTAGTAAAACATTTTGTAAAGGTAGTAATAAACAAATATGATGTATTGTTTTTAAAATGTTTAGGGATACGGGAAATTTTTGAAAATACCTAGCATGCCAAACCACTCACCTCAAGTCCAAAGGAAATGTTTTGTCACCAGATGTTGATTAAGAAGTTGCCGATCCCTTACGTTGTTCTTCCACGGTTTTGTTTCTTCTTATATGAAGTGTCTAACCTTCCTTCTCTCTCTTTCTAGTGGGAGGTCACCAATGTGTTTTTTTCCTCCTAATTCAATAACCAAGTTCCTTATTTATAGGCCTCCAGGACTCCTAGGAATATTCTAGAATGTGGACATGTGTCATTATTTCCTTAGTGTGGGGAACCTTTCTAGATTCTCCCTTCACTTCCTTATTTGGAACTTTCTAGGTTCCAATTGTAGATATTTATACAATGGTTAATCCTCCACATCTCCAGAAGTCTCCATACTAATCTAGGACATTGTGGAGTACTCTTTATCTCTCTAAAATCTTCTAAAACCTCCCGGAGTGCTCTAGGTTCCTCGATGTTCTAGAACCTTCCAGATATTTCTAGAAACTTCTTCAACATTCTAGATTCTTCTAGATTGTTCTCGACTATTCTAGGTTATTCTTGAACTTTCTAGAAACTTCTCCAACATTCTAGATTCTTCTAGAATATTCTAGATTTTTCTAAAAACGTCTCCAATATTCTAGATTCTTTTAGACTATTCTAAATTCTCTTTTTCTTATTTCTTTCAAGATAATATTTCCTAACTAGTTTCTTGCCAAAATGGAACTGGGTATTACACTAAGTCTTGAGGATTATTACTCTCACGTTCGGGAAGTTTGTGAGGAATTGAAGCTTGACCATCCGTTCACTATTGATGTAGCAGTTTGACAGAAACAACATGAGAATTTGAATGTTGTTCGGTTTTGAAACCTGAATATGAGTCTATTCGTTCTCAGATTTTGGCTGGTTCCAGGCTTCCCTCTCTACTTGAGGTTTTCTTCATTTACAGCGTGCTACCTTGTCTACTGGCTCTTCAGGCATTGGCCATGGTGTTTCCACTGACCGATCAGTTCTTTTTGTTCCTACTGGCCACAATAATGGCCATCGGAGTGGACGTGGTAATCGCGGTGGTCATGGAGGTCAGGGAGGTCGTACTAGAGGCCATACTGACAATCGTGGAAGCCGTACTGGATCTCGTTCTTGTATTTACAGTGGTCATGGAGGGCACATTATTGATTTCTATTGGGATTTACATGACAAACCTTCTGGTGCTGTTAATTAGGTTTCCTATCGGGATGACACTTCAGTTGTTGCTTCTATACCTCGGTCGACTTCGCCTGACTCTGAGTCAGTTACTCTTACACGAGATGAGTATGCTCAGTTCCTGTCTCAACAACAGGCTGCTCCATCTTCTTCCACTGCTACTTTTGCCCAGTCAGGTACCGCTTCCACCTATTTATTGTCCTCTACTTGTAGTCCCTTGATCATAGACTCTAGCGCTTCTGACCACATGATTGGTGCGTCTGGTGTCTTTTCTACTTATCAGTTTGCTACTTCCACACACATGGTACTTCTTATAAAGTTTCAGGTTTGGGGACTACTCAATTAAGTCCTGATATGTCCTTATCCTTCGTGTTATTTGTCCCTCAATTTTCTTTTAGTTTACTTTCCATTAGCAAGATTACCCGTTCCCTTACTTATTCCGTAATCTTTTATCCCTCTTATTGTGTGTTTTGGGATCTCAAGACGAAGAGAAAGATTGGTACAGGGCATGAAGTTGGTGGGCTCTATTACTTTGACTTTAATTCACCTACTCGGGCTCTACAGACCTTGTTGTCTCATTTTCAATGGCATTGTCGTCTTGATTCTCTCTCTCCAGAATCTGAAGCATCAAATTCCAGTCTTAGTTATGTGTCGTCTGTGTCTTGTGAAGCTTGTCAACTTAGTAAGCATCATCGTGTGTCCTTTCAGTCTAGAGTCAATAATCGTGTGTCTAGTCCATTTGAGTTAGTACATTCTGATGTATGGGGTCTAATAACGAATATTTCATCTAATAAATATCCTTATTTTGTGTCATTTATGGATGATTATTCTCGTGTGACCTAGTTATTTTTTATGAAAGCTCGTTCTAAATTATTCTCTACATTTGAGATCTTTCGTAGGGAAATAAAAAACCCAATATGGTTGTCGTTTTCGTATTTTACGTTCTAATAATGCTCGAGAATATGAATTTGATCCCTTTTCAGCTTATCTTAGTAAAACTGACATTATTCATCAGATTTCATATGCTTACACTTCTCAGCAGAATGGTGCCGTTGAGAGTAAGAACCGTTATCTGTTGGAAGTCAGCCGTGCACTGTTATTCTAGATGAATGTTCCCTGTTATTTTTGGAGTGATGCTGTTTTCAATGCTTGTCATCTTATTAATCGTATGTCATTTTTTGTGTTAAATGGGCAAAGTTTATATTCTGTTATTTTCCCTAGGAAGCCCTCATTTTCCTTAACCCCTAAGATTTTTGGGTGTGTCTGTTATGTTAACAACTTGGGCCATGAGTTTGATAAACTTGACCCTCGTGTTAGCAAATGTGTCTTTCTTAGATACTTCCATACACAGAAGGGATATCGTTGCTATAGTCCTTTCCTTCGTCGGTACTTCACTAGTGTTGATGTCAATTTTGATGAATTTGTTCCGTATTTTTTGGTACCTGCTCAGCCTTTGGATCTGGACTTTGGGTCATCCCTTATACCACCGTCTCTTCCCTTACCGTCAGATATTTCGCAGCCTACTATGCTACCATTTACTTCCTCACTTCGTGAATACTCTCGTTGTCCTCGACTATCGCCTGAGGTGCCCGTACAGTGTTCTTTGTCGTCTCCTAATCCTAGTCCATTAGGTAATTTTGACTCTTTATCTATTGCTCTTTAAAAAGTTACTTGCTCGTGTGTTACTAATCATCTCATTACTCATTTTATTTTTTATGATGCCTTGTCTCCTGTCTTCTATTGTTTTACCTCTTAACTTTCTACTATCTTTATTCCTAAGCACTTACAGGATGCGTTGTCTGATTTGGGTTGGAGGAAAGCTATGAAAGTGGAGATGGATGTCTTACATCATAATAGAACTTGGGATCTTGTTCCTTTACCCCCTGTAAACGAATTATTGGTTGTTGTTAAGTGTATACTGTTAAATTTAATCCGTATGATTTTGTAGAGCGTCTTAAAGTCCGTCTTGTTACTAAGAGTTTTACTCAGACTTATGGTATTGATTATGAAGAGACTTTCTCTCCTGTTGTCAAAATCTCTTCTGTTCGTATATTGATTTATTTGGTTGCTAATCTTGATTAACCCTTATTTTAGTTAGATGTCAAGAATACCTTCTACATGGTGACTTGATTAAAGAGGTCTACATGGAGCAGCCACCTGGGTTTGCTGCTCAAGGGGAGTACTATAAGCGTGTGTGTCGGTTAAAAAAATCGCTGTATGGTTTGAAGCAGTCACCGAGGGCATGGTTTGGTAAGTTTTCAGATGCAGTTTTAGAGTTTGGTTTTCTTCGATATCAGACAGACTACTCTGTGTTTCATAGACAGACGGATGTCGGATTTGTTCTATTTGTGGTTTATGTAGATGATATTGTGATTACTGGAAATAATTATGAGGGGATTGCCAAGTTAAAACCATCCTGCAAGGCCGATTTCATACTAAGGACTTAGGAAAATTCAGATGTTTCTTGGGTATTGAGGTTGCTAGATTTCAACAGGGTATTTGTTTATCCCAGAGGAAATATGTACTTGACATGCTAGAGGAAGTAGGTTTGCTGGGTGACAAACCAATTGATGTTCCTATGGATCCAAATTAAAAATTGTTGATGGATGATGGTGCATTGTTTGAGAATTCGGGTCGGTATCGTAGGTTGGTTGAGAAGCTCAATTATCTCACTATTACCCGACCTGATATTTCCTATACAGTTAGTATAGTAAGTTAGTTTATGAGATGCCTTAGAGTACCACATTGGGAGGCAGTTACTCGTATTATGCAATATCTCAAATGTACTCATGGTCTTGGGTTGTTATATCGAGCTAGTGGACATCTTAGAGTGGAAGGTTTTTTAAATGCTGATTGGGCTGGCTCTTCTTCTGATCGGAGATCAACCACTAGTTATTGTACTTTCTTAGGAGGTAATGTTGTCTCATGGAAGAGTAAGAAACAACCCGTGGTAGCAAGATTCAGTGCTGAGTCTGAGTATAGAACAATGACACATACAACGAGTGAGTTGACATGGCTACTACACTTTCTCTAGAAAATTGGCTTTCCAATTCAACCTCCTTTACAGTTGTTCTGTGACAATCAGACAGCTATTCATATCGCTGCTAATCCAGTATTTCACGAGAGAACCTAACATATTGAGGTTGATTGTCATTTTATTTGAAACAAGATAATAGCTGGAGATATTACGACTTCATTTGTGAGATCTGAGGATCAACTTGCCGATATATTTACCAAAGCATTGAGTCGTACATGTCTTACAGCCATTTGTTCCAAACTTGGATTATATGATATATATAGTCTAGCTTGAGGGGGAGTGTTAAAAGTATTAGAGTATTATGTAAATACTAGCTAGTTGTAATAAGTATACCCTTAGAGAATATATACGTCTTTTGTATAATTACGAGTTAACTATAAATACAAGTGGTTTGTGAGAGGTAGGTTAACTTTTGACCACTCTCCGTCTTTCTCTAATATTGTGTTAATTCTCTCAACTTACCACTATATATGTAAGTTAATTCAATTAGTTTTTCCAAAAACGTAATAGCCTAATATTTAAAAACAAAATGGGGGATATTAATCACATGGACTAGTGTTTCTCTTACATATTGTGAATGTAGAAGTAGGGTTTTGGAGAGAGAACAATAGAGAAGGAGGTCGTGAGCTATACGCTTATACAAAGAATGAAGAAAAGACTTATGTACCCCTTTATGGGATATACTTATTACAAGCATGTTATTCCTAAATATATATCTATATAAGTTGAAATCTAAAGATCTAGGGTTTAGAGAGGGAAAGAGGCAAGAGAAAAGAGAAGAGAAGAAATAGATTAGAAATTAAGGTTTAGGAGAGTGAACGTTAACGTAGCTCTCCTCTCATCCCCCGTATTTATATTGACTCATAATAAAGTGAGAATTACAACAATACCCTCAATTAAAATTACCCAACATTCTACAC
The DNA here is from genome assembly GCA_951799425.1 of Ilex aquifolium. Lineage (NCBI taxonomy): Eukaryota > Viridiplantae > Streptophyta > Magnoliopsida > Aquifoliales > Aquifoliaceae > Ilex > Ilex aquifolium. The sequence goes on from OX637401.1 coordinate 5,703,766, forward strand.
TCCCCCTCAAATTGGAGCATAGATATATATCATACCCAACTTGCATACTTCTGAATGAAAAATTCTACTATTAAGCCCCTTAGTAAACAAATCAGCTAGTTGTTCCTTGGACGTCACAAATGACATACAAAATCAGCCCATCATTTAGCTTCTCTTTAATGATGTCAATCTCAATATGCTTTGTTCTGTCATGAATCAAGTTGTGAACAATATTTATGGCAGCCTTATGATTATAGTACAGGCGCATAGGTTCACCATTAGAGACACCCAAGTCTTTCATTAAGGTTTTCATCCCCACAAACTCACAAATACCATGAGCCATAGCCCAGTGTTCTGCCTCTACACTAGATCTAGCCACCATTGCTTGATTTTTGTTCCGTCACGTCACTAGATTTCCTTATACAAAGGTACAGTAACCTGTACTCTTATAATGGACCTCTTATCCTCAATTGACCCTGCCCAATCTGTATCTGTGAAAGCTTCTATTCTCAGATGACCTAGTTTTGAGAACATATACCTCAGTATACAATGAACTGCCGCTTAATTAGCAACCTCGGAGCATGCATGAATTAGCTAACAACACTCACTACATATGCTATGTCTGGGCGAGTGTGAGAAAGGTATATAAGTCTCCCAACAAAAAATTGATATCTTTCTTTATCTACTTGATTACTTTCATCACTTCTCAGTTTATGATTTATCTCAATAGGTGAGTCAGTCGGTCTACAACCTAGCATGCCGATTTCCTTCAGGAGATCAAGCATATACTTCCTCTGTGAGATGAAGATTCTTTTATCTGACCTGGCCACTTCAATCCCTAAGAAATAGCATAACCGCCTCAAATCTTTGATCTCAAACTCTTTAGCAAGGTGGACTTTCAGTTTGGACACTTCCTCCACATCATCACAAATGAGTATTATGTGATTAACATATGCTATAAGAATTGAAATCTTACCACTCCCTTGTTTGATGAATACGGTGTGATCTGCATGACTCTATTTGAACCCAAATTTGACCATTGCCTTAAGAATCTCTCAAACCAAGCTCTAGGAGATTGCTTGGGTCCATAAAGAGATTTCTTTAGCTTACATACTTTTTTCTCTGTATCTAGAGAAGAAAACCCCGAAAGAATTGTGAGTGTATATAAATTTTTATAATAGGGGTATATTTATCTTTTGGGTAGTCTAGGGTTTATTTTCTTGGGTTATATATAGGCCTGTCAAAATTCGACACGACACGATTAACCGACACGAATTAAACGGGTTTGGGTGAGACCTTAATGGGTTTGGGTGGTAAACGGGTTGACACGCTAAACACGTTTAATAAACGGGCCGTGTTCGGGCGAGACCTGTCAAACCGTTTATCACACGTTTACCCGTTTAAATAAAATTAATATAATAATAAATTAATAATTATTTTATATATATATAAAATAATGAATGAGTGAAGAAAAAACAATAAAGAAAACATTTCAAAAAAAAAAAGATAAGGAAAGTAGTTCAAAAAAATTAGGAAACAAAAGCTTTGAGCCTTTAAGGCATTAAATGGCCATTTCTTTGAATCCCACATCGACACAGGGGAGTGGGGCGGGGATTTTAGTTGCCTATAAGAGGTGGGCCTCCTTCAGCTGACCTTGATGGTGTAGGTTGTTGGGTATTGGCAATTGGCTATTGGCTTAGTTGGAACTCCTTCATTTGAGGAAAGTACACTTGAAAGCAAAAAAAAAAAAAAAAAGGAGTGTAAAAATTTGTTAAAATAATAAATTTTTTTATTTTTTTTTATTTTTAAATGGGTTAAACGAGTCGTGTCGTGTTACCCGTTTATTAAACGGTTCGTGTTCGTGTTGAAAATATTTACCCGTTTATTAAACGTGTCGTGTATGGATTTGCATGTTTTTCATCCGTCACCCGTTTAACCCGACACGTAACCGTTTAACCCGACACGATTGACACCCCTAGTTATATATATTCTTGTAATCTAGTTTATTGACTTGAGAGAAAGTATTACTTGCACCCAATAAAACTTTTATGGTATCAAAGCCTCCTCTTCTATTAAATCACAATCCCTAAAGTCGCATCCACCATTGCAATACTATTCATCGCTACTGTTCACAAGTACTGTTCATCTGTTGATAAGTTGTTATAATATGGGTATATTTGTCTTTTGCGTAGTCTAGTGTTTTTTTAATTTTCTTGGGCTATATATATTCTTGTAATCTAGTTTATTGACTCGAGAGAAAGTATTATTTGCACCCAATAAAACTTTCAAGAATATCCATGTACACTTCCTCCTCTAAGTCCCTATGAAGAAATGCATTTTTTATGACTTGAGAGAAACTATTATTTGCACCCAATAAAACTTTCAGGAATATCCATGTACACTTCCTCCTCTAAGTTCCTATGAAGAAATGCAGTTTTTACATCCAGTTGTTGTAAATCCCATCCTAGATTGGCAGTACACGAGAGGATGACACGAATGGAACTTATCTTCGCCATAGGAGCAAATATCTCCTGATAGTCAATGTCATATGTCTGATTAAACTCCTTAGTTACCAACCTCGCTTTGTATCTATCCACTGTACTATCCGCATTCTGCTTGACAGGGAATACCTATTTACAACATATTGATTTCTTTTCAACTGAAAGAGACATAAGCTCCCAGGTTTCATTCTTTACCAGAGCTCTCATTTCTTCTACCATGGCTGCTTTCCACTTGGATTCTACAAGGGCTTCATTCCAACTCTAAGGAAGGGATATAGAAGACAAAGACGAAACAAAAATGCAATAGGAGGAAGACAAAGAGTCGTAAGAAACAACTTTCGAATAACAATAGGTAAAGAACTATCATCAACAGGGCTTTGTGGCTCATGGGTGGTGATCTGTTTAGCCTATCGTCTGGTATAGCATCGCAAATCTCCCTATCTAATCTTCTCCAAGCAGTCCGCTTCCCATGAACAGATGTTTCTCCCCGAGTCTCCCTCTGGCTAGATTTTTTCTCCTTGACCCAACCCCCGGGGGGAAAGAGAAGGAATACATCCTTTAACATATTTTCTTTAATACATTGTTCCCCTGAAGAGATGGTGGAGCAATGGAGAAATATGATTCTGTCTCATGGAAATTGATATCCATATTGACATAAACCTTTCTAGACTAAGGGTGATAACACTTCTACCCCTTTTGGGTAGCAGAGTAGCTAATAAAGACACACCATAATGCCTTTGAATCCAATTTTTCCCTAGTCTTTTGATAATCATACACAAAACACACACAACCAAACACCTTCGGGGGAATAGAGTAAGTTGAAACTGACCCTTGAAGCAACCCTATAGTAGTAGCAAAATCAAGAACTCTCGAAGACATTCAATTGATGAGATATGCAGCAATCAACACTGCATCTCTCCAAAAGGACGGAGGGACACCCATAGTGAACATTGAGGAATATGCCATTTCAAGGAGATGTCAATTCTTCCTCTCTACTACACCATTCTGCTCAGATGTATCCACACAATTAGATTGATGAAGAATTCTATGTTCTATAAGACAATCCCGATATTCTCCATTAAAGTACTCAGTCCCATTATTAGTCATGGGAACCTTCATTTTGACATCAAATTGAGTATTTACCACTTTATAAAAATTCTTGAAACAAGTAAACACTTCATCCTTTCTATGCAACAAATAAACCCAAGTGTAGCAGTCAATTAAAATAACAAACCATCGATATCCAGCAAGAGAAACAACACGAGATGGTCCCCAAACATCACAATGAATAATCATAAACGGGGAAGTGCTTCTATTATTATTCATAGGATAAGAAGTTTTTGTACGTTTGGCAAATTCACAAGCATCACAAAAAAATTATTTTTATTACATTGGTTCATCAAAACTAAAAAAAATTTCTCTAGTACTCCTACTGATGGATGATCAAGTCTTCGATGTCATTGATGTAACTATTGGAGTATCAAAAAACCAGAAGCCTAAAGTGCTTGACAAGGTTGATCCTCCGGCAGATATAAACCACCATGAGCCCTACCACTGCCAATCATTCTCCCTATTCCCAGTTTCGGAAAAACACAAAGAGATGGGAGACTTTGTTATGTTACTGGCTGAGAATAAATTAGTAGAAAAATTAGGGACATGAAGAACTGAAGACAAAGACATAGAAGGAGAACAATGAATGAAACCTTTCCCTAATACAGATTACAATGAGCCATTTGCTATCCTAACTTTTTCTCTACTGCAACATGTGGAATAAGAGGAGAAAAGATTTAAGGAACTTATCATATAGTTAGTGGCTTCGGAATCGATAATCTAAGGATTAGGGAAAGAAGATGCATTAAAAGCACCTGCTTGTATTCTTGTGTGAGCAAAGTTGGAAGTAGCAAAAATGGAAGTAGATACAGAAGAAGTGTCAAGCTGGTTCATCAAACGCCTGAGAGCCTGCATCTCATCTGCAGTGAAGCTCGCACTATCAGTACTAGTTGATGGAGATGGACCACTAGGATAGGATCAACAATCTCCGTCATATGGGCATGAGAAGGGCGCCCATGACTAGCCCTATTACCACCACGCCCCCTACAAGGACGACCATGTAGCTACCAACAATGATTTTTAGCGTGTCTCATTTTTTCACAGTAGTCACACTTTAATAGATCCTTTTCCGTTCTCCTATTCTTACTATCACCATGAGGTTGAAAGGATCTATTCTCTCTCAGTTGAATAGCTACTAGAGCAGACTGATCATGAGCAGAAATATGAAGCATGTCACTCTTCCTACTCTCCTCCAGCTGCACATAAACATAAGCTTGCTTTAAGGAAAGAAATGGATCTCTTCCCAGAGGTTGTATACGGATGTGATCATACTCCATATTGAGGCTGACAAGAAAATCATACACTCATTCTTTTTCTATCAACCTCTGAAACTTAATACTGTCTCCAACACAATCTGCTAAAAAATCCTGATAATAATCCAGCTCCTGCCATAGATTACTCAAACCTAGGTAGTATTCTGCCAGAGTCATATTCTATTTCGTTTCATGCATCTTCTTTTTGAGCTCATAAATCTGAGCATCATTTTCTACTTGTGAATATGTTAAGTCACCGCTGATCAAATCTCACAGGCTGTCTCAAGAAATAGAAAACCACGGTTAATGTGAGGCTTCATTGAGTTAAGTAACCATTTCATTACCAACGAGTTCTCAGAGATCCACCGGCTAAGATCAGGTTCAAATTTAGGTTTCTTACTTGTTCCTGTCAAGTATCCATTTAGCTCACTTGCATGCACTGATAACAGGCATGATCAAAACTAGGCCAAATAGTTGCCCTCGTGTAGTTTTACTGAACTTATCTAGAGAAAAAAGTTGCATCCAAGAGTCCCTACACGACTCACCTCAACTTTCTCAGTGTTGGTAGATTCTGCACAAACTCCAGCCATGACCTTCATAGAGGACAAAAGTATCAAAAAACACAAAGCTCAAACCTATAGGCACAAACTTGTGTCTGGAAGAATCATTGTTGAGGACAAAGCACACCTGTCCAGAGTAAAACACAACTGCTGGAGCAAGAAAGCATCACTGCTGGAACAACCCAACATTGCCGGCAGTGGCAAGAGGATGCCACTGCCTGAGCAGAGAAAACAACAATGACGAAGCCTACAGAAAACAGTGAGTTATGCTCGGAATTCCACCAAAACACCTTAGGGGCTTAGTTGGAGTAGTCTGAAACTTAGCTGGATCGCAGATTGTGTAATATGACCTGAAAATCTCGAAAATCATTCAATAAAAAAACCTCATATAACTTCAAAAAATTCTAGAAATCATCATCATATTCAGGAGGCAAAACCGACTATGACATGTTGGTTTTGAAAAATTTTGGCGATGATATCAACAGTACAGCAGCCTCTCAATGCCTTCCTAAATATTCATGTGACTTCGAACTTTCGTTTGATTGCTCTAATACCAAGTTAAAATCTAGAGATCTAGGGTTAGAGAGCGAAAGAGGCAAGAGAAGAGAAGAAAGAAATTAGAAATTAGGGTTAAGGAGAATGACCATTAACCTGCCTTTCCTCTCACCACCCATATTTATATTAACTCATAAAGTGAGGATCACAACAATACCATCAATTAAAATAACCTAACATTCTACAATATATTCTAACATTTCCCCCGAAGGTAGCGAATATATATCATATAGTCCCAGTTTAGAACCAATATCTTTCAATGAGTACTACTTAAGGACTTAGTAAACATATCAATAAGTTGATCTTCAGACTTGACAAATGGTGTGATAATGTCTCCATGCACACTTTCTCTCGAATGAAATGACAATCAATCTCAATGTGTTTTATTCGTTTATGAAACACAGGATTGGAAGTTATATGAACAGCCGCTTGATTATCACAAAACAACTGAAGTGGAGTTTGAGCTGAAAAATTAATTTCCTAAAGGAAGTATTGTAGCCATATTAGCTCACTACATGTGTGAACCATTGCCCGGTATTTGGTCTCAACATTAGATCGTGCTACCACCGTCTGCTTCTTACTTTTCAATGTAATCAGATTACCTCTCAAAAAGGTACAATAACCTGTAGTAGATCGTCTATCTGAGGGAGACCCTGCCTAATTTGCATCAGTGAACCTTCCAACTGAAGATGCCGATGCAACTGATACAATAATCCAAGTTCGGGGGCTCGCATAAGATATCGAATAATACAAATAAAATCCTCCCAATGTGGTACTCGAGGAGTCTCCATATACTCACTAACCACACTGATTGCATATGAGATAGAGTAATAGTGATGTAATTGAACTTCCCAACTAGGCGATGACACCGTCTAGGATCAGAGAAATATCCACCCTCAGTCTCCGAGAGTTTATGATTTGGATCCATAAGAATGTCAATTGGTCGACTACCTAAAAACCCTGTTTCCTCCAAAAGAATAAGGACATATTTTCTCTGAGACAGACTAATGCCTAGTTTAGGTTTGGCAACTTTGATACCAAAGAAGTATCTAAGTTTACCTAAATCTTTGGTATGAAACCGTTGATACAAAAATTGTTTCAATTTGGTAATATCCGCAGGATCATCAACTGTAATCACAATATTATCAACATAAACAACAAGAAGGATATTACAGGCATCAATTCGTAAATGAAATATTGAGTTATCTGTTTGGCATCTATGAAGGTCAAACTCTAACACTGCCTCTGAGAATTTCCCAAACTATGCATATGGAGATTGTTTCAGCCTATACAAGGTTTTCTTCAATTTACACATACTCCCATGATACTCCCCTGAGCAATAAACCCAGGTGGTTGCTCCATGTAAATCTCTTTCTCTAAATCACCGTATAGGAAAACATTCTTGACATTTAACTGAAACAAGGGCCAGTCAAGATTAGCAGCAAGCAAAATCAAAATTTTGGCGAAAGAGATTTAAGCAATCGGAGAGAAGGTCTTTGCATAGTCAACAACATAAGTTTCGGTATATCCTTTGGGAACCAAAACGAGCTTTAAGATGATCCAGTGATTAGTAACACAAGAACTAGTACCTTTCCAGAGAGCAATGGGTAGAGAAGTAGACATAACTGAGGAGGGTGGATCCGAAGACGAAGAGGACGCTGGTGATGGAGCTGGAGCAGGTGGCCTTGACCGATAAGTGTAAACACGAATACCAAGTGTGGGACGATGTGTACTAAGAGTCGTGAACACCGGAGGAATAGAGGACAAAGGAATTGGAGTTGGAAGTGGAAATGGGTCAGACACTGACGCAAACTCAGTAAAGCCCTCAATAGGTACAGAGGGAGCAAAAAAATAAGGAGTAGACTCCCAGAAGGGAACAAAAGCATTGACGAAATACCAACGATGAGTAGGACTATAACAGCATAAGAGACACAAGAAAGATACACTTAGTAGCCCGGGGGTCAAGCTTTTCAAAACCAGGACCAAGATTGTGGACATAACATAAGAGACACATCTAAATACCTTTGGTGGAAGAATAAACAAAGGAGAGTCGGGAAACAATAAAGAATGAGGAAATTTTTCTTGTAAGGCATCACCCCAAAAACGCTTAGGAACATGCATATGAAATAAGAGTGCTTAGGTCACATCCAATAACCGACGATTCTTACGCTCTGCCACACCATTTTGTTGTGGTGTGTAAGCACAGGAAGTCTGATGCACAATGCATCGTTGATCGAAGTAAGCCTAAAAGGGATTAAATGTATACTTTTTGGTATTATCAGATTGTAAAATACGAATATTGCAGCCAAGTTGTGTCTTAATCTGCTTACAAAACAGTTGAAAGATACAAAACAATTCTACGCAGAATTTCATTAAAAATAACTAAGTCATATGCGAATAATTAGCCACAAAGGTCACAAAATAAACGAAATCCATTAATAGAAGAATGGGGGGAGGTCCCATTCATCAGAATGAATTAAGTCAAAAGGTGTAGAGACACGATTATCAATCCTAGATTTGAACATTACACGATGGTGTTTACTAAGTTGACAAACTTCACAAAGCAAAGATGACCATGATTAAGACTAGGAACACGAGACTTCAAAATTGGAAGAGATGGATGGCTCAGACGGTAATGCCACTGAAGAGGAGACAGTGAGGTCTGTAATGTTCTAGGAGGAGGCTCCAAGTCAAGGTAATGGAGGCCACCTGATTTATGGCCCATACCAATCATCTTCTTCGTCATGAGATCTTGAAAGACACAAGTCGAAGGATAAAACGTTACTGAGTAGTTAATAGAGCGAGTAATCTTCCTAATAGATAACAAATTGTTTTAAAAAATTGAGGAACAAACAAAACAGAAGATGAGAGAAAGGGGTTAAGCTGCATAATACCCAAACTTGAGACTTGAAAGAAATGAAAAATCACAAGAATCACAACCAAAGGTTGGCCATAACCAGAAAAAACCTTGAATAATAGCCAAATACATTCCAGGCAGTAGCAAAGGTTGAAAATTAGTCGTAGTAGTGGGAACAGTAAGGCCGATACTCAATTTTGGCCAAAAACTTCATAAATCCCATCCAAATGCAACAAAATTGGATGGGTATTCCAGATTATCACCGGTCACACCTCACCAAGAAGGATCGATAAAAAAAAAAGAAGCAACAAATTGCGCATAAATTGTAGATCTCAACTTCTCCACAATGAAACTAGAAAAACCTTCACAAATTAGAAAAACTAGTCAAATGGCTTCAAAAACTCCAAAAAAATAACCATAATTCCCATAAGCTTTAGTAGAATTTGTCCATGGTTTTTCTCGAAATTTTTTGACATGTTCGATGTTGACGTCATCCTTGTCAGAACCTGACATGAACCAATGTTGACTGTGTAAAGGGTTTTTGATGAATTGCGGTTGTAGATTTTGATCGACGCTCTAATAAGAAGTTAGATTGTGAAGTCGTTAGGGTTTCGAGTCTGAGAGTAGAAGAATGAGAGGAGAAAAGAAGGATTATGTGAAGAGCGTAGTGTATTAGGTTACTCAACTACACCCCACTTATATATATAAGTAGAAAGTACTAAAATACTCTTAAGTTAGAAATAAAGTATAACATAACACTTATATTATCAACAATGCCTTGGGTTGGGTCATAATTAATTTTTTCGATGGTGTCACGGGAAACTAATATTTACGATGGTAATTTATTCGTAGTTATTACATCATATAATAAATGAAGGTATAACTGGACCGTTATATTTTTACGATAGTAAGAAAGATTTAGACCCTAAACCCAATTTTATGACGATAAGTAAAAATCAATTATTAGATTTTATGATCCAAACTAATTTTGGCAATGGTACCATGTAAAATTGATTTTGATAGGTTTTGTACAACTAAAAATTTGAAATTAATGATACTCGTTCAATGACCTCATTGAATAAATTTCTAACTGTGTCGTTGCTTTTGTTTGGCCCCCTCACCATAAAATCCTGGCTCCAACCCACCTTGTCACATTTTGTTATGCTTGTGTTGTAAAGAATGCAAACACGACTATTTTGTGTAGCATTGTAACTAATTGAGTCAGGTATCGATCCTTTTTTTCGTTACCTGTATTGGGAATTCTTATCTGGGCTTTCAAAGGGACCATGCCTAGGATTTAAATCCGTGATCATCCTTTGGGGTTCATTTTTTCTCTTGGTTAGTTGATCTCTTTCTTAGTTCATTCCATGTCCTGTCCCTCTTTTGCTTTTGTTTTCTATTAGTCTTTATGTGGTTGATGAAGGGCGGCGCGTTGACGAGGCTCCCACCATTGCGTGGTTTGTGGTTGTCGCAGGAGTAAATTAAGTGAGCCTTCTTCAAAGTTGAGAATTTCTATGGTGTTACTTATGTGCACGTACAAGACCTGAGATAATATATGCCTCATATGAAGACTGCTGCAGATATACGACATGTCTTTTTTCTCTAATTGCACAAAAAGGACTAAACTACTCTATGTAACCATGTACTATGACCACATGTTATAGGAACAGTGTACCAGTGTGCATTTCACTGAAAAAACTCACCTCGACTAATTGTTGCAGACAATATGTCCAATTAACAGAGGCCTACTAAAGGCAAAACCAAAATATTAAACTGCTCTCAAGATAAAATGAGGAAGAATCTGTCAAATTATTATTTTTCAGAAAAATAATATAAAGAATAAAAGAAAAGACGTTGTCCAATCTTCACCATAATGGTAGGCATTAATTTGTTGTCTTCAGTTTTTATCACTCTATCCAATTGTTTTTTTGTTTAATTTTTTTGGGGGGCATATGTTGAATTTTTCATAACTGTGAATGTGAATTTGCCGAGGCATTTTTCCCCTAATGCTCCCCCGGGGGGGGGGGGGGGGATTAAAATCTAGTATACCACCTGAAAAATATGCTTGAAGGCATGCATCTTTTAACTCTTCCTCTACTGTGTTATTTTTTCCCGTTTCTTGGCCCCACACGCAGGAGAGAGGGAGGGAGGCTTGCTACATATGCATGTTTGGATGATTAATTTGTGGGTCTGATGTTAACATCTCTTTATTTTCTCTAAATCTTTTGCTTTGTTTACAGTGTCAATTGCTCAATATAAGTTTCTGCCCACCAACTGAGGAAGATATTCCTGAAGGAAAAAGTTTGGTAATCTTGTCTTTTTAGTACATATTCGGTGATTCAAGATTATTTAGAAAATTTGTTCCTTACGTTTGACTGACTATTTTCAGGTGGTTGTGGCATACAATTCTCTGGGATGGAACCGTACTGACATCATTAGGATTCCTGTGAGTACATGCTTTTCTTTGGTTTTTTTAGTAGGAGTCCCCTATTATTTTTTTGAGTTTAGTAAAATTATAATAGATCTGAATAATATTGATGTTTAAATTGAAGATGAAGATGAAACCCTAATTATGTTATGCTCATAGCCTGTTTATTTGATAAATTGTGAATGCATACTGATTGAAGGACACTACTTTCTTAGTAGATGTGAAATGCTTTTTGAGCTCTGCGGAGTTACGTGCTAAGTTTAATGGAAACTGCACTGATGCTCAGGCCGAGGTTTTGTGGTGAAGGGTTTCGAGATGCAGGCAAAAAATGTTGATTATCATTACTATCACTAATTTGGTCATTATAAGGCTAAGTGTCTGAAGCTAAAAAATAAAGGGGAAACCAACTTCCAATTCTTTCAATTCTTCAAATGTAGCTGGTGTTGCAGACGAAACCACTGATTGTTGGGAGACTGTCTTTGTAGTTGCCTCAGATTTGATATAAAACGTATTGTATTATTTTAAAACAAAGTGCCCCCAAAAAAAACAAAGTGCAAAGGCAAATAAGTACATGAAATGACAAGTAGTCCTCTACAAGATAAAAATGAAAAAAACAAAGAGAATTATATCAACAAACTAGAAAAGTCAGCAAAAATCTGGAGAAATAAAGTGCAATGAATAAGTGTTAACACTCTTTGCACACTTGGGCCCCATGATCTTTAATAAAAAACAATGACATCCCTTCAAAATCCTTTGTCGTTAAGAACCAGAGAGACACCAAGAACGATATTTTATCTCATAATTCTTCACAAGAAGACTCCTTATCATCAAATAATCTGATGTAGACTCAAATTCTGGAAGGAAAGATTGATCTATCATTGATTCAAAGAAATATTTACAAGAGAAATCCCTTGATGATGATAGAGTCCATCTTCTTTTATCCAAAGGGGATTGATTCAGAACAAGGGTATCAAGACATCCCAACAGAGAAGACAATTCATCAATTTCTCTATCATTCAAACTTCCTAAAAAAGTCAAAGTTCCAACAGATTGGGGACGAGAAAGAGGATCATGCTAGCTTCAGAGACATTATGGGATCTAGACTCACGATATAGTCAAGGAAACAAAGATACAAAACATAGAAACATTGTTGTCTTAGATAGTTGTTCCACCAATGAATAGATACTTATTCGGGTTATTCTTATGACATTTGGCCTAACGGGGATTGGCTTATCACCTATGAGTTAATCAATAGTGGTTTAGCCTTCATGGGAAACGGTGTTTCTAGTGAGGGTATTAGGATAGATATTATCCGAATTAGGGCTGATGATGGATGTTCAGCACATACCAAACCTATAGAAAAGTTTGATTTCTTTAGGGTACTTTGGATTACATTAGTTGTAAGTTTTCTGTTGAAGGTGGATTAATGAAAGTCTTGCAAGCGTTTGTTGGTTGTGATACAAGGGTTTGTTGGTTGTGATGTAAGGTAACAGGGTTAATGGTCTTCATGTTCTTCGTGGTACTACATTGATTGGTTCAGTTGGTGTGTCATCTTTGAAAACTTTAGAGTTAGATTCTACGTTGTTATTCCATTTGTGTTGAGGTCACAGGAGTGAGATGCCTATGACAATCTTCTACAAACTGTTGGAAAACTTGAATTTTTGTGACTTGTGAGTATTTTGACTTTGGGAAACAATGCTGATTCAAGTTCAATACAACTATTCACGTGGCTAAAGTGTAGTTGATTACATTCTGTTGAAATAAGTTGAAATTAAGATTTAGGGTTTAGAGTGGAGAGGACGTAAGAGAAATAAGAAGAGAATGGCTTGAAGTTGTCCATCCAGAGGAAGATTGTTGACCATAGGTAACACGACCTTGATGAGATAGTTAAGACAGCCATGGCCATGAAGAGAGAAGTTGAAGATGCCAAGACCATCTGAGAGGCTGGAGCTAAGGACAAGAAAAAGGAGGGTCAATCCTCCAACACAAGGTCGGGTAAAAAGCATAAGACCTCTACACCACAAGGGTCTCAGGGGTAAGGCCAGGGTTATCAAGGCCAAGGCCAGAGTCACTTTTCCCAATGAGGGGAGAACTTCAAGGGGACGTACAAAGGAGGCCAAAAGACATGTTATTTATGTCATCAGCTGGGCCACTTGAAGAGTTATTGCCCTTTCGGACATGGATCCCAGAGTTATGCGACTTCTCAGTCCCAGTCATCAGTGGGACCTTTACAGACATTTTTCACTCCTCCTTATCCTATCTTGGGCCAAGGGAATTAGTATCAGCCTCAGGGCTCTGGGCAGGTCCCAGTTACTTCATGTACAGGGAATCTGCAGTCAGGACAGATGGCCCAGGGTGTAGGCCGAGGCTGAAGACATGGATTTTGGGCGAGGACATCAAAGGCTCAAGGGCGAGTCTTCGCCGTCAGTTATCAGACTAAGTTAGTGGATTAGCTGGTGATTTAGGGTACATTTCTACTCTCTCGTTTATGGGCACGAGTGTTATTTGATTCGGGTGCATCTAATCATTCATATTTGCATCTTGTGTGAAAGATTTGAGTTTAGAGGTTGAAACCTTAGAGGAGCTGTTGTATGTGAATTATGCCCAAAGAGTTAGGGTTTTTATTGATAAGATGTGTCGGGATTGTGAGTTAGAGATCTCGGGGATTCAATTCACAGTGGACCTTAAGATCATAGAAATGTCTTAGTTTGACGTCATCCTCGAGATGGATTTGTTAACGGCAGTGGTTATTGATTGGAAGCGATGTCACCGCTAACACTTCAAAGGGGATTTGTTTCAAATTTCAGAGAGAAAAGCACAATACTTTATCCCAATCTGTTTATGATTCCCGTTGGCACGGACAATTGATGAGTTGGCTTGCGAGCCTTACACTTGAGGACGAGATGAGAAAGGAATTGGATCTACCTCGTGGAGTTTGCGAGTATATGAATGTCTTCTTGGATGAGTTACCAAGATTGCCTCCATATTGGGATGTTGACTTCTTCATTGAGTTACAACCTGGTATATCCTTTATCTTTATGACACCGCATGGGATGGCACCAGCAGAGTTGCAAGAACTCAAAGTCCAATTGCAGGAGTTGTTGGACAAGAATTTTATTAGACTGAGTACCTTATATTGGGGCGCTCCGATACTATTTGCCAAGAAGAAGAATGGTACCCTTAGACTCTATGTAGACTATTGACAGTTGAATTGGGTTACCATCAAGAACAAGTACCCGTTATCTCAGATAAATGACCTTTTTGACCAGTTGAGAGGGGCTTGGGTTTACTCTAAGATGGACTTGCGTATGGGGTACCATCAGTTGAAGGTACGGGAGGTCGACATTCCTAAGACGACATTCAAGACTTGATATGACCACTTTGAGTTCATGGTCATGCCATTTGGGTTGACGAATGTCCCAGCGACATTCATGGATCTTATGTATAGGGTATTCCAGCCCTACTTAGGTCAGTTTGTTGTGGTTTTTATTGATGACATATTGATCTACTCTAAGTTAGAGGAGGAGCATAAGGGTCACTTGAGCATAGTTCTCTAAACCTTGAGGGACCATTACTTATATGCCAAGTTTAGCAAATGTGGGTTTTGGCTGGTTGAGGTGAAGTTTTTGAGACACGTAGTGTTTGCTTTGGATGTATCGATTAACCCGGAGAAGGTTGAGGTGGTCATGAGTTAGGAGAGGTCTAAGTCAATCTTCGAGATACATAGTTTCTTGGGATTGGCAGGGTATTACTGAAGATTCATCGAGGACTTCTCCCGCTTAGCGGCCCTATGATACGACTGACTAGAAAGGATGTCAGAATTTAATAGGATGACTCTTGCGAGAAGGGATTCCAAGAGTTGAAGAGGAGATTGATTTCAGCTTCTGTCTTGATTGTTCTGGAGAGGGGACAGAGGTGCACAATTTACTGTGATGCCTCAAAGGAGAGACTTGGATGTGTCTTGATGCAGTCCGGTAGGGTAGTTGCTTATGGTTCCCGTCAGCTTAAGAACCATGAGAAGATCTATCCGGTGCATGACATGGAGTTGGCGGCTATTGTCTTTGCATTGAAGGCATGACACTACTATCTTTATGGAGAATATTTCGAGGTGTATTTAGATCACAAGAATCTGAAGTACATTTTCACTCAGTGAGATCTCAACATGACACAGTGCCGATGGATGGAGTATCTAGAGGATTATGACTTCAGTTTATACTACCATCCCGGTAAGACAAATGTAGTGGCTGATGCTCTCAGTCGGAAGTCACGGGGAGTCCTAGGTAGTATAGCTTCCCGAGAGTGGCGGATGCTTGAGACTGTGGGATAGTTTGGACTTCACAATTAGGATTAGGCTTAGGGTATTATGGGCAGTTTGATTGCCATCCCGTCTTTACTCAGCCGATTGAGGCTCAGGGACACGATTTCGGGATAGTGTCCATCAGGGACAAGATCTAGTCTACATCGGGTGACGAGGGTTGGGCTATCCATTCCGATGGTAGTCTATGGTATAGAGGCAGAGTTCTTGTTCCTCATTCCACTGATTTGAGGGAGGAGATACTTCGGGAGTTTCATTACTCTCGTTTTGCAGTGCATCCTGGCGGCACAAAGATGTATCACGATCTTCGTTGTTAGTACTACTAGAATGGGATGAAGAAGCATGTTGGAGATTTTGTGAGTAGGTGTTTGACTTGTCAGTAAGTTAAGGCTGAGCACCAAAGACTTGTAGGGTTGCTTCAACCTTTAGAGGTAGCCGAGTGGAAATGTGAGTATATCACAATGGACTTCGTTACTCATTTGCCACGGTCTACACGGGGACACGACGCAGTTTAGATTATAGTGGACCAACTTACCAAGTTAGCCAATTTCTTGGCTATACAAATGACCTTCACACTCGAGGAATTCTATAGCCTATACATTCGAGAGATTGTTCAGTTGCATGGAATACCCGTTTTCATTGTATTGGATCAGGATCCCCAGTTCACAACTAGGTTCTGGGAGAGCTTTCAGTGAGCCATGAGCACGCAGTTGATGTTGAGCACGACTTTTCTTCCACAAATGGATGGCCAGTCAGAGAGGACAATAAAAATATTAGATGACATGATTCGGACATGCGTCCTTGATTTTAAGGGCAGTTGGGAGGATCACTTGCCTTTAGTGGAATTTACCTATAACAATAGTTATCAGGCAAGCATATAGATGACACCTTACGTGACCTTGTATGGGAGATCGTGCCGTTTTCCGATTTGTTGGACGGAGGTTGGAGAGGGACCTTCCATGGGTCTGGACTTAATTAGAGACACCAATAAGGTGTCAGTATACAAAAATGCCTTCTCACGGCTCAAAGCCGATAGAAGAGCTATGTCGATCAACGGCTAAGACCTCTAGAGTTTGAGGTGGGTGATTATCTCTTCTTGAAGGTTATGCATCAGAGAGAAATGGTCCTGTTTGGAAAGAGAGGCAAGTTGTCGTCGAGATTTCGAGGTACTTGAGAGGATTGGGGCAATTGCTTATTGATTGCCGTTACTGTCAAATCTATCTAGTGTTCACAGCGTGTTCCATGTTGCTATGCTCTGGAAGTACACTCTAGATCCTACACATGTAGTGGATTGGGGCAAACTACTGGTTGACGTTGATGGGATCTTCGAGGGAGGACCAGTTCGTATTTTGGATAACCGAGATCAGGCGTGGCAAGACTGTGAAGCTGGTGAAAGTGTTGTGGCAGTACCGGGGTGTTGAGGAGGTTACATAGGAACGTGAGGATACTATACGAACTACCTATCAATTTTTATTCGAAGATGGAGATACAATTTAATGTTAATGGCATACAACATGATTACATGTACATTCATCTTATGTGTTGCATATGTGTTTAATTATACGGATGAAATTCCTTTAAGGAGGGAAGAATGTAAAACCCGAAAAAGTTAAAATCCTAATCACAGAGGTAATACGTTAATAAAGCCATATAAGTACGGATTAAAAATCTAAAATTTTTATATAACTCGAATGACGAACTTACCGTTGGATTCGTGTCACGAAATCGAGTTAGCCAGTCAAATTTTATTAAATTTTGAGACTGTCAAAATTTTCACGTAAAACAAAGCGAAACGTGCGATCGGATGACGAGCGAGTAAATTATAGCAACTTATTTTATTGGCGAGACCCACAATATAAATGATCTAGATATTTTAAAGAGCGTTATCCAATTGGACATGTGGCGTAATTTGATTGGGTGTGGGAGATTTTCAACCAATGAGAAAGATGACACGGCGCATTGTGAGTCAAGTATGAGAAAAGTATTTAAACGGCGGAAAATCAGATTTTTTCCCCCTTTCCTAGCCATTTTCGTTGGAAAGAGAGAAAAATCAAAGTTTTTCATCTTCTCCAATCATCTTTCCTCCATAACTCCAAATCCAACCGTTAAAATTCAATCAACAAAGAACAAAAATTATTCTCCTCGATGAGGGCTACGAGACAACACCAATTTCAAGTATTTTCCACCATTTTTGAAAGTCAAGGGCTCTTGGGCTTGGGCTTTGAAGAGCTTGCTTGGGGTATTTTGGAAGGCTCATTTAATTGCTTACGCTTCAAGAGGTGGGTGTTCCTTTCTATTTAGATTTTCCTTCAATTCTAGGGTTACATATGAGATGGGTTGAATATATGTATATTAATCACATGATTAGCTTATAACTAGTGTAACTAGTGGATATTTGAATGTAATGATGAGCATGTTATGCCTAATTCTATTTGATATTGGGTGTTGAACATGTTAAATGTGAGTTGTATGAATGAGTATGCTATATGTTTATAGTTTATGCCTCATGGGTGTTTGATAAAATGTCAAAGTGTGTTCAAGTGTGTTATTTGAATTGATATTATTTATAACATGCTTAGTGATGGTTATGGAATATTATTATATGCCTCATGATATAATTAACATGTTGATACTCATGAGATGTTGTCGCATGCTTTGGAATGAATTGTAATTGTACATTACATTGCATATGCATGAGTTGTATTATATTCATGGGCATTGGTATCAGTGTGAGTGTGTGTGCATGGGTTGGGTCAATCACCACATAGATTATGAGATGTTGTCGCATGCTTACATGATAGTTAACATTATGATAGAATGAATTGCAATTGTACACTACATTGAATATGCATGGGTTGCATTATATTCATGGGCATTGCTATCAGTGTGAGTGTGTGTGCATGAGTTGGGTTAATCACCACATAGTGAGTTAATTGGTGGGCTCGGAAAAATTGGACAAACGTCTAATTGAATCGTATGGAATATTGCATGGAAAATGTGTCAGATATAGCAAAAAGTGATGGATTCTCCCTTGGGTGCAAGGCCTGGTTACTTGGTTCACATATTTTTCTGGTGGTGAAATTCCAGAAAAGTGTGTCGGTGTACTCGGAACCGGAGGTGGGATGCCCCTGAATGTCGTGTCGGTTTGATAGCCAGTTGGTGTGATGTCCATAGATTACCTACTCAAGAAAGATACAAGGATTGAAAAATGGTCATTGGATGCTTAGCATCAATGACGGGGGTTTGGAGTGCCCAGTTCATGTCATGGCATTGTATCATGGGTCATGCATAGAACCCGAGAGGGGTTTCGGTGTTGGACATTCATTCATGTTTGACATGCATGGTAGCATGCATATGTTACTCGAGATATATGCTTGGTGTGTTTGGTGCACAATCATGTCATATGCATTGAGATTGAGAGGTATTCTCTATAGGAGATACCCTACTGGGTTTTGGCTCATCCCTTTGTGGGAACATTTTTTAAGTATTGGACGAGCCGGGTTGTAGCTCTTGATTTGGATTTTGTAGTCTCTTGTATAGAATTACATTTTGGCATTGTATAATTTTAAGTACAAAACTTATATTTTATTAAAGGCTTGTAATGGGACTTTTATGGACAATATTCTTTTGAGAACAAATGGATGATGTGTGATGATGGTAATGGATGAATGATCAATGTTTAATACTTAGGCATTGGTGTGTTAGACCTTGGAATGGTCCGTGTATTAGTTAGAACACATGTGTGTTGGGTGGAGCTCCCCGTACAAATGAGACTCCACCCGGATTTTGTTGGAAATGGACCCCTGAATTTTGGGGCGTCACAGGATATGATTATTGCTTACACTAGCTTAAATTGATAGCAAGGAAAATTTTGATTCACACTTTTAAATCCCCTACTACCTTTATCTAGAAGGCTTGTCTTGAGTATATTATAATCTCTCTTGTATATGTATATAAACACTGCACCTCTGCAGGGTTGAGTGTTTGCAGCTGTCTGATAGTAATTGACTTGTTTTAATGTTTTCATTCCTTGCTTCATTCCTTTCAACATTAACTGAACTAAGATGTGATATAGTTTGTAGGAAACTTGGAGGTTTAATTGCTATTAGAATAAACAATTTTCCATTACTTATTTGCCATTCTCATTTTCTACATTTCTGCAGAATGGTTTGTGTTGATTGGTACGGTTTTTGCTTTTCAGTACGACTAATGTATACAATTTTCAACAGGTGAAAGATGTTAATCTTGTTGTCCAAGATTCCGTAGGAAATATGCTTGAGGCACAATATATTGCATTGGATAATGTTACAAGCCACTTAAGAAACTTTTATACAAAGGCTTATTTTGGAATGTCACCCAAACAAGTTCCCAAATATTTGCTTTTCTTTCAAGTATCTGTGCCTCCTCTGGGTTGGAATACCTATTTTGTATCTGAAGTGGCTGGAAAGGGTAATTGTTCTTAAATCTTTTCTTATGAGAAATTATTGTTTTTATGTGCTAAATACAGTTCAAACTCGTGGGGATTCTTCTCAAGCTCATGTGCCTTTAGGAACAAGCTAAAAGAACAGGAAAAGTTTAAACCACAGGGAACCAAGAGACAATAAACTATAGGCCCATCTTATTATCTTGGCCTGTTTCTTGCGTATTTATTTTTGTCCATGATACAGGAAAAAACAGAAGTGGATATACCTCTGTGATGGACCTTCCGCAGAATGAGACTGTTGAAATCGGACCAGGAAACTTAAAGATGTTCTTTTCTATGACATCTGGACAACTCAAACGAATGTCCAATCCTAAAAAAGAGGTAAGTTGTCTCATATTCCAGATTTTATACCCTAAAAATTAGACACATCACATTCATGAATTGTTTCCCAGTTGAAACTGACAGCATAAAAATCTTTCTAATCATTTGATATAAAATTCATCGGTTTGACTTGAGGATTACGAAAGAAATCAAATAGTTAAGACAAATTTTGCCATCATGGTTCAACTTTGAATGAGGATCTAATTATTTTATGAAACCACATGTTGATCTTTTTCCCTTGTTTCAGAATGGAGGTTCGCCAATTTTTTTTGTATATTGAGTCCATTACATTTTCTTTTATTATTTTTGAGAAAATCATCAGTAAGTCCTGCTTTTCATTATAAAAAACCATCAAGTCCTGTCGTATCTCTATTGAGACAATTACGTCCTACTTTTGACAATTTGTTTCCATGAAGTCCTAAACTCCATCAATGCTGTATTTTGTTCCCATTTAACCCTTCTCATGAAACATTAGTTTTCATGAATTATATTCAATTTTAATTTAGTTGAGAATAATTTTTTTTTGTTAAGAATGTATGTTATCTTTGTTTATTTAGTTAGCGGTATTTTAGTCCTTTTCATGGTGTAGGGTTTTATATTTCTTCTAGTACTTAAATTTAGTAAGTTATGGAATATAGAACAGATGCTTATGGTTTTTCTTCTCCGTCTTCTTCTACCTCTTCCTTTGTATAGTTTGATCCAAGTTTTCATGGTATCAGAGCTGGTTTTATCTATTGCTGAAATATAAATTCAAGGGCTTGGGACGATACTAGTTGTTTAGATTTGTGAAACTGTAAGATTTGAGTTTTTGAACAAATTCTTCAATGTTGCCGTTGTAAACTTCGATAAAATAAAGAGAGAAGGAAAAGAGAAAGATAATATTATGCAACATAAAGACCCTTTCTAGGAGGGCAAAATAAAAGAAGTAAATGACTAAACTACTAATACTAATATACTCTAACAGTCCCCCTCAAACTCATGATGTCGTAGAAAACATCAGGAATTTGCTAAGAAGAAAACAAAAGCGCAAAATGGTGTGAGACTTTGTAAAGAAATCTGCTAAGTGCATAGTAGAAAGAAGGAATGGAAGAGAAATAGTGTCCAGCTGAAGATGATGGCCCACCAAATGACAATCAATCTCAACGTGTTTTGTGTGCTCATGAAACAATAAATTATGGGTGATCTGGATGGCACTCGTGTTGTCACAATACATAGGGTAAGAGTAGACAAAGGGATGTCAAGATTAGTAAGTAACCATCGCAACTCGACTATCTCAACGGTGGTGGAAGTAATAGCACGATATTCAGCGTCAATAGAAGAACGAGCAACTATTGTTTGCTTTTTGCTCTTCCAGGAGATAAGAGAATCACCAAGAAAAAGGCAGAAATTAGTGGTGAACTTGCGATCCTTAGAATCACCATCCCAATCAGCATCAGAATAAGCCTGAAGTTCCAATGGAGAACAAGAAGAAAATAATAAATTTTGGTACAGTGTACCTTGAAGATAATGAAGAATGCGGAGACTAGTAGCCCAATGTACAATGGTAGGTGAAGCAACAAACTAACTAACAATATGAACTGCATAGGAGATGTCTGGGCGAGTAACAGTAAGATATACCAAACTGCCAACAATAGTGCGATATAGTGTAGGATCTGATAATGGAGTACCATCAGTGGAAGAGGAATAAACATTGATCTCTAAAGGGATTTCTGAGGCATACACAGATTGAGAGAGGAGATAACCCTAAAGTAAGGAGGTGACTTCAATATCCAAGAAATATCGGAGTTGGTCCAATCTTTTATTTTAAATAATCTTGTAATTGTATTTTTAACAACACAATACTTGTCGTGTCGTGTCATCACCAGTAATGATCATATCATAAACATATAACAAAAGTACAATAGAATCGGAAGGAGAAGATCGCCGAATCATGTTCACTAGTATGAAAACCCAAGTCACAAATAAGAGAAGAAAATTTGGCGAACAATGTCTTGGGGGTCTCTTTTAAGACCATATAAGCCCTTGCGGAGTTTGTACACCTAACTAAGACTATGAGGCAAACTTGGAGGAGCTGTAAAGACCTCTTCTGTTAAATCTCCATTGATATTTGCATTTTTCACATCCATGTGAGAAAGATTCTATCGATGAATAGCTGCCACTGCAATCATTGTGTTAACAGTGGTCATCTTAGCAACAGAAACAAATGTCTCTTTATAGTTGATGCCATACTCTTGAGCAAATCCCTTGGCTACCAATCGAGCCTTGTACCATTCTACAAAACCATCAGATTTAGTCTTAATTTTATAAATTCACTTATAGCCAACTGTGTGTTTGCCAAAGGGTAATGACATCAATTCCTAAGTTCTAGTCTTATGTAATGCAAAAAGTTCCTTATCCATAGCCGGTTTTCAAAGAGGATCAATAACAACCTTCTTATAGCAGGTTGGCTCAAAAGAGAGAGAATAGAAACTAAGAAAGAACAAAAATTAGTAGAATAACAAGAATTAGAGAAACCAAGCTGATTTGGACGCTTATGAGATCACTGAGGATAACGAAGAACACGATTGAGCAAGAGTAGATTGGGAAGGAGGCACCAAATCTGTAGAAGAGACACTTGGAGACCTATGAGCATAGGTATGCACAATAGGAGGACGAGTGATTGGGAAATTAGAACAAGAAGGCACATCCGACAAGAAACTAAATTTCGTTTCGAAACGTTTGAGACGTTTCTGTTTTCATGGAAATCGAAACGAATTATTGATTGAATATTGAAATTCCTATATTTCAAGCTCACTAAAACTATGCACTGAAACGAAATTTTGATCGTTGCATCAAACATAGTCATATCACGAACATAATTGTTAGAGGAAACATGAGTCGGGAATGGGTCAATGTAAATGAGATCAGATGTCTTCAAATGTTAAGAAATAGATGGAATAGAAAAGAAGCAAATATGCTCATTGAAAACAACATGACGAGAGACAAAGTTTGCGTGTAACAGAATCATAGCAATGATACCCTTTCTAGCCTTTACCATAATAAAGAAAAACACATAAGGCTAAACGAGGATGAGGAGATAGTTTAGTACGAAGGGCATTAGGAAGCAAACCAAGCCAGGTGTGCCCATATACACGTAAAGAGAAATAATTAAGTGACTTACCATAAAAAATTTCAAAGGGAGAGACTCTAGAAGTGAGAACAGTGGAAATTTAGTAAATCAGATTAACTGCAGTAATAATCACTTCTCTCTAAAAAGAACTTGGGATATTAGATAACAACATAGAACGTGTTGTCTCCATAATGTGTCGGTGCTTGCGCTCAGTTACACTATTGTGTACAGGTGTGTCACTGCTGGAAGATTGTCAAATAGTGCCATCAGATTTCAATAGATCACGAAAGGAATTATAGCTCATTGGGTTGCAATTCTTCGCATTTTGCGCTATCTTTGGGGTAGTTTGCATCATAGTTTGTTGTTTTCTTTCACGTCTTCTTTGGAGCTTCGCACTTTCTGATGCTGATTAGGCAGGTGATGCTATGGACCACAGATCCACCACTGGTTTCTGTATTTTTCTAAGCGATAGTCTTATTTCTTGGAGAAGCAAGAAGCAGTTTGTAGTTGTATGTTCAACCACTGAGGTTGAATATCGGGCTATGGCTACAACTGAATCAGAAATTTGGTTGAGATGGTTGCTTGCTGATCTAGGAGTTTCATTTTTTGTTCCCACTCCCATGTATTGTGACAATTAGAGTGCCATTTAGATTGCACACAATTCTATTTTCCACAAATAGACCAAGCATATCGAGATTGATTGCCATTTTGTGCGGCACCATTTGCAGTTTGGGATTATTTACTTACCTTTTATTTCTTCTGCAATGCAATTGCCTGACTTTTTCACGAAGTCTTATACCACTATGCGTTTTCGTTTTTTTCTTGACAAACTCTCGTTGTTTTCTACCGTTACATCATGAATTTGAGAAGGGATATTAAGAATGCCAATTATCTTTGTTTATTTAATTAGGGGTATTTTAGTCCTTTTCATGGTGTAAGGTTTTATATTTCCTCTTGTACTTAACTTTAGCAAGTTATGGAATATGGAACAGACGCTTATGGTTTTTCTTCCCTATCTTCTTCTACTTCTTCCGTTGTATGGTTTGATCCAAGTTTTCACTTTCGTATCTTTGGAGAACTGAACTATTGAATAATCGATACAACAAATGCAGCCAAATCTTATAGTGAAAAGTATAAGCATTGTCATAATAATGATAATATAATTGATGTTTTCAAGAAAATTCTAGAAGATATAAT
The DNA here is from genome assembly GCA_951799425.1 of Ilex aquifolium. Taxonomy (NCBI): domain Eukaryota; kingdom Viridiplantae; phylum Streptophyta; class Magnoliopsida; order Aquifoliales; family Aquifoliaceae; genus Ilex; species Ilex aquifolium. The sequence goes on from OX637401.1 coordinate 5,728,434, forward strand.
TTTAACTATTAATTATATAATTATTAAAAAAATATAAGTGGTGTTTGTTAAACAACCATCTACTCTAAAAGTTTAAACTGTTGGAGAGAGTGTAATTTAAGTATTTATACTTCAACACGCTCCCTCACGTGTAGGCTAGAATTTGGGCCTAGCACATGAAAACTCTTTTAATAATTAGGGTGGTGGTGAGATTTGAACACATGACCTCCTGCTCTGGTACCATGTTAAACAACCATCTACTCTAAAAGCTTAAGCTGTTGGAGAGGGTGTAACTTAAGTATTTATACTTCAACAATGTTATAATAAGAAGGGTAAAATGGAAATAAAATATAGCATTGATGGAGTTTAGGACTTTTCGGGAACAAATTATCAAAAGTAGGACTTAATTATAACACTAAAAATATTATAGGACTTATTATTGGTGATTGCCCTACTTTTTTTGATGCGGACCGCCCCGGTGTTGGGGGAGAGGTTAGTCCTGGTTTCATCGAGTTAAAATGTTGTGAACAATTTTATACAAGATGGTTTACTCGGTAGATTATAATCTTTTTGTCTAAGAAATTTGCAGCTCAAGGACCAAATGTGGTTTGAGGAGGGGTGTAACAGGAGTGCAACCTAGTTCCACCGATTGAGCCCACTGAGTTCTGTATATTTCAGTTGCACGATATTCTTGGGCCTTCTTTTTTAAAGTTTGAGAATAAAGTCTAGACTCTGAAACTGCCAGTCTAGTGCTCTTATAGTTTTCTTTCCTAAACATTAAAGAAAAAGCAGAATTCTTGTGAAACGAAGTGGCTATCAACCATTGTTCATTACACAGGCCTTTCCTATAGCCAAGAAGCCTCTTAACTATGTTGATCTATGGAAGAGAGTTGAAGTCAGGCCAAGGGATTTTTGTCAAGAGTCTGGTATTTTCAAGCATAATTTGTAGTTAAAAATGCTGATCTACATGGCTAAACATAATAAGGTCTACCAGATTTTGTTCTGGTTCTGCTTCGTTCTTTTTACAGAGATGTTTTGAGGCTATATCAGTCAATCTGTGCAGCATTTTCAAGTGATTTGTGCCATTTTACCAGGTTGATGTACCCATGCAGCAAAGCTATCTCTGGTATGGTTCAAGCAGTGGAGATACAGATCCCCAGGTACACAGTGGTGTACTTGGATAAGGATTATCTGTATTTGGAAATGGTGAGACTCTAGTTGACTTAGTAAATTCTGGCGTGTTATTTCTGTAATCTCTTGCAGTGTTCTGGCGCATACATATTCCGCCCTAGTGGATCACCTCCAACTGTTGTCTCAAGATCCGTAAGTAATGATTTTCCTTCTTGTTTTTTTTTTTCTTCTAATCCCATGAAGCATTCATTTTAACCTTATGGATTCAGTTACGTTAATTACTTTTTTCATTTCTGTTATTCATCTTTCAGACCGCCTACTTAATGCCAAAGCCATCTTGTTGCTATTTCGCGAATAATCTTTTTTTTTCCCAATTTGAAGAAATTACTATTAATTGCTTTATTTACAGGTTCCTTTAAAGGTCGTGCATGGACCATTAGTTCACGAAGTTCACCAGCAATTTAATTCGTGGATTTATCAGGTCGTGATGGCATATCTATTTTATTTATTCAGAAGTATTAGCTTTATGAGAACCTACAGTTTGTGTACACTTTTACACTTGTCTGTTCTCTGCATAAATTGCCAATACTAATCTTTTGATTGAGTGGAGTGGTCTCTTGAGGACCTTCCCACACATACATGAAGAGGTTTGTATTTCACATTGAGCCTCTTCTCTACAACCTATACATATGGAATCCTGTGCTGCATATTGTCAACACTGATTGTGTTTCCTCAGTCCAATGGGGATTTCTTGTTTCCTTTTAGGTTGATTCCTTAATCAAAGGGAATCATAAATATTCCCTTGTATGTAGATGCTAGCTGTGTAAGTCCCCAATCAAAGGGAATCATTGATTGTAAAGATACCAAACATAGAATACAGATGCTATATATTGAGGAGGCCTGCAAGGGTATGACACTCACTCAGAATTCAATGTTTCTCAGTCTTATTGTTTAAATATCTGTCATTTTGTCATGGTATCAGAGCCATTCTAGAGTTTTCTTTTGGGAGAAAAAAAACGAAGGGTTATTTTACTGCCCTTTTGTTTCCTGGTTTTCGTGTTACTTCTGTGCATATTGTTGCTTCTTGGTCTATGGTTTTGTTTGTGGAGATACATCAGCAGGCTTGTTTCTGATCTGTAGTCTTTCTCTTTTGATTCTGGTTCTGTAATTGATACTCTACAAATCAGTCATGGTTGACAAGGTCGAAATAATTTCTGTTAAATTGAAGGGGAAGAATTACTTCTCATGGGGGTTCCAGTTTCGTCTCTTTTTAAGAGGTAAAGATCTCTGAGGACACATAGATGGGACTGTTGATAAACCCACTGACTCTACCAAAAAGATTTAGTGGGAGACCAATGGCCCAAAGATTATGAGTTGGATATTGAGCTCTGTTGATCAACAGATTGTTCTCAATCTGCAGCCTTATAAAAACTCGAAGGAAATGTGGGATTTTCTGACCAAAGTCTATAATCAGGATAACTCGGCCCGAAAATATCAGTTGGAGTGTGATATCTCTGAATATTCACAAGGAAATAAGTCTATACAAGACTATTATTCTGGTCTCGTGAGTTTGTGGATTGAATATAGCGAATTGGTATATTCCACTATTCGGGTCAAAATATCGTTTCGAAATGGTTGAAACATCTGAAACGTTTCTATTTTCAAGGAGACCAAAACAAATCAGTGATGAAATCGAAATTCTAATACTTCGAGGTGTTCCAGAATGTTTCAAAGTGTTTTGTTATATTTCAATGCATTTGTACAATTATTTTGGAATGTTTCAAGGTATTTCAAGATATTTTGTTATATTTCGACCAATGTTTTGAAAAAAATAATTCTTAAATTTTTTATTTTTTTTCATTCTATTTTCTAACGGGTCGAAATGTTTTCGAAATAACTCGAAACGTTTCCGTTTCCTAGGTGATCGAAACAATGCACTGAAACAAAATTTCAATCCTTGATTTTAGCAACTTCTCTTCCAGATTTTCAAAAGTCTCATAAGGACACTCAACGCGATCAAGTCTTGATGAAACTAGGAAGTGAATATGAGATAGTTTGATCAAGCCTTCTGATGCGTGTGCCTATTCCTTCCTAGGAAGTCTGCCTTGGGGAACTTCTTATAGAAGAACAACGCCGCATCACTCAAGCGACGTTTGAACAAAAAGGGGGATCCACTTTGGATATTGCTTATGCTAGTCAGATCAGGAATCATGACCTGACACCTGAGTAAAATTCAATGTTATAGTTGTAAAGAATATGGTCACTTAGCAAATTAGTGTAAAAAAAAATTCTTTAACTATTGCAAAAAAAATTGGTCATATCATTACTGATTGCCGACGAAGGCCACAAAACAAAGGGAATCGAGCTCTTCATACTGTCCATCAAGATGAAATTTCTGCCACTAATGCGCCACAGTCTTCAGAGCATCAATTTCAGACTTCTCAGCAACAAGTTCAACCCTCTCAACATCAAATTCAGGCTTCTCCTTCCCAACAGTCAGCTCTTACTCCTGAGGTAGTGCAACAAATGATCTTATTAGCTTTTTCTGCACTTGGACTCATAGGTAAACCAGCCAAATCCCAAACCTGGTATGTTGATTTGGGTGCGTCAAATCATATGACATTTTCTTTGGACCATTTTACTGATATTCAATCCTATCAAGGGAATAAGCAAATTCTTACTGCCAATGGACAAAGTCTACCCATTCAAGCCATTAGGACTATTCCACACTCATTGCCCTTGCAACAAGTGCTTTACTCACCTAATTTGTCTTCAAATTTGGTTTCGGTTGGACAACTTCTTGATAATAATTGAAGTATCATTCTCTTCATCTGGTTATGTTGTGTAGGAACAGGTCTCGGGCAAAGTGATCGCAAAGGGGCCTAACTGTGGAAGATTGTTCCTTCTTAGCTTATCAATGCCTCAGCTTTATAAATCTTTGTTTTTTTATGTTTCTTCTTCTAGTACTACTTCCTATTTATGGCATAGGCGTCTTGGGCATCCAAATGCGAATAAGTTGTTGTTCATGTTGAACTCTGGGCTACTGTTGAATAATCAGCATATTTCTTCACGTGATGTTGTTTCCAATTGTCACAGTTGTAAAATGGGGAAAAGTAAAATTTTACCTTTTCCCACACACAAAGGCTTTACAACCAAGTGTTTCGATTTAATTCATAGTGATATCTGGGTTGCCCCCGTTATTTCTCATAGTCATCATAAATATTTCATTACATTAATTGATGATTTTATCCGTCACACATGGATCTATTTTTTGCATTCTAAATCAGAAGCTTTTGATGCGTTGAATTTTTTTTTTTGGATTCTTATTGATAACCAATTTTCCATAAGCATCAAAATTTTTTGTTGTGATTCTGGTGGCGAGTACCTTTTGAATGATTTTCAAGACTTTCTTCGCACCAAAGGGATTGTTTCCCAGCAGTCATGTACGGTTACTCCCCAAGAAAATGGGTTGCCGAAAGAAAAAAATGACACCTTTTGGATGTGGCTCGCACAATTCTTATTGAATCATCATTGCTGTCTAAATTTTGGGTTGAAGCCATCTCTACAGTAGTCCATGTTAAAATCAATCTCCACATTTTTGTTTATCTGGCCAACACCCTAGTTATAGTCATCTCCACACTTTCGGTTGTGTTTGTTTTGTTCATCTACCTTCTCGTAAAAGGAAAAAACTTTCCGCTCAATCTGTCAAATGTGTTTTCCTTGGTTATGCAGCCCATCAAAAAGGTTTTATTTGCTATGACCCTGCTGTTCGTTGCATTCGTGTGTCAAGAAATGTTATATTCTTGGAAAATCAGTTTTTCTTTCAACTTTCATCACACTCCTCTTCCGGTACCATCCCAGTCTATTTTGCATGACTTCAACGATTTTTCTAAGGTAACAAGTTTTAAACTTGGGATTGTTTATATGCGACGAGGTCATAACAATTCTGTAGAACTGGACCCCAACCGAGAACTAGCTCCAGCACCTAATCCGACTCCTCATCATTGTCTTCTTCGAAGGTCATATCGGATATCTAAATCACCTGATCATTATGGTTTTGCTAATACCTCTTTGCTTGTTACCTTATCCTTTGTTGTTAGGCCTAATTGGCTAATTCCTATTATCAGGCCGTACAACAACATTGTTGGCAGGAAGCAATGCAGGAAGAACTTGATGCAATTACTCTTAACAACACTTTGGGATATTGTTGATTGTCCGAAGCAAATTAAGCCCTTAGGATGCAAGTGGGTTTATTCTGTTAAACTCAAGTTTGATGGATCTTTGGATCATCACAAAGCACGTGTTGTTGCTCTTGGCCATCAACAAGAGTATGGCATAAATTATGCGGAGACATTTGCTCCAGTAGCAAAGATGACCACTGTGAGAACAGTGCTTGCCGTTGCAACTTCTTAATAATGGCCACTCTTCCAAATGGATGTCAAAAATGCTTTCCTTCATGGCGATCTTAAAGAATAAATTTATATGAAACTTTCACCAAGAGTAAGGGAAATTTAGAACATGGGGTGTGTAGATTAAAACACTCTCTTTATGGGTTCAAACTGATAGGGTTATATACTACAAGCTTACTTTTTATAGTGAAACTCGTTTTGTTAATTAATAGAAGTTTGATTTTTTCATTTTATTGAGAATCTATGTGGGCAAAATGTTTACATTATATTTGATATATGGTATGCATGTGTATCTTATATTTTACATTGTAGATAATCTGGTGTGTAGAGTTCGGCTTATGCACAAAAAATCAGATTATCGGATCCTTGTATAATATGAATATAGGTTTACAATCTTAGATGGAATTGGACACACCATCAGTATGATTGTAATGTAATATTCGCATAGTCTGTCTTGACTATAGGAGACTGTTTGATGTCTCGGATTATTACACTAGTACACTTTGTGTATTATGAGACTCCAAGAGCAGGAATGCGCATATCTAGTAGAATCTGTTTCGGTTGTTCTTTTGATGATCTCTCTTTAGCAGTTGCAGTACGATACTTTAATTCATCTCCTGCCCTTGTTAGTCGTAATCGCTATAAACTCTATAGAACAAACCCATGTTGAGATTATTATCTTTTACTGATTGAATAAGATAATAAATACCTCATGATTATTATGGTTGCTTATGCTCTTAATTCCGATATATTTAATTGTTTCGTGCATATAATGATTGTCACTTTAATTCATTAAAGAGTGAGATTCATATTTAGTCAATAAACTCGGTGAATTGGGAGACGATATTATTGTTACGTTAAAATTAATTATTAAATGAAACTACGTCCTGGTATTTAAATGGGTTGATGATGTCCTCTTGAGGAAGCTCATAAGTTTTGTCTATGTCAAATCTTACAGGTGGATTTAATTATCTGATATGACAAATAAATTGGGTGGTAAGGTCTCAAGGAATAAAGAAGTCAATTAAATATAATTATCAGTAATTTATTTAATTGATAGACATCTGTAATCTTAAACGTGGGGAGATTATTAAACATATAATAATAAGGAGTTCGAAACATAATTTTGAGATAAGGCTCAGGAGATCAATAATAAGTTTTTAGTAGACTAACTTATTATTAATGGACTGTAGGATATTTGTTCTGGGTTGAACATAGGAATCTTAGGCCCATTGGAAGTTCGACACTTATTTCTCCTTAGGGTTTTTGTTGTAGCCTATATATAGACATCTAGACTCTCTAAATCAGCATCACCTTAATTACTCACGTTTTGAGGGAGGCTGAGAGAGTGAGAGAGAGAGCAGAAGTTCGGAGGTCCTTACTGCCCACACTACATCCGGATTTTGGCGTTGGGGGATATACGACAGAAGATCGTGAGGTTCATCGAGCTATCTTTTGCGTCTGTCTTTAGATTCTCCGTTCGTGCCAGAGCGATCTCGGAGGTAAACCCTAGTTCCGCTTTGTAGGGTTTTAAAGGAATTTTTGTTTTTTGTATTTGATACATACACGCTGTCAATGATTGTTGGGATTTCCGTTCCAACACAAACAAGCCCCTCGTGTTTGGTTTGATAAATTCTAACAGACACTTCAAAATACTTGTTTTGGGCAAAGCAAAAATGATCCATCCATGTGTCTCCAGCAATCTTCCTCTGGTATAGCAATACTTCTTGTCTACATTGATGACATTATTCTTACCGGATCTGATATGCAAGGAATACGAGTCATTCAAACTACTTTACATACTTCCTTCCACATGAAGGATCTTGGACCACTTCAATACTTTTTGGACTTGGAGATTCATACTTCAAAAGGTGGTGTTTTGTAATGATTTGATTTCCTTAGCACGTTTGGAGAATTCTACTCCTGTTGATACTCCCTTAGAAGTCAATTTCAAGTATTGAAAAGATGATGGAAATCTCCTTATCGATCCTACATATATTATAGGCAGTTGGTTAGGAATTCTACATATACTCAAGACGTGCCTTGATGGGCAAGGAAAGAGGTTGGATGGTGGAAGACTGTTTATAAATCAAGAGGGGGTAGACTCAAGGATCAAAATTTCGGTGTATTCTTTAGGTCACTTAAGAAACGGAAATATTTCGACGTGTTTCGGAAACGTTTCGATCTATTTCGGAAACATAGTGAAAAAAATAAAAAATTTAAGAATTATTTTATCAAAATATTGGTCGAAATATATCAAAATATCTTGAAATACCTTGAAACATTCCAAAAAAATTGTGCAAATGTATTGAAATATTATAAAATATCTCAAAACATTATGGGATAACTCGAAATATTAAAATTTCGATTTCATCACTTATTCATTTCGGTCTTCTTAGAAATGGAAATGTTTCGGACATTTCGACCATTTTAAAACAAAATTTTGATCCTTTGGTAGACTAACATTTATTCAATCTGTTTTGCCAAACCTTCTCATTTATTTCCTACCTTTGTTTAGGATGTTACGTAGTGTAACCATGAGGGTTGAAAACTTGATAAGAGATTTTTTGTGGGAAGGGACTGGCGAGGGAAAGAAAGATCGTTTAGTTAAGTGGGAGATGGTGACAAGATCGAGATCAAAAGGGGGTCTCTCGATTGGAAATATGCCGGAAGAAAATGTAGTTTAGTTGAGAAATGGCTATGGGGGTTTCTTGTGGAACAATATTCAATTTGGCATTTGGTCATTCAGATTTAAGAGTAGGCTTACATGTCAATAACTTGGACTCTAATGGAGTAGAAAGGGGAAGGGATCGAAGTCCATGAAAATTCATTTCTCAAGGGTTCATTAGATTCTTGCACTATGTCAACTACTGTGTGGGCAATGTGGAGAGAGTTCGGTTTTGGAAGGATGCTTGGATCGGAGAGATTCCATTATCATGTATATTGCCTCATCTTTTTCGTCTCTCTAGTGCTCATAATGCTTTGATTCGTTATAATAATTATTCATATTCTTGGGCTTTGTGTTTCGCTTAAATCTTAATGATTGAGATGTCTTGGATATGACTTCACTTCTTTCTTTGCTTGAGGGAGTTAAATTGTCTAATAGTATAAGTTGGGTTGTTGACTAGTCGGGTATCTTTTCTTGTAAGTCCTTCTTTGATTCTTTGATCGATAATGATTCATTTCTAGCTTTTCCTCCCTCCGGCGTGACTTGGAAGGCTAACGTACCTATAAAGGTGCAGGTTTTTGTTTGGACTATTGTGCATGGTAAGATCAATGCTAATGACTTGCTTCAAAAGAGGAGACGTCAAACCTGTCTTTTACCACAATGGTGTGCCATGTGTCCTGGCACTAGCGAATTTGTAAACATCCTTTCTTATGATGTCCTATTGCTCTATCTTTGTGGAATAAGTTATTTTATGTTACAAGATTGAGTTGGGTGGTGCATAAATCCTTCTCCTCAATATTTGTTGAGGTATCCAATGTTTTGAATGGACAAAAAAGTGAAACATGTTGTGGACATGTGGATGCTTTGCTATGGTGTGGGTTATTTGGTTGGAGAGAAAAGCGAGAATATTTAGCAACAGATGTGAGTTGGTTGAAAGGCTATGAGAACGAAGTTACTTTCTAGCATCTTTTTGGGTCTCCTTCACTAAAGAATTTCAAGGAACTCCTCTCTTTTGCATCTTGGCAGGGTGAAATGCCATGTGTGATTTTGGGCTTTGGTTTTTATGCATTATGCGATTTTTCATGTATTGATTTTTGGTTGGATTGCTTGTCCACCTGCACTACTGTAATGTTACACATGTAATAAATTAATAAAATGTTTTTTTTTCTTATAAAAATGTAGGGTAAAACATAGTCATAGTCCCTAAAGTATGCTTTTTGTGTCACTTTGGTCCTTGTTCTTTCAATTGTGTCATTTTAATCACTTAGTTTTCAATTTGTGTCACTTTGGTCCAATCGAAAACAATGGTTTAAGTTGACTGTTGTTTCATGTGTGTCTCACATGACTACACTTAAGGGTCTGTCACTCAAGTTTGCAATGTTGTCATTTTGGTCATTCACGTTTACAATTTGTGTCCATTTAGCCCTTTGTGTTTCCAAAAATTGCCGCTCAATTGTGGTCATGTAACATGACGTGACCATCTACTTCAGTAAATTTAAACCGCTGTTTTCGATTGGACCAAAGTGTTACAAATTGAATACTTGTGGGACCAAACTTACAAAAAACACATTTTTTGGGGACCAAAAATATATTTTGCCCAAAAATGTATTTGTGAAAAGATAAGTGCTAGAAGAATTGTTGTATTATGTGATAACAAATAAGAATGAGATGTGGGATTGTGATTTCACAATGATTGTAGAACAGATAACTGTGTCCACCATTGCTGGTGAGATATTAGGAAGCAAACATTTTAGATGTACAGAGATGTTTTTCGTCACTGTTTATGTCATTGGGATTCATTTTGTTGGATATTTATTGTATAAACACTCATTTTTATGGCTGGCTATGAAGGATTGCATGATGAGAATTAATCCTTTGCAGAAAGAAAAGGGACCAGGTCTAAAATCTAGGGTTATATTAATTTATTATCCGTTTAGTACATGTGACTGGCTGACTGCAGAATAAGATCATTTTCTGCAGTCATTAGATCTTTTTCACCTCTTGGTTGAAACAGCTATTACTGCTCATGCATATTCTGGTTTGGCTTCCTTCTGTCATGACTTGTCCATTGCTGATTATTTTTTTGTGTGTCAGGTAATTAGACTTTACAAAGGCAAAGAACATGCCGAAGTTGAATTCACAGTAAGTCAACCTCATGCAATTTTCTGTACTGCTCAGTATGGTAGAAAAACAGTATCATATCATTCATTCAAATTGAAAAGTTCTGATAAACATCTCAATAAAAGATTGGTCCAATTCCCACGGAAGATGGTGTTGGAAAAGAGGTCATCACTAGAATGACAGCAAATATGGCCACAGACAAGTTTTTCTTCACCGATTCCAACGGGAGGGAGTTTCTTAAACGGGTAACTCTCATGCGACTGCTCTTTTTTTGATAGCATCAGCCTGCCAAAAACCGTTGAAAAAGTCCATGCCTGGTTGTTTTTTTGGGTCATATATTGTGGTTGCATCAATCTAGTTAGAGTTATAGCTAAATTTGTAGATGGAACATCTGTATCATTATTATTTAATGTGCCCTTCATTCTTGCATGTTGTGATGTTCTATTTATGGGATTTGTTGTCATACTTTACTTTTCTCCTGGAATATAACAAGACTGGATTTCATGCAAGTATGGGTAGGCATGCCTTTCGTCCTTGGTGGCTCATGAGTACGAGTCCGAACTCATTTTCGAATAGCAACCGGTAAAGAACTACTATCAACAGGATTAGTACGAGGAGGCTCATTACCTGATAACCGGTAAAGAACTATTATCAACAGGATTAGTCCTTGGTGGCTCATGGAGATGATGACTGACTTGGTGGCTCATGGATAGTGATCTCTTACCCAGTCGTCGAGTATTGCATTGTAAATCCTCCTTATCTGTCATCAAGTATAGCTGTAAAACCCCGATCCATTTAACATAATATATATTCAGAACGCTAATAGCCTCCATAGTTACTAAATAATACAGTCTCCAAATAATAAGTAAACTCTGAAACTAATTCCATAAACATATCAAGTATATAAATGTACTATTTACTGGTATGATACGACTCAATCGTAAACTTATTACATTCTACATACATACGTGAAGCTTATTACTAATTACATGCCTCACCAATATTAATCAACACTTGGAATGAAAATCCTGAGAACTAGCAGTTCAAACTTTCACAAACTTTCCCGTTACCTGTTAATCTGAAAAAAGGGAAATAATCTGAAAAAAGGGAAATAATGTAGGATGAACATCAACAACTCAGGAGAGTAACTCAATTTCCAAACAAACGAGTTTGAAAATAACTTAATTTGACATGATTGAACAATATCAAAACAGTTCATTTTATACATAAGTAATAGAGCAAAAAATATTAAACGAAATCATTTAAGTTGAAAATAGTAATACGATCATAATATCAATTGCATCGGTAGGCGATCATCCTAATAGACCACTCAAGGTCCATACAAATATACGATCCAACCTTTTGGGGGACTTTCATCCTGAGGAAGATACGCTCCCTAGTAACAATTCGATACCCAAGTCCGAAGATCAATAGGGTCACCCAGGTATTTACGAACGTCAATGAGAAACCCTCTACGACCTCAACCTGGAACGTAAAACTCTCCGCCACTCGACCGTTGCGCACTTACATTTAATTCCAAAAGGATCCTGGAGTTCCATTAAATATGAACAATACGATCATTTCGCGCATTTGTGTGAAACTACACTCAAAAACCCTTATCCGGGTGTGGATTCCAAGTCAATATTCAAAACACCTAATCATATATTTCAAAACATGTGAAACAATCATAAATAACATAGAGAATAATTTAAAAGCAAGTTTAAAAAGTATTGCCTGTTCCGGAATTGAGAAACCCTACTGGTCTCGATATTTTGATTTGAGATAGCCATAAATTAAACATTATTATTTTTTGATGAAATTCAACCCACATAATCCATTTAACTAATTATAAATGAATATAGAATTTTGTTTTGGCAAAAATTATCTAAAAACTGGGTTAAATTGGCCCCAGAGGTCAAAATAGTCATTTTACTCATTTTGATTTGACCATCAAATCGACTTAAAATTTTATCGGAACCTCCGCATGGACGTTACAGAACTTTTGGAACCAACCAGAGCCCCATCAGACGTCGAAAGCGCCCTCACGCCCTTACAAGGTGCACTAGTGCACCTCCCTTCACTTCATCTTCTTCCCCCATCAACCCTAAGTGTCCTCCTACCAACCCTGACTCTTTACTTCTCACCCTTGTTTCTCACTATTCAGTACACCTTTTCATCCGTTTCAGAGCCTACTAACTCATCTCACACCCCTCTGGGAAACCCCATAGGTGAGACACCTCGAATTACGTCTAACATATCCAAATATTGAACCAAAGTTAGAGAAAAATAAGGTTTTTTAAACATGGCCAGACCTGCAACTTGAGTTTTAACCCCTTAACAACCTCTAAACCAATTCCTTGATCCTCTGTCATTTCCATATGGCTGGTTATTCTTCCTCTGAACTTGCTCACTTCGAAAATCCCTTGATTTCATCTCCTTCTCTATTATATATGCCACCTCTACCATCTCCCTAAAATTCCTTATCCTCAAATGTAAAATTCTTTCCCAGATCGTACTATTCAATCCAAGAGCAAAACGCTTTGTTTTTTTAACATCATTAACTACATATTTACCAGCATGGTGTGCTAATTCTTCAAAACGTGACTCATATTGAGCTACACTCATTCCACCTTGTTGCAAATTTAAGAAATCCAACAGCAAAGCATCTCTAATACTTTCAGTGAAATACTTACCATTGAAAATCGTCTCAAATCTTTCCCACCCCATACCTTCTACTGGTTCTCTTCCTTTAATAAGATCCCACCAGTGGTTAGCCTCTCCTCCAAACAAATACGTAGCTAATCCCACTCTATATAGTTGTGCAATACCCATAGCATCCATCACCTTTTTAACCTGTCGTAACCACTTCTCAGCTTGTAGTAGTTTGGTAGTTCCTTGGAATGATGGAGGACGTTGCTTGAGAAATTTCTTCAGAGTCACCATTGACCTATTCTCAAACTCTCCCTGATCATTTCCCTCTTGCTCCCCATCATTTACTTCGATTATATTGGGTAATGGAGGGTTACAACAATTATATCAATGTCTGGCTATGCTTATTACACTAATCCAGACTCAGATACCAGGATTAGCTGGAAATTCGAGAAATACATATTAAAAGTGGGAAGATCTATACATAGTGAACTGCTAGATAACCTGTATAACTTAGGGAAATATGGTTGAAACATGTAATAGAATAAGAGCGAACTTACTGTATAGCATGTATTTATCTGAATAGTGATTTGTAATATGTTGAGAAAGATATATAAGATATGCATGTGATCTATACAGGAATCTATAGTTTGTATGTTTGTGGGCTGTTCTTTATGATGTTTCATGGATTAATGTAACACCTATCGCCTGCCTGGCCGGTCCAGGGTGTGACAATAGCATCGCAAATCCTCCCTATCTAATCTCACGCAAGTAGTCTGATCCCCTTGAACAGGTTTTTCTCCCGGAGTCTCCCTTTGACTAGATTTTCCTCCTTGACCCAAGCCTTGATTGGGAGGGGTAAGAGAAGGAATCCATCCTCTAGCATTTTTTCTTCAATACACTGCTCCTCCTAAAGAGATGGTGGAGTAGTGGAGAAATATGATTTTGTCTCATGGGATGTGACATCTATACTAACATAAACCTTTCAGAATTGAGGATGATAACACTTGTACCTCTTTTGGGTAGCAAAGTTGCCAATAAAGACACACCGTGACGCCTTTGGATCTAACTTTGCCTTGGTTTTTTGATAATCATGCACAAAACACACATAATCAAACACATTTGGAGGAATAGAGTAAAGAGAAACTGACCCTTGAAGCAACCCTATAGAAGTAGCAAAATCAAGAACTCTCGAAGGCATTCAATTGATGAGATATGCATCAGTCAACACTACATCTCCCAAAAAAGATGGAGGGACACCCATAGTGTAACATCAAGGAGCGCGCCACTTCTAGGAGATGATAGGTGTATCCACACAACTAAATTGGTGAAGAATTTCATGTTCCGTGAGATAAGGATGGTATTCTCCATTAAAGTATTCAGTCTCATTATCAGTCCTGAGAACCTTAATTTGGCATCAAACTGAGTATTTATCAGTTTATGAAAATTATTGAAACATTGACGCTCCAAAATTCAGGGAGTTCTTTCTCAACGAAATCCGGGCGGAGTCTCTTTTGTACAGGGAGCTCCACCTAACACACAACCTGCGTCTATAATGTCACTATGACCATTCCAAGGTCCAACATCAATATCCAAGCAATTCCTGCATTGAATATCCATCCTCATACAACATATATTCAATCCCAAAAAAATATATGTCTATAAGGTCCCCATTACATTCTTTTTGTTCAAAAAAAATATACTAATTTTTGTTTTAAAAATATACAGGGCTAAGTGAATACAACGAAGCTAAACAACTCAAAAGTGAAGCCATGTTCGACTTCAATCCTCAAAGTGAGCCCAAGTGAGGGCGGTCAGTGGAAGCTCGTCCAATACCTGAAAAATGTTCCCAAAATATGTTGAAATTGATCGATACTTCATCAAAGAGAAGTTGAACAAGGGTTTAATTTGTATGGCATTTGTGAAATCAAAAGATCTGTTAACCGATACTTTCACAAAGGGGCTTAGTAGCAAGCTTTTTCATCCTATCATTTGTAAGTTGGGTATGAGAGATATTTATGCACCAACTTGAGGGGTAGTGTTATGTTATGTTATATTAGGATGTAACCCTTAAGGGTATTTTTTGTACTTTCATGGTTATATATATATTGGGATGTTGCACACTACTCTCTTTCTCCTAATCTCTTCTTTCTTCTTATTCTTCTATTCTCTCCGTAACCTTAATTACATCACATTCTAACTGTTTTTCATTTACTGCTATGCCTGTTGTCTCTGACAAATTATTTCATCCTTGCATCATAAATAATGTTAGAGTAGTTAGCATATTTAGTCTTGAGGATAGTTTAGTCTTTTGTTCTTTTGTTTTCTTTTATGTTGCCCTACTATATAAGAAGCTCTTGTATACATTTTTCTATTAAGCTGTAACAGACTAATTTAGGGACAATTATATTCTCTTCTTCTTTCTTTTATTTCTTTTTTCTATTTTGATTATGTAATCGTTGTTCACATGGTATCAGAGCTGGTTTCGACCCAAACACGATCAACAACATATCAGGTTCATCGGGAGGAAATTTAGACTTTGAACTAAGGCTAATGTCATCAATGCAGATGATGACGTCAGCACCCAGAGGTTGCATGACACACCATCTGATCGACTGCTTGTGGGCTTCAACATGGTGTGATTTTGTTTTGATTTGGTGTCCGTCTGATAAGGTTTCTGATTTTTCAAAGATTTATTAAGAAAAAGAGCTGAAAAACTTCGATCTCGAATTTCTTCAAGTTTTGATTAATTTTTTTGCTCCAAATTCCTTATGTGGCGCGAATTTGCCTCCTTGGTGTTCGATTGGATGTTTTGAAGCATTTTGAACTGATTTTTTATGCAAAATTGGTTGATCTCTTATTGTGGGTCTCGGTTCATCTTACTGCTGGTGTCAGGAATGAGATTTTTGGCTGATTTCCTCCTTCGGCAAACACTGTAGCAACTGGTTTGTCACTTCTCCTTTGGCTTCTGCTCTTTAGGTCTCCTTCGGTTCTTCGTCTGTTGTTTTTGCTGATTTGCAGAAATTGGGCTCAGCTTGTCTTCTTCCCGATGGTGCTCTAGGAAAGAAACCCCAATCCTTTGGGTTTGTTGATTTAGGCTGGTGCTGATTTGGGCTTCTCTCTGCTAGGCTGCTGGTTTGGTTTCTTCTTCTTCCTCGCTGTAGAGATGTTTTGACAGATTTTGCATATAGAGTTGTATGATTCTACAATAGTTGGGTTGTATTTTGGAGAATTCAGCTACTTTGGTTGGTTCGACTGAGTATCCCCCTTTCACTGGTGCTCTATTTGTTGCATACTTGCTGGTTTTCTGGGTGATTTCTTGCTGAATCCTGAGAGTCATTTTCTGCATTGGGTATCTTTAGTTTGCAAAGTTGCTGCAATTTTCCGTTGGTTTTGGTCATCGTCTCCATCAGGCTTACTGGCTTTGGTTGCTGGATTATTTTATTTTATTTTTGGCTAATATTCTAGCTGGGCCTTTGGTTGTTGGGTCAGTTTGGCTTCTAGCTGGGGCTTTGAACTTAAGTTGGGCTTTGTGGTTTGGAATTGGTTCAGTTGATTTGATTGTTGTTATTTTTAGCTAGTGACAATTATGGTGAGCGACAATTCTGGCTCTCATCTGTCAATTAGTTTAAAATTGACTAAGATTGCTGATCAATTGCAGGAGCTCCTTTAATAGCCTAATACTCTCTCCATCTCACTTTCTATAGGTTCGTTCACTTCGGGTCCTTCAGGTATATCTCGAACCGCTTGGGTCTTTGACTTGGGTGTTACCCATCAAATGACTAGTGATTCTTCCTTATTTGCATCTATCTTTTCTCTTCCATCTGTTTCTGTGCTTGCAGCTAATGGTACACAAATGTCATTAGCTAGTGTTGGATCTATAATTTATCCGCATCTAATACTTCCTGATGTTTATTATATTCCACAACTTACCTTGAATTTAATTTCAGTTAGTTAGATATTTGACTCTGAATTTTCAGTTCATTTTTCCTGTTCTGGTTGTATTGTACAAGATCCACGTTCCAAGAAACTGATTGGGATAGGTAGTAGAAACGGAGGATGTATGTGTTAGATGAGTTACATATTCCTGATATTGTTGCTTCTACTGTTGATTTATGTTCTTTTCATTTAAGTCCACAGTCTTCTAGTTTCTATTTGTGGCATTCTCGTCTTGGTCATGTGTCCCACTCTCGTTTGAAATTTTTAGTCTCTACTGGGAATTTGGGTAATTTAGAGTATCATGATATTTTCAGTTGTAGTGGATGCAAGTT
Source organism: Ilex aquifolium (assembly GCA_951799425.1). Taxonomy (NCBI): domain Eukaryota; kingdom Viridiplantae; phylum Streptophyta; class Magnoliopsida; order Aquifoliales; family Aquifoliaceae; genus Ilex; species Ilex aquifolium. The sequence goes on from OX637401.1 coordinate 5,745,662, forward strand.
AGCTAAATTTACTTCATTACCTTTTAATAAAAGTTCCACTAGCTCACTTGCACATTTTGACCTGGTTTATTCTAATGTTTTGGGGACCGGCTACTGTTCCCACAAAAGGGGGTCCTAAATATTATGTCTCTTTCATTGATGATTATACTAGGTTTTGTTGGGTTTATCTCATGAAATATCGTTCTGAATTCTTTTCTGTATTCACTGTTTTTCGTGCTATGATACGTACTCAATATTCATCTCTTATTAAATGTTTCGATGTGACCAAGAAGAAGAATATTTTTTCAACTCTTTTCGTGATCTATTAAAATTTGATGACACTGTTTGACAATCTTCTTGTACTGATACACCTGAACAGAATGGTGTAGCAGAGTGCAAACACTGACATATTATAGAGACAACACGTTCTCTCTTACTATCAGCAAATGTCCCAAGTTCTTTTTGTGGGGAAGCAGTTCTTACTGCAGTCCATCTGATTAATTCCATTCCCACTGTCATCACCTCTTGAATTTCTCCATTTGAAAAACTATATGGTAAGCCACCTGATTATTTCTCTTTACGTGTATTTGGATGCACCTATTTTGTTTTGCTTCCTAGTGTTCTTCGTACTAAGCTCTCTACTCGTTCAGCTTTTTCCTTGGTTATGGTGAGGGTCAAAAGGGGTATCGTTGCTATGATCCTATTTCACACAAACTCTATGTCTCTCGTCATGTTATTTTCATGGAACATATTCCCTTCTTCTCTATTCCATCCAGTTCTTCACATTTGCATAAATCTGATCTCATTTACATTGACCCATTTCCGGCTGATATTCCCTCTAACACTTATGTTGGTGATATGATTGTTTCTGATGTACCCATCACTCGTCCCCCTATTGTGCATACATATGTTCGCAGGAATCCAGTTATCTCCTCTACGGATGTGGTGCCTCCCCTTTCTTCTGCTGCCACCCAATCAGGTTTAGACAATGTGGATCATATCCCTTGCTATCCTCAACGCTCTCGCAAATGTCCAGACAGGTTTGGTTGGAGTAACACTTGTTATTCTCCTGACTTTTGTTCTTTTCTTACTTCTATTCACTCCTTATCTGAACCCACCTCCTACAAGGAGGCTTTACTTGACCCACTTTGGAAACATGCTATGGATGAGGAGTTGTCTGCCTTACATAAGACTAGAGCTTGGGAGCTAGTGCCTTTACCACCTAGTAAACGCACCATTGGTTGTAGGTGGGTTTATAAGATAAAAGTTAAGTCTGATGGTTCTGTGGAACGGTATAAAGCTCGATTAGTAGCCAAGGGTTTTGCTCAGGAGTATCGCCCAGACTGTGATAAGACTTTTGCCCCTGTTGCGAAGATGACCACTGTTCGCACCATGATTGCAGTTTCTGCCATTCGTCAATGGAGTTTGTCTCAGATGAATGTGAAAAATGCCTTTCTTCATGGAGATTTAAGTGAAGAAGGTTTTATGAGTCCTCCTCCTGGATTGTCTCATAGTCCTAGTCAAGTATGTCGACTTCGCCGAGCTTTATATGGCCTTAAACAGGCTCCCAGGGCATGGTTTGCCAAAATTTCTTCGGTTATCTGTGACTTGGGTTTTCGCGCCAGTGACCATGATTGTGCTTTTTTTTTACGGTCTACTTCCTCAGGTTCTATTATTCTCTTACTATATGTTGATATGATTATTACGGGTGATGACACTGCTGGTATATGCTTATTGAAAACTCAGTTGCAAGATCATTTTGAGATGAAAGATTTGGGGCAGCTTAGGTATTTCTTGGGCATTGAGATTGCTTCATCTCCTGAAGGTTATCTTCTCTCGCAGTCCAAGTATGTTTCGGATGTTATTCAACGAGCCCGTTTATCAGATAATCGGATAGTTGAAACACCTTTAGAGCTCAATGTTCGTTACTCTTCTTCTGATGGTACTCCTTTGTCTGATCCTACACTCTATCGTGCTATTGTTGGGAGTTTAGTATATCTTACAGTCACTCATCCGGATATCTCCTATTCTGTTTATGTTGTTAGTCAATTTGTTGTCTCACCCACCACTGTTCACTGGGCTGCTGTACTTCGTATTCTTCGGTATCTTCGAGGTACTCTACATCAGAGTTTGTTATTCTCCTCCTCCTCTATGGAACTCTGGGCTTATTCTGATGTCGATTGGGCTTGTGACTATATGGATCGTAAGTCCACTACTGACATTTGTCTTTTCCTCGGTGATTCTCTTATTTCTTGGAAAAGTAAGAAGCAAACGGTTGTTTCTCGTTCATCTGCTGAAGCTGAATATCGTGCTATGACATCTACTACAGCTGAGATAGTTTGGTTACGATGGCTCCTTGCTGATTTTGGCATTATGTTACCTGCGCCGACTCCTATGTATTGTGACAATACTAGTGCTATTCAGATTGCTCATAACTCAGTCTTTCATGAGCGCACAAAGCATATTGAGATTGATTGCCATTTTGTGCGTCATCATCATCAGCTGGGCACTATCTCCCTCCCTTTTCTTTTTTCCACTATGCAATTGGCAGATTTTTTCACAAAGTCGCATACTATTACTCGCTTTCGTTTTTTTCTTGGCCAACTCTTAATGTTTTTTGCTACCACATCATGAGTTTGAGGGATGGTGTTAGAGTAGTTAGCATATTTAGTCTTGAGGATAGTTTAGTCTTTTGTTCTTTTGTTTTCTTTTATGTTGCCCTACTATATAAGGGTCTCTTGTATGCATTTTTCTATTAAGCTGTAATAGACTAATTTAGTGGCAATTATATTATCTTCTTCTTTCTTTTATTTTTTTTTTTATTTTGATTATGTAATCGTTGTTCACAAATAATATATGTATTTGCCAGGACATATTGTCAATAACTCCGCCATACACAAGTTTCTGATATTAGTTCCATAGTTTAGCACTACTTTGTATTTACCAGAAAACAGTAGCTATATGCTAGCTCAACTCTCTGAAGAATAATTTCAAGTAGACTCTCAAAATAATGACATAGGTGGACTTTACTAAGTAGTAATTGAAATAAAAATTCTAAGATACTATTAAGCTGTTTGTTTTGCAAACTGCTTTGAAGTACCAATTTATGCTTCATGATATATGTCCAGGTCCAGCTAGTCATACTTTCACGTGTATCTCTTGCAAGCACATCCAATTGTCCTCAGCCTTGCGTTGGTGGGTTAAAATGGAGAAAAAGTTAGTCGTTTGATGTTCCAGTGATAAAAGAATCCCTGATTTTGCAATCCCTCACCCTGAATTTTCAGCTGGCCTTTTTTTTCTTTTCTTCCTATTCTTTTTCCCATTGTGGTTAATGGAAAGCTGTAATATACTTTTCTACGAGAATCTATCAGCCACCATGTAATATACTTTTCTATGAAAATCTATCAACCAGGCACATGTTGGTCTTGAATTCCACTGGGTTACTGCCTTATAGACATCTTATGATCAAAGCGTATCTATAACCTACTTTGGTTTGCCATTTACCCTATCCATGTCCTTTCGTTTCTGAATCTTCTAAGAAGCTTCAGTTGATTATTTTACTTCTAATTCAGACTGTATTATCATGTTTCTTTTCAGGTTCGAGATTTTAGAGCAGACTGGTCTCTTCAAGTTACTCAACCTGTTGCGGGAAACTATTATCCAGTAATTTTCTCAACTCTGTTTTAGTAGAATTGAGTTTAAACTTCAAACTTGAATTAAATGAACTATAGGCATAAGTGTCCTACCTCGTACGGAAATCTTAGTTCGGTCTGTTTAGCTAGTGGGACTTTCCCAGTTTAAACTTATAATGTACCTATCTAGTCAGGGACAAATTTAGGCCTTTGTAAGTAGGACTAGCCTAAATTGCATAAATTTTCTACTTTTATTCTGGGCAGGGAAAGTTGCCTAACTTGAAGTTTATATTCGATTGCATTGTCGAGGTTCTATGTTGACTCCTTTTCTTTCTCTTTTATCTTTTGTTTTCAAAGAAAGGGCTTAGCAGGTAATAACTGTAATATTGTATAATAAGTCAAAAAAAAATAGAAAACTAAAGGAAAGAGAAGAAAGATAAGATCACTGGGTTTGGGCATATTAGAATCTTACTGGGTCCAAAAAGGGCCTCATCAGCAAGCCAAAAAATATGACAATAATAGTTTGGTCATGAGTGAGTGTGTTGCCATGTACTGATTTTGTGACACCCCCACCCCGGATCACGTAGGGTAGGCGGCGGACCCGCCACCAAGGCCTTAACCAACCAACCCTGTGCATAATAAATGCAAAATATAGCGGAAGACAAATAAAGTGATCTATTCCACCGACCTAATTAATACTAGAGGAATAAACTAAACATCACCAAAATCATTGCTAAACCTAACTAAAACAATAATCAAACCATAAGATTTACAACTCTAATCGTAAACATTGTTCCCAAAACCATTAAATATTAGTTTCAAAACTATAAAAGACATTTATTCCTGAAAACCTACAAAAAATAAATCTTTAAGTCCTCTAATCCCTTATATATTTGCAGACTTACTCCTCACCCTGATCCTCTCCTGAAAAATGTTAAATGTTTGTATGAGCACAATGGCCCGTGAATAGCAACCACCTCTAATGAAGTGTGAAAATAAGTTCCACAGTTTATATACAAAAATAAACTTTGATACATACATAAGTACAACAAATTGTACCCCAACCCGTCTCACATAATCATTTAAACAAAATGATCTCATGATCACAAATAACTTTATAAATGAATAGACATTTATAACCCAAAACACTCATACATACATTCAGTCTCAAATACATTTGTCATATCATGTTTGTTACCACTAGCCTGGTAACTAGTCCCGTCTCTTGTCACCACTAACCTGGTAACTGGTCCCGTCTTTTGTCATCACTAGCCTGATGACTGACCCCTATGTACACATCCCTATACCGATCACACCGGTATACTTTCAATTTCGATACCATTTAGACCTGGTAACTCAGTCCTCGTCTCATAAAACATAATTTCAACACACACCAAAACTGTCGTTTTAGTCCCAACGCACATAAAATTTTCTTTTCATCACCAAAACACTTTTAAGTAATTATATAAAATCATTCCACAAGTTTTCAAAATTCCATGTATAACAATTTACAATTACAAAATATTTAATTGCAACCCCAAACATCAACATATATATCATAATAGGAAATATCCACACACATGCACCCACAAGTTTAATATTAAAAATCCTCCTAAAAGAAGTAGTAAACTACTCACCTTGATTCCCAAAATTCAATACAAAGCCCTATTTCTCAACCTTAATGCAATCACTATCTAATCCAAAATAACATATAACGATTAATCCATATTCCTAACTTCGTTTTTTAGTGATCTATATTTAATTTACGTATTTCCTATCCATTACCAATGCGTCTTTGGTCCAATGGTACTCCTTATCTTGTAAAGACTTTGCCTTATTGAGGTCAAGGGTTCAAGTCATCCTCTCCCTTCCCCATCCCCCTCCCCCCCCCCCCCCCCAAAAAAAAAAAAAAAATACTTTCTACCCATTGATATATACTTAATATATCCTTTACATATAAATAACCTTTCTAATATGAGGTAATATGGTATATAAGTAGTCTGGGTTGTTTAGAAAAAATTTCTAAAGTTTTGAAGTCAAATCATAATTTTTAAAACTTTTGGAGTCGAAGTGTAATTTCTTTGAAAAACGAATTTTCTGTTTTCGGGGCTGACATAAATTTTTCAGAATTCTATCCTTGCAACTTACCAAGTAAAAATGTGATTAAAATTAAATTTCAAAGAATATAGGGGTCAAACTAAAGTTCCTTGAAGTCAAAGGGGTGGATTATGTAATTTCAGGACTTTATGTTCTTCGGCCAACAAAATCTTCCAGGTTGTATGTTCTACAAGTTCAAAATCAAATCCCTTTTTCTTTTCTTTTTATTTTTATTTTTCTTCCCAACACATTGATTAAACTCAATCAATTCCAAACAACTATAAACTTAAAATTCAACCTAATAACTTCAATAATCAATAAGGTACCTGAGACCCATATATATATATATATATTAATTATCCGTATCTAAAGGCACTATGTTACTCATAAAAAATTATAAATATTTGTTCATAAATAAAAGCAATGTATAATATAATTTCACAATACAAAGATCAAATTGATATTGTTCAACCTGTATTCAGAACATATATAATCAAACCTTTATATAATGAAAGTCACACTACAACTACTACAATATATTAATTCAAACATCTGAGAAAATATAATTATTATTGATCAAATATTCACGATTTCAACATTTTTAATAAAATTTATCTCAAATTTCAAAAAAATATAACTAGTTGTTTTTCTGCAGGTTCTGCCTAAAGTTCATAATATTGTCTTTGCACTATTTTTCTAATATGAGTTCGTGTAACTTTTGTGAGGAAATCATCCAAAAGTTTCACGCAAATTCTCGTAAAGGTAAAAAAAATTTGTTGAGAAATTAAAATCAGTTTTTATTTGAGTTCAACTTGAATATTCGTAAAATTTAATCGAATTTAAGTTTAAGTAAGAATTTATCCGTTATATTCGACAATCAAATTCAACTCAATTCGAGTTTTAATAATAATGTCAAACCGAGAATTGAATTTAAGTTCGACTCAATTAACACTTCTATCTTAAAGCTATAGACTAATTCTTATCTATTTCCATTCACAGTGACAACATAATTTTTTTAATTTAATTATTCTTTATTATTTTTATAATCAATTTCAATTTGATTTCAATTTGAATAATGGTAACATTCAAGAAAAATTAAGTTTAAGCAAGAATATATACTTTATACTCGACAATCAAATTCAGCTAAATTCGAATTCTAATCATAATTACTTTGAACCGATAATCGAGTAAAATGAAAAGATTTTTGTAATTTTTGAGCTGGAAAAAAATTTGGAGGAGTTTCGATTGTTTGATCAATAATCTTAAAATAATCTGAGCCGCAAAATGTTCAAGACAAATAATGCTTGCTCCCTTATTATATAGATATATCACAAATTAAATGTATATTATTCACCTATACCATTCGAATATTATAGTATTTTTATTTCAATACGAAATATGACATATATTATAGTCATTCGACTCGTTTTCACGCAAAGAATCTGTATTTAAGATCCATTTGTTAATTTAAAATTCCTAAAAATAATCTTTAATTATATAGAATCATAATTAACGACCTAATTAATGTGTTAGCGATTAATTCTTATATTGGTCGTCACAGTTTGTGAGAGGGAGAGAGAGCTGATTGAGAGAGACGTGTGAGCTGCATGAGCATCAGATAGTATGAGTTATAGATAGAGAGTTATAAGAGAGATAGGAGTCTTAGAATTGTGAAAAGAATGAAAGTCTTGTTCAAAAAATTTGGGGGGTGGGGGAATTTGACATTAGGACCGTCGGATAAAAAATCTCCTCAAACGATCTGAGCCGCGAAAAGTTCAAGCCAAACAATTTAGCTACTTTATTATATAGATATATACACACACACACAACAACAAAACTATAAACCCTACACCATCTAATTGAATAAAAATATAAAACTCATAAGAGAAGTAATCAATCCATACCTTTAATGGACCCCTTTTTCTTTTTCCTCCTTCCTTCTCTCTCTCGTTATTATTATATTTTTTTTTGTTCACTGGATCGGTGCCTCCACAAGCCTTCTCCCCAAAAGACCCTATCAAACCTAAATATATCTATACATATATACAAAGGGTTTGACTTATCCAACAATATTACCATATTTAAAGCACATGTAGAATAGTCCTAATAGGTCTCTTTAGGGCAAAACTTTTATTAGAGACACATTAGTCTTCTTTAATTATTTTTACCCTTATATATATATACAATTACTCCTAGGTAGCCAATGCACCAAAATAAAACAATATTTTTTTTTTGGCATGGATTATTACAGATTTCCTGATCAACCTTATCCATTACAAATAGAATTCCCAACCCATCAAGAAAAAAAATGGCTAAATTGGTCACACCTCCTTAAAAAGAGGGGTAGATTATCTTTTCATTTTGTCATAATGTTGTAGAGCAAGGGCTCGTGAAAAAGGAACTACTATGTTTGGAGTGGCCTCAATCATAGTATATTTTCTATTTTCCCCTTAAGGTTATATATTGTGTCAAGGATAAAGAATATGATCTTTGAATTGTCACACCCCGAATCGCCCACGCATGCAACGTATAACACCTCACATCACACAAGCACGTTATGATGTTTCACATGGCGCAACATGTAATAACTCGGCTGAAACCCACATAAAATGACAAATGCTTTGCTAAAAGCTTAAACTAATTTATGTTAAGAAAGGCTAACAAACTGCATAGTCATAGCCTGTATCACATCTACATTTACAAACGTATGCTTATTACATTTACAAATTCAGTTGAAGCAGTCCAAGCAAAACTAAACCCAAAAGGCTGGTTAAACTAAGGCCTGCGCCCCTTGACCTGAGCCAAATCTGAAATGAGTGAAATTTGTAGGGTGAGCATCAACAGCTCAGTAGAGTAACTCAATTCCAAAGCATGTGAGTTTGAAAATACGTAGTTTAACATGATTGGGTATCAATAAAATAGGTATTCGATACATATATAACTATAGCAACGTCATTTCATGTAAAGCAGTAGCAGTTATGCAAAATAGATATGTAAAATAGTGTTTAGAAAGTGAGGTACAGTGCTAGGAGAAAATCCTAACGGACCACTTAGAATTAATAGGAACAACCTTTAGGGGACTTGCACCACAAGGAAGATACGCTCCCCAAATCAATTCAGTACCGAAGCCCGAAGACCACAGGGCCACCCAAAGATCAAAATTTCATTTCAAAACGTCCAAAACGTTTTTGTTTTCAAGGAAATCGAAACGAATCAGTGATGGAATCGAAATTTTAATACTTCGAGACGTTTCATAATATTTTTAGGTGTTTTGTAATATTTCAATGCATTTGAACAATTGTTTTGAAATCTTTCAATGTATTTCAAGATAATTTGGTATATTTTGACCAATATTTTGGAAAACTAATTCTTAAATTTTTTATTTTTTTCATTCTATTTTCAAAATGTTTTCGAAATATGTCGAAACATTTTTGTTTCTTAGGTGACCGAAACAATGCATCGAAACGAAATTTTAATCTTTGGGGCCACCTAGGCATTTACGAACTCAATGAAACTCATTACGGTCTCAACCTAGAATGTAAACCCTCTGTCTCTCGTCCTCTCTGCACTTACATTCCATTCATGGTGGTTTTCGAGCAAAACCACCATGAACATATGTCAATCCTTTTTACCTTGCAACATAGACCAAACCTAAATACTCAAATGCTCAATTTAAACATAAATCATTGCTAGTGATCAAGCTCACAAACTAGGATTATCATTAAATCACACACAACAACTTAGTAGGTCAATACTGGTCTATCTACATAACCACATCACTATCATACACATACCAAGCACACTTGGGTATATATACATATCCCCCCTAGTCATTCCCTATATATTCACATAAAAGCCATACCATTTCACATTATTGCTATTCCACACATCTATTCTCATAGCTATATACATAGAATAGCTTTCTAATGCACAAAGTTAGGTCACATCCCCAAACGGTGATGATCTCTCAATCTTGTTCCTTTGATGATCCTTCCCCCTTCCTTCCATTTTTTTTTCACTAACCGAATTGAAAAACCATGAACTTCCTTGTTCGGGTTCAAGTTGGGCCCAATCCGGCACATCACCTTCGCCCGGCTACTTATGTATTCCCGAATCCCTGCTAATACAACTCGCCCTCTTATACATCTGGGCCATACGGTCGAGGCAATGCTGTACTAATCTCCTTTTACTATTAGAGGTGAACTACCCCAAACTTCGGTTACGTCGGCGATCTATGCATTTACCGCACAGTGTGCCTCTAGTGCAATCCTCTTGCTCACATGGTTTGCTTGTTCCTTATCGCTCCTTTGTTGCTCGTTAAACACCGATGCATCCCATTTATTCATTGTCACAACAAATATATCAGTGAGCAGTAAACACAAAAAAAAAAAAACACCCAACCCTTTTGTATTTTCACATTTCTAGTTTATCAACCATATACACACATCCTGGTACACTTATTTATCATCACATAGCACCTAGTCAACTTGACACACATGTTACTATTAAACAACCATTTATTCCAAAAGCTTAAGTTGTTGACTTCAACAGGCCCCCTCAAGTGCTGGCTAAATTTTGGGCCTAGCATGTGGAAACTCTTTTAATCATTAGGGTGGCGGTGAGATTCGAATATAGGATCTCCTGCTCTGATACCATGTTAAACAACCATCTATTCTAAAAGCTTAAGTTGTTGGAGAGGGTGTAGCTTAAATATTTATACTTCAACAGTTATGTAGTCAACCACCAATATTTACACATGCTGTAACCCATAAGTAGTTATTTCAGTTGTTTGGAGTCTCCCTAGACTCCTCTCCTCTATCACACATTCTCCCTCATCTTCCCAAGAGTTTGCATCTAGGTCCTCATCAACTTCATCCTCTACTGAGTTTGCACCCGGATCTCCTGGGTCCTCAACTGCATTCTTCACACCTGCCCAGATCGAAGGCCAATGGTTTGCTTGTTCCTCTGCCATTTCATTTAAAAGTAATTGATAACATCCTTGGTTTTGCTCTACACTGAGAGATCTCTGACCTATCTTAATAATTGACTCCAACCTGTGGTGCACTAGTATTTGTTGGTTCTGGGGTGGTAAGAACAACCATGTGTTAGCCACACCCAGTATAATCTCTTTCAGTAACCTGATAACTTCCATGTTGATTCGATCCTCATATGTTTCCACTATATTTGTATAGCCAAGATCTAGGTAGTCTATATATAAGTCATCCCAGAACGTCATGGTTCCTATAAAATCAAAGTTAACTCACAAACATTTAATATTACTAACATAACCCATGTATAACCTGGCTCTGATACCAATTTGTCACACCCCAAATCGCCCAGGCATGCAACGTATAACGCCTCGCATCACATGAGCACGTTATGATGTTCCTCATGGTGTAACATGTAATAACTTGGCCCAAAACCCACATAAAATGACAAATACTTTGCTAAAAGGTTAAACTAATTTACGTTAAGAACGACTAACAAACTACTCAGTCATACCCCGTATCACATCCACATTTACAAATGTATGCTTTTTTTACATTTACAAACTCAGCTTAATTAGTCCAAGAAAAACTAAACACAAAAGATTGGTTAAACTAAGCTGTGCATCCACTTGACCTGAGTCAAATCTGAAAAGAGTAAAATTTTATAGGGTAACCATCAATAACTCAGTAGAATAACCCAATTCTAAAGCATGCGAGTTTGAAAATATGTAGTTTAACATGATTGGATATTAATAAAACAGGCATTTGATACATATATAACTATAACAAGATCATTTCATGTAAAGTAGTAGTAGTTATGCAAAGTAGTTATGTAAAAGAGAGTGTTCAAAAAGTCAAGTACAGGGTCACACTGGAGAGAAAATCCTAACGGACGACTCAAGGTCAATGTGAACAACCTTTCAGAGGACTTACACCCTAAGGAAAATACGCTCCTCAAATCAATTCGGTACCCAAGCTCAAAGACCACAAGGCCACCTAAGCATTTTCGAACACAATAAAACCCACTATGGTCTCAACTTAGAATGTAAACCCTCTGTCTCTCATCTAGTGTTCACTTACATTCCATTCAAAAGGATCTCGGAGTTTTAGTTCATCACGTTTAACATAGTTAACCACGCACAATGCACAACAAAACCCTAACCGAGTCTGGAGTTCCAAAATATTGCAATTCACCTAATCATAACTCAAATAGCATTTTAAACAATGTAAATAACATAATTAAATAGGTTGGAAAGAGTTTGGAAAATCTCGCTGGTTTCTGAAACCCAACCTCGATTCGCGTACCGACCCAAAAACTGCAAAAAATAGAACAATTTAGTGAAATTTTAGGAATAACCTCAATTTAACTAGCTAAACATATTTTTAAAGTTAGTTAGGTCAAAAATTGTATAACTAAATAAAACTGGGAGGGTAAAACAGTTAACTTTCATTTTTTTTGCAATTTCCAGCTCAACTTGGATCAAGTTAATTTGAAAGTAAACTTCCTAAGCTTTCTAAGCACAACTCTTGGGCTCTAAACGGAATCCCAAGGACAGCATTACGATTAGTTTTCTTCTGGGCATCAATTTACAAATTGGTCCCCAATTTTTAGTCATATTCCAAGGAAAAACTGTATTTAAACAGAATCTGGTGTCCCACTCTTCATCTTCATAAAGGTCTCTGAGTATACTTTCCAACGCTTCAAACCGTGCATGAATCCGAATTTTCTAGAGAAAGTTATACTTATTTCTCTAAAGGGTATCAAAATTGTCTAAGACAATCGAGTTTACGAACTTCCAGCTTCTTTAACCCTTTCTAACTGTACAGCCTTGTTTAGCCTCATTCAAGTAACCTGACCATATCTTTACCATCTGTGGTATTAGTTTAATGGAATTGCAGCAGGCCATGACATTTAGCAAACACCAAGCTGAACATGGAAGAAAATTTAACCAATAAAAGACACTTAAAAAAAATATTTAGCCATGAAACCCCAACCCTCGCGACCTTGGTTGTCACAATTATTGAATGTGGTGCAAATCGACATTTATAAATGCATCAGATCTATAGTTAGAACTTGCAAAATATAGTTGTCACTTCTCTTAAAGAAATAGTTTGTCCTTTTTTTTTTTTTTTGAGCTTCATCCTATTTAAAACAACCATCTTGCGTGTGGGTATATGATAAGAATTTAGACATATATACCAAAAGCCTCGTGATTTATGAGATATTCCAAATCTGGATCCTTTTGCTTGTAACATACAACCATGCTTCCGAGCTTTGGATATTGGTCCGAAAACCTAGGGCTTTCCCACATATTTTCTCCATGACTTAATCTAGCTTTTTGGTCTCCCTTGTGAGTTTGTATCTCACACTGAATAATTTGTCTACCAAGTTTGATTTATATACTTGAGGGGTCACTACACCCATTGCCAATTGATTTTAGGTTGGATGATCTAACGTGGTATGAATGGTTGTTTGTTTGTTTGTACATCCCACGTGAGGGAGCTCATGTCACTAGAGGGAGGGTGTTAAAAGAGTTTGTATCCCACATTGAATAATTAGGATCACCAAGGTTGGTTTAAAGGGATGCCAATTGATTTTGGATTGGATGCTCCAACATGGTATCAGAGTTGGGCCTTAGGTGATCATTGAGCTAAGTCTTTTACCCATTTGAATCCTGGTATGAATGGTTGTTTGTTTATTTACTGACCCCACATGCGAGCCTGGTTCCTTGAGGGAGGTTTTTAAAAGAGCTTGTATCCGACATTGAATAATTAGGATCACCAGGGTTGATTTATATACTTGAGGGGACACTTCACTCATTGTCAATTCGTTTTGGCTTGCCCTTCCCAAGTCAAGCCGGTGAGGCAGAGGAGGCTCTAATACCAATCGAGAGGAATCCAGACCAATATATCATAAGCCTTAAGGTTGATGGAACACATCCTGTATGGGTCCTTATACTCGGATCATAACAATGTACAAATACAAGTTCGCATTCAAACCACTCATACAAACGTCTTTTGGCATTTTTTTGACCTTTGACCACTAAGGATTTTAAGGGTCTACCTCTCTTTTGCATTATGATGGGGAGGAGAGCCTCTTGCACTTATAGCTTCAATATGTAGGTTCTTGAGGACCCGTCTTTATTGTTTTTCAGTTAGTTATTTTGGGTTAGATGACTTATCCACTTTTTCATAGACTTAAAGAAGGCATATGATAGAGTCTCGAGAGATATATTAAGGAGAGTTCTCGAGAAGAATTTTTTTTTATTAGGTACATTGATGAGATTAAGGATCTGTATGAAAATGTGGTGGCTTTAGTGAAAACAATGAAATGAGAGACTAATGAATTCCCAACCACTGTAGGCATATATTATGGTTTTTGCTTTGAGTCCATATTTTTTTGCATTGATTGTGGATGAATTCACCAAACACATTCTAGATGAGCTCCCATAATGTATGTTATTTGCAGATGATATTGTATTAGTTAATAAAAATAAAGAAGAAATTAATAATAAACTGGAAATATGACAAGAAGCTCTAGAATCAAAAGGATTCAAGATAAGTAGGACTGAAACTGAATATACAGAATGTAACTTTAGTAAACCAACTGGGAAGTAATAAAAATTTAAGATCAAGAGATCCATAGTGTGACATTGGTGTCGATGTAACTCATTAAATTAATGTAGGATGAACTAAATGGAGGAATGCATCTAGGGTATTGTTTGATAGATGCACACCCCTTAAGCTTAATGGAAAGTTCTACAGAGCGTTCATAATACTCACTATGTTTTATGGTATTGAGTGTTGGACAACTAAGAAAGAACTTGTTAAAACATTAAATGTGACGGAAATGAGAATGTTAAGATGGATGTGCAGTAAAACTATGAAGGATAGAATTAGGAATGATTATATTCGTAAAAAATAGAGGTAGCACACATAGGAGATAAGGGAAAATCGACTTAGGTGATTTGGGCATATTTATAAATGGCCTACTACGATATCGGTGAGAAAAAGTAATATGATAGCAATTTGACGGTAAGCATAGAGATAGAGGAAGGCCAAAATTAACTGTAAATGAAATAGTAAATAAAGATATGACAACTTATAGTTTAAGAGAAAATATAGCCCTTTGTAAAGCACAATGCCACAATGGCGAAAGAGAGTTCACGCAGCCGACCTCAAAAAATGTTGGGATAAGACTTTGTTGAGTTGAGTATGACTTGTACACCTTTTTTTTCTTCTTATGTACTACTTTATTATCTGTTGTTCCAAGAGGGGGAACCCGATGTGGATCTTCCCTCACGATTATATACGTGGAGCAATCGACATTTTACATGGAGGGGGGTAAATAAGTTTTTCAATTTTAGCTCAATTGTAACCCCCAGTGTTTTGAAAAGCGCGCCTAGCCGCTCGCCTAGGCGAGAAGCGAGGCGAGGTGAGACTATCTCGCCTGGAAGACCCCAGACGAAGCGAACGCGAGTAAAGTGAGAAAAAAACGAGAAAGACGTTCGCTTGGCGCTTAAGCGCAAGGCGAAAAAGCGAACGCTTCTGTCATTAGAGGCGAAGTTATTTTATTTTTAATTTGGACCGTTGGATTGGGCAATTGGAAAAAAATTATAAGATGTGTGCTACACCGAATTATCCCCTTATCCCATAAATACAAATCCCAAACCTTAATTTTAATCAGATTTCGTCGCTGTTCGTTGCTCCTACACGATCGTTGTACTCCTACACGATCGCTGGACTCGATCGACAGACACGATCGACTCTCTGTCGCTGCTCCTACTCGATCGACTCTCTATCGCTGCTCCTACACGATCGACAGACACGCTGGAGGCTGGACAGAGTCTCCTTCCTCACTGATCTCGCTGATCGTTGCTCCTTCCTCGCTGCACAATTAGTCTCCTCTTTTTTTTTTCTCTTCTATTTCTCTTTTTTTCTTCTCTTTTCTGGTTCTAGATCTTCTTCCTCGCTGCACAAATTCTGCTCCTTTTTTTTTTTCCTGATTCTGATTCTGCTCCTTTTTTTTTTTCTGATTGTGCTCCTGTTTATTGTGCTTCTGATTGTGCTTCCAGATTGTGATTCTGATTATGCCCTGATTCTGGTTTGCTATTTTGTTGTTCTGTTTTGCTGTCTTAAAATGTGATTCAGTACATGTGTATAAGCCTACAAATGTACATAAAAATAAATTTACAAAAATAACTGTGGTTGATTGATATTTAAATGTTTAAGCTATGACTATTATTAAGATTTGAGATATTATTAGTATTTGTTTTAATTTAAATGTTTATGGTTTTACTTGTATTTAAATATTTAGTATATATAAAATTATAACTTAGATGTTTAGAATTAATTAAACTAAAATATATATTTTTTTTTTAACTATTCGCTTCGCTTCGATAAAGCGTGTCGCTTCGCTTCTCGCTTCTCGCCTAGGCGTTAGGAGCTTTGGTCGCTTCGGCTCGCTTTACGCCTTAAATAACACTGGTAACCCCTTTAGTCACCATAACCCATTTTGCAGATGACGATGGATTAAATTAATCCGCTCATAATCAACCTCACGTCGATCTCAAATCCCAAACCCTAATTTGCACACTATGGTTGAGTAAATAGTCCATCAATCAAATCAACAAACACGTAGTGCGCATGTGTGCCCACAATCACAAATGTATATGAAATATACAAGATTAACACAATTGATTTGTTAACGCGGAAACCCTTGGAAAAAACTGTGGGGAACCTTCTCGGTTGACCAAAGCCTAATTCACTACTCGCTAAGTCAACATATAAGTACTCAAGTTTTATACCTCAACCAATACCATGGCTAGATGCTCCTTTAGTTGTTGCCTCTCTGATGAAGACCCTCCTTTAACGTCTAATGTAGCTTCACTTGGACCTCCCTGCTGTATGGTTCGTCTAGGCTTTGAGCAATCATGGCATGCCAACGATCATTGATATGCACACACCATTGGTTTTGGTTTACACCATCAAGATCTTCAACTCCAAGTTGTGAGGTTGGGTAGAATCTATAGTGGTAAATTTTGGATTTAGGGATCTAGGTTAATGGTGGAAGCTCTCAAGGTAAAAAAAATGAATAATAGTAGACTTAGTAAATAAGAAAATTCAGATTTGCAAACGACCGCTTGATCGGTGGGAGGGCGGTTGGCACTGGAATGAAAATCATGTTTCCATCCTGTCTAGGAGTAGCACCGCTCGAGCGACCATGAAGGACCGCTCAAGCGAGCTCATAGAGCGAACCCGTAGCCTTTTCCCCTCTACTTCCCTAAGTCGTAAAGAGGCTAATCTAGCCAATGCTAGTGAACATAACTTGGTTCTTATCGGTTTTCTAAGCACAAAACCAAACAAAAACTAGTCCTCTTGAACACTAAAAGGTGTTGTTCAACAGAGATCCAATTATAATTCAATATATGTTTTCAAAACACAAATTTTTTTAGAAAATCTTTTCTTTTTGAAATCACCTAGGAGCCATACACAGATTGCTTCTATTTCCATTTTCATTAGATGTTTAGGTCATTACCTTTGTCTTAAGCATGAAGCTGCATACAGAGGTTGAATGATGTTGCATTAATGCTTGATCTCAGTGGTGGATCTATAATGGGGGCAGCTGTTCTCATTGGAATTTTAAACAAATTTGGGACCTAGGTAAAATTTTGAAAATTTTAAAAATTTCTGAATTTTGCCCTCACTAAAATTTTCATAAAATATAGAGTCAGTTAGTATAATTTTGAAACCATCAAAACATAACTTTGACAACTTTATTTTTCACGCTTCGACTCTTTGTTTGAACTTCGACTCCCGGTCTCTGCTTTTTCGTTTGTATTTTTCATGAAAATTTTCTTATTTAGTTAAATTTGAGAAATAAATATGACTAACGAAATTGACACATAATTAGTGGAGGTTTAGTCTTAGCGAAATTGAGTGATAAATAGATGAATTTATTAGTACCTTAAAATAAATAATTCAACACTAACCCTGAATAAAATGCCACACGAACTTGGTAAATATACGTTATACACGATGCCTTATAAACATTGCTTCCTTTGAATTTTTCTCTATTGGGTATCCTAGTTCTCTTTTTGACTTCGTTTTTGAATTCAATTGACGTTTATCCAATCAATTGAGTGAATAACTTTAATGAAAATGGGATATTAGGACATTCTATCGAAGTAGTTGTGAGAGATTATGTATAAACTATTTCTTCGATTTTGAAACTTATGTTATTTTTATTAGGGTTAATTGCATTGAAGGTCCCAAAAGTATAGAGTTTGTCTCATTTTGGTGCCTAATATTTCAATTTCATCATTTTGGTCTCACTAGAATTATTGGGAGTAAAAGAATGCACAAATTGAGTGCAAAACACTATATATATAGCCAAATAAGAGTACATCAAAACCATAGTAAGGGCAAAATAGACAAAAAGCTAAAAATAACCTAATAACTAGGCTATAACTCCAACGCTCCCTCTCAAGCTAGGCACAAAGATGTTAATTAAGCCAAGTTTGACAATAGAGTCCCGGAGAATCGATAGAGTGACAGGTTTGGTGAAGACATTCACAACCTAATCACTAGTCCCCATAAACGATGGGGTAACAATGTCGCAGTTGACCACTCTCGAAGAAAGTGAACATCGATATTTATATGTTTCGTCCTCTCTTGTAGTACAGAGCCAGAAGCGAGCTGAATAGCAGATCGATTATCACAATATAATGTAGATGGAGAAGTCTCTGGAAATCCCAACTTGTCAAGAAAAGACCGTAGCTAGATAATCTCACATGTGCTAAACGCCAGTACCTGATACTCTGCCTTTGCTGAAGAATGGGAGACAACTGCCTGTTTCTTGCTCTTTCAATAGATAAATTGAGTCCCTCAAAAAGCACAGAAGCTCGTAGTAAATCAACTGTTACAAGCTCCCCTATAGATGAGGGCAACTAGGGATGGCAATGGACCAAAGCGGGGGCGGGGGATGTAGTCTCCATCCCCGTACCCGCTTAAAAAAACTTCGTATATCCCCGGTCCATCGCCGTTAACGGGTATAATTTTCATCTTCATTCCCGTCTGCAGGTAAATTTGTAATCCCCGCCCCCACCCCGTCCCCCATCCCATCCCCCATCCTCCTTACCCACCCCAGGCCAAGCCCAAATCAACATAATCTAAAATTCTAAATAAATCTAACATTCTAAATAATCCAACATAATTATAAAATATCATAACATAATTAAAAGTTTGCTATCTACAACATAATATAATTAGAATCTTGTCTACAACATAATCCAACATAATATAATTAAAAGTTTGTCCCACATGTAAATCCAACACAACATCATGCAACATAACATAATGTAACATAACATAACATAATCCAATATAAAATAACATAAAAACACAAAGATCTACATTTTTATAAGCCAAAAACATGAAAAAAAAATTAAAAAAAAAATATTTTTTTTAAAAAAAAATTATTCGATAATAGGTAGATTTGTATTCATAGCAACATATATATATATATATAAAATAATAATAATAATAACGGGTAAAGCGGGACAGGGCGGGGCGGGGCGGAGGTAAGTGTCAGTCCATTCCCGAACGGGTTTATACGGGTATCCCCATATACGTCCACCGTCCAATACGTATGGTCAATCCCCGATCCAAATGGGGCGGGTTTAGACGAATGCCCATTTTTACCCGGTCCATTGTCATCCCCAAGGGCAACTATTTGGCGTAGTCTTGCTTATGACGTTATACCCAACAGGAGCAAGTAAGAAATCAGACTATCTCTAAGAACTCGTTAATAATGACATGGTTACTCAACTCAATGCAACCTCACATTAGTTGTGGTTTTCTGTTTCTTGAGACAACTTGTGAGATATGGTTAGCAATTGCTTAGACATATTCATAGGGTGGGCATGGTGCCCAGATTTATGAGCTCCAAAAGAAGATTCATGAAACCAACAAAAGGATATAACTATGTCAAAGTACTACGCAGGATTGAGTAGTCTGTTGCAGGAGTTGAATTATTACGAGAATTTTTAAGCAGATTGTGTTGGAGATAGTGCTAAGTTTCAGAGGTTGATAGAAAAAGAACGAGTATATGATTTTCTTACAGGTCTCAATATGGAGTATGATTAGATCCGCATGTAGGTTGTGGGTAGAGATCCCTTTCCTTCCTTGAGGTAAGCTTATTCTTATGTGCAGTAGGAGGATAGTAAGGGGAGTCCCATACTTTGCTCATGATCGGTCTCGTGGTGATGGTAAGAATGGGGGCATGGAGAAGGATTTGTTAAAATATGATTACTAAGGAAATACGAGGCACACTAAAGACCATTGTTAGAAGCTACACGGTCGTCGTAGTGGTAATAGGGCTAGTCATGTGCGCTCCCATGCCCATATGACTGAGATTGCAGATCATATCCCTAGTGGTCCATCTCCATCAACTGGTACTGATAGCGCAAGTTTCACTATAGATGAGATGCAAACTCTCAGGCGTCTGATGGCCCAGCTTGATACTTCTTCTACATCTGCTTCCACTTCTGGTGCTTCTAACTTACATGCCAATGTTTTTATTGCATCTTGTTCCCCTAATCCTTGGATTGTTAATTCTGGAGCGACTGACCATATGACAAGTTCCTCGAATATTTTCTCCTCTTATTCCACATGTTATGGTAGAGATAAAATTAGGGTAGCAGATGACTCATTGTCATCTATAACAGAGAAATGTTTCATTCATTATTCTCCTTCCATGTCTTTGTCTTCAGTTCTTCTTGTCCTTAATTGTTCTACTAACTTACTCTCAGTTAGTAACATTACAAAGTCTCTAAATTACCCCGTAACATTATTATTTCCATCTCATTGTGTTTTTCAAGAACCGGAAACGGGGATAATGATTGGCAGTGGTAGAGCTCATGGTGGTTTATGTCTACTAGAGGATCAACCTTGTCAGGCACTTTACGCTTCTGGTTCTATGGCCCTCCAACAGTTACATCAATGCCATCAGTAGGAGTATTTGAGAGATTTTTTCTAGTTTTGATGAAACAATGTAATAAAGATAATTTTCTTTGCGATGCTTGTGAATTTTCCAAGCATTTAAGAACTTCTTATCATAGTAATAATAATAGAAGTATTGCTTTATTTATGATTGTTCATTCTGATGTTTGGGGACAATCTCGTGTTGTTTCACTTGCTGAATATCGATGGTTTGTTACTTTCATTGACTACTACACTCGGGTTACTTCGGTTTATGTGTTGCATAGTAAGGATGAAGTGTGTACTTATTTCAACTTCAAGGACTTTCATAAACTAGTTAATACTCAGTTTGATGCCAAGATTAAGGTTCTCATGACCGATAATGGGACTAAATAGTTTAAGGGAGAATACTAGGCTTACCTTATGGAACATTGAATTCTTCACTAATCTAGTTGTGTGGATACACTTGAGTAGAATGATTTAGCAGAGAGGAAGAATCGGCATCTCCTTTTAATGGCTCGCTCCTTGATGTCCACTATGGGTGTACATCCATCCTTCTGGGGAGATACAGTACTCACTGCTGCATATCTTATCAATCGCATGCCTTCGAGGGTTCTTGGTTTTGCTACTCCTATGGGGTTGCTGCAAGGATCATTATCTCTTTACTCTATTCCACTAAAAGTACTTGGTTATGTGTGTTTTCTGCATGATCATCAAAAGACCAAGGGAAAGTTAGATCAAAAGGCGTTGCATGGTGTCTTTATTAGCTACTTTGCCACCTAAAAGGAGTATAAGTGTTATCATCCTCAGTCCAGGAAGATGTATGTTAGTATGGATGTCACATTCCATGAGACAGAATCATATTTCTCCAATCCTCCACCACCTCTTCAGGGGGAGCAGTGTGTTGTTGAAGAGATATTAGAGGATGGATTCTTGCTCTTACCCCCTAATCAGAGCTTGAGTCAGGGAGAAAAATCTAGCTAGATGAAACAGACTATGTGGAAGATTATATAGGGAGGATTTGCGATGCTATACTTGATGACAAGCTAAGCAGATCACCACCTATGAGCCACCAAGTCAGTCATCATCTCCAGGCTCGGTTCTTGAGATCTCTTCCCTTTTATCCAGTAATGAGTTTCCTTGTAGTAATCCTATTGATAATAGTTCTTTACCTATTGCTATTCAAAAAAGAGTTCTGACTTGTACCCAATATCGTATTTCTAACTTTGTTTCTTATAACTCTGTCTTCCTCTTATCGTACTTTTGTTTCATCTTTGTCTTCTATATCTCTTTCTCAGAGTTGGCAGAAGACCCTTACAGAACCCAAGTGAAAAGCAGCTATGGTAGAAGAAATGAGAGTTTTAGGAAAGAATGAAACCTGAGAGCTTATGTCTCTTCCAGCCAGGAAAAAGACAGTAGGTTGTAAGTAGATATTCACTGTCAAGTAGAATGCAGATGGTATAATTGATAGATACAAAGCAAGACTGATAGGTAAGGGGCTTGCTCAAACATATGACATTGACTATTAAGAGAATTTGCTCCTGTAGCGAAGATGAATTCAATTCATGTTATTTTTTCTTGTGCCACCAATCTGGGATGAGATTTACAACAACTTGACGTAAAGAATGCATTCCTTTACGAGGACTTAGAGGAGGAGTGTACATGGATATTCCTCGAGGATTTTTTTCGTCTGCTATAGAGGGAAAAGTATGCAAGTTAAAGAAGTCCCTTTATGGATGAAAGCAGTCTCCAAGAGTGTGGTTTGACAAATTTCATAAGGCAATGATCAAGTTTGGGTACAAGCAGAATCACTCATGCAGATCACATGATATTCATCAAACAAGGGAGTGGTAAGATCTCAATTCTTATAGTACATGTTGATGACATACTACTTGCAGGTGATGATGTGGAGTGAGTGTCCAAACTCAAAGTCGATCTTACTAAGAAATTTGAGATCAAGGATTTGGGTCGGTTACGTTATTTCCTATGGATTGAAGTGGCCCGGTCAGATAAAGGCATTTTCATCTCCTAGAGAGAGTATATCCTTGATCTCCTAAAGGAAACTAGCATTCTAGGTTGTAGATCTACTGACTCACCTATTGAGACAAACCACAAACAAATGAGTGATGAAGGTGATCAAGTTGATAGAGGAAGATATCAGAGACTTGTTGGGAGACTTATATACCTTTCTCATACTCGCCCAGACATAGCATATGCAGTAGGTGTTGTTAGCCAATTCATGCATGCTCCTTAGGTTCCTCATCAAGAGGCAGTTCATCGTATAATGGGGTATCTCAAATCGTATTCGAGCAAATGAATATTATTCTCAAAGCAAGGTCATCTAAGAATAGAAGTTTTCACAGATACAGATTGGGCAGGCTCAATTGAGGATAGGAGGTCTACTATAAGTTATTATACCTTTGTAGGAGAAAATCTAGTTACTTGGCGGAGCAAGAAGCAAGCGGTGGTGGTCAGATCTAGTGCAGAGGCTGAATACAAGGCGATGACTCATGGTATTTGTGAGCTTAGCTGAAAACGTTAATGGAAGACTTGGGTGTCCCTAATGGTGAACCTATTCGCCTGCATTGTGATAATAAAGTTGTCATATATATTGCTCACAACCCGGTTCTGCATGACAGAACAAAATATATTGAGATTGATAGACACTTCATTAAAGAGAAGCTCAATGACGAGTAAGAAACACTTAGCTGATGTCTTTACTAAGGGGTTGGTAATAGAATCTTTCATTCCTATGTATGCTAGTTGGGCATGAGTGATATTTATTGTAATCTCCATTTTATTATGAGTTAATATAAATATGGGTGATGAGAGGAGAGGTTGATTAACTCTCATTTTCCCAAAACCCTATTTCCTAATCTCTTCTTCGTCCTTTCTTTTCTTTGCCTCTTCTCCACTCTAAACCCTAAAATCTAAGATCTTTAGATTTCAACTCAAAACAATGAAAAAAAAAATAGGTGCACCTATACTCAATATGGTTGTAAGATTTTTGTTCTTTAGTTTGCAATGAAATATTGAGGCTAACACATAATATTTACTTTCAAATGTTTGGGAACATGATAATAAATATGTACAGTGAATTTCTTTGGAGCCAAGGATGGAGCCAGGATTTTATCGTGAAAGGGTCGAATATTGACATAACTAGGAACTTTATTCCAATGGGTCATTCAACAGGTCATCATCAATGTCAAAGTCTTCATTGTATAGAACTTATTAAAATCAACTTTGAAAAATTAGTTTGGATCATTAAATCCAAAGTTTGATTTTTGCTTTCCGTAATAAAAAATAAAGTGACAACATGGTGATCATTCTCACATTTGTTACATGATGTAATAACTATGAATAAATTACCATCAGAAATTATATTTTCACATGATAGAATTAATCGCAAGTCAGTGTATTGTTGATGATATAATTCATGATTGTAACCCAATCATGCAGCAACTTCACATATTTTTTTGGTCATCAAACTCATCCAATCAGGTGTCTCCATTTGTAAGTGTCTGGCCATTACCTTTTTTCAATGTACTAGATGAAGTACATTGTAAATATATATTTATATACTAATATAAACTTTGAAATTTTAAAGTGTGGAATAAGATTGTTTAAAAACCTAAAGGGTGTTTAGGTTAGTTTTAAAAAATTGAGGGGGGGTGGGGTTGGCTCCGCCCCTGTTTGGAGCCACTAATATAAAATCATCTAATCAAACGTTTTTTTCGCAGACTGAAAGGTGTTTTGAAGATATTTGGCAACATTTTTACTTTCCTTTCTCATTTAAAAGAAATATTAAACGAAGTTTGATCCACAAAATTGTCTTTCTTTTATTTTCAGCTCACTCTTGGGATTTTCACAATGGATAAGAAGTCTGAATTCTCAGTTCTGGTTGATCGTGCCACTGGAGGAGCCAGCATCGAGGATGGAGAACTAGAGCTAATGCTCCACAGGTTCATATAGTGCCTCTTTCTTCTTTTCATCTATAGTGCTGAGATTTGTTATGTAGTTTCTTTTGATATGGACATATTAAATGATTAGCCTTTTTCTAATTCTCAAGGCGAATGATCTTTGATGATTCTGACGGACTGGTTGGAGCCCTTAATGAGACAGTGTGTGTTGAGACTAAATGTGAAGGACTTACGGTATGATAGTACAGACCAGCAGTACTTTATGCTTTGCGTCCTTTCTGCCTTTTTGGTTGATTTTTTTTATCTCTGTAATGCATTAGCTAATTCTATATATTAGAGGGAGAAAATCCAGTCCATGTTAATCAAGTGGAGGGCTTTGCATATAACTTGTCTGGATTCAATGTAGACCTCGATGTGAACATAAATGTTACTGATCAATCCCAAATGTTCCTTCTTCACACATATAAATAGTCAAGATTAAGGCTTGGTTTGAAACTACGAGCAGGAAAGAAAAGGTTTTCTGCACTATCTCAAACATTGCCATTTCATCCCCTATGCTCTTCCCAAGATCCAAGTGGGGCCTTAGAGATAGGACCACCTAAATAGATCCTTTGGGCAGTATCTGATGCATATAGCTGACCTTGATTGATAACTGTAGAAAGTTATGACCTCTTTTGCACTCGAAATGGTAATATTCCAAGAGGGTAATGCAGAAGAATTTGAAGTTTAGAACTGCTTGTTTACATGCTTATAAGCCATGAATCACAGACATAGACATAAGATATGAATGCTATAGGAGTTGTATATATCACATTATAAAGTTTAGACATAGACATAAGAACAGCATACTTAAACCAAGTTAATCTCATGTCATTAATCCCCAACTTTTTGTAGAAATAAATTTTAACCAAGACATCCATAAGATTAATCTTATTAGTTGAAATAGTTGGAAAGAAAGAAGAAGAGAGAAAGAGGAGGCAAAAAAGAAAAAAATAATCAATGTATGTAGGTTATGTCTCAGTCACATGATTCGCCTCCTTCAACTCACGCCCCATCACTCGGAGCGCAAATTCGCGTATTGGGAGCGAGTTCGGTGTAAATTCTCGCTCCCACTTCACTAAATTCTTGAATTCAAAAACTACATTGGCGAATTAAAGGTGAGAATGGCTCACATTATAGTTTTCCTGCCAGTGACACTCTCTTAAGGTTGTTCTTGTGACTCTTTGCGAGAGAAAATACATTACATATTGTGTTTGTCTTGGCTCTCACTTTGTTGTGTTGTCTACTTTGTCCATTAAGAGGATTTTTTATCAGCTTGTGTAGAATGCATGTATGCTATAAGTAACCAGCAGAAGTTTGTCTTCTTTTTATTTTAAAATTGTTTAAAGACCAATTCAACCTTATGGCATAAATATTTTAAACTTTAATTTTTTTCAGATATTATCCTGAGGCAGCTATCAGCTAGCCTGGCAAGGGGATTGGGCCCTAGGCAATTGTGGGCTACCCTCCACCCCATCCCACCCAGCCAAAACTCCCCACTTCTAAATATTTTGGCTCCACCACTGGCCCTAGGTATTGGCAACTTCACAAAATAAATTTTGATGAATTAGTCGTAAAAAAGAATTAAGATATGACAATAACACCAGACAAGTTTCAAATATTGGTGTCCATATTGTGTTTCTTGGGTCTGACTAGAATTTCACATATCTATGGAAGGCTAAAGAATTAAGTAGTGTGGCATCAAATGTCAATACTACTTCCCAAAAAATGGTACAAGCAATTCCTTGTATTTTCTCTCCGAGATAAATGAATTAGAAATTATTATTTTTCACAAGTTTGATTAGAAATCATGATAAAGAAGAGGGAAACAGCACGTTAAATAAAAAATTCCCTTATCTTCCCCCATTATCTTTGTTGTTCTACTTTTACATTGGAATCAAACAAGGAAAATATGATTTCTTTTACGTTTTCTTTTCCTTTCTCTCCCTACATTATGAATGAAATAGGACGGTAGAGTTGAGGAAAATGGTACATTGCAGGGGCTTTTGGCTAGTGTATGCACATCATCTGTGTAGCCAGTCTACTGATGATTTAGTTGTTCGGTTTATTGCTTCCATTCTCACCTCACAACTTTGTCTACCTTGTTGTACCCGATAAATCCAGGACACGTGTCCACCCTATGGAAGGACAAGTGGCAAGAATTATCAGTTGACATGACATTGGGCCCTGACAGAGTCCAGTAGAACTGGTACAGACAACAGTGCCACGACAACATTCTAGCGTCGCGGTAGGCATCAGCTTCGTGACAACACCCCAGTGCCGCGGCAGGCATCCAATGTTGCTACAACACTCCAGTGCCGCAGCAGGCACCAGTACGGGGAAGGGCGGAACACATCCTCATCACATTGGAAGTGGCAAAATAGTAGCACAAGAGTCTGGGGGCAACTTTGGCGTGACCACAAGGCTGGGATTGCACAGCCAACGGAAGTGGTATTCTCAACCTACTCGACACCGTTGTTCGATTGACCTAATGGATTAAGAGGAGGGGTCCCCACTTAGGGATAGAGCAGTATGGCCCTCTCAAAGGGAGAGGGGTGGACGAGCATGATTGTCAACCTCGGCCTGAGGTAGGGTCTCGAAAATTTAGTTGCTTTACTGGGATCCGGAGGAACTCCTAAGGTAACTGAGATTATTGGTTTGGATTAACATATGAGATAATGAGATATGTGGATTGGTGGCTGAAGGACCGAAACTATGTGGGTTTCCTCTATCAGGTATCTTGACAAAAGTCTTGAGGAAGGAGTTTAGAGAGGGAAGGGAGGATCTTGGTTAGGAACGCGCTGGGGGCATCGCGTACATGACCTTCTCGAGGTCATGGTCTCCCAATGACTAGTCGCGATCATTAACCTTGGGAGCCCCCTTTCGCCTCAACTATCGCACTCCTCCTCGGGGGCCGCATTTAGACTATTTTTGGGAAAACGTCACATCTTCCTAGTTAATGTTGGGATACTTGGCTTGCGGTTAGTGGTCACTGGTATCGCCGTGGTCAAGGCAGTTGTGGGTTGGCGCAAGTGTCAGAGGGTCGCGGCGGGAAACCCATTGGGCAACCCAACCTGCCCTAGCACTGTGCTATAAATATCTGCATTACTTGCCCATTGCAAGGAGAGATTTTCTACTTGGCTGGTGAGAGTATTTTACTCCACCTGCCATCTACCCAATTGGTTTGTCCCTTCGTTAGTAGGTTGTTCGTGTTCCTTTCATCCCATCCGCTTATCCTACTTATCCTCTTTGATTATTCTTGGCATAGACACGTGTGTCAACCTCTTATAACTCTCCACCTACACCTTGCATACCTATTAACAGTTGTCAGACTATGAAAATAAACTAGCATTTAGCATAGTCTGTCCTCTGTCTCAACTCCTTCCCCAGGAGTTAACATATGAGTGTTGGTTTGTAAATGTCGTTCAAAAGTCAAATTTCATCCAAGTTTTCTCTTATGGTAAAAAAAATTGTGGAGTTCATTTACATAGAAGTATTTTGAATATTAGCATGTTAATTTTTTTGTCATTAAGTTTTGAATGAGGATGGAGGGCTCACTGGTGTTCTCTTTGTTTTAGTGATGGAAAATAACCACTAGGCTTACTTTAAGATCAAGTTTTTAGATACTCAAATTGTATTAGCCTTGTTCTAGTTTGTCATTTCAGTGTATTACTCATGTGCCCAAGCTTTGCTCTTGTTCTCCTTTTACGAGTGGCCGTCTCGCACAACCAAATTGGCGTGGGCTTATCTTCTTTTTATTTTTGTCTTATAAGAACATGTTGTAGTTTAAATAAATTATTTGAATTCCAGACTAAAGGATATTAATTTAGTCTTCTATTTCTATTCTTGCAATTCTCAAGAAGTCAATTTTTCTCTGTTGATCCCTGCTTTAGAGAATAAATATAATCTTGACTACATCTTTTTCCCCTAAATTCTATTTTGGTACCAATGAAATACAAGAGATATATGTGAGTGAAAGGGTAACTCAAACTAAGAGTAGAGCCCCATATATATAGCCAAATAATAGTACAAAGTGACCTAAACACCCTTGTGATCTAGGCAAAATATAAAAAACATAGTAAGGGTAAAAAAAAAGGGAAAAGGAACCCTAATAAGGAACTCTAATCTCCAACACTCCCCCTCAAGCTAGGCGCAAAAATATCAACTAAGCCAATCTTGACAACGGATTTCCAGAGAATGGATAGAGTGACAGGTTTGGTGAACACATCCGCAACCTGATCATTGGTCCCCACAAACAATGGAGTGACAATACCACAGCTAACCTTCTCCCGAAGAAAGTGAACATCGATCTCTATATTCTTCGTCCTCTCGTGTAGTATAGAGTCAGAAGTGAGCTGAATAACAGATCGATTATCACAATATAATGTAGATGAAGAAGTCACTGGAAATCCCAACTCACCAAGAATCGATCGTAGCCAGATAATCTCACACGTGCCAAGTGCCAGCACCCGATATTCTGTCTCTCCTGACGAGTGGGAGACAACTACTTGCTTCTTGCTCTTCCAAGAGATAAGATGAGTCCCTCAAAAAGTACAGAAGCTTGTAGTAGATCGATCGTCACACGCTCTCCCATAATCTGAATCAGAATAACAGGCTAGAGAACTAGTTTGAGATCCTGATGTATAGAACAACCCAAGTCCAGGACAAGACTTGAGGTACCGAAGGATATGATAAACTGCATCAAGATGAGGCCGACACGGCCTGTGCATGAATTGACTAACTCGGCTGACAACGAATGAAATGTCTGGCCTAGTGTTGGCTAAGTAGATAAGTCTACCTACCAACCTCTGATAGACAGTCGGATCTCTCAACTCCTTACCTTTAACAGTAAACTTCAGGTTTGGAATCATGGGTGATGATGCCGGTTTGTACCCCAGCATCCCAGTGTCTGAGAGAAGATCCATAACATACTTTCTCTGAGAAAGAACAATATTTCTGCTACTGCGGGCAACCTCAATCCCAAGAAAGTATCGCAGAAATTCAAGGTCCTTCACATCGAAGGCCTTCCCAAGGTCTACCTTGACCTGCGTAGTCTCAGAAACATCATCTCCAGTAATAATAATATTATCAACATATACCAAAAGGATGACACACTGTTCAGAAGTATTCCATCGAATGAAGCAGGTATGATCAGAATGACATCTGGTGAACCCTAAACGTACAACTATACCACTAAAGCGACAAAACTAGGCTCGTGGTGACTGTTTCAGTTCATAAAGAGACTTACGCAGTCGACATACCTTTCCAGCATACTCCCCCTCACCACGAAAGTTCGGTGGTGCATTCATATAAATAATCTCGTCCAGATCACCGTGAAGAAATGCATTCTTCACATCCAACTGATGAAGAGGTCAAGAGTACTCCGCAACTAGAGAAATAATCAATTGAACAGTAGTCAATTTTACCACAGGGATAAAGGTAGCACCAAAATCACGACCTGGTACTTGAGTAAAACACTTCGCCACAAGCCTAGCCTTGTGACGATCAATAGTACTATCCACAAGAAACTTCAGGGTGTAAACTCAGCGACAGCCAACAGGCTTCACCCCTAAAGGTAAAGAAACAAGATCCCACGTATGATTACGTTGAAGAGCGTCCATCTCCGTCTGCATGGCAAGAACCCACTGGGGCTCCCGCATAGCCTCTGAAACAAAGCAAGGAACTGGGGTATCTGATATGGCCATACTATAAGCTCGAAATGTAGGAGACAGATCATCACAAGAAACATAAGTAGATATTAGATATAAAGTCCTGGCGGTCCAACCATAACGAACAACTAGAAGGCGATCACGCCGCGGATAACGAAATCCTAAATCATCATCCTCCACTGACAATGTCTCGTCAGGTAAAGTAATTGGCTCAGTACCTACAATCTCATCAGTACTAACAACAGGTGCATCAATATGCTCAACGAACTGAGAAGTATTACCTGCATTGTCTGAGGTAAAGGGGACATTAGCAGGGGGATGAGAGCGAGGACGACGAACATAAACCTGCAAAGGAAGAGAGACTGGTGACTCAGTACTGACAGGGATGAGTGCCTCTGGAGGAGGAGAGACTGATGACTCTGTAGTGATAGTGACCAATGGCTCTGGCTCCTGTGGTAACGGAAAATCAAAGAGAGTATCATCAACTGGGGGGGCAAACACATGATTGGAAGTAAAATAAAGAATATGCTCAAGAAATGTAACATCTAGACTGTGATACATACGTCGCCTGACAGGATCATAACACCGATACCCCTTAGACTGATAACAATAGCCCACAAAAACACAATAAATCGCTTTATCATCAAGCTTATGGCAAGTAAGAGACCGATCTTGAACAAAACATGTGCAGCCAAAACACGAGAAGGGACCGAAAAAAGTGTCCGCTCAGGGAATAAGACCTGTAAGGGAGCCCTATGCTGAAGAACACGACTCGGTGTACGATTACACAAAAAGGTAGAAGTCAAAACAGCAAAATGCCAATAAGATTTTGGTACCCCCATACCTCTAAGCATACAACGTACCATCCCTATCAGACTCCTATTTTTCCTTTCAGCAACTCTATTATGCTCAGGAGTATATGAACAAGTGAGCTGCTGAAGGATACCTTGGGAAGAAAGGTGAGACACTAAGGCATCAGACACATATTTTTTTGCATTATCCGAACGAAGAGTATGAACAATGACATCAAATTGTGTCTTAATCATCTGGAGAAATTGAGTGATGACAGGGAGTACATCAGACTTCCTATGCAAAAGATAGACCAAAGTACAACGGGTATGGTCATGTATAAATGTCACATAGTATCGAGCACCTGACAGAGCAGTAACAGGAGAGGGTCCCCAAATATCATAGTGTATTAGGTCAAATGTTTGGGTGATTGGTGCATGCGAGGAATATAACTGGTCCGAATATGTTTTGATAGGGAACATATAACACAATCAAGTTTACCACCAACACAAGCATTCCTCAAAGTAGGGAATAACATACATAAATATTTAAAATTTGTATGCCCAAAGCGGTCATGCCACAACTGAACAGTTTGTGATGAAAAATCATAACGACAAGTACTAGGTAAAATACTAGCATGCAAATTAAGAATAGATAAAGACAAAATAGGTGCAGGTGCAGGTGATGGAGGTAAAGGAACTGGTGAACTTGGAGGTGAATCGCCTAGATAATACAGTCCATCTCTCTCATGTCCCCTGATAATAATCCTCCTGGTACTCAGGTCCTGCAAATAACATGAATCAGATAAGAACACAACCGCACAGTGAAAATCTTTGGTTAACTGATGTACAGATAATAGATTCATGACCAGCTTTGGCGTATGAAAAATCGAATGTAATGTAAATCCATCTGGGAGGTGGCCTGTACCCCTACTAACAATAGGAGCATGTATCCCATCTGTTAGTTGAACCTGTGTATGTAGCTATTCATCAAAAGTGATGAAGTGATGGGCTTCACCTGTCATATGACCATTTGCACCTGAGTCCAGCATCCAAAGGGGAGACGGACTGACGCAAGCATGAAAAACACGAGGTATACTTGTAGTGGTGGCAGTAGCAGTAGTTGGACCCTGAGAAGTCTGGGTGGACATAAGTATATCCAATCGGGAAGTGATAGCATCCATATCACTCTGCCAAGGAGGAGTAACAGCAGGAGCAGCGGCAGTAGGTGGTGGTACCTCAGCAATAGCAGCAGTACTGCCGCGAGGAGGCAGCTTAAGCTCCGGGTGGAGTTTCCAGCAAGCAGCCCTGAGATGTCCTGGTCGGCCACAATAATCACACTGATGAGAATTCCCCTGTCTACGCTAATCTGGGACACCCTTACGGCGCTAGTCCGAGCGCTGTCGACTCCTGACTGAGGATCCTGAATGAGACCCTACAGTAGCTGTAAGGGTCATCTGGTCAGCCGGAGGAGTCAAGGCCGCAACTGGAAGTGATGCAATACGGACGCGGCGCTCATGCTGCTCAATCATCGGATACACCTCATAAAGAGAAGGAAGTCTTAACATCGACAAGATCTGGGAACGAGGCCCCTCAAACTCATCACAAAGCCACATAAAGAACTTGTGAATCCTATCCTCCTGCTTTTGAGTATGCAAGAATGCTGCTCTCTCGGGCTCTATCCTCGGAATAGCAGCAAGAGGACGTAGAGTCTCATACTCAAGCCACCGTTGGGTCAAATAGCCATAATAATCCTGAACGGTCATATATCCCTGCCGAGCATATGAGAGCTCATGAGAAAGCTCATAAACACGAACTCCCCGTCTTGACTAGGAATACATCTCTGATAATGCGCTCCATAGCTTCGAAATAGAGTTATGAAACTGATGAATCCTGTAAACAGAGGGCTCCATCGAGCCAAATAACCATCCAAGAATGGCACAGTTCTCAGAGAACCACGCAGAATATCCAGGGTCGTCATCAGCTGGCTTTGGGTGAGATCCCGTCAGCCAACCAAACTTCCCTACCCGGCCTAAGAAAAGCTGGAATGAGCGAGACCACTCAGCAAAGTTACGGCCATTCAACAACTGTACCGTAACTTTCTGAGAGATCATGTCCGGTAGTGCTAGTAATGCAACTGTGCCAGTAGGTACTGTATACTGGTCAAACATAAAAGTGTAAGTACTAATAGATGTCTCAACTGTAGAGGTG
Source organism: Ilex aquifolium (assembly GCA_951799425.1). Lineage (NCBI taxonomy): Eukaryota > Viridiplantae > Streptophyta > Magnoliopsida > Aquifoliales > Aquifoliaceae > Ilex > Ilex aquifolium. The sequence continues at coordinate 5,778,966 of OX637401.1, forward strand.
TCAACAATAGGGGTTTTAAGTCCCTCAGTAGTAGTCATATCATCAACAATACTAGGGCACCCGTGACAGAAAAAACAACTCTAAGATAAATAGAGGGATAAAATAAGGGAGAACAATATACCTCAAGTCAAACAATAGCGACAGAAGGTCCAGAAATCTCCCAAATAATAAGGTCACGGTTCCCAGAAATCCAGAAAATATAAATAAATGATTTACTGCATCAAGAGCAAATCAACAGAAAAGAGGATTCAACCCCTCTTAAAAAGTCCTAGAATGTGCAACCCTAGGAAAAAAAGGCCGTGACACAGAGATGGCGGCACTACGACGAAGAGCGCGGCGCACAAAGGCGGGGGGGCTGGGTTGTGGCTTTGGAGTTTTGGGTTTGGTGGACTGGTATTTTTGGGATTTTGGGTTGCTGGGTTTTGGGTATGCTGTTTGGTGTATATCGGTTTGCTGGGGCAGTGGACTGGACGGTGCTTGCTGGTTGGTTTGATGGGGTCGGTGGTATGATGGGTAGGAGTTTGGGTAGGTAGTGGTTTGGTTTGGCAGACTGATCTATCGGTGAAGGTAGGAGTTTGGCAGACTGGTCGGTTGGTGCTTTATGGTTGGTTTGATGGGTTCGCTGAGCAGACTGGTTTGTCATTGGCTGCTTGGTAATATATGTCGGTTTGAATGTGGGTTGGTTTGATGGAGGCAGTCGGTGCAGTGGGTTGGTTTGTCGGGCTTGGCTGTCGGTGAAACTCGGGTGCTGAGTTGCTGGGTGGAGTGGGATGCTTGCTGGGAAGCTGTTTGAGGCTGTCGGTGCTACTGGACAGTGTGGTGATTGGTGGCTGGTTACTGTTGCACTGTGGAGCAGGGGCAGCGGCTGGGTCTGTTTGGTTACGACGATTGGCAGAGGCTAGGGTTAGAGTTAGGATTAGTGGCTCTGATACCAACAAGAGATATATGTGAGTGAAAGGGTAACTCAAACTAAGAGTAGAGCCCCGTATATATTGGCAAATAATAGTACAAAGTGACCTAAACACCCTTGTGACCTGGGCAAAATATAAAAAACATAGTAAGGGTAAAAAAAAGGGAAAAGGAACTCTAATCTCCAACAGAAATAATTGTAATCAGAACAACAATTTAGATGTATTGGTCTTCATCATAGACGTGGATGCATTTGTGAAACAGATGTCCATCACTGGAGCTCTTCAGATTTGAATGCTTTCCAAAAAACTTTTGTTGTCCTTTATTCTCTTTGGAATATCTTGATCAGGTCCGAGGAAATTATTATATGAGTATCAACCAGCTAGGTGCTGGATCTCGCTGGCGCCGAACAACTGGCCAAGAAATTTACTCACCCCTTCTTTTAGCTTTCACACATGAGGTATGCTTGATTACAATAATGAAAAATACGTAACATCACAGCCTATTATCTGATAGGATATTTGATCGGACAGAAATCAGAAGATTGGAAAGCTTCTCATCTGACAAAGGCCACATCCATGGATCCAAACTATAGTTTACCTCTTAATGTTGCATTGATTACTCTTCAGGTGATTGCACGCACTAATGCATGATTTAGGTGATCTCTCTCGATATCTTCCTAACCTTGGTTTTGTAGGAGTTGGATGATGGAAATGTTCTCCTCCGTTTGGCACATCTATATGAGGTAAAAGTCTATTTACCTTGTGCTACCCTTCCATATTTTCTCTAAAGCATGCAAAACAAAAGCTAGTGAGGATACATTTACAATTCAAGCTGACAATTTTAAACCGGATACTTGTCTCTGTGACGCTAGGTTTCTTAAGAATCTTCCTCTAGACGGTTAGGTTACACAATGAAAATGAATGCTAAATTTGAGAAATTGCAGCTGAGATTTACCATGTTTTCAGGAAAGAAAAGCATGACCTCTAATACAACCTGCCTTCATTCAACTCATACAACCAGAAATGCAGTAGCTAAATATGTAAAAAGTTCTACTCAGATTTTTCATCCATGATTATGAAAGAGCAATTTTGTTTCATTTATTGACTATTTATTAGATCTCAGTTAAATTCATCGGAGTATAATTGTTCCACATGCTTTGTGGTTTTGGTTATCTTATCTAATGCTTTCATGCTTTTAATGTGGTTAGGCGGGCGAAGATGCTGACCATTCAACATTAGCCAATGTAGAACTGAAGAAGATGTTTAATGGAAAAACGGTATGTAGAGCCTATCTGTTATGTTGTTTCATTTTTATCATTTTGACGTGACCCAGTCAGTTGAGTTGTAAAGTTGCCATTAATGTCCAATAGCTTCCGTTACTGAAAAGTTACTCTTCATCCCTGTAATTTTTTCCCAATACGTATAGCTCAAGTCAAATCACGTGTTCTACTTCTAGTCCCTTAACGGTCCAGATAATTGCCATCAACCTGGCTAGGTCACAGACTGGACATGGACTGAAAGCTGAACTTGAAAGGATCTTTTCCCAAAGATCTTCTACTAGTTTTATGTAAAAATCCTAAAACACAAACAAGGAAACAAAAAGATCCATAACTCAGCTCCCTACTTCCAGATAAAGGAGGTAAAGGAAGTGAGCTTATCAGCAAACCAAGAGAAGTCAAAGATGAAGAGGATGACATGGAGAGTCCAGGGGGACAGTGGAGATGAGCCTGCACCAGTTAGAGGTAGGCCTGTGGATAGATCTACTCTTCTTGTCGAGCTTGGTCCCATGGAGATTCGAACTTTTCTCTTGAAATTTTAAGTCATCTTTGGTTTTTGATGTCATAGTCTGCATACTGGTTACACAGCTACAAGAATTGTAATCAGGGTAAATTATGATTGTGTTCATATAGTTTCTATTTGCTCCCTAAAACTTCAATTGTAACAAATAAATCCTCGAAATACTAATCGAGTTTCAATTCTATCTTCACATTTCTATTCCTTAATTTATTTTGATGGAATACCCTCACATGACCAACATGTAAATTATCTGGAGGGTTATATTTGTTCGGCAAAAAAATCCCTTCCTTGGGCTGAAAAAACTTGGATTTATTTTGTCTGATTCTGAAATAATATGCCCAAGAAACATTAAGAGAAAATGAGATGCATATTATGTGCTAAACAACTATACCCGTATGGGCCGGTTACGTGAGATTATTTTGTTGGAACATATTTGCGGATTTGTATGAACCTTGATTAACATTTTATGGATTTGGTTGTTAGAAATGGAATTTTAAAGACCAAACAAAAATAGGTGCATTTTTTAAGGATGCTAATTATTTTATACAAAAATTGGCCACACGTCCATTCAGATGTTCTTTTAAGCCATTAAGTCAAAGCATGGTATTTTCAAATCAAAAAGGACAAGCCAAGTTAGTCTTTTTTGTTCTCTAGTCCACTCTGATTAAATACTTTTTATTTTACTACGAGACTGTTATTCAGTCAATCATCAATCGTACTTCAATTGACGGCCTCACTCAATGGCTGGCTCGAAACCTTGGAGTTTGAGCAGCTCAGTAGTTTGTTTAGCTTTTCTGTACATATATATTTTTATTTTTTGATGGCCATTTGATCAGAGTTTTGTGAACTTTTATTTTGAGTCTTTCAAATTATATTTTATTTTTATGTGATCAATCTTGCTGGAAATCTACCAGAGTTCAATCATACCGTTGCAAATGGCATTCACCCTTTTATCCTGCCGAATCATTCAAGTTGAGGCCAAATATCTATCTCTAGTTCCAGGAGTTGGCGGAAAAGGTAAAAATGAGTACGATACCGAAAAATTAAAAAAGTTTTATGGTCGTCACCTGTACACTCCAAAACCCATAAAAACATATAACTGGTTTCACCGGTATATATTTTAAAAATAAGTGAACTTGCTATACACTTTAAAAATAAGTGATAATAGAAATTAAAATTAATTTTAAAAAATGATAATTATTTATTATATATAAACATGAAATAAAAATATAATAAAAAATTTACAATATTTGGGGTTATTGAGTGAAATTAAATTTATATTTTAGATTAAGTTAAAAATATTAGGAGGTTAGATTAGGTTATCGAAGTTCACCACTATTTTAAGTGATAATAGAAATTAAAATTAATTTTTAAAAATGATAATTATTTATCATATTTAAACCTAAAATAAAAATATAAGAAAATTTTTACAATATTTAGGGTTATTAAGTGACATTAAATTTACGATTAAGTTAAAAATATTAGATGTTAGGATTAGATTATTAAAGTAAGTTCACCACTAGGCTAAATTACAACTAAAGTTTAGCACATTTTTCTTGGCTATTACTAAAATGTTACAGTAAAGTTATATTGCCACATTTTTTTTGGGTAAAATTGTCATTTTTTGGGGTTATATTTTGGGTGAAGTTAAAATTATTACAACAAAGTTTTTCATCACTAAATAAATTACAACAAAGTTATCATATTTGGGTACACCTTTTAGTGTTAAATTAAAATAGGTAAAAAAATTTGGGGTAATATGAAACTAATTACATAGTTGAGGGTGTAATATAAAAAATATGAGGGAAAATTTGAAAAAAAATGATAATTTAGGGGTATAAGAGAAATTTAATGTTAACCAAAAGGTAATTTGATCGCTGGTTGAGATCGAGATTAGTTTGCAAACTTGAAACCGATCGCTACATAAGCGATCAACTTAGATCGCTCATATAGCGCGCACATAGCGATCAACTTAGATCAACAAGCGATCTTGTAACACCCCGTATTTTCTTTTATATATGTATATAGATATATAGTAAATAATTGTTGTAAAAATAGGGATATGCGTAGTGATGTGTATTTGAATTTGGTAAATTTGAAAAGTAGAAATAAAAAATGTTAGGCGGTATAATAGGGTATGTATTAGAAGCTAGGAAGATTTTCGGAATGAAAGCACATTTAAGAGAAAACTTGGGTAGAAAGGATTTTGGACACTTCCTAGTATTTTGATCATAACTTTTTATTCCAATTTCCGTTGTCTTTGAAATTTTTACAGTAGATAGCATACTTCCAGGGCTACAAAAGTGTATTTGACGAAAATTTTCTGAATCGGTTTCTAAATAGGTCAAAATTGATCTGGAAGTTGAGGGTATACTGTCACTCGCGTCCGGACGGGAATAGACACGCGTTCGGACGCGTATGGCAGAAACTTGGACGCAAAAACACGCGTCCGGACAGCACAAAACACGCGTCCGGACGCGCCAAACCGAGGGCCTCACGACTCAGACTTGTTTTGGGCGTTTTCTCTCCCATTTGCAAGCCATTTCATCAAATCTAACTATTGAGAGGCTTAGAGGGGAAGAAGGAAGGGAAAAACAAGAGATTGAGGTGGTGATTCAAGTTGGGAAATGATCAATTCTTCTAGTTCTTCACACAAAAATTAAGGAGCAAGGTAGGGGGTTCTTCTCAAAATTTTTCATTGAGGCTTAGGGTATTATATATGTATGTTTTCAATATTCTTGGTAGTTATATGATAAATAGCTATGAGTTCTTGGTTCCTTGGTTATTGAAACATAGTTTTGAAGAAAATACATGTTTGGGTTCAAGAAAACTTGTTCTTGAATTTTCAAAATCTTAGTTTTGGTTAAATACATATTTGGGTTATGAAAAATACATGAATTCTTGATTTCTAAATGCCTATTGTTGATTAAATCATGTTTTCATCTAATTCCTATTCTTGTTCCAAGAAATTATGTTTTGTTTAGCAAAACCCTAGAATTTTGATATCAAGATTTTGAAGGTTTTATTGATATGATTTCTTGCATATCTTAATTCCTTATTATTATAGTCTATTGAGAATGGTACAATTGTGATACTTGAATTGTAAATGAGAAATTGTGGATTTTGTCTTTATTTGGAATTGAGGGTGAATTGAGAATATTTTGGTTTCCTCATTGGTATGGTTGTTGTGATGGACTTGGATTGCCTTCGAGAGAGGCCGTAGAGTGTTAGAGGTTAGTCTATCCCAGTGGGGGTGAGATGGTTTCCTAACACTTGTAGTGGGTTGTCATTTGGTAATGCGACCACTATCGTTCACTGGAGTTCGAACAAGGGATGGTATACTTTTCCTGGGAAGGGACTCGTCACTGCCATTGGGATGGTAGACGCCCTTTTCTAAAGTGTTTGTGATTGTGATGGGGATTGGTGGACTAGGTATAATCGTTGGGTAGATTCATGAGAAGCAATCAACATACATGGTACGGGGATGAACCAAAATACATGGGATGATGGGTTGGATCGTCTTGGCCGGTGCATTGGTATGGGACAATGCATCGGAAGACGCCCTTCCTAAATGGCTTAAAGATGGAAATGGTATATTGTTATGAAAGTTACCTTAACCTTTCACTTGATTATTGTTACGGCTTAAACTTGAGATTTGTTTAAATGTCCTCGTTTTACTTCAAATATATATATGTTATTTGTGAAATGAGACCTACCGTTTTATATACTTTTCTAAACCTTGTTTGGGTTTGGGAAGATTTTTCTACAGAGCTTCGTGCTCACCCCCTACAGTTGAACATTTTTCAGATTTGGTGCCAGAGGATGAGCTTGGTACTAATGAGCCGGGCCATGGAGAGGCTTCACTAGAGGGATATTTGGATCCCGAGTGGGACATCTAGATATGTCGCTTACTTTTGTTCTAGACTAGGATATTCATTTTGAACCTTGTGAAGTCTAGTTTTTTTTTGTTATTTCTGCTGCGCTACATTAGTTGATTTTTGAAATGTAAAGGCCAAAGATGACATATTCTTTTGGGATAATGATGTAAATGTTATGAATGATTTTTATGAAGTCTTATTTATGAAGGGTTTATTTTAGTGCTCTCATGATGTAAATGATTTTAGTATGTAATGTCGTCCAGGGTGGTTTTGGGGGCGTTACAGATCTAACCCTGATCGCTAACCTACATAAGCGATCAACTTAGATCGCTAATCTAACCCCCGATCGATCCAGGTTAGATCGTAGTCCCCCAAAAAATCCAACTCCTCAAAACCCTAATCGATCTAACCTAATTGCATACCCTAAATCAGCGATCTAACCCCAAATCGGTGAAAACCCAACCTGATTGCATACCCAAAACCCTAAATCACAACCATCGCCACGGCCTCGAACCCCAAATCAGCAACCAAATCGAATCTAACCCAATTGCCACTGCCACTGCCACCGCCTTCCTCTTCTCCGAGGTATCCATTCTCTCTCTCTCTCTCTCTCTCTCTCTCTCTCTCTCTCTCTCTCTCAATTTCATAATATTTTTGTACACATAGTTGCATAAGGGATGTGTTTTTGGGGTTGAACAAATGATGGTTTTTGTGAATGATGGTTCAAAAGTAATGCAATCCTATCTTTCTCTCATCTCCATCAATTGTTATTGTTCAAAAGTAATAGATAATCTTCCATGTTATTGCTCTCTTTTTTAACTAGATTTTTTTCTTGTTACAACAGAGTATAATGATCGAAGGCAGAAAGAAAGTATAGGCTAAAAGTTGTGGATAACAGTAGGGAAAAAATGACGAGGAAGAAGATCTGTAATGATCCTCCCTCCATTGGTCTGTCCTCAAAGAAGAAATGTAATCATCCTCCCTCCACCAATCCAGTTGATCCCACTATTGATCCCTCCTTCAATACATCAAGTCCATCCAACCATATACTCAATCCAGCAAGTTTATCCAACCCCATATGTAATGAAAACATATTTTTCTTCAACAAAAATTGCAAACATCGGTATGATAACTGCTTTTATAATAGACTTTTGTTATTGGAGAGAGGTGTTTTACTAGATCAATTAAAAGATGTAGGATGTGATGTTAGTTTTACTCTTCATCAATGGAATTATGTAGTTGATATCAAGAAGACGGATAAAGCATATAATACATTGGTGAAAATATTTTATTCTAACATGCATGATATTGATAAAGGTGGTAACAAGTTTAAGTCGCTTGTGAGGAATGTAAGTTTTGAAGTAACCCCAGATTTAGTTTAAAAAATATTGGGAGTTCGCCGACCTTTCATTCCTAACGATACACTTACCTATCCTTTCAAGAATTCTAAGGACATACCTCAGTTGAAATATGTTTATACAGAAATTGAGGGTATACCTAATAATTTTAGTGAGAGTGTTGAAAATCCAGTATTTTTTCAGCAAGACCTTACTCCCAAATATAGGATGTTAAACCTTATAGTGTGGTACAATATTAGTCCAAGAGGACATACTGTTGATTTTGGACTTGATCGAGCTCATCTCCTATATGCTATTGGAAAGGGTATATGTATATATCTACTTTGTTTAATAGTTGATGAAATTATTTCGGTACAAGGTACAAAGGATAGGCGACGATGTCTCTCATTCCCAATTTTAATTTCAAAGATTATGGAGGATTGTGGAATTGTGATTCACTCAAGCGACGCTTATTCCACTCCCATGAATCCAATTTATGGTGGGACAATAAAAAAGAGTTTGAGGCAAGGGAAGAAGAAGAAAACTCAGCAGCCACAACAACCACAAGTTGAAATCGAGAATGAAGTTGTAGCTAAGGATGAAGATGAAGCCCAGGATGTCCCAAATTCTTCCACATGTGGTCTTCCTCCATTTAATGATCTTCATTCATTGACTATATTTGGACATTTGCTGGTATGAATGGGCAGAAAGATTGAGGAAATTGAAAATACTCAAAATGAAATAAATGAGTCTCTGAAGGTAATCGATAGTAGGTTGGATAGAATTGATAGTAGGTGGGATAGAATTGAGTATTTTTTTATGAAAAACAAAGAAATAACTAGGCAGTGATATATGTAATTGTAGTTGTTGGTTGTTGATACAATAGTTGAACTAGCAATAATGAAATATGATGAAACAAATTAATGAAATATGATATGTTTTTGTCAAAAATCTAAAATATCTTTGTTCTTTATAAATAAAATGAGCATAGTAATGGTTGTGATGAGCAAATGGTTGTGATGAGCATGGTTGTGGTAATTTAGTAGTAAGATTATAAATTCTTACCGTAATTTTACCTCTAAAGATACACTAAAAAAGTTGTATTCTTACACCCAAAATAGTTATATTCTAAGCCCAAGTTGTATTCTAACCCAAAAAAGTGGTAATCTTTCCCTCAAAAGTGGTAATCTTCCCTAAAAAATAGTAATCTTATCCAAAAAAGTTATAATATTGCCTCAAATAAATGGTAACCTTATTAAAATAAGTGGTATTCTTACAAAATAAAGGTGATAATGTTACACCCAAAAAAGTTGTATTCTAACCCAAAAAATGGTAATGTTAACCAAAAAAGTAGTAATCTTTCCCTCAAAAGTGGTAATCATCCCTAAACAATGGTAATATTATCCAAAAAAGTGATAATTTTGTCTCAAATAATGGGTAATCTTACAAAAAATGTGGTATTCTTATCAAATAAAAGTGATAATATTACACCCAAAAAATTGTATTCTTACACCCAAAAAAGTTGTATTCTAAGCCCAAGGAGGTTGTATTCTAACCCAAAAAATGGTAATGTTAACAAAAAAAGTAATAATCTTTCCCTCAAAAGTGGTAATCTAACCTCATATAATTGGTAATTTTACCAAAAAAATTGTATTCTTACCAAATAAAAGTGATAATGTTACACCAAAAAAGTTGTATTCTAACCCAAAAAGTTGTAATGTTAACCAAAAATAATGATACTCTTACCTCAACAGTGGTAATCTTCTCAAAAAATTGGTAATCTAACCCAAAAAACGTGATAATATTGCCTCAAAAAATTGGTAATCTTACCAAAAATAGTGGTATTCCAACCAAATAAAATTGATAATGTTACACCTAAAAAGTTGTATTCTTTATATATAAAAGGAGCTTGGTAATTATTGTGATGAGCAAATGGTTGTGATGAGTATGGTATTTGGATTTTTTTGCTTCAAATAAAGGTCAAGCTAGATATATGGAATTGATTCACATGTTTTATGATATAGCAGTGATTCATAGAGGCAGATCAGAGATATGCTACAGGAATAAAAGCACATTCGTTCACATATTCAAACAATCAAAACAGTCTATTTACACAGTTCAGAGTTTACATGCCTTCTACTACTCTAATATGAGGCCTACATTCTCCAAAAGAAAAGGGAATAGTTGTTCATGCCATTATAAAATCCTTAGGATCGGCAAAAGCAATAAATCAACAGTATGAAATTATGGTACATGCCTTTTCGGATCTCCTCCAAACATCAGCAGGCACCGTCTGAAGGTTGGGATTCCTTTGACCAATGGGACTCCTCTGATTGTTTGGTCTTCTCTTTTCGTATTTGGATTGCTTGGTCTTCTTGCAGGCTATTCAGATCAGCGTTGCAGAGTTTCATCCTCCCTTCAAATCTTCAAGTGTTGAAGGGCCCTATCAACTGTTCGACTACCTTTCATAACACAAATAATAACAAACATCTACGAAGAAAAGATCATTAAATACTTACCTTGTTTGATATGAATCTTCCAATACCTTGCATTCCACTTAATTGCATGGATGATCAAGAAAATATCGTTAAATATGTTGGATTGAAGTTAGATGGGTGATGAAAGAATGGAGGTTTTAAGAGTGAATTTGATGAAGAAACACAGGCTATAATTCAAATTTGACTTCAGTTTGTCAAAGTCTTTGAGTTCCATTAGAACGGGAACAGTTGGTAAGAATGATGGGTAAGAATGGTTAGTGAGAATGGTTTGTTGGCCACTGTAGCCTTATATAAGGCATGACTCCAGATTGTTCATCTTCTTCATCCTCCTCATCAACGTACTCCTATGTTCTAACCTTCGTCATTTCTCCATTTTCTTTGATCTTTTCCAGGAAATGATAAGGCAAAGGATGACACACGAAGAAAGAATTCTAAATTGAGTAGAAGAGAAAATAAACAAAAGGCAAAGGGATCCATAAAAAAAAATAGACTGCACAAAAAAAGAGATGATATCTACATATTTTCGCACATCAAACATCCCAAATCACCCAAACAAAACCTCATAGTCAGCAAAACACAAGAAAAAAAAATTAATTCAGCAAAATACAACCACCACCCCATGGCCAGCAAAACACAAGCAAAAAAAATTGATTCACCAAAACAAGGCAATTGATTTAGCAAAACATTGGCAAAAAAAAATTGATTCCAATTTAGCTATTTCTGTTTATACAAAAAAATCAGTATGTGCCAATAAATCAAGGCCATAAACACTATACATGACTTCAACTTTTGTATACAAAAAAAAAAGAAAAGAATATGTCACACATATCATCTCCAATTTTTACCACAATTCTTTTGTTGGTGTTGTGTCTTGCTTATGATCTTGTTTCTTGATTCGTTGTATATGTGAGTAACAATTTTGAATGCTAGATCCTTCCGCATCGCATTGGATTCATCCTAAAAACAATAACCAATAACCACAGTTAAATTGACAAATGTTACATATACAAATTTAATTTAGCACTATTAAATAAAGAGAATAGCTATCATACCATAATTCTGAATGATTGATCCAAAAATTGAGCATACATCTCATTTATAACAAATATTCAACAATCATAGCTATTTGTTTGCCTAGGAGCCCAATCCACTCCATATATGTGCCACTTGGTCAATGTTGGTGTGTAATTAGGTATGACAAGTTGAAGGACTTGATCTAATTGTTTAATCACATTTGCAACAGCAGAAAAACGGATATTGTTGGGATATAATGGTAGAGAATCAAATAATTAAACTTTTTCCTTCACTACATCCACCACACATAAATACCAATGAGTGTTATTGTTGTTCATAGATATATAGATCTACAAAAAGAAATATAAGGATATTAATTATTGTGTAAATGATCAATTTTAAATAACCAAAAAAAAAAAAAAAAATATAGGACATCTACGTAACTTATCACAGTCCTTGAAATCTGAAACGAAGTACCTTTGAAAATCAAGCAATCCAATTGTTTTTTCTTGTTTGTTTCCTTGTCTTACCCTTCCAAGTGCTTTTTACTGGGTATTGAAGGTAAAATATGGGTACACATTTAACCCACATTGTACATGTTCAACATTAAAAAAGTCAAATAAACCACATTACCGCAAACCATGTGGGTAGATGCCACCTTGACCTTTTTGTAAAAGGATTAAACTTCACATCATCCAGAATAATACAAGATGCCAAATCTATTATCTTCATGTCAAAATATATAAAATCAATACTTGATCAATATAAAAAAACACAATAAATAAAATAAAGATGTCCATTTTTAACTCACACTGTCTAACAACCATTTTCTTGGTTTTAGAGATTCAATAAATGAATATCTGTTGGTAGAACATGTCTCAAATCTCACCAGTGTCTCACTGTTTCATGAAAAAAATGGATTAATAATTGGTGATGATCCCACAATATATAAGAAGAACATGTGAGATTTGGTATATAGTATAAATACCTCATGTCAAGTGTGTTGTTAAATATGTAATTCAAGACACACATTTTATTATAATAACTAATTTCATCAATGGGTGGATAATCCCCATCTAATGGGATCCACAAACTGGTGGAATTTGAAATTTGCTTATTAAGTATAATGAAGAGTATTATTAAATGTGACACAATTGTTTAAATAAAGTCAATACAAATATTTGTTTACACAGTCATTTAATGTGGAGTACGAAATTAAACCTCGTGAACGGTGATAGTTAAGGGAATGTGAAAAGTTGTTATTTCTTCTAGAACTTTATCTATTTTCACTTCGGCCTTCTCATCATCCTTTGTTATTTTTTCAACCATATATACATCAACACTAGCCTCATGTTTATTTACAACGTCCACCATCTTCTACTCTTCATCTTTATTTGCATTCACCTCCTCTTCATCCTTATTTCTAGCTTTGTCATCTTCATCCTTATTTCCAGCATCCTCCATCTCCACCTCTTCATCCTTTTTTCCAGTTGCCACCATCTCCTCATGTTCATCCTTATTTGCATTCACCTCCTCTTCATCCTTATTTCCAGCTACCTCCAACTGTTCCTCTTCATCCTTATTTGCATTCACCTCATCTTCATCACCCATCTTTACAGCTTCCTCCATCTTCTTTCCAGTTTCCTTAATGTCCTTTCCAGCTTCCTCCATCTCTTTGTCAAACAAGGTTCCATTATTTTCCAACTGTGATAACACACATAGAGCAGTATTATAATGCATTATCGATTAATCTTGTAATCAAGTAAAACCACAATTAGGTTTGACGTGTTATACCGCCACTATATCTGTCGTGTGCTTCTTCAAGATAGTATTTTCATACTTCTTCAAATAAAGTTGTTGCTTACACAAACAAGATTAGAGATTTGGAATATATATTTTTATTATTAAAAATATGGATTTTATAATGACTATTATACCTTGAAAATATCATATGGTGATTTCAAGTATTTACTTGGCTTCCGCTTAGAGTTTCTTCTCAACACCTTTGTGCTATACTTTTTTGCAGCTTTGGTCTATAATTTTTTTGGGTGCATGAGTGTGAAGTCGGTTGAAGGTGAGGTGTGTTTACAATGGCATTTGAATGTTGCCGCGGTGTATGTTTCATAGACTTTATATCCGGTGTTTGCACCATTTGAAGCGGAATCCACATCCGATTATCATATTTGGATTCATTTAAGGTTTTTTCATGGATTGCTTCATTGTCTATGTCTTTATTCTCTCCATCACATTTATTCATGGATTGCTTCATGGATTCCAATGCATCAACGATTTTCTCCATCATGGTAACCACCGAATCTACTTTGCCAGATAGGTCATCCTTGATTTTGGCCATTGATTTTTCGAGGGATGAAAATCTTTCTTCCCATGACTGAAAAAAATAATATCAAATCATCATGTACACATAATTAGAAATAGAAATACTCACAATCACTTATATAAGCCAACATCATTACACATACTTTGGATAGGCCACCACTTGCCTGCCCTATGTTAGGATCTTCCTTAATTTTGCATGGAACTTGTGGTTGCACAATTAGTGGAACATGTGGCTGTTCATTGAGGGAGGTTACTCCTACAACTGGAACCTACAACATACATAAATAACTCTCAATCATAACTCTAACACTCTAATAATCAAATTTAAATTGAAATATATACACATCACTTATAAACAAATAATAACAGTAGATACCTCTTTCATATTTGTCAACTTCTTAAAGATAACCACACCATTTTTTATTTTCAAATCACCTCATGCTCCAATGCGGGGAATGGATTGACATTTGATTGGCACAAGGGAACCCCTATGGATGTCAGATGCTGTAGATAAAAAATCTATAACAAGCAACTACTCTCGATTAGAATAACCTACAACAACCAACGACTCTCAATTCGAAACAAAAACAACAATACTAAGCACAAGATCTTTTAGGTAATCAATACATTACCTTGAGAACTAGTAGACAACCACTAATATTTTTTTTTCTATATGTCTTATATTTTTTCACCCCCCTCAATCAGGGCATCAAACACCAACTTGGCCCAGTTCTTCGCTCCTAAAGAATCAACCTCCGCCACAGAATGGATGAATGAGCTACTAATTAAGGTCTTTGTTGTAAGACACAATAGACATCCAAGTACAAATAAGATAAAGATACGCCGAAAGTCTTCTGAATCCACATTCATTTCACCCAATTTGTTATTCAAATAGTTCACTGGAATATCCTTCATTCCAGTGAACATGGAATTATAGATTCCATTTATTCTTTCATAGGGGCCACTCGTCTCCACATCTATCCCCCCATATCTCAACCCCAATATAGATTCTACATCCTTAGGAGAGAACTTTAAGGATTTTCTATGAATATTCAACACACATGAATTAGGGTCAATGTGTTCAACCACCCACTCACACAAATCTCTCCTCAATATTTTGCATTTGAGGCTTAACAAACCTCCGAAACCAATCTCTTCAACCCCATATTTTTGTTCATCACTAAACCTCTCTATTACTTTCACCATCAGTCCCGATGAACATCTGGTTCTCAATTGTACCATCAAACATTTGTCATTATACAACACACAAAATAAACACATGTTACACAAATAATTTAGTATTATGATTTACCTTTTCTTTTGGTGTAGATTCTTTTTTGCACAACTCCTTTTTTTTTTTTTTTTGATGACTTTGTCATCTCTATATATTTTTCTTTCTCACAATCTTCCATATTCTTCCATTGTAGTCCAAGTTGTTTCATGAACTGAATGGGTGAGTGGAATGGTTATACATACACATAAGCAGCATATCTCTTACACAGTGGAGAATTACATAATATCCCTTACCCCATGGCCAAGTTTTTTATTTTCCTTTCCTTTGATTGTCTTCAAACAATTTTTGCTACAATGGAGAAATAACATCATCAATGACATATAAATAAGATCAATAAAACTGGTTTAGTATTTAGATTATACAAATCTCTCACTAATAAAAAAAACCAAGAGCTTGTTGGCCGATCAGATTCACTTGAGCTCTTCTTCCCTCTGAATATATAAAATACACCATTAACCATAAAAATAGTTTCATTTTTTTGTGCTAAACAATAGAACTTATACAAACTAGGATTAAACAGAACTTACATTATAAATATTCTGAGCTGAGATTACAAATAATAGAGAAGAGGATGAGGTTATCACCACTTTAGAAGACTTGAACGAGGAACCGAAGCAGAAGAGAAGAAAGACGATGAACCGAAGCAAAAGAACGAGGGACCGAAGCAAAAGAGAAGAAAGATGATAAACCGAAGCAAAAGAGAAGAAAGACGAAAAAAAGTGAAAGAGCAACCCAGCTATTCGCAGATACTAAGCTTCTCGAAGAAGCAACAGGAATGGATTTAGGTGGGAATTGGGTTAGTATTGTGTCAAAATTTCATTCATCCATCTGTCGGTATATTATTGGCCTAATGCCAATTTTTTTTAAAATTGATTTGATAAATTGAATATTTTTTAAATAGTTTTAGATGTTAATTTGATTAATTGATGGTTGATGAGTTTTTCAACTCATAAACAAACGATGAGCTCGGCTCATACATGTAAGATGAGTTTTTTGACTCATAAATGAACGATGAGCTCTTCAGCTCATAAATCAATGATGAGTTCCTCAACTCATAAATAAACGATGAGATCTCAGCTCATAAACGTAAGATGAGTTTTTCGACTCATAAACAAATGATGAGCTCTTCAGTTCATAAACGTAAGATGAGTTATTCGACTCATAAATAAACGATGAACTTTTCAGTTCATGAACAAAAGATGAGTTCCTCAACTCATAAATAAACGACAAGCTTTTCAGCTCATAAACATAAGATGAGTTCTTCAACTCATAAACAAATGATGAGCCCTTCAGCTCATAAACAGAGCTCTTCAAGCTCAGAAATGTTCTATAAGGCCAACTCTGGGGGGACACACAGACCTCAAATTGGCCTCACAAATAGGAGTTCTGAAATAAACTACTTCCAGAAGGCCAAAGGCCCTTCTTGAAGTAAAGGGCAAGAAAGGAGACATATCTCAACATCTCAAGCATGAAGAAAGGAAAAATTTCAAGCATAAAGAAAGGAAAAGTTACTGAGACAGAATTTTTCAAAATCAGTAATTATTCAAAACTAGAAGAAAGTTCAAGAGCTTAAAAATGAAAGAGGCTAAGCATCTGCTGCTAGAGTAGTGGTTTCCTCAATGCCTCTGGGCAACTCAGTGTTAGTGACATTCGCCTGACCTTCAAGCAGAGAAGGAGGCAGGTCTGACTGTCCCTCAGGAAAGAAAGTAGTTGGATCTGACCAGTCTTTAGGTAGAGCGAGGCCAGAAGTCTCCACCTCATCAGAAGTAGTCGCTGGGACTTCATCAGAAGCAGCTATTGGCAGAGCAGGCTCAGAAGTATCCACCTTAGCCATTGCTGTAGGATCTTTTTTAGTAACTTCTTCCTCCTCAGCATAGGATTCTTCTTCTTCCTCTCCAAGGGATGGCTCGAAGTCAAAGTCCAACTCTGGGTACTTCTTCATAGCCTATGTCTGAAAGGTGAAATAGCCCTTCGCCCAAGCAGTGGCGCACTCGTCCTTCAGCTCAACTATGGTGGTGTCCCTCTTAGCCACCTTAGATTTCTCCGCTTCAATATCCTTGAGGCAGACAACATTGATGTCACTCAGCTCTTTCAGATTATCCTTCACTACCTTTGTCGCTTCCCACGCTGCCACCACATCTTTTCGAGCTTGAACAAGACTATCTATCTTGAATTTAAACTCATCTATCTTGAGCTTGACCTTAGTCTCAAACCTCTTTCTGGATGAGTTCAAATCTTTCACTTGCGCCTTAAGGACGTCATTCTCGAAGGCTAGCTCAGTGACCTTGAGCTCAGAAGCCTTGAGGGATTCCCTGGCTTCCCTAACAGTCTTCTCCGAGGCTCGGGCCCTACTAACAAGAGCTCCAACATGAATCTCCATCTGCAAAGAAAAGGAAAAACAAAAATAAAGCCAACTTAGGGGTCAACAAGAAAAGCTGGGTTAAACGAATGAACTCCGATTAAAGGTAGAAATCAGGGACTCACCGAGGTTGCCCCATACAAGGCAGTGGTAGCTGAGGAGGAGAGGGGCATCGAGGAAGCCTCCAAAAGGTCAGCCTCGAGGATGATCGAAAGGATGACACTAGCAGCCAGGTTCACATCTCTGAGAAGAGAATGTCTGCATTTGGCCACCTTAGCTGAAGAACTCCCTGGCGTGCCAAGAAGCGGCTTCAGGGGCGCCCCTTTAGTAGACTTTAATGGAGGGAGGTATCGAAGAGATGGAGCTATTGAATCTAAAGCCCCGACCACCTCCTTCTTTGTGGGAGAGGTATAACGCCCCAAATACCACCCTGGACGGCATTACATTCTAAAACCATTTATACCATGAGAGCAACTAATAAAAATCCATAAATAACCGGGGGTCCTTAATTTAACGAAATTCGGGCAGAGTCTCATTTGTTCGGGGAGCTCTACCCAAAACACAACATGTGCAATTATACTACATTGACCACACCGGGTCCATTTATCCATAAAATATTTACAACATTATCCAAAATAATAAGGCCAAGTCATTGCTATTACATCTCAAAAAAATTAATTAAAGTAGTGCAGCGGAATAAACAAAAGAAGCTAGACTACACAATGTTCCTAGTCTAGTAAAAAAGGAAAGGAGGTCGCTCTATGCGTCCACCTCGGGATCCACACCCCCGTCAAGTGGAGTCTCCCAAGTAGCGGGCTCCTCGACCCTTACGTCCTCCTCAAGCGGGTAATCTGAAAAATGTTAGCGGTAGGGGGTGAGCACGAAGCTCTGTAGAAAAATTCTCCCAAACCCATACAAGGTTTAGAAAATCATTTAAAACGGTCGGTCTCCTTTTTAACATAACATAGATACATAATTTGAAATAAAGCGGTGACATTAAAAAAAGGATCTCAAGTTTATTTAAAAAAAACATTACTTAAATGAATAAACGAACATCACATACAATTAATAATCATTAATGGCCATAAACAATTCCCAACAATTCTTTTGGTAGGTGGCATACTTTGTGGTAACCTCCACCCCCTTTTAGGTCACCTTTGATTCTCAAGCATCCTTACCGGGAACCTCTTGAGAATGGATGAGCATCCTTACATGGAACCTCTCACCAATCACTACATTGTTTCCCAAGCATCCTTACCGGGAACCTCTTGGGAAGGGGGTGAGCATCCTTACAAGGAACCTCTCACTATAACGGACTTATTTCTCAAGCATCCTTACCGGGAACCTCGTGAGAAGGGGTGAGCATCCTTACATGGAACCTCTCACTCATGTGCATCACAAACAACCCAACCAAGCATACAATTTCAACATTTATCTCAATTTACAAACATCTATCTAAAATTCCCAAAATATAACATGTAACAATTCCACAAACAACTAAGGAAAATACATGAGATCACAATAACATCATTTTTCTACCAAACACAAAGCACTACGGTTTCGAAATTCACAATAAAGAAAGCATTTAGAAGGAAATACATTACTCTCCAAAAATTAGGGTTTTAAAACTAGAAAAGAGATTTCATGGGTATTAAACACTAACTTTGTTCAAAACATGTAATCTTTGCAAAAAGCCTAAGAGAGGATGAATCAATAGCATATCTATACCATTGATAACCAAAACACACACATATATATATACCCTAACCTCAATGTAACAATTCCACAAGTCTCCTATTTACAAACAATTTCCAAGAAAAATCCCCAATTCTCACAAGTGATATCTTCAAATAGGGCAATTTAAAGAGAAACATGCAAGAGATCATTATCAATATCATTATATTACTCAACACAAAGCTCTAGAGTTTTCAACACCAAGATTTAGTGAATATTGAGAGAGAAATCCCCATTCCTCAAAAACTAGGGTTTTTATGGTTCTCCCACCAATACTTTACTCAAAACATGATAAAGGTTGCAAGAATATTAAGGAAACAAGGAACCCATAGCAAATACATATGATTAAGAGGCAAAACATACATATAAATTAACCCTAACATCAATGAACAAGAATGGAAGAAAACCCCTACCTTGAAATCAAGAATTTCAAACCAAAGCCCAAGCTTTAGAGACTCTCTTTCTCCCTTTTCTTCTTCCCTTTACCTTCTCCTAGGGCTCTAAGAGATGTGGGTTGAGAGTGAAATGTATGAAATGAGAGAAAATGTAGTGTAAATGGGGTTTTAAACCCAGCTGCCCCGAATTTTACTGTTCATGGGCTGTTTTGACATCGTTTCGTTATCTGGGCATAACTCTCTCATCCGAGCTCCGATTGAGATGATTCAAGATGATATGGAACGTTAAGAAAGAGTTCTACAACTTTCATGATTTGAGTTTTGAGAGATATTGACTGAATCAAGGTCGAAATCGAGCTTGAAGTTGCAGCCAGTGCACAGTTCACGTGCACTGTTCACAGCTGTTTCATCCCCCTTTTTTTTTTTTCATTTCCAATCCATTCCTAAGCCAACCAAATCCATCCCAAATCTCTCCAACACATATTTCTACACCAAACCTATTTAATACAAGTTATGGGACCTAAAATTTCATATTTTCACTTATTAAAACTAAATTTCAACTATTATTTCCACTAACATTTTAAATCTTTACTTTTCCAATCTACCAAATTCAAACACACATCACTACACATATCCACATTTTTACAACAAATATTTATTATATATCTATATACATATATAAAAGAGAATGCGGGGTGTTACAGGGGCGCCCCTTTAGTAGACTTTAATGGAGGGAGGTATCGAAGAGATGGAGCTATTGAATCTAAAGCCCCGACCACCTCCTTCTTTGTGGGAGAGGTTTTGGCGACCTCTACATGAGACTTTTTAAGTTCAAGGAAGGGGAAGTAACCTTCTGAACATCCACATGGGGCTTGGAGGGGGGGCAGAAGGAGCCTTCTTGGGAGAATCCCTCTTCGCAACCTTCTGAGGACGCTTCAGGTCGTCGCCCAATCTAACCTCAGTTTTCCACATCGTAGTAGCTTTGGAAGCTTGAACGCCTCCCCTCATTTTGGCCAGCTTGGCCCTCACGGCATCAGCATCAAGGGCCATAGCATCAAGATCTGAAGAAAAAAGGGGTAGTTCGAAGGTCAGCTGAGGATCCTACGAAGTAAAGTAAAAATCCAAGGTACAAGGCAGAGATCTTACCGGTAAAATCTTCTCTTCGAGAGCAGACAGAGGTACAACAGTTTCACCTCTCGCCTCAGGAGGTTTGAAGCTCGTATCTGACAAGGGTTGAGGGCGTGAGAAACTCGGTATATTTCTTAGGATGACACTACTTAAGATCCTTAAGGAGGAACTTGCCGTCGGCGTCAAGCTCAAGACGAATACTTAAAAAAAAAAAAAAAAAAAAGACATCAGTAGTTAAAGAAAAAAAAGAGATAAAATAAGAAGAAGCTCAATTAAAGCACCCCAACATGGACTCACCCAAATTATCTGGGCTGACCAACAGTAGTACATATCGATTTCTTGTTCACAAATCTGAGGTTCCTGATGTGCATATTAATACAATTATAGAATCAAGGAATGCATCATTCTTTGAAAATAATTTTTCATTTAATATGTCACATGAATCAAGTTCATTAAAGAGACCAATTGAGGCTATGACTAGTAATGGTCAAAACGAGGAGTTCATTGAAGATGAACCTAGACATAGCAAGAGGACAAAGACTTTGAAGTCATAGTGCCTCTTCCTTTTTTTTGTCTATAGTATTGAGCTTTGTGATCTAGTTTCCCTTGATACGGGCGTATTAAAAGAATTACCCTTTTTGTCATTCTCAAGGCGAATGATCTTTGATGATTCTGATGGACTGGTTGGATCCCTTGAGGAGACGGTGTGTGTTGAGACTAAATGTGAAGGACTCGCGATACCATAGTACAAACCAACAATACATTATGCTTTGCGTCCTTTCTACCTTTTTGGTTAATGTTTTTCTGTGGAATGCATTAGCCAATTCTATATTTACAGGGGGAAATCTGGTGGAGGGCTTTTCATATAACCTGTCTGGATTCAATGTAGACCTAGATGTGGACATAAATGTTCTGATCAGACCCAAATACTCCTTCGTTGGACCCATAAATGGTCAAGATTAAGAAGGGTGGGTCTGAAACTAGGAGAAGGAAAGAAAAGGTTTCTACTTATACTCTATCTCAAACATTGCATTACATTCCCTTTGCTCTTCCCAATATCCAAATGGGGCCTTAGAGAGAGGACCACCCAAATAGATCCACTGTGGCAGTATTCGATGCATATAGTTGACATTAATTCATATTACTTCTTTTGCACTCAAAGTGGTAATATTTCAAGAAGCTAATGCAGAAGAATTTGAAGTTTAGAAATGCATGTTTCTATGCTTATAAACCATGAAGCACATCGTAGACATAAGATATGGATTTTTGGTAGAAATTGTCACATTTAATGTTTTTTTTTCTTTGTAGTTCATGATGGCCCGGCATAGATCAGGCCCAGCTCAGAGGCTCAGTTCAAAAATGCAGACTAGGCCCAGTTCAAATATACAGGCCAAGTCCACCACAAAATCAAGGATCAGTCTCGCCATCTTGAGAGACTCAGTCTACAACTGTCACATGAGGAGATCTTCGTGGGACACAATCATCGGGTGCATGACGCTACCTCCATGGAACTACCTCGCTTGTTACGAGAATGACATCACCTCCATCGAACTGTCTCACCTGTTACGAGAATAGTGTCTCAATCTGTTAGGAGACGCCTATAAATTGTAAACCCCACCTACACAAGGGGGGCATCTCTCATATCTCACTCACATCTGAGCACTCTACACTCCTTGAGTAATAAAACACTCAAGTCACCGTAGCCCTTCATAGTGCAGTAGGTCACCTTGATCGAACTACTTAAATTGTGTTGACTCTCCTTCTTAATTATTGCTTTTAATACTTGACAGGTGGTGCATAAACACATTTTGTGCATCATTAGTTTGGCGCCGTCTGTAGGAACGACTTAGCTTTCACCCAACTGTTTTTGTGTGTTTATGGCTATTATGACTAGATTCATGAATCAACAAACAGAAAATGATCAACAACACCAGGAAGAGGTTCTACCCCCACCAGCAAATCTCATCCCTGAACCATAACAAAATCTGTTGGAGACTATGCAGCTGTTGGTGAACCAAAACCAGAAGATCCTCTAGTTGATGCTCGTTGGGCACCCTCAAGAAGTTATTCCCTATCATCCAGGAGGAGAAGCACTCCAGGTACCTGGCCCAAGGCGCCCCGGCTCCGCATCCCGGCTCCGTCCTCCCATGTTGGTGACCCTCCTTTCCAAGAAAACGAGGGGGAAAACCAGTATATGGACCACGAGAGCCACTACAATGACCATTTGAAAGGCATCCCCAACCATTGGGATGAAAAAAAATCAAAGAAGTGCAAAATCAACTCGGCAACATCTTCAACGCCATGAAGATGCAAGGGCTTGAAACGGTCGAGTACCTTGTGAGGTCTATTCACACACCCTTTGTAGCTGATGTAGCCAACTACCTTCTCCCCCAAATTTCAAGATGCCAACCGTGGAAGCTTTTGATGGCTCCAAAGATCCACTAGACCATCTTGACACCTACAAATCCCTAATGCAGCTGCACAACATACCAGACAAGATCATGTGCAGGGCTTTTCCTACTACCCTCAAGGGATCTGCTCACCAGTGGTTCGTCAAGCGTATCCCAGATTCCATCGATTCTTTTGCTAAACTAAGCAAGTCCTTTATCTCACACTTCATTGGGGGACGCCAACACCAAAAGCCTGTCACCCACCTGCTCAGCATCAAGCAGGACCGGGATGAACGTCTAAGAAGTTACCTCACTCATTTTAATGAGGAAGTCCTCTAGATTGAAGAGCTCGATGACAAAGTTGCCATGGCGGCCTTCACAGAAGGCCTACACTCATTTAATCTTATGTTTTAAGTTTTAAATCGCCCGCCAAAGAACATGCTATAATTACTATCAAAAGCCCAGAAATACATGAACGTTGAGGATGTCGTCAAAGCTAGGCAAGCTGAGTCCTCAAGTAGAGGGGAATACGAAAAGTAGAGACAATCCTAACAATTTCAGCATCTGATGGTACTGGAAATATTACTCACCTTGAGAACTATAATTTCATCCATTTAAAATGAAGGTTGTCATCTCCCACGAATAGAACATGGCACATGAAAATTCTATTTCTTCACTAATTTGTGGTTGAAATTCAAATTTGGTTGAAAACATGCATTTTTTAGGGAAATTCAGTGTCCAAACTGTCGTAGGCTATTTAATTCTGGTAGATCTCAAAAAAATACCCAAAAAAAATAAATTCGCCCCAAAACAGACAACCAAGCACAAAGTTATGGACGTTCATAGTTTTGCCACTTCTTCATCCTTTTCTAATACTCCACCAATGCCCAGTGCTAACCACTAGCCAGGCGCCCAGTGCCAGCGTCCAGCATCTAGGCATCAGCGTCTGCGCCCATGCGCCTCACCGCCCTTACCTTGGTGTTTGCCTCCTCGTTTGTCTAGATGCACTGCCCACGCTTGCATCGCTTACCCAGCTCGTCCAACAGCGCCCCTAGCGCCTAGCATCACCCCTCTTAGCGCATCTGGCACCGTCATCTCCCTCGCCCGACGCCCATGCTTCGCTGAATTTGTCCTGCCGGCGCCCTCTGGCTACCCTTATTGCCATCTCCTGCATCCTCTCCGTCTCTTCGGAAAGAGCCTCTCAAGTTTCCAGAAGCTCGGCCTAACTCTGCCTCTACTCAGGTGCAAGTAGTAGCAGTTCTCTCGCGAGTCACTAGAAGCTTGGTCAAACTCTGTCTCTGCTCTCACGCAAACAACCTCAGTCTCTAACTTAGCAACTTTCTCACCAGTCGCCAGAAGCTCGGTCTAACTCTGTCTCTGCTCTCACGCAAGCAGTCTCAGTCTCCAGCTTAGCGGCTCTCTCGCGAGTCGCCAAAAGTTTTGGCCTAACTCTGCAACTACTCTCATGGAAGAAGCCTCAATCTCTAGAAACTCAACCTCAAGAGGTGCAGCTCTCTAGTGAGCCACGCACAACTCCTCCTCTACAGCCCTCTCCCCCAAATCCCATTGGGCACGGGGCATGGGGGTAAATGATGGGCCTGGTCTGGTCAAAGGCCTAGTTCAAAAATGCAGACCAGACTCAACTCAAATATATAGGCCAAGCCCACCACAGGATTAAGGATCATTCTCGTCATCTTGAGAGACTCAGTCCACAACTGTCACACGATGAGATCTCTGTGAGACGCAATCATCGGGTGCATGATGCCACCTCCACGAAACTGCTTTGCCTGTTACGAGAAT
Organism: Ilex aquifolium; assembly: GCA_951799425.1. Lineage (NCBI taxonomy): Eukaryota > Viridiplantae > Streptophyta > Magnoliopsida > Aquifoliales > Aquifoliaceae > Ilex > Ilex aquifolium. The sequence continues at coordinate 5,803,838 of OX637401.1, forward strand.
GATGCCACCTCCATCGAACTGTCTCACCTGTTACAAGAATGGCGTCTCAATTTGTTAGGAGACGCCTATAAATTGTAAGTTCCATCTACACAAAGGAGACATTTCTCACATCTGAGTACTCTAAACTTCTTGAGCAATAAAACATTCAGGTTACCGTAGCATTTCATAGTGGAGTAGGTCACTCTGACTGAACCACTTAAATTGTGTTAACTCTCCTTATTAATTACTGCATTTAATACTTGACAGATGGTGTATAAACATATTTTCTGCATCATCAATTCCAATATTTAGGTATCGCTGTGCTGGCTCCACTGCTGGTCCTAGGGATTTTCAGCTTCACAAATATTTTATGAATTAGTTGTAAAAAAGAGTTAAAATATAACAAGAACACCGGACAAGTTTTAAATATTGGTTGCCATATCATGTTTCTTGCCATGTGTCAATTGCCATGCGTCAACGAGAAAAAATTTCTTCCAAGAGCAAGCTAGTCTTTCCCAAAAGCTATAGGAATCGCTGTGTTGCATCTTATGAATGATCCATTTGGTTTGTGGATTTAACGAAGAAAAGCTAATGAAAAAGGAAAAGCTAAAAGATAGGCAATTCCTTGTATTTCCTCTCCCAGATAAATGAATTAGAAATTGTGAATGAAAGGGAACGATAGAGATGAGGAAAATGGTATAGCGCAAGGGCTTTTGGTTAGTGTATGCACATCATCCGTGAAGCCTATCTACTGATGATGTAGTTATTCTGTTTACTGCTTCGATTGTCAGTCTCACCTCACAACTTTGTAAGTCTACCTTGCATTGCTCTTAACAGTAGTCAGACTATGAAAATAAACTAGAAGGTAACATAGTCTGCCCCCAGGGGTCAACATATGAGTGTGGTTGGTAAATGTCAATTCAAAAGTGAAATTTCATCCGAGTTTTCCTTTATGATAAAAAAATCGTGGAGTGCATTTAGATGGAAGTATTTTCAATATTAGCATGATTATTTTTTTTTGTTTTTAAGTTTCAATGCCCATTGGTGTTCTGTTTGTTTTATTGATGGAAAATAACCACCAGGCTTTCTCTAAGATCTTGCTTTTAGATACTGTTAAATGGTATTAGCCTTGTTCTTGATTACATATTTTTTCCCTAGATTCTATTTTGGTACCAAAAAAACGCATCAGAACAATAATCTAGATGTATTGCTCTTGATCATAGTCTTTAGTAGCGATGCATTTGCGAAACAGATGTCGCTCACTGGAGATCTTCAGATATCAGTGCTGCTCAAAAAACTTGTGTTGTCCTTTATTTTCTTTGGAAATTTTGATCAGGTCCGAGGAAATTATTTTATGAGTATCAACCAGATAGGTGCCGGATCTCGCTGGCGTCGGACAACTGGCCAAGAAATTTACTCACCCCTTCTTTTAGCTTTCACAAATGAGTTATGCTTGATTACAAGAATGAGATATATGTAATATCATGTCATAGCCTATTTTCTGATAGGGTATTTGTTCGGACAGAAGTGAGAAGATTGGAAAGCTTCTCATCTGATAAAGGCCACATCCATGGATCCCAGCTATAGTTTACCTCTTAATGTTGCATTGGTTACTCTTCAGGTGATTGCATTGCATGCACTAATGCATGATTTAGGTGATCTCTCTCTAATCTTGGCTTTGCAGGAGTTGGATGATGGAAACGTTCTCCTCCGTTTGGCACATCTATATGAGGTAAAATTCCATTTACTACCTTTTGCTACCCTTCCATATTTTCTCTAAAGCAAGCAAAACAAAAGACATTTACAATTCAAGCTGAGGAGAATCTTAACCCAGTTACTCGTCTCTCTGACGATAGGTTTCTTAACAATCTTCCTCTAGCCAGTTAGGTTACACAATCAAAATGTATGTTAAAATTGAGAAATTGCAGCTGAGCTTTACCATGTTTTTAGGAAAGAGGAAAGCATGACCTCTAATATAACCCACCTTCATTCAGCTCATGCAGCCGAAAATGCAGTAGCTACACTACATATGCTGAAAGCTCTACTCAGATTTTTCATCCATGATTATGAAAGCTCTATTAGATCAGATACTAAATGGTGATATCAATCCGTGGAACGATATTGTAACATGGTTTATGGTTTTGGTTATCTTATCAAAAGCTTTCATGCTTTTAACATGGTTAGGCGGGTGAAACATTTCCTCGGTCATACAGTTTGAAATTTCTGTAGGGAATGCATAATATTCAAGAATCTTAAAAAGCGAGTTTCATCACATGCAATCAGTTATCTGTCTGGACATCCATAGATGCTGGCTACACTTCCTAGTATTGCAACACAAAGAGTTTAAGTTACCACTTAAAAATATTAGGATTGATAAATCTCAACAGTTTAGATCGATTTCAATTTCAAACGACCTCAGTTTGTCGTAAGCCGGTCAGTTGATGAGTTGTAAACTTGCCGTTATTGTCCAATAACTACCGATAGAGTAACTCTTCAGCACTGTAATTTTTTCCCAAAAATGTATAGCTCGAGTCAGTCCATATGTGTTCTAGTCCCTTAACGGTTCAGGTAATTGCCATCAACCTGGCTTGGTCACAGGCTGCACATTGACTAAAAGCTGAACTTGAAGGGATTTTTTCCCAAAAATCTTCTAATAGTTCTATGTGAAAAGCCCAAAACACAGACAAAGAAATAAAATCCACTTTCAGATAGAGGAGGTAAAGGAAATGAGCTTATCAGCAAACCAAGAGAAGTCAAAGATGAAGAGGATGACATGGAAAGTCGAGGGGTACAGTGGAGATGAGCCTGCACCAGTTAGAGGTGGCCCTGTGGTTAGATCTACTCTTGTTGTCTAGCTTGGACCCATGGAGATTCGAACTTTCCTTTTGAAATTTTAAGTCATCTTTGGTTTTTGATGTCAGTCTGCACACTGTTTACACAGTAACAAGAATTGTATCAGGTAATTTTGGATTTAGTGTTCATATAGTTTCTATTTTCTCCCTAAAACTCCAATTGCAACAACTAAATCCTCAAAATACAAATTGAGTTTCAATTTTATCTTCACATTTTCATTCGTTAATATTTTTTTTTTGACATGTAAATTGAGCGGAGGGTTATATTTATTCAGTAAAAAAGCTTTCTAGCTTGTTTTATCCAATTTTGTTCTATGGATGGAAGATCTTACTGATCTAATTACTGTTCCTTGTGACAAATGGTATGCCCAGAATACAACGTTGATATGTACATGTGGTTTTGGTGCATTTTGCTTTTAAGTCAATAAACCCATCTATATGGGCTGGCCGCGCTCTAGTTGAAGCCATGGGTGTGCTTTGAGCTCTGTTTGTTGCTCTTTATGTTTAGTGAGAATTGGAGTACACTTTCTGTTTTTTTTTTATTATTATTACTTAATTGCCCTTACATGCTCTGTCCATAGAAAGTCCAAAATTTTGGCACATTTTTAAAATTTTTAGGAAAGTGTTTGACACCCCCCCCCCCCCCCCCCCCCAAAAAAAAAAAAAACAAAAAAAAACCATTTTTTTCATTATTCACCCACGTTTGCATAACTTTCAATAATATTTTAATCACCGAATAGAAAAGCATAGATTCTAAAATTCCTTCACACACGCCAAAATAAATAACCCTAGTGGACGATCCACGACGGATGGAAGGAGAAGAGGGAGATGATCGTGCCTCATTACTTTCTGATTTGCCAAAAAAGAGTTCTAGCCGTTGGCCGCATCTTAGCATCAATGGATTCATTCATCTGCAAGTTTTATCAAGTTGTAGAGGGCTTCTAGATCATTTGGGAACTGCATCAACAAAACTTTTTCTACTGTTTCTTTTGGCAACAGTCATGACGAAACATTGGAACATAATGTGAATTGTTTCTATTTATATCTATATTATGTTCAATGTAAAAGTCTTTGGTTTTACTCTCTAAAAAAAAAAAAGTCTTAGGTTTTAAATGTTACTCTTTTTTTTTTGTCATTATTGTTTTTTTTTTTTTTTGTCCCCATTAGTCTTCCCCTGTCCCCAACATAACCAATCAGTCGCCCATATATATATTGGTTGCTGTGAATATAACCAATTGCGAGTGTTTCTCCACTGATAAGACCATCAGATAAGAGAATCAGCATTATTTAACCACATTCATTTCCGAATCAATAAATATTTAAGAAGCCTATCACCCAATAAACAAAAATGTAGCGCACAATCCTGTGTCAGCAGCTAGTGTATGTATGTATAGGATTTTCCATTAGGTTTGCGCAAGTATAGTCCTACGGATCATTGCCCCTCAAGCTTCTTCCATAAGTAGAGAACTCTTCTAATAATTGTATCCGCTGAAAACCCTTCCGCATAAGCACTGATTGCTGTCAAGAGGCTTGTGAATTTCTCCCCATTGTCCTGCGTGACAAGAAGACTTCAGCCTTTCTACCACCATATATATATATATACTTTTAACTAAATTCAGATGCCTTCTTCTGTTCAATTAAGAAATTGGCAGTTAAACCATGTATTTGATTCTGTCTCATACATGTGTATATAAAGAACACGTCATAGCAGCTATTACCAGTATCTTAGATACAAGCCCTGAGATTTTAAAAATAAGACAATCAAGGTCTAAGAACTAGGTAGTACAAAAAATTGGCAGGACGCCAAGTCGCCAACACATCTTCATGATGTTGAGATGAAGAATTTTTACATTCAGGGATAACAAAACAGGCAAAAGATTAGGAAAATAACATAAAATGGCTATGCTCCTTTGAAGATAATATTGATTCACAAATATGTCCATTTAGGAAAAAGAACATCACTGTAGCTTTTGTCAAACATGGACATTGATCAAGGGGCAGTTAAGATTACTGAATGTTAAGTTTAGGGTTACTTGTTAAGAAGAAAGATGACTGGAGGAATTGTGTGAGTCGAGGTAGAGAAATTGTTACCCGACCTCGCTCTCAATTCATATTTATACGTATACAACAAACATAAAAGACAAGTATACGCACACATGGGCATACTTATTACAACATATAAAATAAACATAAATAATAATACTATCAACACCCCCCCCCCCCCCCCTCCAAGCTAGAGTATATATATTATATATTCCAAGCTTGGAACAAATAACTGACAAACAACTATGACTTAAAAGCTTTGATAAAGACATAAGCAAGCTGGTCTTCAGACTTCATAAATGGTGTCACAATATCTCTACTTAGTATCTTATCGGGAATAAAATGAAAATTAACCTCTATATGCTTAGTCCTCTCATTAAATACTAGATTAGTAGCAATGTTAAGTGCTGCCTGATTATCACAAAACAACTGTAAAAGAGGTTGAATAGAGAAACCGATCTCTTTAAGAAAGTGTTGCAACCACGTCAATTCACTCGTAGTATGTTTCATTGCCCTATATTCAGCTTCTGCACTAGATTGAGCTACCCCAATTTGTTTCTTACTCCTCCAAGAAACCAAATTGCCAATCCCCCCCCCCCCCCCCAAAAAAAAAAAAGTACAATAACCAATAGTCGACCTTCGATCGAAAAGGGATCCATCCCAATCAATATCTGTAAAACCATTCACTCTAAGATGTCTATTTGATCGATGCAACAATCCAAGTCCCGAAGCCCACTTAAGATATCGAAGAATATGAACATCCCAGTGTGGTACTCAAGGTGCTCCCATAAATTGACTCAAAACACTTAATGCATATGCATTATCTGGCGTAGTAATAGTGAGCAAGGACCAAAATTTCGTTTCGGTGTATTGTTTCGGTCACCTAGAAAATGAAAACGTTTCAACGTGTTTTGAAAATAATCAAATCAGCTATGCACTGCACAGTTAATACATTGAAGACAATTAACCTTTCACCTCATAGAAGTTGCATGCACACAATTACTAATAACAAATACTCATACAGCATGAGAGTTGCACCAACCTCCGGCTTCTTAAATAAAAGATCGTTCATGATGAATGGAACCATGTAGAATGGAAGATCAGAACGCAACAGTGCCTGTCATATCATAAAACCAAACAAAATCACTGAAATGTTCATTGAACAGGTTTTCATGTACAGTTGGGCAGATGAAAAAGACGATAACAAGATAGTCGTCTCTCCCCCTGGAGAAAGATGACATGTTTGCAGAACAGAATCACACAAAATGTGACCTTCGAAAGAGGGAAAAAAAAACTATTCAAGCATTATCCCAAAATATGCTGGATCGTTGCACGTCCTCTATAGTCAGCAATCCAAGCATTGCTTGAAGTTACACGATGGAAAGTTTTTGTTAGAAAGCGCTTTACGAATCTGCAGCTATTAGCTGGTTTAAAGAACCCATCGAGTCACAGACATATTCTCTCAGAACGCGGGGGAAATGCTGTGTAGATATGATGATCCTTCCTAGACTCCACAGGCATCGGAACATTGTGCACTGTGTTCCCCTTTTGTTGCACCATAATCACTAGATGTTACCATAAGATGTATTGAAGTCAAATGATCAATGAGAGACAGGTGAAACTAATAGCAGAAGAAAGCGGGAGAAAATAGGAAGAACTACCATTTGCATTGGATGGCATGTAGTATCACAATAGCCAACACAAGGAAAATTAACAAAGCCGTTGAAGAAACATGCTACAAGTAATAACACATCCCAAAAAGATAATGATAGCCCACCATGACCAAGGCTAAGGAACAAAACAGAAAGAAAATAGTGTGTATAGATAGGTGATAGCAGACCAGATGGAGCCCACCTGACTGGATGTTTTGACTATCAGGATTAAGAGCACGAACACTGAATTTAGGCACAGTGGCCGTTCATAAAAATATCCAAATCACGTGAGTTGGTTCTCTCTTGATTTATCTCCTACATGTGTTACATTTACTTTTTTGATGAATATTTTATTCTTAATTTTATCCTTTATAGTTTTCCTACAGATCCATCTCAACATTCTCATTCTGCAACACTCAATTTTTAAAAGTATTGTTTCTTGGTTGCCCAACATTTAATACATAAAGCATAGTTAGTCTTATAGTTATTTTCTATAGAATTTTCCTTTAAACTTAAGGGGTATTGCGTTTATCACACACTATACCCAAATGCATTCCTTTATTTAGGCCATCTTGCTTTATTTCTATGGGTGATATTGTTACTAGTTTGACTCTCTCCCTATGGATAATTGGCCCCAAATATCAAAACTACTCACTCTTGATCTTCAATCTTTACTACTTCCCCATTTCGATTCCTCCTTTTTATAAAGTTGTATTCCATATATTTAGTTTTAGTCTTATGTATTTTAAACCATTTTGATTCTAAAATCTCTCTCCAAACTTCTAGTTTATTACCAACTCTTTCGTTCATGAGCAAATAACATGTAGCATGGAAACTCATCCTAAAAGTGTCTAGTCTGATCATCAATAATAAGGCAAAAATATATGAACACAAAGGTGAACCCCTAATGTAAGTCTACGATGATTAGGAATTCACCAACCTCTTTTTGTTGTTGTCCATTGTTCTCACTAAATTTGCCACAATTTTGCACATATATTTTATCACATCAATATGCATGCGTAACTTTTTTCTTCTTTAGAACCTCCTATAATATATTTCCTGGGACTCTGTCACATGCCTTCTAAAGTCGGTAAAAACCATAGTTATCATAACCGGACCGGACTTCAACCCCGCTGAGAACCCGGTCAATGGATCACTGGTTCAACAGTTGGATCAATTAGTCGGATTGGTTATATAATAAAAAAATAAAATAAATATGCTAAGAAATTATAATTATTATGAAGATAATACGTTTAATATAATAGTAGATCAAATAAAAGTACAAAAAAATTCATAATTTATTAATTTCTTAGATAATTTACAAAATTTAAAAGAGCATCAAAAAATTACACCACCAAGTATTGAATAGCAAACCCGATGAAGTATACTTTTTTTTTTGTTTAGACCTAAGAAGTATACTTCAAAATATAAAAAGATAGAAAGAAAAAACCAAAAGAAAAAAAGCATAAAAAACATGAGAAGTCATACGAAGACCCAACTGACACCCAAAAAAAAAATCCAAAAGAAAAAAGACAGACCCAAGGTGCTTTATCCCACATCGAAATCTCATGTGAAAGCAAAGCAATATGTAACCCTTAAAAAGTGTGAGTTGCCCACTACAAGTTGAGTCAATTAGAATGAACCAGACTCATAAAACCGTCCAGTTGAGCCGAGTTTAATAAAGACCGTCTGGTTTGAATTGGTTTTGATGGTTCTCATGCACAGCCGACCTAATGGCTGAACTGGACCGGTGCAGGGTCTGGTTCACAGGAACCAATTTATTGGTTGGACCAGTCAATCCAATACGGTTGTGATAACACTGGTAAAAACATATGAAGATCTTATTTTTCTCTCTATACCTTTTCGTTAGTCTCCGAAGTGCGTATATAGCTTATATGTTGATTGCCAGGCATAAATTCAGATCCAAACCTTAGCTGTTGCTCGATTACTCTCTCCCAAACTTTCATTGCATGACTCATTAGTTTAATAGCTCAATACTTTGTACAACTCTGTATCTTCTCCTTATTGTTATATATCGGTGTTGTTAGTCATTGCAATGTGAACCATGATACCCCCAACATTTCCTAAATACTTCCAAACCACAATAGGAATAACATCTGGTCCAAAAACCTTCCGGCTCTTCATTTTAATACCTCCTTAACCCAAACACCCTAATTCTAAGAAGAAAATTATCATTTCTTTTAATTTCACAATGATTCCTATATTACTCAATGTCTAAGTTCCCTATATCATTTTCATGAAAACAGCCCACTGCACTCCCAAGATAAGGCGAACAAGGAAATTTTTAGGACCCTCATTGTCAAAGTAATCATTTGAATGTAGTCAAACTCCGTTGTGTGTATGGAGAGGCTAAATATAAAAATTTTGCATTACTTCATACTCATAGTCCCCAAATATATACTGATTACGGAAATATGGATCTTGATGGATAGGATGTTTCAGAACCGTAAATTATCATTGGATATATTTCTCAACAGCAAATAATAAGAGCAAACATGATTACCAAATTTTTGCTTAGGACCGCCTGCTCGGCATTTGATATCAAAGCCTACAAGTGGAAAAAAGAAAAGTTATGTAAAATATCACCAACTTAAAACAAGGTGACTTACCCAAAAAGAAAATTAGAACAAGGTGCAATCATATTTCCCCAGATACAATAGAGAACAAACAAGCAAAAAAAGTAAATATACGAATAAAGAAATATACTATCCAATACTTGAACTTAAGAAAAGAAAATTAAAGGAGAAAATGAGAGCAGCAGAACAAGTCTTTAGGGCATGAAATTCGTTTACAACTGCAGACTGCTGTCAGTTTTATGCCTTAATATATTGTCCTCCTATCACAATCCAGCTCGTCAAATGGAAAATCAACTGGAGACAGAGATGCCCATCACAATTAAGCTCGTCCAATGTAGTATTATATTATCAAAATTAGGAGTACTAATTCGATGGGGGCATCTCGTGATCTGCAATTGATTTGAAATTTGGTGAGTATGATGCCAATGAGAGCAATGTGATGTCTTACATAAAAACTTATTGAAGGTTGAAAAACTTAAAGACAGTTGGAGGTATATATATATTCTAAAAGCTTGAAATGGCAGCTTAGTGGCAAATTAACGTTCAAAATCCTATCATAAGGACTTCTAAAAACTACTCTCTACGGAAAACTACTTGCATGTTAGCAAAAGTATGAAAGTAAACCACCAAGGATTCCATGATTGTGTATTGCGATAAGTAACAGATCATACTCTATTTGCGCTTAAAATTTATATATGCTGAAGCCGTAAAAAAAGATCCTGAAACTTGGCTCTTTAGAAATTAAAGCATTAGGCAATTATGGCATCCTCCGAGGACAAATTCAGATTTTACAGCTACAAATGTATTGTCAGACACTTCGATCTGTCCTAGTCTGTCTATTGCTTATGTACTAGATTCTTAATACCGATCATATTCCACCTTATGTTTCTCAGGCCATTCAATAACATTTCCCAATAATCCAAAATCAAGGATATCAATTCTTAGAGATTGAGATATAATCAATAGAAGGCCTAGGTATATTTACGCATTGGTGGTCCAAAACAGACATCTCAATGTTCTCATTTGTTTTTTACCGTGTGTGTATTTTTTTCGATTTTTTGAGAACCAAACGAGGTCATTTTTTCTACAAGTTTCCCTCAAGAAGACACGTGCAATCCTTGAATTTGAATGACAAACATGTAATGCATCCATTACACTGGCTTCAGCCCACAGAGCATGCAAAGGACCAAGCTAGGAGAGGATCTGCATTGATCCAGTTTCATAAAGAAGTCCAACTTAGACCAGCAATATGATTAGATTATCTTGCTCTGGGACCAAAACCCACAATATAATCCATTAGAATCACTAATAGTATTTAGATCCTATCCATTTCACCGACATTTTCAAGCCATGATAATTCATTTCCAACAAATTCATTGGAATCTCAATTGCAAGACACACACGACATATAATTGAACTCAAGTCAGTACTGAATAAATGAACTCCATTTCATGCCCCAAGTCATCCACTTAATCAACCAAATAAAAATGCGCATAAGATTGCAAGACATTCTAGTCAAATGAAAACCTTTCTGATTCTCTCCTCTTCAACTTGATCAACACATTGCAACAAGTTCTCCAATGTACCTATCCATATGGAAGAAGAAAAATGATAAGTTATAAAGACCCTGCTAGACTCTAAAAAGAGAGTTGCAATTTAAAAAAGGACAATACCATAAAAATTATGGACTAATTTGCCCAACAACTGACTGACTTCTGAAGTGCATAATAAAATTTCTAGACAGTCTGGTGATTCTTTGGAGAGAGAACAACACACTACAGGTTCAGAACCCAGAAGTGTATAATTTAATTTTCAGACGCTCAGAGTGATTCTTTGGAGACAGAACAGCCCACAACAGATTCATGGCCATCAAGCATAGACTACAAATCTTGTTTTAGACTTGAAAAAACAAAATTCAATGACCAAATGAAAGAATAACAAAGAACCCATTTGGAAAACTACTAGGCACAATTTGTTGTGTTGTTGACATCAGACTGGTTGCTCACATGCAAAGTCTACGTATCAGGAATTAGTGGTCATATCATATGTGAAGCATCAATATGAAGAATAAACTAAATTTCCTCCACAAGGCATCAGATAGTGTGTTCTTGGCCACTTCAATAATGAGCAGAACAGAAAAAATGAACTAGTCTATTTCACGTGTTTCTGAAAATCTTGTCTGGTTCCTTCATGTTTTTCAATATCACCAAGCAGAAGGCAGTCATTGACTTAATATGCGTTTAGCCTATCCTTAACTTCTTCGTAAGAGCATCTTTTTTACCATACTTGAGCCAGAAACTTCACTAATAGCTATACATAATAAGATTCACATTTTCCTTTATCTATCAAAAACAAGAACACAGCATAACGTTTTTGGACTCTTTGAATAGAACATGCTTCGTATCTAGAATCAGATAGTCATTCTAATCGAAGGTACCCTTTCAGCCTCCAACTAACCATTTATCACTCTTATTTCCTAAAAAAGGGAAAATCAGTGAACATTAAGAGAATTGGCTAGAGAAGCTTCCTATTAGAAAGTGACTAGTGATTCCAACCCCACAGCTGAGTTCATGCTAATTACTTTGGCAAGGTCTTTGCAGAAGTCCTAAAAATGTTAATCTATAAGGAGACACATTTGTTTGATTTTGCTTTTTGCAAGCTCGGTATGCAATATATCTTTGTACCAATACCACCATGAAGGATAGTGTTCAAATGTGTGCTTTTCTAATTGTTGTGTTGAAAGGGCATTTTTCTACTTCTGTTTATAATTTCATTATTAATAAAAAGCTCATGAGGGAGAGAATCCTAATGACCCTCTCCCCTTCCCAGGCCCACTTTCTCTTTCTCTCTTTTCTCTCGTCTTTTCTTTCTTTGGCTATTTTTTTAAATAAGTTCAACATGGGCGCAAATAGATTTTACCTGCCTGATTGATGCTCATACATAAGGCACAATCAGAACAAATATATTAATACTTTTCAGCTTCTAAATGATATCCAAAATTGGTACATTCTCTGGATTTGATATACCTTAACCAATTTCTTTTCAATTTCTCCTATGGGCTTATATATTTCTCCTATAATTCATTATCCTCTAGACCACTACCTATAATTGCTTGCTAATCCACAATTTTTCCTTTTTTTTTTTTTGGGTGCTTAAAGTTGTAACCATTCTAGACCACATCTATTATTGGGACAAGTGGCCATTAGGGTCCCAGGGGGAAGGGGTGAGATTTCCAGTCGATATTATTTTTTGCTATTTAAAGTTGTGGTAAAAGCCGAGATCTGAATACCTAGCCAGTGATTTGTATTTTCTTTTGGGGATTGAATTCTTTTTTCTAGTGAACTGAAAGCTGGTAAACTTTTTATAGTAGAGAATTGTAATATTTTTGGAATTGAGGTAATAATTTGTTAGGAAGGTCTAGAGCCAAAAATATTTTTCATTTTGATTTCAGTAGCTTAATCTTTGTTTGTATATGTTTATATATACTTGAGTAACTTGAAGCTGTCATTTAGCAATTAGGCCCCATCCTCTTTTAACAAAAACCTTTCCCACCATATTTTTCATACTGATGTTGTTCACCTTATTTCTATTAAAATCCCATAAATGTACACAAGTGATTGGTGTGGCGTGATGTATGCCCAAATCTTGCAACGAATTGTTGGAATGTTGGGAAGGGTGCCCGAGGAAGAGGATGAATGACCTGTGGAAGTGGATTCACCTAGTATTATTTTACGAGGATTTTCTAGGGTACAATAATGCCCATAGATAGGTAAAAGCAATCTCATTTGTATGTTCTATTTTTCTGGAAGAAGCATTTCTGCCTGTGGGGCTTAGCCCCATTTTGTGAGATTTTTTAGGAGATGGGTCATTATAGAGCTTTTGGTTCAAACGATTTTTGGTCTGACACCAAGGTTTCAAACTCCATGAGGTCCATTTCATAAATTAATGTTTAACTTCACAAAACAAATCCCATGTATATAAAGTAAATGAAGTATATAAACAACATTCTTTTGCATCCCAAAACATAGAAACATGTAAGCTTGTTTTGAGTTTCCTACATTCATTTTCATGCCTTATTGGCAAACAGACGCAGCGTAAACTCTTAACTTCCTTTAGTTCCAAATATAAAAATATCATATACTTTCTTAATTAGAAGTATCCATATCAATCCTTCTTTCTAGAGGTTACTTATGAGTGGTAGTAGTTCTCCTTGCAATTGTTAAGCATCATATGTAGGGAAATAACAGAATGGATTAGCTCTGGTCACTATTTAACTTTCTACTGCAACACTTTTGGTGTACCCTACTACCTCTGAATGTTAACATAACACACACCATTGAACCAACTCCAGACCACAATTGTGCACAACCCAAGTTTCCAAGAAACATTATGAGACATGACATGTCAACATACCAAATTTTGTGATTAATTGCACGGCATGCACATATCCAATCCCTTCAACTCCTGCATTCGAACAATGATGTATCAGATAACAAATCAATTATACCAGCAACTCAAACTTACATATTCTCACCTTCCGGAAAAAAAACTCACATATTCTCTCTCTTTAAACAAAAGAGATAGTCTCCAAAACTCCAAATGTTCCCAAAATCAGAAAAAAAATAAAATAAATAAAAATGCCACAGAAGTTTGTGACCCATAGAGTGGTGGCAAAAAAACCCCGTTCTGCCTCTCCGACAAGGCAAACTAATACAATCCAAGAAAACTATTTCTTTACATATCTTCTACAATAGGAGTTTGGTTCATTGTTAAATTAATCCAATGGAAGTGGCATTAGCCTTGTTTGGTTGCGGTATATGGACCCGGAATCAAGTGAGCTATGTTTCTAGCCTGATTTGAATAGTATAATTAAATGAGTGGGACAAACTCCGCCAGTGTTGTATTCAACACTGCATGTCCCAAGCCATGATAAAGGAGGAGGGTTACGTTAGGTAGTTAACAGCTAGCGTAAAATTTTGTCGGATCCACTATGATGGGTCCAAACAATGATCTATGCGCTAATGCTAAGTCCTTCACTTGGGGCGTTTCAACAAATAAGTTAGGGGCGCCGCATCGGCTCTTAGGTGCAATGATAAATGGGCAAGGGTCTCCGCGCCATGGACAGACGTAGGGGGTAAGGAAGCTAGTCCATGATGATAGACTTAAATTAGCAACATGGAACATAGGTACACTCACCAACAAAGCAATGAGCAAGAGAAAAATTAGTAGAGCATGCTTATAAGAAACTAAATGGGTAGGTGAGAAGACAAAGGAGATAAAAAATACAAGATTTAAGATTTACTATGCAGAAAATGATAGACGAAGAAATGGAGTAGGAATAGTTGTAGATAAAGGCCTAAAAGATAGCGTAATAGCAGTTACAAGGAAAGGAAATAGGATTATATCTATCAAACTTGTAGTCGGAGAGAATATAATTAATGTGAATAGCGCTTATGCACCCAAAGTAGAGTTAGAAAAATATATTAAAAAACAATTTTGGGAGCAAATGAATGAATTAGTTCAACATATACCTATAGGAGAGAAGATAATCATAGGTGGAGATTTCAATTGACATATAAGAAAAGATAGAATATAATATGAGAGGGTGCATGATGGTTATGATTATGGAAATGGATATGGTGATTGAAATGAAGGCAAAGAGAGTATTTTAGAGTTTGCAATGACTTATGACTTTGTAGTGTCAAACACCTTGTTTAAAAAACGAGAAGAACATCTAATAACCTTTAAGAGAGGACCAAACAAAAGTCAAGTAAACTACTTCTTAAGTAGAAGAACGGACCGATTAGCATGTAAAAATTGTAAGGTTATCCCGGGGAGAGCTTAACATCTCAACATAGGCTAACAATCCTAGATTTATATATTAATGGGCAACATAGAGTAAGAGAAGCACTAAAGAAACTAGAACGAGATGGTGGAATCTAAAAGATGAGAAATTAGTACTATTTAGAAGTAGAATGCTTAAGGAAGTCTTATGGAACCTAGAGGATGAGACTAACGTTATGTGGAGTAGGATGACGAAAGATATTAAGAAAATTTCGAAAGAGGTTCTTAAGAAGTCAAAGGGTAGAGGGTTTGTGGGAAAAAAAATTTGGTGGCAGAATAACGACGTAAAAGATGTAGTTAAAGTAAAGAAAGAATCATTTAAGATATGGAAAAATGATAGAAATAATGAGAACTTCCAAAGATATAAATTAACTAACAAGGAGGTTAAAAAAATAGTTAAAGACACTAAGTTAAAAGCCTATGACGAGCTGTACAAAAAACTAGATAGTAACGAATGAGAAAAAGACATTTACAAACTAGCTAAAATTAGAGAAAGAAAAACAAGAGATTTTAATCAAGTTAAGTGCATCAAGAGCGAGGACTCAAATATTTTAGTTAAATATGAGGAAATAAATGATCGGTGGAAACACTATTTTGAGAAACTATTAAATGAAAATCACTTGGGAAACTTAGAAGAGATAAAAAATGGTAGGATTCATGAAACGTTCTTTCAAATAATAAAGAATTCAGAGGTAGAATTTGCATTTAAGAAAATGAAATTAGGCAAGACTTTAGGACCGGATGAGATTCCAATTGAAGTTTGGAAGTGCTTAGAGAATGAGGGGTATCGTGGCTAACGAAATTATGCAATAGAACTATTGCTACTAGGAAAATGCCCGATGAATGGAGAAAGAGTATTTAAGTACCTATCTATGAAAATAAAGGAGATATTCAAAATTGTAATAATTATAGAGGAATAAAATTGATGAGTCATACAATGAAACTATGGGAAAAGGTCATTACACGTCGCCTATAAGTTGACACTACAGTGTCAAAAAATCAGTTTAAGTTTATGCCGAATAGATCAACTATAAAGGCTATATATTTATTGAAAACACTCATAGAAAAATATAGACAGAAGAAGAAAAATCTCCATATGGTATTTATAGATCTAAAAAAAGCGTATGATAAAGTGCCTAAAACTTGAGAGAAAATGAGTGACGAATAAGTATATTGAGGTAATAATGGACATGTATGACGAGGCTATGACTACAATTAGGTCTTCGGTGGGAGAAAGTAAAAAAAATTTAATCAAGGTGGAATTACACCAAGGATCGGCCCTAAGCCCATACCTATTCGTCCTAATTATGGATGAACTCACTAGGTACATTCAAGATGATATTTCACGGTGTATGCTATTTGCAGATGATATTGTATTAGTAGATGAAACTCGAAGGGGAATTAACAATAAGCTAAAAATTTGGAGAGAGTCGAAAGGGTTAAAATAAGTAAGAGTAAGACTGAATATATGCAATACAATTTTAGTAATAGAAGAAGTAGACAAAGTGAAAAAGTTAAGATTGAAAATCAAGAAATACGAACGAGTAAACGATTTAGATATCTAGGATCGATCATTAAAAATGATGAAGAGATTGGAGATAATGTAACTCATTGAATCAACGCCGATTGGCTTAAGTGGAGGAAAGCCTTTAACATATTATGTGATAGAAGGATACCAATAAAATTGAAAGGTAAGTTTTACCGAACAACTATAAGGACAGGAATGTTGTATGGGACGGAATGTTGGGCAACTAGGAAACAACAAAGTGACAAAATGAGTGTAACGAAGATGAAAATGCTAAGGTGAATGTATGGAAAAACTAGAAAGGATAAATACGAAATGACCGTATTAGAGAAATAGTAGGAGTACCTCCAATTGATGATAAGTTAAGCGAGAATAGATTAAGACGGTTTGACCATGTTCAACGGAGGCCGATAGAGACACCGGTTTGAAAATATGATAAAATTTCTCTTAATGGTACTAGAAGTAGGGGTAAACTTATATTAACATTGAATGAAATAATAAGAAAAAATATAAAAAATATTTAACATAAATAAGCGTATAGTGTATGATCGAAATGAATGGCGAAGACGGACTCATATAGCCGACCCCAAATTATTGGAACATAAGGCTTGGTTTTGTTTGGTTTGGTTTAATTAAATGAATGGGACAACCACAATGACTGGATTGTGCAATCTTGGTACAATTTTGGCCTCTTGTCTAGATATGGATTGAATTGGACAATAAATATTTTAGTAAATCGAATTAAAAAATATTATTTTTGTTCTTGAGAAACCGTGAGCCCCACATTTGCCTTTTGATAATTACAAAACAATGAAAATTGTCATGAATCCAAAGTACAAATCCAATCGGTTGGGATTGAAAAAGATAAATAAATCCAATCCAACACCATTGAGTACTACTAAAGGGCATACATCAATTTATTTTTCATTTGCTATTTTTTGCAGCTAGCACTAACGAAGGGTGGACTAGACAAGTAAACTTTGATTATTGAATCTAGTGGTTCTTGAGCATAAGTGTGATTCCGTTGCTTATACATGTTTGCACAATTGCTATTTGCATGTTACTTACATACAAGCTCTTAGTGAAATATAAAACCATTTTATGCATAAAAAAGAAAAGCTTTACGGGAAGTGCAAAACAATGTGCATACATATTATGAACATAAAAGAGCTGCATTGTGACCTATTGACTTGGAAGGAAAAAAGGCATCACGGAACCATAATACTAGACGTGTCGGCAACTATCTATACCAGGTGCGCGCATGCGCCCCTTCCTTGATGATTTTCCTTTTTCCCCACTCTTCTTTGCTGCTATATATTATTAGAAACCTCTTTCATACAGCCAAGTGGCAACAGATAAGGAATGGAAGTTATGTAATCACAAAGCTTCTCCCATATCATTAACTACTAGAGAAACCAAATCTTGGTGTTCGGTGTTCCGTTGATATCATGGAAAATATTTTCACTGTCCTTTTCATGGGTTTTCATTCAAATAATTAGGATTTAATGATCATATAAATACAAGACCAGATTTCCCCAACAAACATTGCATTTACAAGAATTGTTTTTCCCTCAGAGTCTATTCAGAGTCTATTGTGGTATAGAAATGGCAATTTAATACCTTATCTAGCGGCGCTCTATTTAAAGGGAAGACAAAATTCAATCAAAACCCATTTATTCAAAAAGAAAAGCTTTACAGAAAGTGCATAACAATGTGCATGCATATCACGAACATAAATTGCTGGCATTATGACCTATTCACTAAAAAGAAAAAAGGCATCACCATAATCAAAGAGATGTAAGCAGAACTTGCAAAATAAATGGCAAAAGCATAAGGCCGGTGCAGTTTGAGCATGCAGATATAATAGCTGGTCTCAATATTTATTAACTGATTATTTCCTTTATGATGCAACAGCTATTATTTTTTTGATTAAAGGAATAAATTGTGTTACATATTTTACACTAGATTGTACATTTCAAACTCTAGGAACTTCACTCGAAAAATCTGTTGAAAGTAAAATATACGGGTAGAATACAGAGGAAACATTTAGACTTGTTTCCCATTTCCCCAAGCTTCCCATTAGATTGCTCAACATAAGAACTTTCTCCAAGGAAAAAACATATGAGAGAGTGGCATAATGCCCATACAGTGATTCTGGAATAACTATTAAAGGACCTGGAATATTATCAGCCTTGTCACCCACAAGCGAGATCACATCAACGAACTGAGAAGGTTTTAGATCTCCATATTTTTGGGCGAAATCCTCGATTCCAAATGAGTTCATCCTAAAAAGCAACACCAAAACAATTATAGCCCCAAATAAGTTGCAGCAGAAAAATTGCTAATTACAACGGCGTATCACACAATAGATAACAAGATAACAAATATCTGAGTTTAATGCCTTTGTTTTTGGGATATGTAAAATTTAATTGAAAGGTGCCTAAAAATAACTCAATAATGTAGGACAGCTTAGAAACCCAGGTCATCCAACTTACAATAGAAGTCAGGCTGGCTTTGGTTGTGAAAAACTTCAGGTGTCAGGGTTTGACATGTGAAAGGACTATAGGCAGTGCAGAAGAAAAAGGTTACAATTGGCATACTTTTGAAAGTGATCTATTCCCAGAACTCTGAGAAACGTGTGCAACATATCTATGGCAGCAACAAATTTCAGGGTTTGATGTTTCATAGGATGGCCAAACGGTAATGTACTGGATCAGGGTCAAATAGGGATTGATATGATAAAGTTTGGGCTGAAAGAATAATTGATCTAGGGCTTGTATATTGTAAATCAAGAATAGTAAATCTGGCATTTTGGGGGTTTTGGCTTGCTAGCATGAATCTTCTTGAAGAAAAGGTTGGGCTGGTAAAACAAAAGAAATAGTTCAAATGTTTGATGGGATGCATATAATCATTGGAGGTTGAAGAAGAAGAATCTAGGAGCTCCACCTAGCACTACCTAGTAATCACCCCATAGAATAAGGCCTCCTAAAATAAGGTTTCATTTGAGTATCAGAAAAGCTTCATACCAACTCTCAAACTGAGTTCGTTTCTTCACTATTGCACTCGTAGATGTCATAAGTATTTATAGATCATCTATAAAGTACTAATACTCTGTTTAGGTCAAAGTATAAGTAGACACCGTTCAGATATGATATCTTCAGATAACGATACGAATCCAAATTATTTTTTTATTTTTGGACGTCTCGGAAATGGGTACCCAAGACCAATAATAGGCTTTGGATATGGAAGTGGATATTCCCTCTGGAATTCACTGACAATCTTACACACAAGAAAAATCCTTATGTCTTTGAGGACACGAGTGTTTCTTAAGTATTATCTTCTACTACAAGTCAAAAGGGTATTTAATGGGTTAATTACACTATATTTCTTGGCAACAAGTACTTCTAAGTAAACCACCAAATTAAATGCTGGTTCGGGTTCCTTTCACTACCAAAACCGTTAGATACCCTGCAACAAAGTGGGAGATGGACCAGGTTGTCTTTGACTGATTGACTAAATTATACCACATATTCAGATTTCACCCCCCCCCCCCCCTCCAAAAATAAAATAAAATTGTCCCATCAAGATTGACTCCCACTCAATCGTGCATAAAAAAGGGCCACTTTTGTCCTGGCGGGCTTTCGTGAGCCATATAGCCCTCCAAGGAGAAGGTAGTGCTTCTACTCTACTCAAGTGACCATTAGTACTATCTAAAAAAGAACTTCCTGCGCTTAACAGTTCTCCTTCTATCCATACAATCTGTACCCTCTGAATATTCAAAGCATATGACATCTCAATAAGCACTTCAAGTGCTACATCTCTCAGTCCTGTATAGTTCTACGAAATGAAAAAGTGCAAATCCAGCCCCTTTGTGCAAATCTTGACAAGCGAGGTCCCTTGTCATAAAGTGGGTGTTAAATTCCATAATAATTTACACGTGTCAATAACCAATTCTTCCTATCACCAAGGATCAAAATTTTGTTTCAGTGCATTGTTTAGGTCATCTAGAAAACGGAAACATTTCGACATGTTTCGAAAACAGAATGAAAAAAAATAAAAATTTAAGAATTATTTTTTCAGAACATTGGTCGAAATATACCAAAATATATTGAAATACCTTGAAACATTATGGAACACCTCGAAGTATTAGAATTTCGATTTCATCACTGATTCGTTTTGGTCTACTTGGAAACAGAAACGTTTAAGATGTTTCGACCGTTTCGAAACGACATTTTGATCCTTGTCTATCACAACACCAAAACTCACCTGAAGATGATTATGTGGGTGCTGAATGGCAAACTGGCTGAAATGTGGCTGTATTACGATCATTTCCCAATCACAGTATCTAATAATGGTTCAAAGAAAAAGTATGAGATTCCCCTAAGCCAAGAAGTCAATGAAAGTGCACCAAGATTCCGTTGTTATCTGCTCTTGCATTCTTACTCTTTCCAGAAGGCTAGAACAGTCAAATTCGTGCTTGTGTAATAACTAAAACAGCAACCATAATCAATAGTACAACCTTCTCCGAGCATTAGCCTGAAGATTTGGTATCTATTTTTAAGGCATTCTTCCCTGTGATTCAACAGATGTAGTTCCAAAAACGTTGAAACGATTGTAGGGCACACGACAGATATTTTTGCAACTAGGAACCAGATTTAGAATCAATTGAGTGGCTGCAACATTAGAAGGGTTTTCATTGTATCAAAGATCGGATATAAACATATGAATACATGTTAACTGATAATGGATGGGGCATAGGATCTTCACATTTGAAAATAGGATCTGCAGAAAGGAGGCATTTGGCAAACTGTATAGAAGGTTGAGGTAGGATGGGATGTAATTCAGATAGAATAGGATAGGATATAGATAGGATATGGTGCTTCAACTCCAATGTTTGGATCAAGGCAGGATTAGATCACCAGATATGGTCTTAAATCAGAATCTATTATTTAGATGAAGATAAAATTCACGTACATGCAATTCAATTTACTTACAACTAAAACATCCAATATCAACCAACGATCCAAAATCCCAAGAAGCAGCAACTAGATCCCCAAAGGAGAAACACAGGAGGAGAGGAAGCGGCTTTCGGTAGCCTCCTGTAGGTGATCTCTTGGTTGTCCAGTCTGCAATTCATGGACAGAACCTACAGCCCTCTCTCCTCTTAACTCTCTTGTTTCTCTAGTCATGAGTTCTGATCAAGAGCTTCTAGTCATCCTTTTTTCCTAAATTACAAAAAACAGTCTCACCAACCCCGGAATAATTTACCAGACTGCAGGTGGTACAGTTTTATCTGCCCCATGATGAACACAAGGGCATGTCAAATATCCTTTTTGGTTCCTATTTAGGACTTCAAATTTCAACTTTATCTCTGTTCCAGATGCACCTTAATTGACTCCCCAAGATATCTAACCAATAGACCAGACTAGAATCGAAGCTCAACTTGGCCGTATTGTGAGTAAAATATTATAAACTAAAAGACAAAGATATGTAGCAAATCTGCTAGAACTTCAACCAACAGCAAAGCACAAGCAAGACAGTGGAAGATTTTGTCATGTAAGAAAAATACAAAGTTCACATTGTAATTTTCCAAATAAAGGTGATACTAACTCAAATCCACGGGGAGCAATTCGCAAAAGACGTAATGAAGGAGATAGAATCTGAAAGAAATCTTTGTCTGGAGAGACAACTCGTACCTGTAATACAGGGGGCACACAAAGCAGCGCCAAATTAGTAGAAATTTGTAAACAGCAGAGATTTGTATAAAAGGATTCGAAAAAGAACTCTGGTGTTTACTATTAGAAATGATATTATTGTCCATTAAAAGATTGAGCCAAAATAACAAAGCGTCATAATATATCGTAAATATTTGGCTGATGAAATCCAATGTCATTAATTTGTTCAGGGCATCATATCTAGCCATGTTCCTGTAGTTACAGTACCAAACTCGGAATAAGAATTAATCATAATAAATATTATGAAGTATAATGGATGGCCAACCATTGACAACCCCCCCAGAACAATGAATGAAATGCCGAGCCCTTTCTCTATTAAAGCAACAAGCATGTGCTCAAGCAACTCCTAAACCCTTACCACCTTGTTTATGTAACCAAACAACTACCACCACATCAACTTACCGAATAAAAGACAAAAAGGTAAAAAGATGGAGAAATAAAAGCCAAAATCTAACTAGAGTAAGAAAAACATGAAGTTGGCCCAATTGTTTTATCCATTCATAGCTCACCCTATCAATTTTTCAATTTTAGTCTTAGTTAATCTTTTGGGAAAGTGTATATATTTTCCCCGGATGCTTTGCTCACCTAGTAGAAAGTTCAGAATAAACTTCTACGAATTTACTTAAAAAAAAAAAAGGGCAAAAGGCCATCAGACATTGATCAAATAATCCACTAGGACTGTCATAGGAAAAAATAGAAACAACGAGAATATTTGATACTCTAGGCCACCTAAGAAATCTAACTGAACCAAAATTGCTTGATTGAATTATTTATAAATAATTTGGATCATCCGTAGGAAGTGTTTCTAAGGAACAAAAACAAAAGCAGATTATGCATGCCAAATGGTACCAGCCTTGCAGATGTGTCAAATGCAGATAACATAGGATCGACGCTTATTGTGTGCCCTTGTGTTCCAAAGCATTGTGCAATAAGTTAGACTGAACTTGTATCGTTTCATAGTGGATATTATAGCAAAAACACAAGCCATCCACCAACTTAGAATATGCAAGAGTCTCAGTGTGCTTTGCAATCTGCCTTTGCAAGACTTATTATTGCCCATGACAAAAGAGGCACGCATGTCCTTTGTTTCAAACATTCAAGAAAATTGTCCTTTGTATACTTCCTTACTTACCTCAGGGGTGGTTATTGATTAATTATGATCTATGTCAAACCATATGAAGGAAAAAAAATATGAAACTTAAAGCCATCGATATATTCATCTCTCCTAAGCTCCCAATATGCTTAGTCCTCTATCTTTAGACCAATTCATTTGGAAAGTCAAAATCCCCTCAAAAGTAAAGGCCCTTGCTTTGAACGAAAAAAAATATGAAACTTAAAGCCATCGATAGATTCATCTCTCCTAAGCTCCCAATATGCTTAGTCCTCTATCTTTAGACCAATTCATTTGGAAAGTCAAAATCCCCTCAAAAATCAAGGCCTTTGCTTGAAATTTTGTAGGGGTGTAACTCGGGCGGGTTAGACAGTCAACCCTAGCCCAACCCTAGGTATATAATCTTCAACCCTAACCGTAACCCTAACCCTACCTCGGGTTGAGGAACTCAACCCGAGCACTGCCTGAGTTTAATTCAGGCGGGCTCGGGTTGAATTCGGATTCACTGCAAGAAAGACAGAGAGAGGGGATAATAATTACAAATTCATAAAACAATCCATATATTTCATTCATAATAGTGCACGATTATTGATCATCTGCTTTCACACCAAAAAACTAGTGATCTCAAAACACAATCCCAGAAAACATAGAAATTAGACCCATAAAAACATTAAACTTAAAACATCACACTATCACCACTAATCACGCATAACAGAGTAGCAAGCAGCAAGAAATAGAGGACGATAGAGTAAAAATGAAAAAAAATGCTAATGCTTTATATATATAAAATTATTTTTTAATTTGTCGGGTTCGGGTTGAAATCGGGTTGCCGATGCCTCAACCCGAGCCCGGCCTAAATTGAATTCGGGTTGAGGTTTTTTGACCCAAGCCCAATCCAAGTATTAAAAACCCTAACCCAAGCCCTAATTTTTTCGGGTTGGGCTCGGGTTGAAATCGGGTTGCCCAACCCAAGTTGCACCCCTAGTATTTTGTCTTTAACCGGGTGGATACTAATAATTTATTTTGTAAATGAGGAGACTTTATAAGACTTTAAGCCCTGATATTTGTTCTACCTGTGTCAGAAGTGGACAGTTGAACGTTTATCTATTCATTCATTGTTCTTTTCCATGGTGCTTACGGAATAACTTATTTAATGTGGTTTGGTGAGGCTTAGGTTTGTCCTATAGTGGAGAAGTTCTTGTAGATCAAGTTTTGGGTTTTGGGAAGAACAAAGAAACTAAGACCATTTGGAATTGTGAGTTGACCACAATACTAGAGCAAAATGCAAGAACATTCAATGATCATTATCTTTCCTTGAGAACTAGTATAGAAAATAATTGTTTCTGGTTTCTTTTTAGACCAAAGCCGCAAGAACTTTCCAACGGCAGCCTTTGTCTGATTTCCCACATAATTGGAATGCAATTGTCCTTTATTTTTGAAAGATTCCTCTTTTTGAAATTTTGTTTTTTGCTTCTCTTTCAGATATATTGTCCTCAATATCGAAACTCCGTTCTCAATTCTCTCCTATAGCAAAATTTTTCATTTATACAAAAAAAAAAACCAGTTATAACACATCCATCAATTCACTTGGCTTGGAAACCAAGTGTCTAACATTATCCTCAATATCGCAGCTCCATCCTCAATTCTCTTCTATAGCAAAATTTTTCAATAAAAAACCAGTTATAACCCATCCATCAATTCACTTGCCTTGGAAACCAAGTGACTAACATTATAATTACTGAATCTTCCAAATGATAATCAATGCCTTTCTTGTAAGTAAAACTTTTATCTAGAGGACTAGCCTAACTAAATGGGTCTTTTAGATCCTTAAGACTCTTTTTGATAACTCAACGAGGTTCTAACTCGATTGTTAGTCATGGATTCTACACTTGTCGACGATCATATCTAGCCCGTATCTACACTTGTCAACGAGCATATTTAACCCGTATCCAACCAATTAGATTTGGTAGCAGACTGATATGCGAAATCCCGAATATCAATTGAGTACAATAAATCTACTACATGATGGATCCAGATGGATTACCCGTACAAATGATTTTAACAAGGATCGACAATGTAAGGGTGGGTGAGGTTCATTATAATTCAACCATATACCTATCTAACCCATTTGGTATACTAAAATACAATAATTTAGCTTTAGAAGCTATGATTAGTGATCTTAGAATAGTCTACTATATTTTAATATTAGGAACAGTCTAGTCCTTTTCTAGCATTGTTTTGCCTTACTATAAAAGGGTTTCTATTTGCATCTTTCATTATTATGATGTAATATACTGATGGAGCCACAATAATATTTCTCTCATTTTCTTCTCATCGTCTCTTTTGTTATGAATGTCTTCATTATTTTCATGGTATCAGAGCCTATTTTGGATCCTATTTTATTTAGCATTCATCAGAAGAAAAATCGAAGCTAAAGTTAGGACTGACGCCATCGAGACAGTTGATGACGTCATTACATCAGCACACAGAGAACATCGTGAGCATCAAGTTGATCGATTGTTTATGGGCTTCAATGTGATGCAAGGTTCGATTTGGTGTTCTTGGTTCTTGATTGGTTGACTCGTTAGCATCTTGAATTGGTTTTGTGCCGACAAATTGGTTGATTTCTTTGATTTTGGCTATCGGCTCCTCTGTGTGGTATCGGGCCAGCTTCCAGACTGACTCCCTTGGGTGTTCTGAGCTTGACTTTGGCTCTTGCTCTCCTCAGATTACCTAATCTTGCCTCCCTCCTCACATCGGTTGCTGGTTTGAGGTGTTCGAATTTCTTTTGTTTTGAACTTGGTGATTGGTTGCTGGGTCTTGAAGAAGACGTTGTGCAGTGTGCTGGACTTGTGAAGTTTGGGATGGATTAACCTGCTGTTCCTCTGTGGCTAAGCCTTTGTTCTTCTGGGCTTTTGTGAGTTGTGATGTTTAGGCTGTGTAGTTGATGGAATGCTGATTTGATGCTAGGTTATACTATGAATTAGCAATTGTTTTGGTTAAAGCCCTAATTTGTTGGTCCTTTGGTTTGAGCTTTTGAGTAATTTGCTTGTTAGGTTTTTGGATTGTTTGTTAGTTCAGCTTTTGGCTGAAGTTGGCCTTTGAATTTTTGCTGGCTTTGGATTTCTTATGTTACAATTATGGCTAGTGGATTTCAGCATCCCAACGCTCTTTCTGTCTCTTCTTTAATTGGTTCATTCATTATGAGTTTTTTAGGTATACCTCGAGCTTCTTGGGTTTTTGGCTTAGGTGCTACAAATCACATGACTAGTAACTCTTCTTTATTTGCATCTACTTTTTCTCCATTTGTGTCTGTACTTGCAGCTAATGGTAAGCAAAAGACATTGGCTGGTGTTAGGACACTATTATTTCTCCTCATCTCACGCTTTCAGATATCTACCATATCCCTAAGCTTACTTTGAATTTGATTTTAGTTAGTCAACTTTTTGATTATGAATTTTCAGTTCACTTTTTTTCTTCTAATTGTGTTGTGCAGGATCCACGGTTCAAGAACCTGATTAGGACAGGTTATAGAAAGGGAAGACTATATGTGTTAGAGGAGCTACATGTTCAAGATATTGCTGCTTCCACTATCAATTTATCTTCTTTCTGTTTGAGTCCACAGTCGTTTGGTTTTTATCTGTGGCATTCTCGTCTTGATCATATTTCTCATTCACGTTTGAAATTATCGGCTTATACCGGTAATCAGGGAAGGTTAAAATGTCATGACATTTTCAATTGTAGTGGATACATCATGCAAGTTAGCAAAATTTAATGCATTACCTTTTTAAAAAAGTTTTGCTAGCTCTCCTGCACCATTTGATCTTGTTCACTTTGATATATGGGGACCTGCTCCTATTCTTACACAAGGAGAGTCCATATATTATGTCCCTTTCATTGACGATCATATTAGGTACTGTCGGATATATTTGATGAAACATCGGTTTGAGTTCTTTTCCATATTCATTACTTTTCATGCTATGGTACACACTCAGTATTCCACTGTTATTAAATGTTTCTGATATGATCAAGAAAGTGAATACTCATTTACTTCTTTTTGTGATTTGTTGCAATGTGGGGGTACTATTTATCAAACCTCCTATGTTAACACACCTAAGTAGAATGGTGTTGCTGAGCGAAAACACCGCCACATTATGGAGACAACTCGCTCTCTTTTGTTGTCAGCAAATGTCCCCAGCTCTTTTTGGGGCGAAGCCATCCTTACAGCAGTTCATTTGATCAATTGTATTCCTACCATTCTCACTTTTGGTATCTCTCCATTCAAATAATTGTGTGGTAAGCCACCCGATTATTTATCCTTACGTGTGTTTGATTGTACTTACTTTATCTTCCTTCCTAGTGTTCATCATATCAAGGTTTCTACTCGCTCAGCTTTATGCGTCTTTTTTGGATATAGTGAGGGTAAAAAAGGGTATCATTGCTATGATCCGATTACACAAGCTATATGTTTCTCGTCATGTTGTCTTTATGAAACATATTTCTTTCTTCTTGATTCTATCTAATTCCTCATTTCCATATAAATATGATCTCATTTATATTGATCCTTCCCGGTTGATGCTCCCATTGAAACATATGTTAATGATATTACTATGTCTAACCTACCATCCTCTTTCACTTCTTCTGATTTGACTGGTACTCGTCCTCCTATTGTGTGTACCTATATTTGCAGGACTCCTGATGCCACTTCTATAGATGCGATGCCTCCCTCTTCACCTTCTATCACTCAATCAGGTTCTCAAACTGTGGATCCTCCTCCTCGCTATTCTCAGTTGTATCGGAAGTGTCTAGATACGTTTGGTTTCTCTAACTCTTGTTATTCTTCTAATTTTTGTTCATTTCTAACTTCTATCCATTCTCTTTCATCACTCACTTCATATAAGGGGACTATACTTGATCGTCTTTAGCAACAAGCTATGAATGAGGCGCTACCTGCCCTAGATAAGACATGGGCTTAGGAGTTAGTGTCTTTACCTCCTAATAAACGCACCATTGGTTGCATGTGGGTTTATAAAATTAAAACCAAATCCGATGGCTCTGTAGAAAGGTATAAGGCTCGCCTTATTGCCAAGGGATTTACTCAAGAGTATGGTCTAGACTATGATGAGACATTTGCTTCAGTTACCAAGATGACCATTGTTTGCATTGTGATTGCAGTGGTTGTCATTCATCAATGGAGCTTATCTCATATAAATGTAAAAAATGTATTTCTCCATGTAAATTTATCTGAAGAGTTGTTTATTACTCCTCCGAAATTGGGTCATAGGTCTAGTCAAGTATGTAGGCTTCACAAGATTTTATATGGCCTTAAACAGGCTCCCAAGGCATGGTTTGCCAAGTTTTTTTAAGTTATATGTGATTTGAGTTTTCGTGTCAGGGATCATGATTCTGTTATTTTTGCGTTTCACTTCTGAAACATTAGTTAAAGATAATTTTGAGATAAAAGATTTGGAACAACTTCAGTATTTTTTGGTAATTGAAGTTGCTTCCTATCCTAAAAGTTACCTTCTTTCTCAGCCCATGTATGCATCGGAAGTTATTCAACGAGCTTACTTATTAGATAATCGGTTAGTTGAGACACCTATGGAGCTCAATGTTTGGTATTCGTCTACTAATGGGACTCTCTTACTTGACCCTACACTATTTGCTTGACCCTATACTATATCGCACTATTGTCGGGAATTTGATATACCTTACTATTACCCTCCCAGATATCTCTTATGTTATTCACATTGTGAGTCAGTTTGTTGTCTCACCTACCTTTGTTCATTGGGCTGTTGTTCTATGCATTCTTCAGTTTCTTCGAGGTACTCTGCATTAAAATTTATTATTTTCTTCTTCCTCTTCTATGGATCTTAAGACTTACCATGATATTATTGGGCTGGCAATGCTATCTCGCAAATCCACCACGGGTTTCTATCTCTTTCTAGGTGATTCTCTTCTCTCTTGAAAAAGTAAGAAGTAAACAGTAGTTGCTCGCTCTTCTACTGCAGCTGAGTACGGTGCTATAGCATCTACCACAGCTAAGATAGTATGGCTATGATGGCTACTCATTATCTATTCTTACTCCTATGTACTATGACAACATTAATGCTATTCAGATTTCTCACAACTCAATCTTCCACGGGGCACTAAGCACATTGAGATTGACTGACACTTTGTGTACCATCATCTTCAGTTTGGCATAATTTCTTTCCCTTTTTTGCCTTTTACTATGCAGTTAGTAGATTTCTTTGCGAATTCTCATACGATAGCGCGTTTTCATTTTCTCATGGACAAACTCTTAATGTTTTTAGCTACCACATCATAAGTTTGAGGGGAGTGTTAGAATAGTCTAGTATATTTTAAGATTAAGGGTACTCTAGTCCTTTTCTAATATTATTTTGCCCTACTATAAAAGAGTTTCTATTTGCATCTTTCATTATTACGATGTAAGAGACTTATGGAGCCACAATAGTATTCTCTCTCATTTTCGTATGAATGTCTTCATTATTTTCAGTTTGCAACTAGAAACTTTTTTTAAAGTAGGTTTATTTGAGCTTGTCGCATATAGGTATAATAAAGCCTTCCAAACTAGTCTATGAGTAATGTGAGTCATCCACTTGTTGTCAATTAGTTCTGAGCTACACGGTTTAACATAATATCAGAGCTATGTTTGGGGAGGTTTGGGCAACACTCTTTTTCAATATCATCGATTTCTGGTTGATACCCTTTATGTTTGGGCCAAAAGTACACCAATCTACATGATTATTTAATTTGATCGCTCGTGTGAGGAGTGTTAGAGCTTCTCCCCCATCGGCAAAATAACGCCTGAACTAGTATATGAGCCTGGTGAGCTTCTCCTCGTATTCCCAATTGGTTTTGAGGACACTTAACTGGTTAACTTGCTAACTGCTAATTCGCTAGTAAAAACTCTCTTTTTTTTTCTCAAGCCAAACTATTTTCTTTATCATCTTAACCCTACTGAATATTGAGGGTATATCCAAGGGGCAGAGTTGGGAATTATTCGTAGTGGGGACAATCTAGAACTAATTGATAACTTGAAATCATAATATTAAAATTATTTCTTTCAATATTAATTTTCTAATAGGAAATTAATCCATAATTACTTCAAAATTAATATGTTTGGTTTGCCTCAAACTCAATAATTTATCATTGTTTTTTTTAACAAAAAACTTATAAGGATCATAAGTACTCTTTTGATAGAACAAACTTGAGAAAAAAAAATCTATTTATCACAAGTTTATTAATACTAAACTTAGATATAAGAATACTTTAAACTACCAATATAATCCAATCAGTCCAAATAATTTAATTGAAAATATAATTCATAATAGACAAATTCCATATATGTAGTATTATTAAAATAATTTTAATCTTAATTTATAATGCTTACATTCTAATATAAATTTAACATTAGGATTTCAAAATTCAAACCAATTTCAAATATCAAGAGCCAATTTTAGTCCACATTACCAAGAAAAATAGAGGGGAGGAGACAAAAGAGAGCTAGGAAAGTAGAGCACTGACGAAGACAGCCAAGTTAAGAAGAATGACCGATTAATAATCACTAAAATTCATTGCAACAATAACCAACCACGCGTAGTCTTGTTGGTCACTCTTGATTCTGTCAACTAGAAGATGAGTCAACGCTTGCCAAAGGTCAAAATTGATTTCTTATAGAGTGCTTTCTCATTTACTATTGATGTCTTATTCGAAAGTTGTAATAGCTAATTATTATGCTGCAACAGAGAATTACTAATGTTTATCAAAAAAGAACACGTAAGTCTAATTTTTCTATTTTATGAAAGAATACCAATTATTTTCTAAAATATAAACTACCAATAATACTATGGGTATTTAATATAGAAACCTAATTTGGCAATCTAATCCATTGTTGTCATTGGATTAGCGTTCGATCCCATTAATTGTTGGGAACCACTACTTATATTATGATAACAATGATTTAGATCCAAGTAGCGTTACCAAACTTTATTTTTTATGAACTTTTAGTGGGGCAAATTCCAAAAAATCTTTAAAACTTTCAAAATTTCAAATAACACCCAAAATTTTCGAAAATTGCAATGGGGCAGCTGCCTTCACTGGTCCATGCTGCATCTGCCCATGGGTGTATCACTAGGTCATTATTCTATCTGTGCAGCAAAAGGGGGGAATGCTTTTTGCCCTGATGCATACTGCAGAGCACCATGCCCACATACAGCACTGTATATGCATGGTATGCTGAGCAAGAATACTGCAAGTCTGCAATTAGGTAGACAGAGTCTTGACATATCTATACATATCTGGTCTTGGGGAAAAACAAAGAAAAAAGTTGTCACCAAGAAGTAACTGTCCTTCTCCTTTGTAACAAGGCTTAGTGCAAAAACTCATGTATTTTTCAGGATAACGGTTAGACTTATATAAAGACGACATTAGGAAACTACCTTAAACCCAGCATCAACACTTCTTGCAGCCAAGGTCCCAATAACATCGTCAGCTTCAACACCCGGCACCTGCTTTAAGGTGAACTGATGAATCATCGTCACTTACAATTATAATCAATTGATCTTTATATCAGTTCCATATAATTTTTACCTCAATCACTCTGACAGACATAGCCTTGATTGATGCTTTCAAGTACTGAAGTCCCTGAACTATGGTATCAGGTGTAGGTGGACGATTGCTCTTGTATGAGGGGTAAAGAGTGTGACGAAAATTCAGGCCTAAACAAAATTCAAGCATCACAGTGTTAAAACCACATTTTCTGTAACAGTGACTACTTCAAATTTCTCTCAAGTTAATACAGAGATACAAACATTGCAATCATGATTTTTGACAGATAAAGGATAGAAAAGAAAATGAAAACCCAAGACAAGAGAGCAAATAATTATGAGTTTGGGCCGTGAAAAAAGACACGAATGTCTATAAGCTACCAAAAATTATGTCATGATGGGATTGATGGAAAAAAAACACATAATCATTGCACGCGATCGATTCAGTAAAATATAAACCTGTTTATTGCGAGGTCAGTTAACTTCACATGAAGTCAGAGATGGTAGCAGCGACATTAATTATAAGCATAGGGTAATTCAATTGAAACCAAAACTATCTAAAGAAAGCAAGACAATGTTATGAGAACCATTTACTGCAGGGACAACATCATGTGACGCGTTACAAGTTCACAATGTACATGAGTAAGAGAAAACTAGTAGTAACTCTGCCTATTGTTCCATGCTTGACTACACTTCCTGTTTCCCATTAAAACATAGTAGAGATACGGGAGCACATGCATTTATACAATAAAGGCACATAAACACAAAAACAGCAAAAGCAGCCAGCCTTGATAGGGCACCTCATTAGAACCAATTGGATTTCCGCTCAATATTTTTATTAGAAAAACTAGAGATAAGACCACATGCTTTGATACTATAGAGGCTCATGCACACACATACACACAGCCCTGATAGGGCACCCTATTGGAACTGGTTGGCTTTCCACTCAATAACCTTAGGTAGGTGTAAGTCATATCAGACCAGCCAGCTGAGACCTATTCAGGAACCTTCTACGTCAAATGAGACTCAACCGACCAGTCACCAACAATCAAAACTTCATTTAGAAATGGCAGAAACATTTTTGTTTCCAAGGAAAGCGAAATGAATCAATGATTGAATCGAAATTCATTTTTGTCTCCCCGGAGAGCGAAGCGAATCAATGGTTGAATCAAAATTCATTTCTGTCTCCAAGGAGAGCGAAGTGAATTAGTGGTTGAATCGAAATTACAAAACGTCGAGGTGTTTCGGAATGCTTCGAGGTGCTTCGAAATGTTTCAAGATATTTTCAACATTGTTTCGAAATGTTTCAAGATATTTCTACCATTATTTCGGAATGTTTCAATATATTTCAGTATATTTCGACCAATGTTCAAAAATAAATTCTCAAATTTTTTATTCAATTACAAATTAGACCAAAATATTTTCATTTTCTAGGTAACTAAAGCAATGCACCAAAACAATATTTTGATCTTTACTTGTCACCCACCAACCACCCACTATAACTATAGACCTTGGCATTCATATTATTAAACAAGAACAACTCAAAAGAATACAGAGACGTTCAAAAGTTTTATCTTGCTCCTGATTTTTTTATCCCTTGTTCAAACTTTCTCATCCAGACAAGTTGAGATTTGAACTCCCAATCACTGTCTCATGCAGACAAGCACCTCGACCATAATGTTTGATAAATATACTCAACTTGAATTTAGGATCGCTATTCGAAATGTTAGTGAAACACTCGATTTGTTATTTCATGTTTGTTTTTGGCCTTTTTTTGGCTACTCCCTAAGCCTTTGATTGACGATCTTTGCTTGGGCCGGCTCCAAGGCTCTATCCATCACGGGTCCTTCCCTTGTCTACAGCTATGTTTTCTCCATAACTGCCAAGGTGAAGGTCAATCACATCGTGAATTCATGATCCATTCCTTTAGTTTGCTCAGCATGGGCAACATTGATTCATTGGATTACATTTTAGTCCAAAATTTAGATGGATTCCCGAAGCCAGTTCGGAATAAATTTAAGGCCTTCTAGGAGGGAGTCGTATCCTAAGGGAAGGGTTGTTTGGGGCAAGGAGTAACTTAACGAAAAAGCCACAATGAATTATCATCTTGTTCCAATATCATAATACTGAATGTTTGTCCAAATTATCATATAGCCCAATTAGCATCAAAAAATCATAATTCTACACACTGCATCACAATGCTCTATTCTAGAATCCTGTATAAACAGACTAACCACTCTAATAGAACTTATGATATCTGGCATAGCTAATCTCAAGTATATTACATAAAAGTTTACCAACCGAACTTCAATATCTATCTGGATCACCAAATTTTCCACCAGTTTTCTTGCCAAACTTAAGATTCAATTCCATTGAAGTATCACGTACTTTTGCTCCCAACAGTCCAGTCGCTTCGGCAAATCAATAACATACTTCCACTGGGTATGAACAAGACCTTCCTTAGACCATGTAAACTCTATACCCAAGAAATATCTCAAAAAGCCAAGATCCTTCGTGTGAAAATGGTTGCCTAAATACTGTTGAGTTGTCTAAGACCATCACCATCACTTTCTGTAATCACAACACCATCTACATATGTTGAAAGACAATGAATCCATAATTACTATGCCAAAAACACAAAACAATTAGTACTACTCATTTCATGAGGAAAAACAATCACTAGTTCACTACTGTGATAAACTTATCTAACATGCTCATAGGGGACTACTTAATCCCGTAGATGTCTTCGTGAGATGACACAACTTCTTAGACTCCATGAAAAACATAAACTGGAGGTTGTTACATATATACCTATTTATGTAAGTCTTCATGAGGGAAAGCATTCTTGATGCTAGGCTGATACAAATGCCAATCTTTTACAGCGACAATAAATAACAAAACACAGACTGAGATAAGACAAGGCACAGGAATTATGGTTTCAAAATAATCTACCCAAATATCTGAGTATAACCTTTTTATCTAGGCACGCTTTTAAACGCACAACCATTTAGGTGATAGACCTCATAGGTTTTAAAGAGGTATCACAAAGACGACATTGCTACCGATGAGGATAAATATTGCCTGTAAAGCATTAAACCTTGATCCCGGGAAATTTAAATATAAAGACTTTCCTTCTCATACCCTCAACCAATTAGTCTTATTTGTCCTGAGGTCCTAAAAAACATAACCAGATGAGAAAATGAAACTGACAGTTAAGGGTTTTAGTGAGCTAACTAACAGATAAAAGGTGAAAAGGGAAATTGAGGACATATTGCTCAAAGGATAAACTCAAGTGGTAGGGCAAACAAACCAACTCCATACTATATTATATGAATTACCATAAGAAGAAATTATTGAAGACTTAGAAGTGTGTATTTCTAAGTATGAAACAACTCAGACTTGCCAGTCATGTGATTAGATGCTCCGAGTCAATACATCAAGAGACACGATAAGATGACACCAAACAAGAGATGGTACCTCAATGAGCCAAGGCACTAATGGAGGCAAAAGATATCTGACTTCTTCTCTGAGCTAGGGCATCGTACTCCTTTCAAGTAAAATTCACATGGTTGGATTTCAGAGATGACTGACTCGTCGTAGGCGCCAAAGGAGCACCTTCAGGAGAGCAGAAATAAACCACAATACTTCACCACAAACACACCAACAACTCTTATATGGTCATCCACACCCAAATAAGAAACAACACTGAATCTGGCATGCGAACGAACTACACAAACAACTCAGACTCCGAACATGATTCTGGGAATTTGAAAAACTTTGGAAATGTAATCGTAGAAAGTTTGGGTGATGAGCTAATTCTGAAGTTTTGGGGAACACGTGTAAATATGGGAAAGTGGCAGGGCTTCAAGGAATTTTCAGAACTTTTAGGGACGAATCTAGAAATTTTAAGGGTTTTAGGTTGGTATATCTGGAATTTTGAACATGGATGGGCTTTTTTATGGTTTGGACCTGGATCTAGACTCCAATTCAGGTTTCCAAAAGTCAACGGATCAGGTTTGGGTCTACGGATCAAGTTTGTTTTAAATTAAAGAACATCAGTCAGTTCAAGACTTGTGACCCGAATCAACAAAAATGGATACTTTCTTTCCCGTCAATTAAAACCAACAAGCTGCTGGTGACAAAGCAAGAGCCGACACCGATGATAGACACAACAACAACTGAAGTGTCAATCGTGGATCTCACAGGTGTTTAAAAAACCCAAAAACAGCACCTTCCTCAATCCACTCCAACTTTGACACCTCTAGTACCCTCGAGGATACGACTACAATCAGTAATGACAACAATTGGTGGTGCCAACTATTACACCAACCCTTCAACACAATGACGACAACCAGTAATAATCATAAGACCAGCAACAATCGGCAACAACGACAATGACAAACCCACCTATGCTTTAATGATTGACTGACGGATTTTCTCAATCCAACAATGACAAAGACAATCGTCAACTATTAGCGACAGAAGCAGAGGATTGAACGCCAAATGAAATACAGAAAAAAAAAAAATTCGAGAAGAAAAAAAAATATGCTTGGGAATTGGGGTGCTCTAATAACATGTTAGGGTTTCAATATTGGAAATAGGATTTGAGAGAAATGACAAAAATTGAGAACGAATCCATAACCCAAAAGTGCGCGGACTAGTTACTTGCATAAGGATATATATTAGGTCATAAAAACACAACTATTTAATCCCCAACATGTCCAAATGGCAATAATGAAAAATTGAACTATACTAGAATTTCTAAGAATGTGAGAACACCTAATCAATTGATTTCTGATGCCATGTAAAGCATTCTAAAGAACTTAAATGGCTGTGTTCCCTTCTTAATAATAATAATAATAATAAAAAAGATTTACATGATTCTTTTTCCCACGAGAAGAAAGGGGGGAGGGACAGAAGGACAAATGGAAAACTACTCGGCCAATACTTTGATAACCAGAATCAAAATAATATTAGCCTAATTCAGGTCTCCAAAACTGCAACTTCCACTCTGTACATCACAAAATATTTAGTCACGCACACAGGATGGCAGATTGTTAAAAACCAAAAAGAACCAAGCAAAGCCTTATCCTCATTATTAGTAACAGACTATTTTCCCCGAATTCTCATCAGGAAAATGTGAAATGCTTTTGCATTCAATCTTCGAATGTACATATTCAGACATTTTGCTGCAATACCATACCAAGGTGTGCATAAGTCAAGCTGCATTATCACTAATTCCTGATTGGGATTATACAGGATAAGGACTTTATATTGTACAAATTAATGTCAATGTTGGAAAAGTATTGTGTTCATTCTAGCTGTGCTGTCAATTATAACTTGATATGATGGGTTTAATAATCCCTATAGTCTTACCATGATCCACATCTAACATCACAAATGGCGAATGTGATTGTCCATTATGAGTTGTAACTTTTGGCTTCTTAATTCTAGGCCACCCTTTGGACTTGTCACGCAGAATATAACTATGAAACCGAAAAAAGAAAAAAGAAAAAGAAGTCACATACCTTTTCCCACAAAACTTTGTTTGGACGAAAGAGACGAATGACCAAATGGCATCCCTGTAAAGAAAGATTTTGTTTTATCAAAATATTGTGTGAAGCATGCACTCGGTAAGTTATTAGTCTTGAAAGATCTAGATCCCCTTCATTGGCCTACGACATCCAAAGGAATCGACCTCAAAATTCACTCCCATTAGGAGCCTATACAACCTATCCACCCGTAAGATAAAGCAAAACATTAGGAAAAATAATTGGCCCCAGGACTGTATTCCAGACAATAAATCAGTTTTTTTAATATGCCCGAACTATGTAATTATGTTGCCATTTGTTACAATAACATTAACCAAGCACCTATGGTAGTGGTCATGACATATAGTTTACCACATGGTGTACATTTATTAATGAACTTTCAAATAATGCCTTTCTTTTTTATAAATGGTAATTTTCATTGGGCAAATAGAAAGGGTAAAGACAACCCTGAAGACCGAGGCCAAACAAAAATCAGAAAACAAAACAGAAAGAAACTAGAAATACTAGCCTCCCAATACTACTAACATTCTTTTAGAAATGTGATGCAACTGTCCATGGACATAGTCTGATGAAACTAGTGAGACTTCAAATCTGAACAGTAGTGGTAACGTCATCTCCTACTCTTCCAGCATTTCTGTCCACCTAAAATACCCAAATAGCAGCAAAGAAACAAGGCTGCAGAGCACCTTTCTTTACAAGATAATTCATGTCAAATCCATGTAATGCCAGAGGTATGAGTTATTGCCACAGAAGTTGATGTAGCAGCAGTAGCAACCACTAACAGATATACTGTGGGTCGGGAGCTTCATGCAGTGCTGCCAAAATGGTTATTCTGGTCTAAATAATTCTCTGTAGACACCTATAAGACTGCAGTTAAAATCCAAGGGTCAATTATTGAACCTGTTCAAATGCCAAAAAAAAATGTCTCATTTTGGAAAGGATAGAAGCTGCCTCAGCAGAACCTTTATAAACAATTTCCTGCCAGTTTCCACCCACTTTTTTCTTCTCTACTTTCTGCCTTCTACCTTCTTTCATACTTTCTTATTGGGTTGCTGAGTTACCTTGTTATTTAGTTTGCAAGCTAGCAAAGAAGAGTGCTAAGCTCCATCTTCTCACAGCAAGCTGCACCAAGTGGTATCAAAGCATGTCCATTCAGCCATATGTCTGACGAATGCCTCCTAGAATAGGACGGGAGGTGCAGCAGCCTCAGCTCCAAGTGGAGCTAGAGGTGTGATAGAACAACTATGGATAAAAGTTGAGATGCTAACCAATAGGTTCCAAAATGGGGGCCCCAGCTCGAGGCTAATGCCTCTTATATGTATGATTTTCTCAGAAAATCCCTTTCAATAAAGACAGCAGGTTGTGAGAGATGATAGAAAATGGGAAATGGACATCAGAGTGGAGATTCCTGATTTTGAGGAAAATTTCAAGCTGAAGAGATTTTTGACTGGCCAAGTATGTTTGAAAGAATCCTAGATTTCAAAGAAATCTCAAGTGACAAGATGGTAAAAGTTGGTCGCTATTCGGTTGAGGGTTATAGCTTGAGGTTTGGTGGGAATAGATAAAGAAGATGAGACAACAACAAAGCAAGCCAAAGATAAAATGTTGTGAACTGTTACGTAGTATAGTTCTTATATATTATTGTATTAAGTATACCACTCAGGGGTGTACTGGTCCTTTTCTATTTATTTTGATATCTATATATATAAGTTGAAAGTGAGAGGTAGGGTTAAGATATTCGTCCTCCTTCACACAATTCTTCATTACTTCTTTCTCACTTTGTTTTCTTACTACTAGTCCTAAACTTTACATGGATTTTCATTTATATTTTCACCTTTTCTATTCTCTGGTATAACTCACAGACCAAAGCTAACTTTGATTAGTCGTGGCCTTCGTATCGGCTTTTACTGCTTGGTGTTGGAATGGAATTTTTGGATCACTCCTGGTAATTAATGGTGGCAGGAGA
Organism: Ilex aquifolium; assembly: GCA_951799425.1. NCBI lineage: Eukaryota > Viridiplantae > Streptophyta > Magnoliopsida > Aquifoliales > Aquifoliaceae > Ilex > Ilex aquifolium. The sequence continues at coordinate 5,843,264 of OX637401.1, forward strand.
ATGAAGTTTTGTGAGTTTTAGACATGAGAACATTGTCGCTGTGGGCAACGAAGTTTGTCACTGTTATATTTGTCACTTTCATTTAGCAGAGAAGACAACCTTCATTGCTGTTGGGATGAGAGTTTTGTTGTGGTTGTTGCTTGGTTTCTGGAGGTTGGTTGCTGTTGTTGAGTTCTTGCTGGTGCAGACAAACCTTGGTTGCTGGTTGCTGTTCATTGTTTGTAACTTGATTGCTGTTTGCTGGTCTTGTTTGTTACTTGGCTGCTGGTTGCTATTCACTGTTATTCACTCTCGCTGGTGACAAAGAAGACAGACTTTAGTTGCTGATTTCTGGGCACTGCTACCAAGTTCTTGTGGTTGACAGAGAAGACGACCCCTATTTTTACAAGGGCCCGGAGTTCTGTTGCGGTAGTCTTCCAGTTGTGGATTTGAGTCATGTTTTATCAATTAAATATTTGGGTAGTCCAAGACCCAGGTTTGTGTTCTTGGTTCAAACATATCTTCCCATTCAGATTGTTTTTGCATGGTTCAGTTTTATTCGGTCCGTTTCAGCTACTTTTCTGCCCAGTTCAGCTTGGTTTGGTCCGGTTCAGCTACTTTCCTGCTCATTCATCTTGGTTTGGTCAGGGTCAGTTACATTTCTGCCCAGCTCAGCTTGGTTTGGTCGGGTTCAGTTACATTTCTGCCTATTTCAGCTTGGTTTGGTCTGGTTCAGGACCTTTCCTGCCCGGTTCAGTTTGATTTTTTTTTAACGGTTCAACCTTTTGGAGCCAGCTTTATTCTGTGTGATTCCACAGTTGTTTTGGATTGTTGGCCATTTCAGATAATTCTTGTCCTACCTCTTTCTTTAATGCTCCTCAGTTATCTGTACCACCGTTTTATTCTGCACCTGCCGACTCTACTCAGGTCATCTCTGGCTAACAGACACTTACCGCTTCCTCCACTGCTTCTTTTGCCCAGTCAAGTGTGACTTCTACATGCTTAATGTCATCCAAAGAATCCAAACACAATTCCAGGATCACAGATTCGGGTGCATCTGATCATATGACTGGTTCATCTAGTATTTTTCCTTCTTATCAATCTGTGCCTAACTCAAAGTGTCACTCTAGTAAATGGTGGTTCCTCATCTCAGGTCAGAGGATTGAGACACACTCAACTAAGTCCTACTATGCCTTTATCCTCTGTTATTTGTTCCTAAATTCCCTTTTAGTTTGATGTCTATTAGCAAGATAATTCACTCTCCAAATTACTATGTTACTTTTTATCCTTCTTTGTGTGTTTCAAGATCTAAAGACGAAGAGCAAAATTGGTAGAGAGCATGTGCTGGTGGTTTTTATTACTTTGATTTTGAGCCATCCCATCCAGCATTCCAGTTATTGTTATCTTCATTTCAGTGGCATTGTCGCCTTGATCGTCCAACTCTTCCATCTTTGAAACGTCGAGTTCCCAATCCAAATTATATCTTGTGAAGCTTGTATGCATCATCGTTTGTCTTTTGACCCTCGAGTTATAATTGCATCTATAGTTCTTCTGAGTTGATTCATTAAGATAAGTGGGGTCATTTAAAGAATGTTCCATCCAATAAATTTTTATATTTTGCGACATTTGTCGATAACTATTCTCATATGGTGAAAAATCGCTCTGAATTATTCCCCATATTTCAAATGTTTGGTAAAGAAATTAAAACTCAATTTGTTGTCAAATTCGTATTTTGCAGTCTGAGAATGCTCGAGAATATGACTCTGACCCCCTTGCCACCTATCTTCGAGGAAAGGGTATTGTTCATCAAACTTTTTGTGTCCACACCCCACAATAGAATGAGATAGCAGAGCATCTAATAAGTACGGATATAAACACGGCTGTTGTATCCAATATGATACAGATACAGAGATACATCAAAGTTCGAAAATATAGAACATGAATACAGCAAGGATATGGCAAATTAAAATAATATTATATATTTTTTAGATAAGAATAAAATTATTAAATTTTAAAAACAAAACATATTTTATAACAATATTAATAATAAAACATAGCAAATATTAATTTTTAGAATAAAATAGAAATAGATAAAAATAAACATCCCTCATTTTCGTGAAACATCATTACATCTCTTCACATTCATAGTCTATAGGTTACCTAACAAAAAAATGCACAAAAAAATAAAAAAAAATACCTCTCTTTTAATAGTTAACAGTTGTGTTTTTTATTTAAAAAAATTTGACTGTGTCTTGGTTGTGTCCTGCTTGTGTCCGGGCCGTGTCTGACTGAGCACTATTATGAACACTTCTAGCTATGTCAGACACATGTCCGATCGTGTATGATGCGTAAACATGTCCAACACTACCACGACACCCTTCGGGAAGTATCCGTGCTTCCTAGCAGAGCATAAAAATCGTCATTTGTTGGAAATAACTCGAGCACTTTTATTTCATATGAATGTTTCAAACACTTTTGGAGTGATGTTCTTCTTACTAGTGATGTTCTTCTTACTGCTTGTCATCTTATAAATCGTGGGAAATCTCCCCATTCCGTTCTTATACCACAATGTCCTTTATTTCTTGTTCCTCCTCAGATATTCGGGTGCATGGGTGCATTTGTTATGTTCATAATTTAGGTCCTAAATTTGATAAACTTGACCACCGTCCTACAAAGTGTGTCTTCCTCAATTATTCACGCACTCAGAAAGATTATTGGTGTTACAGTCCAACGCTCCGACACTATTTCACTAGTTTTGATGTTGCCTTTTGTGAGTCTATATCATATTTCCCAGCTATCACCTCTTCTTTGGGACGACTCCTTCATTGCCTTCGTTACTACCTCTCCCATTACCTTGTGTCATTTCACAACCCATAGCCACTCCGTCGATTTTTCTAACACCACCTTCTACTGTCCCGTTACGTGTGTACACCCATCGTTCATGGTCGCCTACTGAATTGGCCCCTTCGTCTTCCTCATCGTCTTCTAATTCGAGTCCAACCGTTATTTCAGACTCATTGCCTATTGCCCTTCATAAGTGTACCCGATCTTCTGTTTAGCCACCTATGGGTCATTTTGTTTCTTTTATGCCTTATCCCTTACTTTCTTGTCTTGTATCTCTCAATTATCTAGCATGGCCATTTCTAAGACCTTATATGTAGCACTTTTAGACTTGGGTAGGAGAAAAACTATGGAGATTGAGATGGATGTCTTACATCATAACAAAACTTCATATCTCATTTCGTTACCTCGTGTTAAAAAAACTGTTGGTTGTTGATGGGTTTATACCGTGAAATTCAATCCTGATGGTTCTGTTGAACGTTTAAAAGCACGACTTGTCGCTAGGGGATTTACTCAGACATATGACATCAATTATGACAAGACATTTTCTCTTGTTGCTAAGATTTCCCTATTCATGTATTGATATTAGCCTTTGTTTAAGTGGGATGCAAAAAATCTTTTCTGCACACCGACTTACTTGGAGCAACCACCTAGTTTGTCGCTCACGGGGAGTGGGAGTTTGTCATTTGAAGAAGTCCTTGTATGGTTTGAAGCAATCACCAAGAACATGGTTTGGTAAGTTTTTAGAAGCAGTTTTAATGTTTAGCCTCTCCAGGCGCCAGGCAGATCACTCTATATTCCACTGATATACTGATGTAGGTTACATTATACTTGTTTATGTGGATGATATTGCGATTACTGGTTATGACTCTGAGGCTATTGTGAAGTTGAAAATTTCTCAACCAGATTAATTTCACACTAAAGACTTGGGCACACTTAGATAATTTTTAGGTATCGAAGTTGTTAGGTCTAAACAGGGTATTAGCTTATCTTAGAGAAAATATGTTCTTGATATGCTAGAAAAAGTAGTTTTACTTGGTGGCAAGCTAATTGATGGTCCTATGGACCTTAATCAAAAACTTTTGGTGGATGACAGTACACTATTTGAAAACTCAAGTAGGTATAACAAGTCAGTTGGGAAGCTAAATTATCCCACTATTACTAAACCAGATATTGCATATGCGAGAAGTGTTCTCAACCAGCTTATGTGTGCACCAAAAGTACCACATTGGGATGCAACAATTCGTATTCTTCATTATTTGAAGCGAGCTCCTAGACTTGGATTGTTGTATCGATCTAATGGACATCTCAGACTGAAAGGTTTTATCCATGTTGATTGGGCTGGGTCTTCGTCAGATCGAAGGTCAACTAGTAGATATTATTCTTTCTTGGGATGTAAGTTAGTTTCGTAGAAAAGTACAAAACAAATTGTGGTAACACGATCAAGTGCACAAGCTGTGTATAGAGAGAAGGCACACACTACAAGTGAGTTGACATGGTTACAACAGTTTATTTAGGAGATTGGCTTCCAAGTTCATACACCAATTCAGTTGTTTTATGACAACCTTCACATTGTTTTCAACTCAATATTTAATGAGAGAACTAAATATATCGAAGTTGATTGTCACTTCAATTGGGATAAGATACTAAGCCAAAACTTTTCCACAATGCACATATGTTCACTAAGGCGTTGAGTCGGAATCATCTAACAGTCATTCGTTCCAAGCTTGGATTATATAATATGTCTACTCCAACATAAGGGGGAGTGTTAAGTAGTATAGTCCTTCTATATTATTGTAAGAAGTATTACCACTAAGGGGTATACTAATCCTTTTCTATTTATTGTGATACCTATATATATAAGTTGAGAGTGAGAGGTAAAGTTGAGATATTCTTCCCCCTCTCACAATTTTTCACTACTTCTTTAAATGAAGAAAATGAAGAAGCAACTTAGAGCTAAATTTCTTCGCATATCATGTCCAAACCATGTACCAGTGTTTGCACAATCTCCAACAAGAGAACAAAGCTACTGAGGAATATACCAAGGAATTCTATCAGCTTTTAGTTAAAAATGACCTCTCTGAAAATGATGACCAGCTGGTTGCACAACCAACAATACAATATGTTTTGAGCCTCCACACCTGAGACCAAGTTTAATGGGGCTGAAACAACATCACATAGTCAAAATGGAGCTTGTTCTGAGTGTTACATGTATGATAAGTGCAGACATAGTTTGGTCGATTGTCTCAAGGCTTCAAGTGATCACCTTGCTTCGGATTGTGATATTTAGTTTCTTGGACACTTCTAGAGGATTTTATTGAAGAAAACTGGGACGGCTTTGGACTTTTGGAACCTCATTTCATCTCACTGATGGCTAAGTCAAAACAAATTTGCCAATAGAATTTTGAGTAATTTGACACGAAGCCTGACTGAGTACAAGCCCAACAGTGGGATGCGGTACTGCCACTTGCTGCATTTGCTCATAACAGCTCCAAAAATCTCACACAACAGTGTGAAGTCACTTTGAACCAGTGCATGGGCACAACCCTAACAGCAAAGTCGACTTGTTTCCAATCCCAAACTTCAAGAAAGTCAATGTGAACGCTTGAGAGATTGCATAACAAGCGAAGCATATCCATGAGCTTAAGCGACAACATCTTGAAGCCAATAATACCAAGCACAAAGTTGTGGCGGAAGCACATCGTCAGAAAATTGTGCTGGTGTTGATGACTTTGTTTGGATTGTTTTGACCATCGAGAGAGTTAGCTGAGGTGACAAGAAGATGAGGATCGAAAAATTGGTTCATGAAATGCAAGATGGTGAAGAATAGCAATGATAATGCATACAAACTAAAGTTGCCACACCATATCCACACCTCAGAAGTCATCCCTGTCAAACACTAGGTAATTCTCGTTTGGGAGGGTATGTGAGAAGGTTATTCACTTTTAGTACTATATTCCAGATCTTTAGTCTTTTTTCCCTCACCGAAGCTCCTATTTCCAGTTTTCTTGTTATGGATGAGAATTCTCATTCTTGGCCCATCCATTTCTTTAGACCCCCTAAATGATAGGAAAGTAGAGGACTTAGCTTCTTTGCTTGCTACCCTTCATAATTTCCACCCTACTTCTTCTCATGATCGTAGGATTTGCACTGTGGATTCCTAGAATGCTCATTCTTTTTTCTTTAGACAAATTCATTTGGAAAGCAAAAAACCCCTCCAAAGTCAAGGCTTTTGTTTGGTTTATTCTCATCAACTGAATACTAACGGTCTGTTCAGAGTGGGAAGGCCTTCCAAAGATTCAAGTCCTGGTATTCTCTTAACTTGTGTGAGGAGTAGAGAATCAAATGTTCATTTATTGTTTCGCTGTTCTTTTGATTCGTATTTGTGGAATAACTTGTTTAATGTGATTGAGAGGCTTCGATTTGTCATTCTAAAATGGAGAAGTTGTTGCAGATTAAGTTAAGGATTTTTGGGAAGATAAAGAAGATAAGGTTCCATGGATTTGTGCGTCAAATTTGCGGTTTCTTGGTGTATTTGGGTAGAGAAGAACGCAAGATTTCTCCAGCGTCGTTCTCTTCCATTAGACTTAGTCTGGGATAGAATTTTGTTCCTCACTTCTTTATACATCTTATCCACATGGAATTTCAGAGGTGTGGCTATGTTGGATTTTCAGCGGGATAAGGAAGGCGGTTCTATTTTATTTTTCCATATCTTCTTGTTTGTATTTTGCTTTGTTCTTTTTCTCTTTCGAGGATAACTTGTCCTCCATCTATATTGTTTTTCATCTCTCTTAGCAATATTCTTTCTGATCCAAAAAAACATATGGTGTCATATGTGGGAGACATGACACTGGAAGAAGTCGACAACATATGTTCAAGGTTGAGTTTACTCAACCTGAGAAGACTGATGTAGCTGCAGTTGAAACCAGTAACTAAAGTACACCATGTCTATGAGGCTCCATGCAGTATTGTTGTGTGTTATTTTGACTTGTTTCAAGTTGTCTACTAAACAAGTCCCAAACAAGGTGACTCGCAATCATCTCCCTATTCTCGTATTGAGCTCAAGGTAACGCCCCTCGATTTTTTGGACGGTTGAAGATTCATCTCAAAAGTAAAAATAGATCGCACTAGGTCTTCCGTGGACACCTCATTCAAATTGACTATGGTCTCAAGAACCGTCACCTTTGCTTGAAATCTCACCGGTAGAGATTGGCCTAGATAAGAATGTACCCTTCTATGTGTAGACACTTACAATGCTTACATTAAAAGGATTCAAGTGTCTGATATTGATGCCGTCCAGCAGCCTATAAAAAGCCACTTTAGGCAATTAGGGCAACAACTTTCTGTCTCTTTACTTTGAAAGACTAGAAATACTCTCATCAGCCATTTTCCTGGCTATTTTCGACTTGCTTCTCAAATCTCTTTCGTCTTTCAGCCTTTCTTTATTCAGTTTCTGAGCTAAGCTTGTTATCTAGCTATCAAGCTGACAGAGAAGAGTGCTAAGCTCCAACATCTAAAAGCAAGCTGCATCAGAACTCAGAAGTTCATTGGACAAATAGGCATATGATAATGCACCATGAGCAAAGCCCATGTTCAATCAAACTCCATTCTAAAACAAGATTGTCACCATCCTATCATTCCCAAGACTACAGTACTTTTCAGTAAGAATGGCCTAATTATTTGCAACCTAATTTTGTAAAGGGCACCCATGCTTTTGTAAAGTGTAATGCCTTTCTTACCATTGACTATGATGGTGGGGGAAAAGGAAAGGAAGTGCACCTAATAAAGGGATTATCAACCAAATCAATGCATCATGTCATAATGATTATTTTGGTGGAAAGAATGAAAGGAAAGCATGTGCAAGTAATAAAGGGACTGCCAAACAAATTAATTTATCATTTCTTCAGATGAACCTCATTCACATTAGTCCGTATCAACAAACGATAATTTAAAAAAGATAAAAGGACAGTGAGCCAGTGAAGTGCAAACTATAATTTGAGGTCCATTGAATTTCAATCCCTTAAGTCAAAATAATAGATCCCTGAAACTCTCTTTTATTGGTTGACTTCTCTTCAATTGTAAAAAGATAGTTCTGGCATGATTCTGCTATGAGGCCCACAAAATGCATGAAGTGTGCCATATTTTTGTTAGAGGACTCAAAACTCCTCAATTTACTTCAAGACAGAAATTATTATTCTAATGAAACAAAGGTTGTATTGCAATTTGTACAAGCATGCACAAGAGTAGGATGCTTTAAAATCAATTAATCAGCAGTTCCCTGATTATTATATTAACATAAAATATAACAATCTATATAATTATATTAACGTTTGAAGAAGTTCCTGGGAATGGGATACAAATATGGGTGGAAATTTTGCCTTAACTGTGAAGCCCCCATTAAAAGTAACTATATATTGTATAAATGAGTGTACATTATATAGATATATATATATATATATATATATATATATATATATATATATATATATATATGTAAGAAAGAAAAGCACTAAGTTTTAAGCATGGTCACACGAGTCAGACGTTAATCTTTATAAAATGAATGCTAACATCAACTTTGGAACCACAAAAAATTAAAAAAAAAGGAATTCAAGGTATAGAGCTTTGATATAACAGAGGTTATATGCATTGAAATTTTGCATTCAAAATTGATCTTCACGGTCAATGAAATTGCACCTCCTTAACATGGGAGGGGGGGGGAGGGAAAGCTAACCACAATATTTTCTTACACATCTAAGAAAAGAAATTCTCAAGTTACTAAATTTTTATGGTTTTTCAAGAGATAAAACTCCTAAATAGACAATTACCATTAATTTCATCAGCAAACTAAAGTATAGTTCAAAGAGAAAAAAGATAGATTCTACAAAATGAGAGAGGGGATCAGAAATAAGTATCAAAGGGCACCACCAAGTCCTCATATCACTTACACTATCAATCCACAAATGATATTGGTGTCACATGCATGTGCTAAATAAAGATTTCTACAGATGAAGATGGACAGGATGGTGACTAACTATAAACATGAAGGTAAAAAGAGCATTAGAATGGGAAAAAAATTGAGGAAACGAGATATAAACAAATAGATGTAGATGATGTATCTTACGGTGGTGAGTAAACATAAACATGAAGGTAAAAAGAGCATTAGCATGGACAAAAAATAAGGAAACGAAATATAAAGAAATAGAGGTAGATGAAGTATGTATCCTACCATCATGGTCAAAAACCACCTGCATAAAAATATATCCAATATAAGCATCAGCATAATGCCATGCTGTCATTGGGCAAAAGCATTATGAAATAAACCACCACTAAACTGCAATTATGGAATAACCTTTAATTGGGACTAAAGAAATAATGACAGTATCAAGCAATTGAAAGTTTTTATTTCTTATAAGACACAAATAATTATTTTTGCATAATACAAAACAATTGTCCACAAAATTACATTCCTTTATATCCAAAAATTCGAAGATTTAAAATAATAGAGACAACAACGAAGAAAATATGATGATGATGATGAATAAGAAAAGGAGAAAGATTTATGCTCCCCAATGTGGTATTAATACTATGATGGAAAAGTATGATTGTACTCCTAATTAACAATGAAAACAACATAGAGTAAATCGTGTCACTCTCGATCATCCGTGTGGCCAAGATGTAACACACACCTAGCTTAAGTTGCCCTTGATTATCAGGAATGGATTTTAAATATTATCCAAATTATGATAAGTTAAACAATCATCTACCTCCAAAATCTTAAGCTATTAGGGAGGGTGTAACTTAAATACTTATACTTTAACACGCTCCCTCCCGTGCACCCTAGATTTTAGGCCCACAAAAAACCTCTCATCATCATCTCCAATATCTTGGGCACCTTTGGCATCTTAAAGAGATACATAACATACATAGGAATACTACCCAAAACCGCTTTGATCAAGGTAAGAAACCCCCCTCCCCCTCTTTCTATCCTAGACAAACATCACTTTTTCCAACTATCTAACTTTTTTTTGCACTCTCTCCACAACTAGGGTCCAAAACTTCAAGGTCAAAGGATTACCTTCAAAAAAATTTGTTCATCTCCTAATAAGAAAAAAATAATATCATCAGCAAATTGAAGATGAGAAGCACTAATCCTACTATCACCTACTAATAAACCTTCCACTAAACCATACTCCATTCCTCTATCGATCAATCTACACAATACATCCACCACCAAAGTAAAAGAAAAGGTGAAAACAGATCATCCTGCCTCAACCCTCCAGAAGCATTAAATCATCCTCTTGGTTTACCATTTACAACCACTAAAAAATTCATTAAAGATAAGCACCCCCCAATCCATATTCTCCATCTACTCCCCAAGCCTTTAGCTTTAAGCATAGTTATTAGTATTATACGATACGTCACGATACACTTGAAAAATGATACGTATCGTGTCTCTGTATCATTTTTGCACCGTATCGTACGATACGTGATGATTCTATTTTTTTTATTTTTTTATTTTGGTTTTTTGGGACTGAAATGACATCGTTTTACCCTAAGATTTATTTTTAAATCACTAACCAGTGAAACAACGTCGTTTCAGTAGTTGTGGTTTAAAAAATAAAATAAAATCTGTTGTTAATGTTATTCAATTGAGTTCAAAATTCTTGATTAATATTAAAATTGTTCAAGCAGTTGATGTTAGAAGTTTGAATTAGAGGTCTTTGCATTTTGATATTACTGAACTATGTTGAGAACTTGAATAGTTGGTGGAATATTAATGAAATGCTATATTATTATGAGTCTATGATTTTTTTACAAAGGTATATATATATTATTAATAAATATTTAAAAATTAAAATTGGGCGTATCTTACGATACACGATACGATACGCTATTTTTGAAAAACGATACGCGTTCCAATACACGATTTGACAACTATGGCTTTAAGTACAAAATCCAAGAAACTTCAATCAACAAGATCATAAGCCTTTTCAAAATCGGTCTTAAAAAAGACCCCTTCCTTACCATTCACTCTGTACTCTTCAACCACTTCATTAGCCACCAAAGCACTATCCAAAATTTATCTCCCCATAACAAAAGCACTCTGATTTCAAGAAATTGTATCCCCTAAAATGTTTCTTAATCTCATTGGCAACACCTTTTCAAGAATTTTATATAAACTAGTAACCAAACTTATCAATCTAAGCCCCAATTTTCAACGAATTATTTTTTTTTTTCTTGAGATCAAATGAATAAAAGTGTCATTAGTAGTCACATACACCACACCATTCTTATAAGACTCCTTAAAGACCTTCATTAAATTATATTTCACCACGTTCCAACAATCTTCGAACAAAGTCATAGTAAAACCATCCGGCCCAGGAGATTTGTCTCTAGAACACTCAAAAGCAACATCTTTCACTTCTTTCTCCTCAAAAAGTCTCTCCAACCAACTACATTTATGAACCCCAATAGGACACCACTCCAATCCCACAATTTTCGACCTCAACTCCTCTTGAGTAGAATAAAGATTTTAAAATATTTAATGATCTCTTCCTCAATGCTCGTTTCATCCTCGATCACTGGACCATTGCCAATTTCAAGCTTGCTTATAAGGTTCTTTTTCTTTATATCATTAGCAACTCCGTGAAAAAAAAAATTGAATGCAATCTCCCTCTTTAGCCCATCTAACCCTAGCCTTTTGCCACCACCTAATCCCCTCTTTAAACACCACCTCCTCAAACTTACTTCTTAACTCCAATCTCACCCCTCTCAATTGGTTATTTAAATTTCCCATCATATCTAGCTTATCAAACTCAGAAATACGATTCAAAATCGTATCATTTTCCAACCTTACATCACCCAACACTTCTTTATTCCAAATCTTAACTTTCTGCTTCACCATTTCTAAGGATGCGTTTGGCACATGGTAATCCTTTTAAGCATGATTAAAATGAGCTGGGAATGGAATAGAATGTGCAATACCATCCCAAAATTTAATTTGGATATGTTCACATTTCATTCTAGAATGAATGAATACTGACCAAAATATGATAGTGACAAAAATAATTAAGAGTCATTTTTTAGGAAATTAAAACTCTATTATTGTATGAAATTTGAAACTTAATTTGGGTAACATACTCCCCCAAACAAGTAAGCCTATTATTCTTGAAACTTGACAAACGAGATAAACTACACTACCAAAATAATTATAAATAATTACATACCAACAAATTCACAATAATATATACAAAAATTAAGTGGTATACATCAACTAATAAAAACAAACACAATACAAATAAGTTTGTTCACCATCCACTATCTTCCATAGTACAAATATGGTTTATATCTAATATCTCCACCATCACAATAGTGAATTAATCATCAAAGTGCAGCACTTTGCAATAAATTTACAGAAATACAGCTACCCAACAATTCATAGCAAGTTTGGGATCTTATTCCCTTACCTCCTAGTAAAAAGACTGTTGGTTATTGGTGGGTGTATACCTAAAAAGCATGTATACTAATATAGAACACAAATACGACACAACATAGGCACACCGACACAAAATTTTTTAAAAAATTAGGACACGGACACATTAGAGATACATTAAATAATATGTATTTATATATAAATATATATATATATATAACATGTGATAAAATAAAAATATTATCATAATAATCTTTTAATTCATCATTTCCATAATTCTAAAAATTCACATCATAATATCACTGCATAAAAAATACAATCTAAGATATATAGATACACATTCGACAGTAACTTCTATGATCCAACAACTAATGACTACTATAACTCATTTTCAAAAATATTTCACTTTATAACACTAAGTTTCATCAATTTCAGAGAGCCCCAATTTTATAACTTCATTTTTTCTCACATTACTTTCATATTAAAAGTCTATTACATTCATATATAAGTTCTTATTCGTATCCAAAATTATGTTACATTCATGTCCTATGGTCAATGTAGTTATAAATTTATAACTCATTTTATATTATGATTTTTACTCATCTCTCTTTAAAATTATAAAAATAACTCTTAATTATAAAGTTATCTAAAAAGTTCTCAAAAAATTAAAAGAAAAGCGCAAAACATGTCATGAGCATATCCCCAATGTATTGAAAACGTCTTCTGAAAAAAATTTAGCAATAAAAAAATTGGATATTCATTTTAGCATGTTCGTGTACTAGATGTGTCCGACATGGACACTCTAGTCCTGGGTGTATATAGTCAAATTTAATCCAGATGGTTCTGTTGAACGCCTCAAAGCTCGGCTTGTTGCTAACGGTTTTACCCAAACCTATAGCATTGATTATAAGGAGACCATTTCTATTGTTGCCAAAAAAATTTCTATTCTTGTATTGATTTTTTTGACTTCTAATCTTGATATGCCTTTGTATTAGTTGGATGCAAAAAATATCTTCTTACACGATGACTTGGCTGAAGTCTACATGGAGCAGCCACCTGGGTTTGTTCCTCACGGGGAGTATCATCAAAGTATTTGTGAGCTAAGAAAATTTTTTTATGATTTGAAGCAGTCACCAAGGGCCTGATTTGGTAAGTTTTTAGAAGCATTTTTAAAGTTTGATTTTCTTAGATGTCAAACAAAGTCACAGACCATTTTGTTTTCCACGGACATACTAATGCTAGTACATTATACTCGTTGTTTATGTGGATGATGTTGTAATTACTGGTGATGATTCTGACGGTATTGTCAAGTTGAAAATCTTTCGGCAAGATCAATTTTATACTAAATACCTAAACTCTGGTAATTTTTTAGTATTAAAGTTATCAAATCTAAGCGAGGAATTTGTTTGCCTTGCCGGAAATATGTACTTGATATGATGGAGAAAGCAGGCTTACTAGATGATACGTCAATTGATCTTCTTATGGATCCGAACCAAAAGTTTTGATAAATGATGGTGCACTACTTAAAAATCCATGTCGGTATCACTGGATAGTTAGGAAGCTAAATTATCTTACTATTGCCCGATCAGATATTACATGTGGTTAGTGTCGTGAGTCAGTTTATGGAATGCCCTAGAATACCACATTGAGATACAGTTATTCGCATTCTTTGATACCTTAAACGTTCTCCTGGACTTGGGCTATTGTATCGAGCAATGGGCACCTTAGAGTAGAAGGTTTTACAGATGTTGATTGGTCCGGTTCTCCCTCGGATCAAAGGTCAACTTCTAGATATTGTACTTTCTTGATAGGTAACCTGGTTACATGTAAAAGTAAGAAACAAACTTTAATAGCATGATCCAGTGCTAAGGCTGAGTACTGAGCGATGGCACATATTACTAGTGAGTTGACATGGTTACTACAATTTCTTGAGGAAGTTGGTTTTCTGGTCCAACTTGCCTTACAATTGTTCAGTGATAATCAGCTAGCTTTCCACATTGTTGTTAATCCTGTATTCTATGAAAGAATCAAACATATCGAAGTTGACTTCCATTTTATTCGAGACAGGATATTAAATAGAGATATTGCAACACTATTTGTGAAATCTGAGGATAAGCTTACGGATATATTCACCAAAACACTGAGTCGTACTTATCTTACTGCCATTTGTTCCAAGCTTGGATTATATAATATATATACTCGAGCTTGAAAGCAAGTGTTGAGAGTATTAGTATTATATTGTTTCTATTTTATGTGGTTGTAATAAGTATACCTCTCTAAGGTTATACTAGTCCTTCATGTTTACTTAGATAACTATAAATACAAGTTAAGAGTGATAGCTAGGGTAGATTGTTTTGACCACCCTTTGCCTCTCAGATAATTTATTTCTCTTCATTCTCTAAAACATAACAGCCTGCATCAACAAAAGTTGGTTCTACAATCCTCACCTAACCTAGAGTTCAATTATAAGTGTGTCTAAAGGCATACAATTTAACACAGTCCTCCTCACAAGGTCTAACTTATACCAGAAATAAAGACCATTAGTGAGATACGACAGTCTCACATTTCCTCAAAATCACTACCGGGCATACTGACGCCATCAGATAAACTACAACAACATTGAATTTACCATAATAAGTGTGCTTGATCAACAGAGTATGACTGATTTGAACATAAGATCAATTCCTTAAGCTTAATCACTGATAGTCACCAGAAAATAAGGACTTTAATCCAAAATTAAAAGATGGAAAAACAACATTAAGATTTTGACCTATTTTGATACACACAAAAAAAAAAAAAGAGAGAAAATACACCCATACCGCCACATGTGAAGGGATAAACTCCAGAACATCAATTATCTGCAATACAAACATGTATTAGTAATGATTGAAATTGACATGATCCAAAAAAAAGGAGATGCAACTCATCCATAATGACCAAGCAAAGTGAATTTTCAGCTTAGTTCAAATTCATACAGGGGTAGCTTGTTTTAGCATGTTATATAAAGATTGTCTATTGTTGGGTCTAGTTGAATAAATAAATTAGACTATTTTTCTTTTCAATTTCTACTTACAAAGATCCATTACAAAGACTACCCTTCGTTATAACCACTAAGGAATTATATCTTTTTGCCTTTTTTTTGGATAAGTACAATTTTGTAAGTAAATCTAGAAACTAGAGCAGTATTTTCGCTCAAGTTCTGCTATGTGACTATGTCCACGACAGAAAAAATATAAATTAACGTCTAAAAAACCTGGCATCCTCATTCATGGCCTTAAAAGAAAAAGAGAATAAACCAAGCAAAGAGCTTTACATTATTTCATTTTTACCATACATGTCCACACAAAATAATTTGGAATGGGGTTTTTTATTTTTATTATTATATGTCAAAGGTTTTTGAGGTGGATGGAAGAAATGGATAAAGGGGTGTCTGAGTTTTGTGATCTTCTCAGTCATTCTTAATGGCAAACCAATAGGCAGATTTAATGTATCTAAGGGACTTACATTGGGGACTGCATTGTCACCTTCCCTCTCCTAGCTTTGGTCGTGGATAGGTTAAGTAGAATAGTGGAAAGGGCAAGGGATTGTAATTTAATTTAGGTTTTTTTATAGGGATGGAAAATGTAGTAGTATCCCTTTTAGAGGCTGCAAATGATACAATTTTTCTTTTGCTATCAGGAGATGATCAAAAGTTTCACAATTAGTAAACATTATTGAGGCATTTAATTTAGTATCAATTCCAAAAGTTAGCATGTCTAGGAGTTTAGTAGCAGGAACAAATAATCACCAGAACAAGTGAGCAAGTTGAGCAAATAAGTTAGGGTCTGTTGGAAGAATGGTCGTTGAAAAATTTGGAGCTTCAGTTGGGGGAGATACTCTGCCATTGAATTTGGGAAGACTCAAAGGTCTTCTATAATTTGAAGGTGTGTGATTATGGCTATCTTTTGGGTTGTTTCGATGGAAAGAAATGCAATAATTTTTGCAACAAAATTGAGTTAAGGAATTTCTATGGACAGCTACATTTTTAGCTTCTCTAGGGGCATTCGTTGCTAAAGAGTTTAGGGACATCTGCTTCTTTTTCTCATTAAAAATGGAAGGCGGATTGAGGCTAGTTGTAAGGTGGATCTTTATGTTGTTTTTACCTTTATCCCCTTTTTGAACCATTTTGTTTTTCTCCTTTATTGTACCAAGGAAGGCGAGTTCAATTCTTCTCCACAACTTTTGTGCTTCTCCCTCTCTTTAAACAAAGATTCATTTCTTTCCAAAAAAAGTCATCCTAAAAGAATATATTTTGGTTATTCATATGAGTTTGATGTCGATAAATTCATGTGCCTAGAAATTCATATCGGATGACTGAAGCTTCTCAAACTGTTTCTTTATAGGAACCAATAAAGTTTTGGCCACTATACCATATGCCAAGATGAACAATAGGTAATAGATGGATCATCGAGTACTATTTTGGCATTTCTCTTGCCAAATCCACCCATTAAATTCTAAGGAAATCTCATACGGGAACCCAAGATTCCTTAGCCAACATCATACATTTGGGACAAAACCTTGATTGACAATATAAGGAGTGCATGCTTCAAAATGTGGTTTAATGGTGATAAGCTATCTAAACTCAAGCCAGAAAGCATCCAAATAAATCCATGACTTTAATTATAAACCAACTACCTAAAGGATCCCATGACAACCCATATATGGCCCCTTAAGAATAGTCAACCATTCAGATAATCTCTAGAGTTAGACATCCTGTATATGGTTTATTCAGCTTCTGCATACTTAATATAAGAAATTAAGAAGCTAAGTTGAAAGCTCAAGTTACATCAGGAAATGATTTGTCTATGTCTCTTCAAATTCAGTTAATGTGTAGGGCTTCTAAACTTTATACCTGTCCTTTCTAAAAATCATTTGTAATCCTAAATGTGGAGGTTTCCAAGACCACATTGAGAAATTTGGCAGGCTGCCCACGTTTATTCAGGTCTTCTTCCCTCTCTATTTATTTTCTCTTCAACTTTTCAATATAATGACCAAGGGTGGAGGCTCGGAGCTTGATTCTATAAGTGCCTTCTTTTGTTCTCGTTAGGCTCGCAAATCTTATTGTAACCTCCTTGTCAAATGTCCTCTACCAGCTCTTCCTACCATTCTTCACTTTGTTACATCACCTCAAGTATCCTCCCTTCATGGACTTATTACTGTTGAAACATAAATACTTAAGTTAAACCCTCTTCAATAGCTAAACTTTTGGAGTAGATGCTTGTTTAACAATTGTGACCTTGGCCAGCAATAATCTTATTCTTCAGTCACAATTTCTTTTGATTTGTGTTATTCCACTCCCTATATTATTTCAGTTACATAAAGGAAATAAGTAAAGTAGTATACTAGATTTATCCACTTAATGGAACTCCTTCTAATGACCTATGCATTCTATTATCAATTCCAATTGAATGAGCCATTAATCCAATTGGAGGAAGAAACTCACACTTTCCAATTTTTTTAGGGCAGTCGCCCTTCACTTTTTTAGGACCGATACCTCACCTGCACAGGTAACTACGTAGTGTGGTGTCGGTCGCACATTCAACATAGCATTCGGACTCATGTACCTTCCAAAATCAAGGGTCTTCAAGCACATATGATTGTCCAGCCTTGTTGCGGCAAAACGATTAAACGTCCCACTTCTTTTTGCAAAAAGATGAGGAAGATAATCAGTAAGATGACGGAGCATCGAAATATACAAGATCACACAAATGTAGATTGCTTGCAGCTAAATATGAATTGAGACGAAAGCTTTATAAAGCCTTTTGTAAAGATCTCGAGCTTCGTGATATGTGGGACAAACATCGTTATAAGTTGTCCAAGTTGCCAGGCCATTCCGTCTCTTGATCCCTCATTCCACTAATCTATTATTACTGATTCATTCAAGGCATAGACTCTCCCTTTCTTTGTCTTATTAGCGCAGATCTTCGTCAACGATGAAAGCGGCTGAACTTAAGACTCGAGAGGTTGACCAGCAACAAAACAAACTGATGACCATTTTCTCTTTACAAATGGAACATCAAATATGTTATACGTCAGGCACGAGTTAACACAACTGCTAGTGAACTCCCTCCCAAAGCAGGCCTGAATAACTTCGAATAGAAAGACTAATGGCCACCTATCGAGTGCCTATTACAACCCAGACTCTTCTCATAGTGATGTTAATATCATTCTTTTGTCCTGTAGCTCTTATTAGACTCCATGATCTCAATGATATTTGAGGAAAATCAGTTTGCTCCTGCAGTTTTATATCCCTCTACAATGCCTTATAAGCCCTTCTATCTATCCCTCTCTTGCTAGTAGCTCTCTTCTTTCCTAGTAGCTTGACTTCGTTCCTGCACTGTTAGTTAGTTTGGATCAATTTCTAGGAGTTTGAGATCTTCAATAACTCTTATTGCTTGTTAAATGTCTGCCCCATCTGGCTTAATTTCCACC
This sequence comes from Ilex aquifolium, assembly GCA_951799425.1. Lineage (NCBI taxonomy): Eukaryota > Viridiplantae > Streptophyta > Magnoliopsida > Aquifoliales > Aquifoliaceae > Ilex > Ilex aquifolium. The sequence goes on from OX637401.1 coordinate 5,861,988, forward strand.
TTCGTGGTTTCCCTACTGTGCAAAGTTAATTTTATGTTGAATTGACATTGAAGACCTAATTTACAAACACCAAGGTTCATGACAAAGGAAGTGCAAACCTATAGAACGAGGTTGCGTCTCCAACGGTTTTCAGCTTTTTTTTCTTTAGAGAGAAAGAGAGAGAGAAGTGCATATCTGCATGAATGTGTTGGGAAAGCCACGACCAGGATACAATTCAAGCCAATAGCACCATGCCGCTTGACTCAGTTGCCCTTATCCATGCAAAAAGCTACACTTTCAAAGGTACTTTAGCCTTCTAACTCATCTCAAACATAGGAGAGGATTGCTCATTGATCAAGCATGGAAGTAGGATTAGCAAGAAAAGCCACTAGAAGAATCAAGGATCCAAACTATTTTATCTCCCACCCCCGGCATTAAGGAAATCAGTTGAAGACTAGTGAACCATGTGAAATGAATTTCCAAGGGCACCAAAAAGTGCCCCTAACCACCACTTTCAAGGTCCAACTATTTGGATCTAGTCAAGAATCAAATTTTCATTTCGGTGCATAGTTTTGGTAAACTTGAAAACGGAAATATTTCAAAAACAAGATAGAAACAAAGAAAATTTTGAAAATTTATTTTCGCAACATTGGTCGAACCAGGCCGAAATGCCACGAAACATAAAAATTTTGATATTCAATCAATTATTCGTTTTGGTTTCCATGAAAACAGAAACGTTACGACTGTTTCGAAACAAAATTTAGTTCCTTGGATGAAGTCCACATTCGCTTTTGATTACCTCATGCCACAAAGCACCCTATTTGAGTGAAAACCTCCACAAGCACTTTTACCTAACAATGCAATGCTTTTCTTTACCAAATTTTTCACCCTCAAAAGCCCTTTGATTTGGAGACCACCTCCCACCTAACAAAATGATCTTTTTTTTTTATCCCACAAGAAATTTCGCATCAACCTTAAAATTTTAAGGGCAATCTTTTTAGGGATTTTAAAAAGGGACAAAAAATAAATAATAGTAGACAAAACCGATTGTAGTACACTAGTCTCCCTCCCCTTGAAGACACGTTTTTTTCCACCCCTTCAATCTCTTTTGAATTCCCTCAATGACCAGGTTTCAAAAACTCTTTGATACACGATCTCTACTAGAGGTAGGCCCAAGTTCTTTAGGGGCCATTCCCCAACTTCACACCCAACTCTTTCAGAAATCCTATCTAACCTCTCTCTTTGAATGTTAATTCCCACTATTAGACTTTTAGACATATTTACTTTCACTTCCGATATAACAATAAAAATTTCAATTACTTCTACAACATCTTTAAATTTTTCATCATCCCCAAATATAAAAAATTATATTATCTGCAAATATAAATGTGACATCTCCACAACATCCCTACCTACCCGGAATCTCTCAATAAGATTATGATCTCTAGCCCAAAACATAATAATCTATTCTTCTATCCTCCCTTCATTCTCTAACATACTCCATCTTCTACATCCAACTTTGAAATAAGATTATTCTTTCTCCTCCCATTTTCTACCCTATAGTATAGAACAACTTCGAGTTATTATCTCCTTCTTTGGCCCACTATAACTTATCTTTTTGTCTCCATGAAATCTCTTCTTTAAACACCACTTCCTCAAATCTATTTCTAAGAATATTCCTTTTCATCCTTAAAATCCTCACTCAGCCCTCCTCAATACAGTTACAAATTTTGTTGTTTTCCATCCTAACATCACCAAACACTTCTCCATTCCAAACCTTCAGTTCCCTTTTAACATGTTCAAACTTCTTCATAAACCTAAAACCCTTTCATCCATGCAATAAAAATCCCTGCCACCAATCTTTAAAACTTCTTTTAAATAAATGATGCTCTAAGCACGTATTTTCAAGTGTAAATGGAATTAGACCCCACCTGAAAAACAATAGAATCAATAAGAGAATGATCAGACACAACCCTAACTAAAGCATCAAGCCTGACATTTCAAAAAAAAAATCCCACTCGGACGAGAACAAAAATCTATCTGGCTTGCAACACACCAAATTCATTCTACCATTCGACCAAGTAAAAAATACATTATTTAGAGGAGGATCATTCAGATTTGTTTCCCTAGTAAGCTTACTAAAAACTTTCATACTTCTAGTGGCCTTACCCTAATTCATTTTATTAGATACAAATCTAGGAACATTGAAGTCACCCTCTAAACACCACCTAGGACCACATAAACCATACAATCCTGCTAGCTCTTCCAATAAACCCTCCTAAGGCGATACTTATTTGGCCCATTAATTCCCGTCAACCACCAATTTCTCCCATCTTTCATTTTAAACTGAATTGAAATAAAAAAGTCCCTTAAAACTGACTCTAAGATTGGCATTACCCTAACATTCCACATTATAACAACACCACATGACATACCACAATAAGGCAAAAAAAAAAACTAGTCCTTAAAGCTAGCACCCCAAACACTTCCTACCAACCCCCAGTCAATACTTTACTTTTTAGTTTCTTAACATTTTACAATGTTTGGATCATTTTTAATTCCCACTGCCCTAATTGCTTTCCCCTTTTTCCTACACCCAAGGGCTCTCACATTCCAAATAAGAATCTTCATTAATACTGACATCACACCCATTATCCTTCCTAAGATTATTAACCTCATAATTAACCCCTGATTTCAAAATTTCTAATTCCCTTATACCTTTTTGATCTCTTTCCTTTAACTGTTTTCTTTGTCCTTCCCTTTAAAAGGCACCAGTGACAAGTCCACAGAAGCTAAGAAATACCTCAATCTACCCCACCCTTTCTTATCAAAAAGAAAATACCTTATCACTCTCTCTAACTCCCCCGCCTTATTAAAAGGACTACCTCCCTTCACATCTAACTGCTCTACTGCATCCACTACTACCAAATCCCATCCACCTCCTAACTGGCACCTCCCCTCCACACCAACCAGAGAGTCTATGGGATTGTTGTTATCAAAAGGAATTGTTTCCATTCCCATCCCCACAGCACCACACTCATCCCGTGGTAAATTAGGTCTCAAAACTCTACCTCTGGAAAGACTCTTCACAAGTTTACAATCTTGTGTTCCCCAGGAGAAAAGAAACAACGAGAAAGACCTAGAAGCCCACTACCTAAGACACTCCCTCCACCTCTAGATTTTTTCCACACTCTCTCCTGATTTTTAATTACCTCCACTTAAGATGATTTTTCAGGCCTAAGCAACCCACAAGGGCAGATTAGTCCACTATTGGACCGTAATTCGTGCTTAGATCACACATGTTGTTTCATTGCTTCACGATCAGCTTTCTTCTCCAAAACGCACTATCAATGTTGAAGCAACCATCATGGATATCCTTTACCCCATCCTTCTTTAGTTGTAAGTCTTCCTCATCTCCTTCACATCCCCATCACTTCGACGAGAGACCCATCAAGAGTATAATTTTTCTATTCGGAATCTCATCCTCCAAATTCTAAAACAAATCTTTGTTTACTCCATCTACACCTCTTGGTACCTTCGTCTTTTTCATCTAAATCAAGCCATTGCCACTAGAGCTTCGAGCGACCTGATTTGACAAAGTGGTAGAATAGCCCTATCCTCGGCCCCACTTGCTTCTAGCTTATTATCCTTTGAACCAGACTTTGGATCAACCTTAATCAAACTCGAGACATTCGGCCCACAATACACCACTCCTCTTTTTAATTTATCAAGGTTTATGGACTAAAGAAGTTTAGGAGGCCAACCTTGCGCACTAGGCCAGCCCCAGGCCCAGCGACACTTTGGTGAATCCTTGACGAAGCCCAACTCATTAAACCTATTCCAACCCACATCTTCAGTGCATTTAAGTCCTTATTAATTGCAATTTCGGCACTATTGATGTGAGGCTTCTTCACCCAACCCGAATTCTCAGACATTGAACCATTCATCTCCCGATGGTTTTTAATCGCACTAATGCCAAGTGCACCCTCCCTTGCCCCGTTGACACGTATACCTTTTGAACCTTTAACCTGCAGGTGGGAGTACGAAGGTTGCGTACAACCCTTCATGTTCGTATGGCTGCTTTCCCAGTTGCCATCATCTACCCTCCAACCCAGAACCCTCACTCACACCTTGAAGCCTTTTCGGCCAAATCGAGTGACAAATAGGTCAGAACCAGACCTGAGGTTGGCTTGACAACCTTAATCTTAGCTTCGAATAAATTACGCATGGAGACCGGATAATTGTCGACATCCACAAATCCTCCATAACAATCTCCAATGTTTTGAAAAACTTCCTTCTTCCATGAATGAAAAGGAAGTCCATCAATTGCAATCCATCCACTGAAGGAGACTTTACTATGCACACAATTTGCATCAAGGGACCCCCTTTGACGTCTAATTAGTAACCCACTTTCTAAAAAACTCTTCTCAAACTTCCAAATATCCTAAATCAGATTCTCATTATTGCAAAAGAATATTTTCAATTTGAAAAGGTTCCATCCTGAATCTAAAATTCCACAATTTTACCATTGCAGCCTGAATTTTGCTCCAAGAATCAAATATATACGATTGCCCTGCTCCATTATCCGTAAACAATCATTTCCTTGCTAACATGTGAAGAGGTTCAATAATGATCATTAGGCAAATCCTTCAAATTAGTTCTATGGTTTAAAACACCTAAGACACTATTTTTGTAATCAAAGCCTCCCCTATTTGAACCTTGTGCACCTCCCCTGTTTATTGTATCAACATAATACCCTCTCTTTGCCTGCAGATTGTTAAACCCAGTATCAATAAAGTAACCTCTGTAGCCTAAAGAGACATCCAATATCATATTATCCAATTTCCTCCATCCCCAGCCATCAACTACTCTAGGGACCATCAAATAGCATAGCCTCCCATTCACAGACTTTTTAGAAATCCTCATGAACTTACCTCTGTTGTTGTTCTCATTTCCATCCAAACAACAAAGGAACTGCCTCTATACTTTCTGAACAAAGGCTCTGCTGATAGTCCAGCCTTCTTCAAGGAATCTACCACCAATCTAGCACAATCACCAATAACCTCAATGTCGAAGGTAAACTTCCAACATTTCTCTGTAATATGAAGTTTAGGTACTCTGGAATTCCAGGCACTCAACAACCATTTAGTTTTGATACTTGCTTGTAATTTTAGAGGAGAGAGATCCATTGGATTCCAGGAAACCAGTACACCTTCCAATTAATAACCATGTACAGTTCTCTCATATATTTTTGCTTCAGTGCTATTAAAGTGCATCAAAATATATGATGGAGACAGCAAGTGGAGGTTAATTGTTTTTTGGTTATTTTTTCTGTGCTTATTTCAACATCAAAATATGCAGCCTTGGTTTTTCAGATGCAAAAAATATATGATGGAGAGATCAAGTGGAAGTTAATCAATTTTTAGATATTTTTTTCTGTGCTTATTTCCACATCATAATATGCAGCTTTGGTTTTTCAGATTAAAAAAAAAAAAGTTTCTTTGGCCCTTCTCAATTCAATAGATAATTTATAAGGAATTTTAGGTATTTTCCCTCTTATTCAGTTCTTAGAATTTATATTTGTTCAATAATTGGATAGCTACCTAGCTGCAAGTCTGTGACCTTGCAGTATGAATATATTCATGAGAATTGTGAATGTGTGATCTGATTCTGGGTTCACATATTGTTGTGGTCTCTTTCATCTTTTTTATTGCATTTAAACATATTAAATTGTTCTTACTTCTTTCTGCCTCACTTATTTATCAGTAGGGATTTTCTTGGCAATTTGTCATTAATAGTTTCCTATATAGCATGATTTGATTTCATGGTTGAAGGGCAGTTAACCCAAATAGTTGAACTGGTCACCGTTGACACGGGTCATTTTTCAGGTTTGCTGAATTGTCCAAATCACAAAGATTGATGTTCAATAGGACAACAAATCCTCCAAAGCCAAATGCTAAATGCTTCTACTGTTCCAATTAGTGTGTGTGTGTGTGTGTGTGTGTGTGTGTGTGAGAGAGAGAGAAAATTAAAAAGCTACAGGGTTCTATTTCAACATGAAGCATAAGTTTAGTCATACACTAAAATACAACAACAGATTTTGAAGATTCATCATTTGCCAAAAAGAAATCAAACACACCAACACATACCAGGTTATAGCTAATACAGGCACCTCATACCATAAAAAGTGCAAATCCCTAAACGGATACTTAACAATCCATAAGAGGCATGTGGAAAGGGGGATTTGTTTTGGATCATTGCAATATAGTCTCACTAAAACGATGGGCAAGGCTGAAACTAAAAGGGATAAAATAAATATAACTTACAAGAGACAATGCCGAAAATATAGTTAGAACCCAGTCTCCATTGCCGTCAGCATGAGAGAGATGACCATGGTGCAATTTAGCTACTCAAAACCCAAAAGGAGTAGACAATCACAAGAAAAAAAATTAGGTTCTGGGCACAAATCATGGAACAACACAATGATTAGTCTATAGATGAAATAATATAGGTTGCACCCTGCACCAAATGATGAAGTAAAAGTAAACCTTGTTATGCAAAGGTACAAAAAAGTTAGATGAGAGATATGAACACAGCAACTTGGTTTCTCATGGTAAATCTTCTCACTAATACTTAGAAGCCAACACAAGATAGATACCATATGATTTTGCCCCAAAAAAAATAACTGAAGTAGATAAATAAAACAGATAGAAGGAAAGCTATCACAAACTCCCAAAAAAGAGCAAACTTTTCTTTCTTTTTCTCTGTTCAGAGAGGTTGGGGTGTTGGGTAGCTCAAATTATATATGAAAAATTCCCAAAGAGGGGTGAATAGGACTATGGAAATTTTATTGCAATTCCCTCTTAAGCGCAAGTCCTTTTGGTCATATTGGTTTAGACTTTTAGTAATTTCCAAAGCAGGGGTATTTTGGTTTTTCTAGACTTTCCAAATCATTAAGTCTATTAAATGCCTTCTCTCAAAGTGTGAAAGATATTCAAAATTACATAGGAATTGCCTGTTTAGGCTTTAGGCAGAACATACAAGTTCTGCAGGGACCAATTCTGTAGGATTTTGTCTCAGAATGTTGGCAGTCGACTGGTAGACCCAATCGATTCGACGTCGACTGGGAAGGTCCTGGTTAACTACAGCACAGCCTACCGAAGCGGGCACCCCTCTCTGCTTAGGCCAATATATTCAATCCAAACTAGCACGCTAGACCTAACTATATGTCCATAAGAAATGGAGATTGAGGTCTCAGCTCAAAAGTTAGAGTAGAAAGGTTTGTTGAGTCCTACTACGTTTAAGGAAGAATTATATACAGCTATAAGGCCTGCAATATTCAACGATACGGGGGTTTAGATAGAATTGAGAAACAACATACAAAAAAATGGGGGGTTAAGATGGATGAGTAGCAACCAAGAATAAATTAAGTGAGGATCGAATTACATTAACAATACGTGACGTAAAAAAACTAGTACCAAGAGAATAAATATGAGTGAAAAGTGTCCTAGATGGTTTGAATACATCTGGTGTAAATCAATTGATGAATTAAAGCAAAAACTGTGTCAGATGACACATGGTTGAAGGAAAGAAAGGCCCAGGGGATGGCCAAAATAACGACGGTTGAATTGTGAAAAGATAGAACTGTTTGGTCTAGGAACTTGATTGGCAATTTACTGACTTGTATTGCAGCCCAACGATAGACACACATGAAGAAGAGTTGACGCAAGCCTCAAGCTTGAAGACTTCAAGAAGGACTAACAAGCATCTACGTAAAGATGAATTCAAGTATCAAGGGGACCAGTCTTAGAGTCATAGGCAGTCTAGATTAAAAGCTTAGACTTACTCCCGAAAAAAGGCTAGGAAAGTTGCCCTGGCTAAATATCAACTGAACGTCTACTGGACGAAACAAAGCTAATCACCTAGCCTCCGATACTAGTCCTAGTCGACTGGCCCCTAGAGCTAGTCAATTAACCCTGTCAGATTCTAAAAGAATCCGACTGTTGGATTAGCCGTAGGTGCACCCATTATGTACACCCATCTCAGATGTCAGTGGGCAATCTACTGGTGTGTGATTGTAACATCCCATACATACTTATTAGCTAGCCTCTTTGGGGAGTGATTTGGGAAAGCTTTAGCGAGACTTGACATCATTTCCTCACCACCACAAAGGTCATTAGTTTGAAGAATTTGAAGAGAAACATTGCACAGCATTAGCTATTGTTTCTTGAGGTAAAAATTGCTTTCATTCGTGTATTTAAACACCTTAATTCCCCCAGTCCCTGCACACTAGAGATAGGCTTAGCTCATGGTAAGCCTGAAAGTCGTCGTGAGCTTGGATTGCAATTTGCATGTAAGCTTGTCTGAACGAGAGACTATAACTAGGTGACTAAGGTAAAGTGGTGGTGTTAGGAGGCTTTGAATGAACCAAGAGAAAACCCATCGAGGTACTTCTTGTCATTAGTTGTAGGTTAGCCTAGATAAAATCTTCAAGAAATCCCAACTAAAGGAACATCTGGGTAAGAAAGTGGTTTACCCATTTAAAAACCACAAGGTTGTTGGCTTAGCTTAAAAAACCATTAGTAGTGGATTGAGGTCCAACCGTGAAGTTTGGAAGAGTGGTGTGAGCCAAAGGGTTAGTTGAACCACTAAACAATGTGCCTTCACTTGTCATTTACTTGTTTTCATATTTGCTTGTTCTTCTAAATGCTTTAATGATAAAAGTTGCATAATCACACCCAACTTCAAAATTGATTTTTGATAATGCATGGATTGCAAATTTGAATAGCCATAGAAATCAATGGATTTTAATTCTGTAGGCACGATTGATAAACACTTCAACAAGCAACACCAAAATGAGAGAGACTGGGGGCTTCTGCCATTAGGCCTAATTGACAAGTTCTTGGACCAGTCGGCCAAACCAAATCAACCAGGACACACTGCAGAATTTGTTTGACACACTGCAGAATTTGTTTTACACACTGCAGAATTTGTTTTACGCACTGCTTAATCAACCTAGGGTTTAACTTAATAATAGAAATTGCATTATAAGAAGCAATTAACAAAGGATTGAATTAAATAGTACCCTAGTCTTGAACTAAAAGGTGCAGAAAGTGATAATTAGGACTTACAGAATATTTAGTAGTCCTATTTGCAAAGAGAATTTGTATCCCAGGTAGAAATATTTGGGCCACCCAAGGTTCGTTTATATGGATGAGAGATCTCTCCACTCATTGCCAATAGATTGTGGGCTGGATGTTCTAACATCATGTCAAAGTTGGGCCTTAGGTAGTAAGTGGGCCGAGTCTGACGCATTTGAACGATAAACATGTTTACTTGTTTGTTTGTTAGCCGAATGAAATCCCGGGTCCACACAAGGGAGGGTGTATAGGGAGCTCGAATGCCACCTCAAAAGATTAGAGCCATACAAGATTGGTTTATATGGAAGAGGGGTCTCTCCACTCATTGCCAATTAGTTTTTTAATTAGTGAACAAGTAGGGCGCACATGCAAACTCCCACTTTCCTAGCAAAACAAAAAAGGAAAAGAGAAGATACTCTAAGCCTCTAACACTATTCAATCTGCCCTCTCTGTACCCTCCCTCTCTCCCTCTAGGACTCTTTCAAGGATTACTTGACATGACCACATACAAGGATTCATTCACACAGAGCCAGCTGGAGAAGACAAATGAATGCACCCATTAAAGCATGTTCGAGGGAATTATGTGGTAAAGATGGTAGAGGGTAAAGGATATACCATAGTTAGAAAATAAAGTTTGTCCTCTCTCTCCCTAAGCCATCCTTAAATTTCCATTGTCAATGTATGGGAACACAATTTGTATATTATTTATATTTGTTTAAAGAACTGACTAGTTGCTAACAAAAAATGCACTCCAATTATTAAGCTTTCAAGGTACTTCACAGACATCAATCCGGAACACTGGCCACGCAGACCAAGTACTAAAGTAAATCATCAGAATACATATGTATATGCATGTGTACATAGGAAAGCATTGAAAACAAAGGAGATCATTTAGACGCCAAACAACTACACTCAAGAAGAACAATACGAAGGCCAAGCACTCGAAGTGGTTTCTTTGAAAGCTATTAAAAATAATGACAGACAATCACTGACTGATAGCCTGCATCATGTAATATACTGGTTTGGCAACTTTCATCGGGCAAGTACTTTAACCAAAATATCTCTCTTTTAACTACCATATTGATCCTTTAATCTGTCCCTCGCGGGAGGTTGTACATTCATTTCTAAGAAACGATGTTGATAGTAATTGTCTATGAAGCACGGATACTTCGTCAAGGTCGACGTAACCGTATCGGATACGATACTTGTCAGATACTCGAGAATACATATCGGATAAGCATCATACGTATCCGATAATTAATAAATATGTGGATACTTCTAAACATGGAATAAGATATATAAGTTTTAATTTTAATCTATACCCTCTCCTTTCGCGTTCACATACAATACAAAATATCAACAAAATTTCATCTGATTTTAAAGACAATTATTTTTTAAGAATTATCTATTATTACATGTCAAAAGAGTATAAAAAAATGAGTCAGTAATACTAAAACCTTCGGACCTAAAAAAACACTCTAATCTTAAAAATAAATACCAGTAAACAAACCAACTAGTTAAATGTGGCTTTGATTCCTTTAATTGGTCGTGCTCATTTTATGGATATATCATAATGAAATGGAATTACATCTTTTTCAACGTAAAAATTCTTAATTTTGCTTACTACTATTAAAGAAATATTGAAAATTACAATTTTTAAGTCGTTCAATAATAGTAAAATATAAAATATATTTTATTATAAACGAATCGTGACTATACTCGTATCCTGTTTTTTTAAGTTTTTTCGTATTACTATATCAGTATCGTATCGTATCTGTATCTGTGCTTCCTAGGGTAGTTATCTGTAGAATATTACATTATTTCAATCAAGGGTATTATTATAATCTTCACTTTATTATGAGCTAATATAAATATGAGAGGAGAGGCTCGCTAACTCTCATTCTCCTTAACCCTAGTTTTAATTGTTTTTCTCTTTTATTTCCTTCTCTTGCCTCCTATTCAATCTAAACCCTAAAACATCACATCTTAAGATTTCAACTTTATCCTTTTGAAGCATACTAAGGCTACATAGTATCACATTTTCAAGTCTAAAAGCTAAACACTATTCATGAATAGTGTATAATGTACATAAACCTGGTACATACATAACTATGGTTTAATCAATTATCTCTTTGAAATGCTAAAAAAACATATTACTAAATGATTTTATTATCATTTCTCTTGAAATAGCCTTCAAACAGACCCTAAAATCTAGCACCCATTAAACAAGGAAATTATGCAATGCACTAAAAATGCTTAAAAGTTGTCGGGTAGCTATCCATCAAAAACCAGAATATCTTTTGTTGATAGGATTCAAAAAAAAAAATAGAATATTGACCTAAAAGGCTAAAACAGCGGTATTACGTATTACAAGTCAGCATTTCAATAAGAAATCCAATCACACATAATATAATGAAAAGCAAAACAGCTATCTTATCCAACAACTGCACCAAAAAAATGCAACAATGATACCAAAATAGACAAATGCAAATTTTACTTAAAGAAGATATTGCACATTAATCAAAAAAGGGGTAGTGCAATATACCAAGAAGCTTGTAGTAAGCTCGATAAATAATAGATGTGCCATCAATAAGCATTACTCTGCCATTTGAAGAATCAAGATTCACTGATCTATCGGCACATTGGGCAGAGTTAAAAAATTCATCTTGGCATGGCGTTCCTTCACTTTCGGCAGAAATACCAATCTTAGACAGAGAGCTTGCATGAGCAACACCAGGCAAATCTGAACTCAAACTATGGGCCAATTTGTAGTAACCCTGGTAAAAACAGAAGGTTAAACAGTTAGATCAAAGAATTGAAAGCCTTTGCAGCATACATCTTATATAGAGAGAAATGTATGCAACTCACCAACAAAATAGTGTTTCGAATAGAAAGTGATACAATGTTACTATTGCTAAAATATTTTACGCTGGTAGTCCTACTGTATTGCACTTACACTCCAAATGAATTAAAGCTATCTGGCATTCACTCCTCTATTCAATAGCTACATATATACACGCCCTAGACTCATAAATCTGCCACTTAACAAATTCATCCTGCCTAAAAGATGCTCTAAAAGCTAGAACCCACAATAAGTGTCTTCACATGGAAAGTAGAATAATAATTACAAGAGACTTGAGGTCGTATTAGGGATTGAACAGGTTTTTAACGTCATATTATACAAGATGGGCAGGTTTCCTTAGCTGTTTAAGAAAGAAAGAAAGAAAGAAAGAAAATGTGCAAGGAAAAATGGTGAGATTGCGGGGAACAATGTCTTAGTAAACTCTAAATGGACCTACGTGGGTGATCAGGTCTTGTATTGATTTTCAATTCAATTATATTCAGTTTCGACCTAAACTGCCATCCACTTACAATCTAAAAATCTCACTATAAAGTAAACATGAAAGCAAAAAAAACACAGCAATTTGTACATGGAAAACCCCAATTAGGGTAAAAAAACCACGACAACAAGTCCAACCTGAACCCTTCGCTATTAAAATTAGTACCCTTCACTATTAAAATTAGTAGTATAAACGCAAATACTTGCAAACCCCTCTAACCGCATATCTAGCTATTCTTTAGTTTAATACTCCTCCCAGCAAACTCTCTATCGTAGTTCAACTCATAGAACACCAACTCCTCCATTATGGGTTCAGATCACGCTCCACCGAAACGCTTGCTGATTTGTCATCCTTTGATCCTCGAAGTCCGCCTTGGAACTTCAAGGCAATCTCCAGATTGATGATGAGTTTAACAAACTCGTTCTTCTGAAGCTATGGGGTGACTAGGGTATTCAGACAACCCTGTCAAATATTTGGACCTTAAATCAGTTAAAACTCGCAAGAACACACTCTGATTTGTAAATTGTCAAACAAAAATAGTGCTCAAGGTTTAGACCACTCTCAGGTCTACCTTTTAATCTCTCACAAGGCTCCTTGGTCATAAACAGACGTCATATAGTCTGATTTATAAAAAGTGAAGCCCTAACACTGAGTTTGGAAGATTTTCTAGCACAATTAGGATTCCGACACGCCACAGTCGCCAGAGTGTCAAAGGAAATATCTACACAATTAAAGCCAGCCGATTTACAGCAGATTTACAGCTAATATCTACACATTTAATACCAACAGATTTACAGCTTTGACAGTTAGGATTATATAGATTTATTCCTTCATTAATTAGGATATACTAGCTGTATGGTATATTTAGATAGATGTATATATGATAGGGGTTGAAGATCAGCTTGTATTTCTTTCCAAAGATAGCTTGTAAATCGTCCATATAATGGGAGATTGTCAATGAAGAAAAGCAGACTTTTTCAAAAAGACTCTAAACTGTCATGGTATTAGAGCTACAGCTCTAAATTGCCATTTGTCTCGTGCTCTCGTGTTTCTTAGTCTCGGTTATTCTTGTTCAAATTCTCTTGACCTCATGTCTTCGGATAAGTCTGATGTTTCTTTGATTCGTTTCAATGGCAAGAATTACTCTGCTTGGGCATTTCATTTCAGGATTTTCGTCACAGGTAAGGAGCTGTGGGGACATGTTGATGGAAGTAACCCAACTCCTGACAAAAACAAAGACAAAGACCAACACGCCAAGTGAGAAGTCAAGGACGCACAAGTTATGGCATGGATTTTAGGATCTGTCGAACCCAACATCATCTTGAACCTTCGATCTTCTCAGACTGCAGCTCAGATGTGGACTTACTTGAAGAAGGTCTATAGTCAACAAAACACTGCTCGTCGGTTCCAGCTTAAACATGAATTGGCCACTCTTCAACGGGATAGTCTTTCCATCTCTGATTTTTACTCTAGATTCACTAATCTTTGGGCTGAATACACTAATATAGTTTATGCTGGCTTACCATCCGAAGGTCTTAGTTTTGTTCAATCTGTCCATGAAACTACTCAAAGGGATCAATTTCTAATGAAACTGAGACCTGAATTTGAAGGCGCCAGATCCAATCTTATGAACCGTGAATCTGTCCCCTCCTTGGATACATGCCTCAATGATCTTCTTCGCGAGGAACAGTGCCTTCTCACTCAAACCACCATGGAACAACATCGTTCTACATCTATTCCTGTGGCCTATGCAGCACAAGGTAGACCACGAAGCTGGGATATGAGCACTGTTCAGTGCTTCTGTTGCAAGGGATTTGGCCATTATGCTGCAAATTGTCCCCGAAAATTCTGCAACTACTGCAAAAAGGATGGCCATATCATCAAGGAATGCCCTACTCGACCCCCTAAGAAATCGGAGGCAGCATATACTGTCTCAGTTGGCTCTTCTAGTGCGAGTAATACAACACTAAGTGCTCCTGCTCCTGCTCCGGCTTCTGTCCAACCCGTGACCCCTGACATGGTTCAACAAATGATCATTTCTGCATTTTCAGCTTTAGGACTCTCAGGTAAACCCTTCTCTACATCATCTCCTTGGTACTTTGATTCTGGGGCTTCCCATCATATGACAAACAGTGCTGATTCTCTTACCAATGTAAACAAATATGTTGGGAATCTCAAAATTCATACTGCTAATGGCAATCATTTACCTATCACGGCCACAGGTGATGTTTCTCCCTCTCTCACTGATGTCTTCGTATCTCCCGGTCTTACCACCAATCTTGTGTTTGTCGGTCAGTTGGTTGATAATGATTGTAAAGTAGAATTTTCTAAATCTGGTTGTGTTGTGCAGGATCAACAGTCAGGGCGGATGATCGCAAGGGGGCCTAAAGTGGGACGTCTTTTTCCTCTTCAATTTCCTTTGTCTCCTGTTTCTTTGCCTTTTGTCGCTTGTAATTCTGCTCATGTTGATTACCGAGCGTGGCACAAACGTCTCGGACATCCAAACTCTAATGTACTTCATGCTTTACTGAAATCTGGTTTTCTTGGAAATAAAGAATCACCATCTCTTAGTGCTGTTCAATTTGATTGCAATTCATGCAGACTTGGCAAAAGTAAAACTCTGCCCTTTCCTATTCACACACCGCATATAGTCAAACCTTTCGATCTGATACATAGTGATGTGTGGGGTATGGCACCAGGCACGTCGCATGCTAATTATAAATACTTTGTCACTTTTATTGACGACTATAGTCGTTTCACATGAATTTATTTCCTTCATTCCAAAGACGAAGTATTTTCTGTTTTTAAGATTTTTCATGCATATATTCAGACACAATTTTGGGCCAATATCAAAATCCTTCGTTCTGACAATGGGGGTGAGTATATGTCTCATTTGTTTCAGGACTTCCTACAGAACCATGGCATCATCTCTCAACGGTCTTGCCTTCGACACCTCAACAAAATGGGGTGGCTGAAAGGAAGAACCGTCACCTTCTTGATGTGGTTCGCACTCTTCTGTTAGAATCCTCCACGCCCTCTCGATTTTGGTGTGAAGCTCTTTCCACTGCTGTCCATCTCATCAACAGATTGCCTTCTCCCACATTGAACCATGACTCTCCTTTCACCAGGTTATTTGGTCACCCTCCAACTTATTCTAACCTTCGTACCTTTGGTTATGTCTGTTATGTTCATCTTCCTGCACAAGAACGCACAAAACTCACGGCTCAATCAATTAAATGTGCTTTTCTAGGATATTCAGTACACCAGAAAGGCTTTCTTTGCTGTGATCCAAATCTGCGTCGCATTCGAGTTTCTAGAAATGTGATCTTTCTAGAAAATCAGTATTTCTTTTCCACCCATCAGAATCCCGTTTCTCCTTCATTTTCTGTTTTGCCTATGTTTACTAACTCTACTGCAGATTCAGTCCCTTCTAAGCCTCTCCTAGTGTATCAACGACGCTCCACCACTACTTCCCACCAGCCTTCAGCACCTCCCGAGCCCCCTCAAGCTTCTTCCCCGACCGCTGCTCCTGTTTCAGCACCTGCACCTCCCTCTCTCAGACATAGTACTCGGGTTCATAGACCCCCAGATAGGTTTGGTTTCCATTCTCCTTCATCCTTCACAGTCACCTTGTCTTCTATTTCTCTTCCTTCGTCTTATAAACAGGCAATGGAGCATGAGTGTTGGCGGAAAGCTATTGAAAACGAACTTCTCGCACTTGAAGAAAACCAAACCTGGGATGTTGTTCCATGTCCCTCCTCCGTGAAACCTCTTGGCAGTAAGTTCTTGTTTTCTATCAAGCTTCGTTCCGATGGGTCCATAGACCGTTACAAGGCTCGATTAGTGGCACTCGGCAACAAACAAGAATATGGTCTCGACTATGATGAGACCTTCGCACCAGTCGCCAAAATGACCACTGTCCGAACTATACTCGCCCTTGTTGCATCCCAATCCTGGCCCTTACGTCAAATAGATGTCAAGAACGCATTCCTCCACGGTGATCTCAAGGAAGACGTTTTCTTGAAACTTCCATCTGGTATGCCCACTTCCTCATCTAATGATGTTTGCAAACTAAAACGTTCTTTGTATGGTTTGAAGCAGGCACCACGAGTATGGTTTGAGAAGTTTCGATCCACTTTGCTTGGTTTTTCTTTCACCTAAAGTCAGTATGACTCCTCCCTTTTTTTACAAAGGACATCCACAGATATCGTCGTCCTCCTTGTTTATGTGGACGATATCGTCATCATTGGCTCTGACTTGGCGGGAATCTCTGCGGTTCAGACTTTGTTGCATTCTACATTCCACATGAAAGACCTTGGCAAGCTCACCTATTTCTTGGGTTTAGAGGTGCATCATCAGTCTCACGGTCTCTTCTTGCATCAGCACAAGTATAGTCAGGATCTGGTTCAGTTAGCCGGTCTCACCGGCGCTACTTCGGTTGACACCCCCATGAAACTTAATGTGAAATATCGTCGTGACGAAGGGGAGTTTTTTGAAGATCCTACTCTCTATCGGAAGTTGGTTGGTAGTCTTATCTATCTAACCATTACCCGACCGGACATCTCTTATGTTGTTCATACTGTCAGCAAATTCATGCAAGCACCGAGGCATCTCCATCTCTCTGCAGTCCGTCGCATCATTCGCTATGTTCTTGGGACACCTAATCGTGACTTATTCTTTCCTACCGGTTCTTCACTTCAGCTACAAGCCTATAGTGACGCTGACTGGGCCGGTTGCCCAGACACCAGGAAATCTACTACCGGCTGGTGTATGTTTCTTGGTGATGCCCTTATCTCTTGGAAATGCAAGAAGCACGACCACGTCTCCAAATCATCTACTGAGGCCGAGTACCGAGCCATGTCTGCTGCATGCTCCGAGATCATTTAGCTGCGTGGTCTCCTCACAGAGCTCGATTTCCGTCCCAATCATCCTACACCACTCCATGCTGACAACACTAGTGCCATCCAAATTGCCGCCAACCCCGTCTATCACGAACGCACCAAACACATCGAGGTTGACTGTCACTCAATCAAGGAAGCCTATGATCATCAGGTCATCACTCTTCCACATATCTCCACTACTTTGCAGATTGCCGATATCTTCACGAAATCCATGCCACGTCAGCGCCATCATTTTCTCGTTGGCAAATTGATGCTTGTCGATTTACCAGCATCAATTTGAGGGGGGATGTCAAAGGAAATATCTACACAATTAAAGCCAACCGATTTACAACAGATTTACAACTTTGACATTTAGGATTATATAGATTTATTCCTTCATTAATTAGGATATACTAGCTGTATGGTATATTTAAATAGATGTATATATGATAGGGGCTGAAGATCAGCTTGTATTTCTTTCCAAAGATAGCTTATAAATCGTCCATATAATGGGAGATTGTCAATGAAGAAAGGCAGACTTTTTCAAAAAGACTCTAAACTGTCACAGAGCGCATGCCTTCTCGCTCGAGCGCGCCTGACGCCACTCAAGCCTCAAGTGAGTAGGAATAGTTCATTAGATCCTAATATTGTAAGCCTCCCTCAAGCAAATAGCCCACGTGAAACGAGCGCCAGCTACTCCAAAGAAAATGAACTTGGTCTAAATGACCTCAATCAAGCTCCCTAAGATATTGGTTGAATGTGGCCAATACTTAAGCCTTGAATTGCATTTAAAAAGTTAAGTATACATCACCTAAATTAAGTCTTAAAAACATTTTCCAATTAAGATCATGGTCAACTAAGGTACTAGGTTCACTTACCAAACCTAACTGAGGTGTGATAGTCATGAGTTTGGCTTGAACGTCTTCATATATCTTCAATTCATTCTTCAAGTAATCTCAAGTCAACCAGCTTGATCTTCTTCAATGTTCAAACATTAGACATCAATCTCAACCAATTTGATTCATGTGACTCATTAAATTATGTCAATTACAAAAATTCCCTTACAAATTGTATTTGAAAAAAAACATTGGGTTAGTTTTAAGAATGCAAAGCAATATACTACAGATCAATAAAGATTGAGGCCCTGTGTGCCTAACACGTGTCCAATACTTGTTAAATATGTTGTTGGTAATGCGGAGAGAATTAGGATTTGGAAGGATTATTGGGGGGTGAATCTGGTGATTTCCTTTTGCATTCATGTTCCCTCATCTTTATCGTTTGTCTAGAATTCCTAATTCACCTATAACTTGCATGACATCTTTTTCATCCCCAATTTGTTGGAACTTAGATTTCTTTTGGAGTTTGAATGAAAGAGAAGTTTTTGGCATCTTAAAATGTCATTTCTTTTGGGATTCTTAATAATCTTGTGTTGAATCATTCTTCGTTGGATCTTAGAATATGGGCACTTCTTCACTGGGGAGTTTTCTTGAAAGTATCTTTCTGAATTTCACATTGGTAAGCGGAGTTTCCCAATTTTCCAACCTTTAAATATAATATGGAAGTGTAAGGCCCCTTTAAAGCTTCAAGTATTTGCATGGTTACTTGCACATATGAAACTCAACAAAAATGATTTGCTCCAAAAGAGAAGACCATCTTATTCCCTATATCCACAATGGTGTATTCTTTGTGAGATGGGGATGAATTTATGGACCATTAATTTTTACATTGTCCCTCTATTTTTAATTTATGGAGCAATTTTAGATAACTTTTGGGCTCTCTTGGTGATTCCTACAAATCGTTAGTCGATCTTGGTTATTGATTCTAAGGGCTTTGTTATAAGTAACAAAGCAAAGACTCTATGAAGCAGTGAGATTATGGTATTAGGTTGGTGAGTCCGGTAAACACAGGATGAGTTTTGACAAGAGTGACTCCATGGGAAAATTTGGGGGATAAAATCATTCATGCATCACTTAGGGCTTCCACGTCGAAAGAATTCGAAGGATTCCACTTTTCTTTTTTCAAAATCATTAAACAAGTAAGATGGAACCTTTACATTTATTTGTCTTCTTCTACTTTGTCTTTTTTTTATATGCTATGAGTCTCATTTTTATTTTCGATTTTATTTTTATGTTGTATTATTGGAGGACGACTCCTCTCATCTACTCATAACTTTTATCATTAGTATTATTTTCTCATTTCTTATCCAAAAAACAGAAACAGATATACATTACTATCTCTTTTTTTTTTACAACTTTATTAATACTTTCTCCATTTATTACAGTTTTTTGATTGGTTAGCAACCATGAATACTCCAGCTAAAAGCTACTACTATGGTCAAAGTATGGCAAATCCCAGCATGATTTACAAAGACCAAATTTATACTTGGGAAACAAAAGCAATGTTGCAATACTACATGGAAGCAACATAACTAATTTCATTCTGATTGGGTATATGCCTTGCTTCTAAAAAAAAGCAAGAAGAAAAACTACATAGTATGTTTTCTAAATTTTAACAATTAAAACTCAAATAAAATATGAAACTAAAGATACAAATGACTTCCAACTCAAAACCCACAAACAAAGGTGACAATGTGTACTCGAAGTTAAGAATCCACAGAAATAATCAAGTTTCACTAGGGATGAAAGAGACGAGGGAGAAGGTAATAGCAAGCATTCCCAAACTTAAGCATCCATGCAATTTTCAACACCATAAACCAAATCAAACCAACCGTTTGTCCCATTATTGGTGGTCAGCTTCATGAATTCATTTCCACCATTTGGGTTATGGGCTAATAGGTGGGATGCTATAAGGGGTTGAAAAGGGACCTTCTGAAGTCCTTGGAAGTTCATTTCTCAGGGGTTACCTAACTTTTCTCAGAGAGTAAGTTTCAAGGTGAGGGATGAGTCTAGGGTTCATTTTTAAGAGGATATTAAGGATATTTGGAGGGGAGTCCTTGACTTTATCATATCTCTTATTCTCACACGAAATGCATTGTATCTTTTGTCACGTCTTACTCTTTTTCGGTGTCTTGGGATTTGGCTTCAGCAGATATCTTAATGATTGGGAAAATTCGGAGTTGTTACTTCTTAGTATGCTCAATAAGTCTTTGTATTAGAATTCTTTGGATAAAAGAGTTGGGATTAGTGATCCCTCGGGTGTCTTCTATTGTAAATCTTACTTCAAATCATTAATTGATGATTTACCTCAACCATTATTTCATCCATCCTCAAGATTTGGAATTTCAATGTTCCTCTAAAAGTACAAGTTTTTGCATGGCTAATCATTCATGGTAAGATTAATACTAGTGATTTTCTTCAAAGAAAACGATCTTAAACATGTCTTTCACCTCAATGGTTTGTGATGTTTAGAGAGGATAGTGAGAGTGTGGATCATCTATTCTTCCATTGCCCCGTGGCTTTATCACTGTGGAATAAATTGTTTGAGTCAGTTGGTCTTTGTTCGGTGATTTTGAGATCTATATTATCTATGATTTGTTTGGACTTTATGGGTTTCAGAGGAAGTGGAACAGGGAAGACTCTTTGGCATTACGCCTTTTTTGTAACAATTTGGGTCCTACGGGCGAAAAGAAATGCAAGAATATTTGAAGACAATTTGGAGGATGTTGAGGGTTTATGGGACTATCTTTATTTCTTAGCTTCCTTTTGGGCATCCATGACAAAAGAATTTGATAATATTCCATTATTTAGTATCATGGCGAGTTGGAAGGCATCTAGTGGACTGTAACATGGATCCAATTGTCAAGCCTTTTGCTTTTTACTTTATGTTCTACGAATCATTAGGTTGGATGATTTGTCCACTTTTGTTGATTCTTGTATCACTGTTTTTATTTCTTTTATTACTAAAATTGTAGTTGCTTATCGAAGCATTCGTTTTCACCATTGTACCCTATCAAGGTTGTATATATAACACTCGGTTTAGTCCCCATTAAAAGAGGGCTGGGAGTATCTAATTAAGTGTAAACCTAACATTTGACATTATTTGCACAAAATAGGTGTCCTCAGATTAATAACCACAACCTGAAGGTGATCGTGTTGAATTCTAACGGTCCATCAGTCTTACCATCTCAATCTATTTATTTTCAACTTACCTCTAATGGGTTCTCTACTCTACTCTTATCTTATTGTCGTATTCCTTTCTAACTTTATTTTTACTGGTCTTACCACTAATCCATTTTAACATCTTTATCTCAGTTACACTCATTTTGTTAATATATTTTTTTCTTAGTTAACCTACATTCTTTTTCGTAAAGCAACGTTGATTTTTTAGTCATCCTACATAATATCTTCATTTTCAATGCCATAAAGAAAAATCCAACACCATGTTAGCAAAAGTTTGGCAAAACATTAAAATCACATTTACTGTGATACAGTATGTCCATTGCCGGCAAATGACTCGTCAGTTGACTTACTTTTCTCGTCAATGCCTTATCTAACTCTTGACACAGCAATGCCACTCACTTGGGACAATCAATGGTTGGATGAACTTTATCAACGTCAAACATGAATAAGGCAATTCTAGGACTAAGAATCAAAGTCCAAAAATAAAAAATTGAAGAAAAAAAAACAGTTCAATGCACAAGGCTCCTCCCACTATAGGGTTCAGGGGGTCATATGTATGCAGCCTTATTCCGCATGCGAAATGGTTATTTCCATGAATCAAATCCCATAGATATATGGCTAAAATAATCATTGATACGAGAGCCGCTTTTCAATAATTACTGACTTTGTATTTAACCCATGCACCATCCAAACAGTTATACATGAAGAAAATTCTTCTCTCTCTCTCTCTCAAGTTGTACACTTTTTATATGTATGGGCACTCATACAAAAAAACTTCAATAATAATAGTACTAATAATAAGCGCTAAAAAAGGAGTCTTATTGTAGTTTTAGTGAAGTGGAAGGGAGACATTATAAATGAACTAGAAAACTTTGAATATCTTTTATGGTCATACAATAACTAACACTACATTCATAGTATCCATCAGCAATATCTTATCAAATTTTCTCCAATTCCTTTACAAATCTGTGTATCACACCAAAGACTTTCTGACATATTTCCAAGTTGTTCGATAATCCAAATAATCTCACATTCTAAATTTCTTAGCATGCCAAATAATTTTTGAATTCTGAATTTGCCTACAAGTCCAGGTAGTTAGAAACAGCGAGACCATCTCCAAAGCAGACCTAATACCTTACCCAAATTTGAGTAAAAAATAGGTAAAAAGCTTGATTTGATACAAAGCACTTCAAATGGAGAAACTCAAAATTAAAAGTGGACAAACCCAAATTTAAATGAGGATAAACCCAAATTTAAAAGAGGATAGAATATCACCATTAGATCTTTAAAGGAGAATGAAATCTAACCATTGGTGATTTAAGTAAAGGTTTGAGTCTCCCTTAATTTGGGTAAAAATTTGAGTCTCCATTGATTTAGTATATGTTTGGGTATAGCATTGGAGAAAATTTTTAGAAATTTTTTACTCAAATTTAAATTTGGATTTAAAAAGGGTAAGGGTAAGAAATGCTCTAAAAAGGAGATAGAAAAGAGGGTAGTTCGTACCCTACAAGTAAGGATTAAAATTTCGTTTCGAAATTGTCGATACAGCCAAAATATTTTCATTTCCAAGAACGCCGAAACGAATCATTAATGGAATCAAAATTCTAATACTTCGAGGTGTTTCATAATGTTTCGATGCTTTTACACAATTGTTTCGAAATTGTTCAAGGTGTTTCAAGATGCTTTGGTATATTTCGATCAATATTTTGGAAAAATATTTCTCAAATTTTTTATTCGTTTTCATTTTGTTTTCAAAACATTTTCATTTCCTAGGTGACCGAAACATTCCAATGAAATGAAATTTTGATCCTTGCCTAAAACCTAAAAGTCAAGCATCCATGCAGGTTTCTGTACAGTGGAAAACAGGAAGATGAAACTACTGCATGTTTTAAAAGTTCCATCTGTAAGTTCTTCAACTTGCATGTGGGCTTAAGCATTATAATAACAAAATACTCAGTTAATGCCTACTTGCACTGTTTATACATATTAATCAGAACCACAATGACTGGAGGAGGCCTTTGGTTGAGAATTACCAGATTAAGTACCAGATTTTAGGTAATGGATCTAATCCTCTGCTCCATCGTATTTCAGCTATTGGAGCTATGTAAATAGCAGATTCCTTTTGCGTGTAGACCACAAACCTAGATTAAACGCATCTTCACACACTGACCTGTAGAATTACAACACCCCCACCCCCCCCCCTCTCTCTTTTTCCCCCTTGCATCAGTCTGGGAACCCAGATTTATGGCTGGCCACAATCATGAGCCAAAGAAATTTCTCAGATGTCGATCAAGTCAAATAGAAGGTTTCCCAGTAGTTCAATCTTCTAGTTCTTTAGACTAAAGTACTGGCAGAAAAGGATTCTACTACCAGTTCGTTCGTGTTTGTGTTTCTCCCGGAAGTCACATTAATTGCTGCTTCAGATGGCCCAAAACGCAAAACAGACAAACATCTCCAAGAACAATGGGGGCTCATTTGATTGCCATATTTTGGAGTGGATTAAGGAGTCACAACGAACTAACAGTCCCTAGTCCAAACTTATACTACATATGGTTAACAACCGTACCATTGAGCCATTTCCAATACCAAGAGGATAGGGGGTATAGCAATACTGCTCAACTGTATTAGGTTGTAATACACTATTTTGCCCACAAAATAAATAAAACCCACTGATTTTAATTTAAAAAATAATTATAAGCCTCGAAAAAAGGCTCGTGACCCACAAGATGGCCTAAAGACGGCCAGTATTATCAAACTATAAGATGTAATATTGGATTGATTGGTCGGACAGACTCCGCCATGTGCCGCATTGCGATAGTCTCAAAGCCCAGCTGGTAAGATATATGGAATCAAATACAAACCCCATGTTGAGGTATTCCTTTGGCATTGGTTAACTAGTGGGGAACCCGCTCAAAGTTGAAAGACCATAGAAATCATGCAATAAATCAAAAAAGCTTTATTTATTAGGAGAACAACAGGCTGGAAAGATTATTAACAATCTCTAATCTAATTTAGAACTTGCCTAGAATCTTAATTACCTCTTAAGTTTTACTTATGTTTTTGAAGGTGTTAATGATATGTGTTTCAGTAATTGTCTTCATACTGTAAAAGTTGGCAGCAATATTAGACTTTTCCCATGTGGACTTACAAAGGTAATTTAGGTTATTTTTAAGAGTTTGTAGTTTCAAACAAAGTGTTTGCCTTCTAGACTTACTTGGTCTCCTAGTCATAACTTTGTATGGGTATGTGGTGTAGCAGTTCTCTTTTAGTATCAAAGAACAAAGAACTATAACAGCCTAGGCCTGAATGCTATGCTTCTGCCCCTTCTATTTGTTTCTTCTTCATAATTCTCAGCAGTTATTCGTCTAATTCAGATTCGACTCTCTGATTTCCAGCCCAAAACGCCCTATTTCATCAAGTTCAATCACTTCCTTCAGCCCAGAATCAATGCCAAGAGCCCAAAACTCAGCTACAGCAAGCACATACTGTTCCAGTGTACCAACCACTGTATCAGAATATCCAATGAAACAGCCACAAGAACCCTCATCTGTGCATGAGCCTTGACCTCTTCTCATAAATGTGATTTATTTACGAATAACTTTAAATGATTATTTTTTATTGCTTTTTGTACCATCCCAAGGGAGCATTTCCCTCATTTCAATGAGCAACCTACAGAAATCTGCTTCAGGACATAAACACCACCATTTCAACCACTTAACGAATTGTAGAAGCAATGATCATACCCAACCATTTCAATTGGATGTTACAACATAGAAGCAATCATCTTATCAGTTCACTCTGCACTCTCATGCCTAAAATTACATGTAATTGGGTAGGGAACAAAATAAGGGCCTGAGGTTATTACACAGCTTGGTCCTGATTAAAAGAGTGTGTTGGGAGGGATATACTGGGTACAGACTTCAGCATTATCTGCATAAAGCAACTGCCCTCATATTCGAACCCTTTGGAAAGTTAGCTCAGGCATTTTACCAGTGCATTAGACAATGACCCCCTCAACAAATTTGAGAAATGTCAAATTGATTTAGTAACAAAATGAAAGTGCTCAATCCGAAGGGAATATATGTTGTATACACCACAATTGATTCTACCATAGGGTCTCAAAGCAAAATGAACCAAGAGTCATAATGACAAAAATACAGTACAACACCCTGTTGGGGCCTTAGAGGGATGGGAAAGAGAGCAACATATACTTCAATTTGCAAACAAACGCACCAGTTTAAAATTTGAAGTATTACCTTATTAGATAGTCTGGATGAAGAATAAGGCACATATGGTATTCTGACACTGCTCCAGTGGTTGTTTCTAGCCCACTTGATCACTGACAAGTTCCTCCCAAAGCAATAAAGGCTCCGGTAAAAGGTATGAATTTGAGGGCATGTAAAATTAAAGCATGCCATGAATTCATGCCACCTTGTCTTAAAATTAGCCTCTTATTTCCATCACTACATAATTCAGAATAATCCTCGAAATTTTCTCAATGACCTGAAATTCTGAATTAGTGCAAATTAATACAGTTGATAAATTAAATCAAATGTATATAAATGGAAGATTGTATATAAATGCATACACAACAGCAGCACAAAACTCTAAATACATACACAAATACATAATTACAAAAAATCTCCTCAAGCTTAGGGTCACTTCCACATCTCCCCATTGAACTTTTAAGGGTTTTGCTTATCCTCCTCCTAACTTTATTTTTTATAGGAAACAAAACTCTTGTATTGATTTGAAGTTAATATGTCAAAGAGTTAATAGGATGGAAATGGACAAGATGTCCAACAATGAAATGAAAAAATAAAAATATACACTCAACACTAGAATAAATAAATAAAAATTAAGGGCACATGAGGCTTTCCAATCCACCAATATACAAAATAGCGGCACATCATCAAAATCCCTAGAGACGGAAGCCCACAACGATGTCAAGAAATAAATTTGATCTAATAAACCCTCGTTACATAATATCTTTGAGTTCCTCTCCAACCAAATTACCCATATTATGGCAAAAATTGCACAATGTAAAGGGTCGCCCCTTTCCCATGTTTTCCAAATCCTTCAAATTCCTAGACTAGCATTAAAGAAAAAGTTTAAGGTATCACCCATTGCAATCCCACTAATTGAAATAACTTGGACCACAAAAATATAGTAATAGGGCAATTAATAAATGGTGATCAATACTCTCACTATCACAAGCACACATCACACACTATTGTGGAGAAATGTACATAAATGGTCTTCTTCTCTACATCAAATCATTTTTATTAATCATACCATGAGCTATAATCCATGCACAAACTAGCATCTTATTAGGCACTTTAGCCTTCCAAATCATCACACACAGAGGAAACACATGATACAAAGGATCATCAATCAACTTATCAAAAAAAATATTTGTATTAAAAAAAACCCTCAAAGACTCAAGAATCCACTTTCTTTTATCACTTAATTCATGACACAACTTGATGTCATTAAGCAAGGAAATAAGTGATACAAATTCTATAGTATCTCTATCATCAAGATGCCTACGTAACCCAAAATCCCAAGTGATTGATTGATGAGAGTAATGACACATCGATGTAATAGAACACCCATTAAAACGAGAAACCTGATAAAGATATGGGAACAAACCCAAAAAAGATAATGACCCAACCCAAATATCCTCTCATAACTGAATTCTCTCCCTTTTCCCCACAATGAATGTAACAGTTTGAGAAAATCCTGAAAGTTCCTAAAAAATAAATTTCCATGGGCAAAGATAAGATCCCCCATTAGCATCCCATCAATTGGCTTGTAACTCACATTTGTTCTTAACAACCAAATACCATAGTAATTTTTGTTCCATTGGAAATCTCCAGAGCCATTTACCAACTAGAGCTATATTTCTTGCCTTCACATCCCCAACCGAAAGACCCCTTTTGCTTTTGTTCTTGACACTACCTCCCAATTTATCAAATGATTTTTTTTCCCTTCCTCACTTCCTTTCACCAAAAATCTCTCATTATTTTCTCTAATCTCATTGCAATCTTCCCCTGCATTTTCAAGAGAGAGAAAATAAGTTGATATACGAGCCAAAATTGATTAAACCAACGTTAATCTATCCCCTCTAGAAATATAAGCTCTCTTCCACTCATCTAATCATTTTCCCACTTTTTCCATAACTAGATCCCAAAAAGCTAAGGACAAAAGATTCCCCCTCTGGGAAGACCTAAATACTTTAACGGCCACTGTCCCACACTATAACCCTGGTGGAACAGAAATCTCAAGAATCATTGACAACGCATATGTATCGAATACAAAAAAAAAATTCTTTAAAAACCTACAAGGCAGAATTAGGATTTACCAGATCGCTCTGAATTGATCTCGTCTCAGCACGAACTCAGAAACTAAAGACAGACACATAAAGCAGTTCGCTAAATCTCACGATCTTCTATCGTATATTCCCCAACGCCAAAAATCCGGATACAGTATGGGCTGCAAGAACTTCCGAACTTCTCTCTCTCAAAGAAGTCTAGACGTCTATGTATAGGCTACGACAGAAACCGTAAGGAGAAATAAGAGTTGGACTTCCAATGGGCCTAGGATTCCTATGTTCAACCCAGAACAAACATCCTACAATCCATTAATAATAAGTTAGTCCACTAAAAACTTATTATTGATCTCCTGAGCCTTATCTCAAAATTATGTTTCGAGCTCCTTATTATTATATGCTTAATAATCTCCCCGCGTTTAAAATTACAGATGTCCATAAATTAAAAAAACTACTGATAATTATATTTAATTGACTTTTTTTATTCCTTGAGACCTTACCACTCAACTTATTTGTCATGTCAGATAATAAAATTTACCTGCAGGGTTTGACATGGACAAAACTTATGAGTTTCTTCAAAAGAACATCATCAACCCATTTAAATATCAGGACGTGGTTTCTTTTAATAATTAATCTCCACCATACAAATAATATCGTCTCTCAATTCACCGAACTTATTTACTTCATATGAACCTTACTCTTTGATAAATTAAAGTGACAATCATTATATGCACGTGGCGATTAAATATCTCGAAATTAAGAGTATAAGCAATCATAATAATCATGAGGTATTTATTATCTTATTGAATCAATAAAATATAATAACCTCAACATGGGCCTGTTCAACACACAAAGTGTACTAATGCAATAATCTGGGACATCAAACAGTCTCTTATAGTCAAGACAAACTATACCAAAATATTACACTACAATCATACTGATGGCATGTCCAATTCCATCTAGGATTATGAACCTATATTCATATTATACAAGAATCCGATAATCTGGTGTTCTGTGCATAAGCCGAACTTTACACACTAAATTATCTACAATGTAAAATATAAGACATACATGCATACCATATATCAAATATAATACAAACATTTTGCCTACATAGATTCTCAATAAAATGAAAAAATAAACTTTTATTAATTAATAAAACGAGTTTCACTACAAAAAGTAAACTTTTAGTATACAACTCTATCTAACCCAACATCCCAACTAGTCTAAAAATTTTATCATGAGAGGAATTTACACCTACAATCACACTTTTCTCCTTGTTAACCCTTAAACATGATACCCTTCCAAACACCTCCATTATATTTTTCAAGTTAGAAAAATTTTCCTCATTTCCCCTTAAAAAAAAATAGTATCATCAGCAAATTGCAAACGTGTTAGAGGGATTCTATCCCTTCCAATAACAAAGCATTCCACAATATCATATTTCTCTACTCTTCTAATTAACCTACTCAAATAGTCAGCACCTAAAGTAAAGAGAAAAGGGGATAAAGAATCACCTTGTCTCAATTACAGAATATGAGAAAATATTAAAATGCCCTCCAAGGCTACAATCAGGAAACTTCTCCCAACTAGCACCACTCTTGCCCACCAGCAACATCTTGCTATTCTCCTCCCCTAAATGGACACCCAGAAACTCAACGAACCCATAAGAAGCTTTCCACCTACTACGACCACCACCATTTTGCCACAATCCAAAAACAAACACACAAACTGCCACAATCCTATTCTAATACCTAAAAGTAAACTCAACACAATTACAAACTCCACAATTCAACTCAAGAAGATGAAATTTTGTCCAACACAATTGTACAACGCGAATCGAGTAGCCCCAATTCATGAGGTTGCAAGGCCCACGATGTTCTCCCACCGCAATTTTGAGAACTTTTTAGGTACCCTCGAAATTATGAAAACTACGAATTTTTTTAATACTTGCCCCCATTAAAAGTTTGGAAGAAATTTAGGAATAGTTCTACATTTTAGAAAATAAGTTAGAGCCAATCCTCAATTAAACAATTAGACTTGAACTTCTTATATTTGAAATTTATTCATTATGGATCACATTTTGGATCAATTTTTTTGATTAATTCAACTCAAATAACTTGCTTGTGATAGTTAAATTGTTGAAAATATCTAGGTTCGGGTTTTTTTTAAATGTAACACCCCTACCCAATTTCACTTAGAAAAAAGAACATTTCTTTTACTCTTTCTTTGTAAGACCGCACCCTTCATTCCAACCATGTTTTTCTTGAAAACATATCTCTTTCATTTTATTTTTCCTCTTTTTGACTTACAGGGATACCTCCCCATATCTCTTTTCTCTCCCCCAAGCCCATGGTCCCCATGGAAGACCTCCCCTTTTCCTTTTTATCCCTTCCTTCCACTAGCTCTCCCAAACCATGACTCATTTAACCCATTTTTCCTTGTTTGACATATGAGCCACCCAACTTGTATAGTCACATGAAGATAACTTGAATGGCTGCCGCCTTTTCCTTTATTTTGTTTTCTTAACATTATGTTTGCAACTCTTGAATATTCCACACAACCCACAAATAGCTTGGCAAAGTCCTTTTATTTATAATGATATTTTCTTCCCAAAAATGTTTCAAGGTGTATTACACGCCTCTAATTAAATTGCATCCAGTATTATTTAATCTTTTATTTACACGGACGGGATATTACATTAAAATCTATTTGGCTCAACGATAAAGTATTGAGTGTAACACCTTTTATTTTGGGGCAAAAGTTTTATAATACGTCTTGTGGATAACTTTATAGTATTTTTTTGGTAAGTATTCCTACAGGAATGATATTACAATATAATTAAAGATATATTCAAATGGATACACACCCCAAGTAGAGCAACACGAAGCCTAACTAATGAAAAAATAACTCAACACACCTTAGTCTATTAAAGATATTGTAAATTCTCTCAAAACCTGAGTGAGTGCAAATAATTGTACAGTAGTTATAGATGCATAGAAAAAAAATTGTAAGCCTTTTTTGCTAGCTTTTTTTTTATATAACATATGTGTATTTATTGCACATCCAATTGACATTGTTTTAATGAAACTATATCCATAAAAAATTATAAAGATTTAATCTTATTGTGGAAATAATATTAAATCTTTGAATCTAATTTATTAACGAACTTTAGTACCATGGCCGGCTCAATGGTATATACAAAAAAGCATGGGCTTTAAGGCCTACATATTAAAAAGGCCCCAAATTTTAGAGTTCAATAATGAGATATAGATCAATGATTAAAAGTTAAAACTCATTATAAGTTAGCTTAACAAAAAAACTCCTGCAACTCTCATCATATGATTTCAATTTCAGAAAAATAAAAGGAATTAAGACTCACACATACTGTCATACAGAGAGAGAGAGAACCTGGGATGCGTGTGGCTTGTGGCTTCGAAGAGAAGGCCGCGAGAGAGGCGAGAGTCTCTGGGACTCGAAGAGGAGGAAGCGCTAGGGATCAATCGACTGAGAAGAAGAAGAAAGAGGGGAGAGTCTCTGAGACTCGGAGGAGGAGGATGCGCTAGGAATTTTAGGATTTTTGTGCACAAATTAACGTGTATATATTTTTTTTAAAAATTATACATGTAGGTCGACTCAGGTGGATGGGAATACAAAAATTTTGTAGCTATTTGACGTTCCAACCTAAAAATCCAAAAATCCTTTCATTAGCCTGCTGATTTTTACGGAAGTCAATCAATCAAGTTGGGTAGGGTCGAAATTGGTCGGGTATTGAAAAATTTGAACACCCCTACTTAAAAGATTAAGTCAACAAAAAAAAAATTAAAATTTAAGTTGACAAGTGTAGTCCACTTCACACATACATATATTTAAATGACAGAGAAAAAAGGTTAAGACTTAGATAAAAAAATATAATAAGTATATCTCTCCAATAAATAAAAATAAATCAAACACATTTTCCATTTTTCTCAACCTTGATTTTGTTCCCATTTAAATATAAAAACACCAACCAATTAAATTGTTTATTTTCATAAAGGATCCACAATAAAAAGTAATTAATATCAAAAAAAAAATTCAATAAAGTTATTATCATAAAAAATAAAACACAATAAAATAGTAGGTGAACGTTGCATACATAAATAAGTTAAAGATCATAAAAAAATAGTAAAATAATTCAATAACAAGGAATTATAAATGTATATTGATAGTCGATCATGTAATACCACAATTTTTATAAATAACATACAAAACAAATAAAAAGAACATAAAAACAATAATGAAACAATAGATTATATCCCAAAAAGTTCGAGTCAAATAAGAGATAAGAAAGATAAACAGATGTGCAAATTTGTTTGCTAAAAAATGTGTACTTAGTCAAGATGATGTATATACATTTACAATTCCTATGAATTATACTATTAAAAAGTTGTACGCAGATAGTATATGTATTAAATAACACATATGTAATGTTTAATATAATTTAGATGCTTAAATTACTAAAAAAAAATTATGTGACACCACGTTGTAATATTTAAACATATTTATTATAACAGTACATTTTAACGGTCTACACATAATTTGACAAATTAAAAAAATACATAAAATATAGAATAACACATATATTACATTTAATCATTACGTATCATCTAGTAATCAATTTGTCTTACTTAATCGATTTCATGGACAAAGACTTGATAGTGAGGGACGAGTAGAGACTATAATTGTTGCGAGATGCGCAAACACTTCGATCATTTGGGATGGAAGGAGCCACAACAGGGCCGACCCTGGGTCCCAACTATTAAAATAGTCACTTAGAGCCCCAAAAATTTATGGTCCCAATTTAATTTTCAGCATTTAGTTCAACTTTGTGTTATGAGGCCCTTTTGAATGAACAAGATTAAAGGTCCAATATATTTCACAAGTTTATTTGAAGTCTTATAAATAAAAATTTTTAAAATGTAACAAATTCACAAGTCTACGCAAACCTTGTAGAAAGTCCTAAAATATAACAAATCCTTCTAAAAAAAATATAAAAAAAAAACGACTTCTAGGTTTAAAAGTTGCAATCTTTTTTTATTTTTTTCACTATTTTTTCCTTGACTCTCACCCGCCTCTCTTCA
This sequence comes from Ilex aquifolium, assembly GCA_951799425.1. Classification (NCBI taxonomy): domain Eukaryota; kingdom Viridiplantae; phylum Streptophyta; class Magnoliopsida; order Aquifoliales; family Aquifoliaceae; genus Ilex; species Ilex aquifolium. Next base: position 5,894,858 of record OX637401.1, read on the forward strand.
ACTCTTTCTCTCCCTCCCACTTTCATTGTCTTGTTTTGGTTCTTTGTCATTATCTCTAACTTTCTTATTGTCAATTTAAGTCTTCGTTCAATTTATTAATGTGTAACATCCTGACTTTACAATTGCACCTAATTTATTGTTTGATCCCGCCCGATCTCAAAACTCCTAAAAACAAATCATACCGCAACTTTCTATAAAATGTCTAATACTTATTAAAAAATTATTATCTTCTTAAAATATTAAATGAAATCTCATATAAAATTCTTAATTTAGCCCCAATTTGTATTGGCCACCCTTGTTCAGTACGCCCCCACTGTAAAAATACTTTGACTTTGCCCCTGGCTACGTCGAGCCAAACTTCAGCATCCAGATGCAGGAAATGATGAGTACTTTTCAAAATTCATTTTGTTAGTTACCAAGTACATAGAGATAGACATCTTGGTTTTGGCTTTTGCAAAGGAGAAAGGTAGGCTTTAATGAGAGGAGTTGTGTGGTTAAACTGGTTGGTTTTGGCTTTTGCAAAGGAGAAAGGTAGGTTTTAATGAGAAGAGTTGTGTGGTTAAACAGTCAAACCAGCGTGGGTTTTAAAATAACAACCTAGCACGAATGAAATTCAACCTAGGCAACATCATATAGGAAGCAAACTCACCTGCATCAATATAATGACTGCACTTGCACGCTTATATAAGTACAGTACCTAAAGGCGACGTCCGTGGTGAAATGTGGGAGCTTTCTTGCATTGGGGGGAGTGGAATTTACTGCTTTTGGTTAGGGGTGAGGGAGTTGCAACGGGTATGGGGTGGACTGGAGTGGGGAACGGGGAGTTGTAGGAATATGCAGAATTATTTCGGCAAATGACTTTTATACCTCAAAAGTTTTTCATTCTCAATCAAAGCAATTTGCTACATTTTAAGAAAATTGAGTATGAAATTTGTATTAAAAAAACTTAAATTGAGTATTATACAAATAATTGTATTGTAAAAATAGCATAATATGACAAATATAATAAATAAATTTATCAAAAAAGGCAATGAACATTTAGTTTTGGACTATATCATTATTATTTTATTTGATTGAGGGTATAATGTAAATATTTAATTTTTTAAGGTAAGAAATAAGAATAAAGTGAGTGAAGTCATGAGTTATTGTCACGCCCCAATTTCATAATAAGACATTTAAAGAAAAATTCTTTAATTCAAAATATTGAGCTTGCAACCAATTAGAACGAGCAACATATGAGAGCATATTAAATAATACATACACTAAATCAAAACAAACATTCATCATAATCTAACTAGAAATCTGAAAACAATAATTCATCAATCAAAATGATACATCCCAAAAACCTCACACATAATCGAAATCTCATGTCTAACTCCGTCAACCATAAAAATCCATAAATTATTTATGTTAAGAAATTGATTGTAATTAGCTAATTTCGTGAAGTCTTAATGTAAATCTCAACCCAACAGCATAGTCAATATACTTTAAAGATCAAGCTCCGAAAACAAAAATGAACGACGAAACTATAGCTACAAAGCCAAATCAAGAGATCTTCAATGCACCTTCAATGCTTAAGACAAAGGTAATGATCTACACACCCAATAACCCTTGGTTTATTTATAGACTTAGGCTAATTAGGATAATGGAATTGAAATTAAGAATATCCGTGAATGACTCTTAGGTTTTTAAAGAAAGAGATTTTTTAAACCTTAAATGTGTTTTGAAAACGTAGAATGTGACATGTATTGGATATTATTTGAGCAACACCCTTTAGTGCTCAATGGGTCAAGTTTTTGTTGGGTTTCTAGCTTAAAAATCAGTGTGGGATGGCCCTCTGCTCGCTTGCCTTTGGCTAGAGCGGTCTTTAAATACTTAAGAAGACTAAATTAGAGAACCAGTGGAGGTGGCTTTTCATGCCGCTCTTTAACCGGTTGAGTATTCTGGGATATGGCTCCAGCGATCTGCTCCCTAAAGGTCTAGAATGACTTATTTTTCTCTCTAGAAGAGACGGCTTGAGCGGTCTGCTCCTTGGAAGTCTATAATGACTTATTTTTCTCTCTAAAAAAACACCACCCTTTCACAGCTCAAGCAGCCGTCCCAATTCTGAATTTTCTTTGGCTCCGATTAAACTCTATTCTCAAGACCTATATATAAAAAACTATAGCTTTCAGCTAAGGTAAGCCTTTGTGGGCTAGAAAATACCTAATACTTTCTAAAGAGCTTTAAGAATAATCCTAGATCCCCAAGTCCCCAAAGGCCAAGTCATCTTGATTCTTCCAATTCAACTTCACATATTGGAGAAAAATATCTAGCTTGGTGATCTACTATAAATCCACATTGGTGTGTGCATGTCGAGAATCTTGGGTGTGTCCAAGAAGATTGCTAGAGGAGCTTAGATGGTTCATTGCGGTGAGTGCATTCAAGTGAAGCTACTTGAGACTTTGGTCTCGAGACGAGAGATGTCCAACAGAATGAATGTCTAACATGAAAATTAGTTGAGGTATAAGACTCAGGTACTTGTAAATTGACATTGAGTTTAGTGGAGTAGGCTCTAAGTGAACTAGGATCAGCTCACAATTTTTCCCGAGAAGGGTTTCGGCATTAACAAATTGCTTGTGTTGTGGGTGACTTCTATTACTTTAATTTTCATATGCACTTGCAATAGCATACACACACACAATATATTTGATAGAATGATTGTTTAAAGTATCTATTTGACATATTCATCGATTGGACTTTGTGGATTATTGGTGGGATCTAGGGGTGAGTGATTGGATTGATGAATTAATTGATTTCATATATTAATCATCCATTCATTTATATGTTGGTTTTCTCTTGTGGGTAAAAAAGGGATTAAAAGGGCTAATTGATTAATTGGTAATTGTGGTTAATTAGGTTTAAATTGGTGATTATATGAACCTTAATTTTTAATTAATCTATTCAACCCCCTTTAGGTTGTATGTGTGGTTTCTCGTGTATAATTGAGTGGGAAGATCCTTCACGTAAAGTGATGGTTCCCCCTGATTGGTATTAGAACAAGGTTTTTTGTGCCTATTTGACTTAGTTTTTGTTGATTGAAATTCATTATAACTACCGATTGGTTATCAATGGATTCTCATAAAAGAAGAAGGTTTGGTTTAGATGCCACCGTTGTTTGATAGGTCGAATTATACATATTGAAAGGCTTGAATGAGGATTATTCTAAAGTCAATAGACGAACGCGTGTGGTTGTCAGTGTTAGATGGTTAGAGTCATCCTGTCGTCACTACTATCAAGAGTACTGATTCTATTACTGGACCAAAACTCTTAAAAACTTGTTTCAAGATTTAGTACGAGTTTGTAGGAGGGAACTCGAAAGGCTTAAATGCGACATTCGATGCTGTCACACCAAATGAGTTTCGGATGATCTCCACTTGTGAGACTTCCAAAGAGGCATTGAACATCTTAGAGGTTTCCCACAAAGGGATACTCTTAGGGACTGTTTGGTAAAGGGGTATGAGAGGGATTAACAAGATGGGTTTGAGAAAAATAGTCCAAAAGACCCCCAAACCCTATGTTTGGATTAAAAATTAAATCATAGGTTTTCAATCTCGGCCCGTAGTTGGCCTAGATATTAAACATATGATCATGAGTTTCGTCAAACCTAGGGAGGGGGTGGGTTTGAAAAGATAAGTTAAGGATACAAAAGACAATTGTACCCTTAACATGGGTATGAATTGGATTGATCAATGGGCAAAATAGTCATTTATATGATAAATAGTTGTTAATAAATATGATATATCTGTGGGACCTATGTTTGTGTATGTGTTGCATACCAAACATGGGTATGAACTAAATTCAATGTTGAATTTTATCTTTGTAAAGAGGGGTTTGAGTTTGGAAGGGTTTGGGGAAACTAATTCAAACTCTCCCCAAAAATCCATTCAAACAAGCCTTGGATATAATTATTAACAACCATTTGTATCACGCCCCGAATATTTTCTTTTAAAAAAAAAAATTACCTGGACATGATTAAGGAATATAATCACACATCAATTACTTTCCTTTTATTATATTCAACGTGCAATTACATAATCTTCCACTGGTTGGTTAAAATATTATTATATATATATATATATAATTTTTTTTTTGATCAAATATAAAGAGGAGTATTAACAGTCTCTACGTCCATTGCTCCTTTCAGCTTGTCCTTCTGCCTGCCTTCATATTTCTAAAAAATGTTAGATAGGGATGAGCTCACCAGCCCAGTAGGATAACGTTTATCAATGACTACCAAGGTTTTTAAAACAATGCATAATATAATTAAACGGTAAATGCAGGCATAGGGCAAAATAATAAATTAAATAAATAAATTTCAGCACATATCGATCATATCAATCCGTCAATTTTCTGGTCCATTCATGAACTGCCTCCAGAGAAAACTTTGGGGTCTTGCACCCTAGGGAACCCACTACCCTTCTTGCTTTTCTGGAAACACCAATACCGAGAATTATATGGTGCCACTCAGGCTACCACGGCAACCGATATTACTAACCAGTGAACCCAATGACTAGTAGGAATCCTGTGAATCCTTTCAAGGATCACGCATCTACTAACCCTCTGCCCTCGATTATGTGCATTTATAGTAATTTTCCCAAAATCACAAGATAAAATCATATCGTAGTCAGACCCAACAACAAATCAAACATTAAATAATAATAAGAATAATAAAACATTTGTTATGCAATGTGGTTTCATAAGATAATTAGGTTGTGAGTGATTGAGTGTTAATCGATAAAATTGAAATATTTATTACACTATTCATCATGGACTTTGTGGGTTGTTTTTGAAAAAGGAGTTCTCAAAATTTTAATTGATAAATTATTTTAAGAAAGAGTAATTAAAATAGTATAGGTTATTATTTGGTGTTTGTTCAATCGGGGATTGAAATTAACCTATTTACTCTCCCTAGATAGTGCTTAATCCCATATAAGTAAACGTAAATGATAATCTATTCCGCACAAGGATATTGCATTTGACATATTCATTACACTAATCATCACGAGTTTTATAGGTTGTTCTTGAAAAAAGGGTTATCAAATCGCTAATTGCTAAATTATTTTTAAGAAATAGGTAATTGAGGTAATATAAGTTATAATTTAGTATTTGTTCAATCAAAATTAAAATTAACCTATTCACCTCCTTTAAATAGTGGTTAATTTCACATGAATAATTGTTCTTGATCCGAAATGTGTACACCCAAGTGCAGACGGTCAAGCTGTAGTAATAATCCGGTTTGAGTCCGGAGTCGAATCCACATGGAACTTTTGTTGATATTTCTGAGGTAAGCAGTGGTAGAGACTTATTGATTGTAACCCTTGAGATTTGCTGTGAGATATGAGTTTTCCTAGACAGAATATAAGATTCTTTCCAAGAGGATTTTCTTAACAAAATAGGAGATAAATGCTAATTAAAAAGAGTCACTCTTTAGTGTAAGGATCTGGACATGTAGTTAGTTATCCGGTTTGTCATAATTGTGTTTAATAATTCAATTAACTCCCGTGTCAACAGCAAGTTAATCGGAAGATAAAGATGGATTGTGAGAATTAAGAACGTGATTCCGATGTCTTTCTAGAAGTTTACAAGAATTGCCTGTGCCGAGACTTACCCCGTCTACAAACAAGCAAGTGTTTCTACAAGACATCCAATCATGATATTAATATTCCATTCTTTAAATGAAGTACAATAAGGGGGAGGATTGAAGGGTAGTCATGAGGATCTAGCCGGGGTACTTGCCTTGAACTGATGAGTCTTTCTATGCAAGAGTCATCCGTGTCATAGAAAGAACCCACAGTTATACAAAGTACCTTAGCTTTGCTAGATGCAATCAATCATCCAATAACAAGAAGAAATAAACGTTAAGCATAAAAATAATGCAAAAATATGATTCTCGGATAACTTATACATGCCCTTCTCCTCTTACTAAAGAGTGAATGAGAAACTACTCACTCTTCATGGCTTGTGTAAAACTAGAAAAGTGAGTGATGCTCATCCCTCCAAGTAGAGAACTTACAAGATAAAGTAACAACAAACACGGAGCCAATCTTTAACAAAGAATGGGTGAATCACGTTCCACCCTTCACGGCTTTGATAAAGCTCTAGAAAAGTGGAAGAGTTTCACTCTTCTAAGAAAGAAAGAAGCTCAAGCAATGGAAGTGAAATGCATGAACAATAAAAGTAGAAGAAAACTAGTCACATTTGGAGAGTGGCTTCCTCAACCAAGAATTGGAGGGTTGCTTCCTCAACCAAAAGATGAACTATCTCTCTTCTATGCATGTAAAATGAAAGCATAAGCATAAGCATAAGCATAAAACTACTTTTATAACAAGCAAGAGATGTTGGACTAAAACCAAACTAATCTCTAAGATAAAGACTTCATACAAGGAAAATAAGCTAAATCTACAATGTGAGTGGGAGTCTAAGCCTCCATCAACTTTCCTACTTGGCCCCCTTAGCTCTCCAACAAGGGGAGTATTTATAGGCAAGAGGAGGAGACAAGAGGAGGTGAAAGAATAGTGTTTGCCGCCCAAGTCCAAGTGAAAAGCCAACCACTCTGTTGCCAGTCTGTGGAGAACGTTCGAACGTGAGTTGGCGTTCGAACGTTGTTTCTGTTTTTACACTAAGGGCGTTCGAACGTTGACTGCCGTTCGAACGTTTCTTCTGTTTTTGCACTAAGGGCGTTCGAACGCCAGATGTGTTCTGACCCTTTCACTCGAGTGGTCTGTTGGTCTTCTGTGAAGTTCAGTTCCAACTCTATGCAGTAGTCTGGTCTTCAATCAACTCAAGTGCACGTTCGAACGTGAGTTGGCGTTCGAACGTGACACTCAAGTGCTTCAGAGCTTCAGTCTTCTTTCCTAACTGCAACACGCCTTCTCTTAGCAGTTGAGTCTGCTACAATGTAATGTGGACGTTCGAACGTGAGTTAGCGTTCGAACGTTCTGGCTGTGCTCCAAGCTTCTCCAATTTTGGGCTCTAATGTGCTGGTGTTGCATCCAAGTGTGGTACTTGTTGTTCTTGGGTCCTTGTTCAGTTTAGGGTCTGAAATGACATCACTTAAACTCCATCAAAGTACAATTAGTCTTAAAACGACATAGTAATATGCTAATTTTAAGTGCTAATCAATAATCGCGACGTAAGATCCATTTTACACAAAGATATCACATTTACCAAATGTGTTTTCTGTTTAATAAATTAAAACAGAAACGCAACTAAATATGTTTCTATTTTTTTTAAATCAAAAAACTGACAACATTATCAAATACACTGAATGTAAGCATTTTTGGTAATTTTGTCTAATAGTGTGAATTTACTTCTCACAACAGCTTTATCTCCTCGTAGTTTGCATTAAAAAAAAAGCGTGAGCTTTCGACCACGATAAGGACAAACCTCGGTTACTTCGTGAATTTGTTCACACAGACAGAGTCGAAGAAGACTGAAGAGGATATGGAAAGTGCAGTGAAAACACTCATCTTGGGTTTAAATCCTAAGGTAATGCCCATGCATTTGATTGTTTGTATAGATAAAAGAAGCGTTAGAGATAATTGGAGGTTATTATCTCAGGCATTTGGCCTTGTTTTGTCATTTTTGTTGATCAAGTTCTTACATTTGGAGGTTATTATTACATGTCGTAAGAAACACCCATCTTCGGACCAATCCGAGATGTGTTATTGTGTATTTCTCACTCACGGTCACGGTAAATGTTTGTGATATCAAATTAGCATGAATTCTTGCTTTTGTGTATGTGTTGGTTCATTGGGGGCTCGTATCGAGGATATGCGGTGGGTTTATCAGTTATTGTCCATATCGTTCTTAAGGGTAGTTCTAGCATGGTGCGTTGTAAGTTTGTTTGGTGCCAATATGTAACTCATTTATTTGGTTTTGCACCAGAGAGCTGTTTGTTACCACACTGCTATAGTGTTTTTGTCCTCCAAATAGCATTGAGCAAACTTCATTTTAGTTAGTCTCCTTTGAACATTACCTCTATCTTTTTAAAAATAGTCACATAACCCCATGCAACCGTCAAGAATTCCATCAGAACTAACAGAATTATCAAAAACATTTTATACCCCCATGTTATGTTAATTATAAAAGAAAAACCACCAATTTTCCTGACCCCCCTTCTAAGATCCGGTAGCTCTCAATCCCTATACCCAGCTACGGCAGCCCCCAACCCCCTTCCCCTGCTCTGGTATTCCCCAAGCTCGGGCAGCCATACGGCCCATACGCACCCCAAAATCCAAACTCTGCTGCCCCTTTTAAAAAAAAAAAAACAATGCCTTTCACTCTGCGATTAATGTAGCTTGGTAGTAAATCCCATACCTTTGGTGTGATAAACTTCAAGCAGATGTCAGGTTGGGTGCCATATGCCAAAAAGAATAATGGCTAGATGTTTATGGATATAAAATAGTATTTATGTAAGACAAATGTTTTAAACGTTTCAAGCACTAGAGAGAGAGAGAGAGGAGAAGATCACCTTTCATGGGTTGAGTATGGGGTGGTTTTGGGTATGGGATAGATCATATGTGGATTATAAGGGTGTTTTAGTATTTTGAACATGTTAATCTCTACTTGAAGTATGTTTGCATGTTGCCTCATCAATTCTGTTAGTTTGTATGGAATTTTAGATGGTGCAGATTAGTCCATAAACCATGTAAGGGATATGTGGTTAATTTTAAACATCAGAGAGTACTGGCAAAATGGCCTAACCATGAGTGAAGTTTGCTCAATGGCTTCATTCCCTTTATTTTCTATATTTTATAACAAGATATTTACCAATTGCGTAACTATCTTAACATGTTGTTTTCCCATTTTGATTGTATAATAAGTTTATTAGACAGATAATGATTAAATCACTTTATTAAAAAATTCTATGCTGGTACTTTACATAGGTCAATGCGGTGGGGGCGGTGTTTTTATTAATTGTGAAACAATAGTTAATCTGCATCATTTTGTAAGTAATTTGTGCCCATTACTCTTGCATTGCTATATGTATTTTGTTAGACATTTCGATCATGGTTTCAGATATTTTTAGCCTCTAGGCAAAATTTCATTTCGACCACATCGTCAAATGGTTGAAACTTTTCTATTTCCAAGAAGACCGAAATGAGTTGGTGATTGAATTGAAATTTCGATGCTTCGAGGTGTCTTTAATGTTTTAAGGTGTTTCAGCATGTTTCCACCACCATTTTGTTTGCGAAATATTTCTGGAATGTTTTTGTTTTCTAGGTGACAAAATCAATGCATTGAAATGAAATTTTAATCCTTGATTTCAGCAATGGCTGTTTTTAGTACTGTTGCTTTTCCACCCCCCTCAAACTATGGGAAGTTTTAGATGAAATGTTTCTGTTTCTGCCCCTAGCGGACTTTATGGCTTTTGCTAATGTACGATGACATTCAAACGTACCTGATTATCATGCAGATAATAACTCACCAGCATACTGCACATGTCGTACCATATCTTCCATTTAAAAGAACATGCTTTTCTGTTAAGACGGGATATAGAACCCAGAAATTTGGTGCAAGGTAATAGTAATTTTGAAGTTACAGCAGAAATTTTTGTTACTTTGTGTAGTCCTAATCTTTCTTCCAGAAACCATAGCAATGCTTTACTATTTGTGGAGGCACTTGTACTTCTCTGTTTTCAACAAAACTTTAATTGGTAGCTTGCCCGTTTGGGAAATGGCAGATGTTTTGTGTGCCTACTTATAATGCATACTTGTCAAGGATAACCTGAAAGAGATAAATCTTCTGGTGTTCAGTTCTTATTTCTTTGTGAAATGTAGCATCCGTACCATCATCTCTGAAGGTTTACCATTTCATTCAACTTTATGAGGGTTTTGCTCTAACACAGGGAAGTGTAGGATGCAGTTTGAAAGATTGCCATGCATGATGGACAATTATCAGAACTTCCTGCAGAAATTCTGTGTTTACTAGTACCTATTGCCTTGAAATGACTTTATTGATTTAGGCTGACAGAATGTAACATGGAAACTCTTGCATACATAAGCAAATTGAGCATTGGAGTTGGTACTTTAATGTGGAGGCATCATAATTAAGCTAAAATAATATGGTATCGAGGTCATTTTGAATGATATACTAAAACGTCATTGTAAATGAAGGTTGTGTCACACAGCAGATCCCCCTAAAACACATTATACATTTTTCTGGGTTTTCTCAGAATTAAAATCCCTATATGAGCTACAGTGGACATGCAAACAAACATTATAGAATAGTCATCACTGAGTTAATGGAAGTTAAATTACATTTACCATAAAGTTGTGGATTTAGCACTGTATTGTAATCATCAAGTTTTTCTGCACTCCTGAATATTCAAAATGATTTTTTGTTGATTCTTTTAAATCTCTGCTTCCTCTTCAGCCTTTTTGCCACTGTACTTGAAGTTCATTCCATTGGATCTCTGGGAACTGATTCAGAAGCTAGTATGTATGTTTTGTGCAGGGGGAATACTAAGAATTTTTCTGCCGTTGATGCTGTATCATCAGGTGCAAACCAAGTCACTATCCTCTCACAATTTCCACTGTTACCATCAGACTATTTGGTCTTGCTTACTGTCTGTTCTGTTTAATGTTTCACCTAAATTAGGCGTGGAAGATATTGAAGTTGCTTCTTCTCAATATGATGAGTTTTCTGTTACTACTACCAGTACTGACAAGGCTGCAGAACTAAAGGTAAGAAAAGAAGTTTCCTAGGAATGGTAACTTTAATTTGTTAATTTACAATTTACATGAATGTTATTGAACCTTCGGGTACTTTTTCATGTAAGTCCTGTTTTGATTCCTTAATTGATAATCCTTCAATTCCTACATGTTTCCCGACATTGAAGATTTGGATGGCTAAGGTGCCTTTGAAAGTGCAACTGTGTGCATGTTTCATTGCTCACGGTAAGATTAACACCTATGATCTGCTCCAAAATAGGAGACCCTATAATAGCTTTTGTCCACAATGGTGTGTTATGTGAAGAGCTAATTGTGAGAATGTGGATCATTTATTCTTACATTGTCATATGGCTTTATACTTATGGAATAAACTTTTCAAGATGGTTGGGCTTTGTTGGGTGGCTCCACAATCGATTTCATCGATGCTTTGTATGGAGTTCAAAGGGTTGGGTGGTGGTACAAGGGGTGATACTCTTTGGCATTGTACTCTTTTAGCAATGGTTTGAGTTATTTGGTTGGAGAGAAACTCAAGCATCTTTGAAGATAAAGAGGAGGTGATGGAAGGATTACGTGATAGGATTTTTTTCTTAGCTTTTTTTTTGGGGCCTCAGTGACGAAGACGTTTGAGAATATTCTCCTTTTTTGTATCACGTCGAGTTGGCTTGCATCGTATGAGAGCTAGCTTGTTTTATGTGGGATAGTTCTAATTGTGGTTGATGTTTTTTGGTTTTTTTTATTTTGCATGTAATTGGGTTGGACTTCTTGTCCACCTTTGCTCATATTTTGTAATGTTTTCTTCTTATTAATGGAATGATATTTCTTATCACAAAAAAAATTAAATTAAATTAAAGTTATAGGATTTACATGAAGAACATCACATGGAAGAGAAAAATGTATGGGAATGATTATCAATGTGTGGTCAAGATGACCTTTCTTTTTCCCAAAATAGAAAAGAAAAAGAAAACATTATGGTCCTAAAGGAAAAGCATGCCCCAATGATGTTCATATATATGTGGCTTGAAATTTTGATCATGATGTGCATTGATAAATTGTCACAGATAACTGTGGAGGTATCTGGTGCCAAAACTCAAGAAATTTTTGACGAAGTGTTCTCCAGAATGGTCACTGCTGCTCAACCAATCCCAGGCTTCAGAAGAGTGAAAGGAGGTGAGGTTATAGAAACCACTGCAAGTTAATTTTTCTAAAACTGATTACTATTCTGCCGAGAAAACCATCAGAGTCAATTAAGAGGCTATGTCTTAATCCAGGCCTTTCTTCTTGTTATGCTAACTTCGTTACAGTATTCCTTTTTTCCATTCTCTGTGTTCAATTATTGGCTAACATACTTTATCATTCTCTTCATTGGCACAAACTGATTGGAGCTATCAGGAAAAACACCCAATGTAAGTTTTGACTCCATTTTAAAAACTGTGATCATATCATCCACTTGGTATTACATTTCCAAGAAGATGGGCTGACATTGCATGTAGTTCAGGTAAAATTTACATCGATAGGCTTGTAATGGACATGATTGTTAAACCCAAACCCAACCACTAAAAAACTTGGGATATTAACCCTTTTTATTGTGGGGTGGGTGGTGGTTACAAATGGCACAATATTCTGATTATCTTTGTGGGTGAAAAGATTTATTTGACTTGGGCATTTGAGTCTTTTAGATTGGGCCCACTGTATTGAATTTATGTTCATGCATTGCTGTTTGTACCTCTTTACCGTGGACAAAGTTCTTGTACTTTTTTTGGTGATGCTGGACAGAAATTTCAGACTTTCCTTTTATTAATTTCAAAGGAAAAGAGACAGCGTCGAAGTCCATTGGTACAGCAGTTAAAATTCAGCCCGATTATATTTAGGTTGTGGGTTTGAACCTAAGGGCAGTTGCTTTGTGCAAATAATTCCAAAGGTTAAGTCTACCCAATTTAGTCCTCCAAACGTTCCTTAAGGGGGAATAAACTGAGTGTTAGGTTTTGGAGACAACCAAAAAGTCCATTATACACCATCTCCAAATGCGTCTGCACAAAGTTTTAGTTTTAGTTCTAGTCCGTAAACATTAACTTCCTTTGTTATGCAATGCTGCTGTTGTTGCATGGTTATTTTTGTCCTCTTCTCCTCGTAGTTGTTTTGAAAAAATGTCGTCATGGCTAAATTGCAGTACGTGCACACGCATAGACACGTGCATGCGTGCGCACACACACACAGAGATGCCTAGCATTTGTACAATTTACAAGGCATAACCATGCACACATGCATGCAAGTGGAAAATATATACATGATTCATGTGTGGTTTGCTTTGAAAGCAATTGTAATTTTTTTTACTTGTTTGTGGTGTTCGGCAGATACCAAGAGACATTCTTTTAGAAGTTCTTGGACCTTCCAAAGTTTACAAGGAAGTTATCAAGAAAATAATCAACTCTACCATACTTGAATATGTTGAAAAGGTAGATCTCTCTCTCTCTCTCATTTTATAAATGCAATTGGAAAATGCTTGGCTTTTTTCACTTGGATGCATTAGCACTTGTATTTCCATACAAGGTCTGAAATTTAAGCGAAACCAAATGTTAGGATTTGTTTTTGAGTCATCTGGTTTAAAAGCTTTGACAAATTTAGACCTTTTCTTCTTTCTAGTAGACATTGACGTTTTACACTTTTGGGATGCCATTCTGGTCACAGAATCATTAAAAAAGTTTGATTATGAATCATGATACTGGACATTAGGATCCATCAGCGGTCGTAGAAATGGAAAATTCACTTTAATAGTTAGTTAAATCGTAGCATAACGAAGTTGTTTGCATATAAATATTTTGAAGTGATTCCTCTAGGAATCATATGCTTTCAAATTTAAGTTTTCTGTGCATCTTTTGGTTTGATGCTTACCCTCTTTGTTAAAGGGAATGGAATTAGCAACTTCTTGTCTTTTGGGCTTTAATTGGCATTTTGTTGCTCCAATGAAACTCATCTGATGGGTATAAATTTGCTACATTTTGACATCCGAGGAACTTTTGATACAGTTGGTAATTTCAATCCCAGCTGCTACATTCCGTTAATTATTTGCTCATGATATAAATATTGATTGATGAAACAAGTAGGCATTAACAATAACCTAAAAGTTTGGAGAGAAGCTTTAGAATCAAAAGGATTTATGGAATGTAGTTGTAGTAATAATAGACATTCAAATAGTTGGTAATAAAGATCGAAGATCAAAAGATACCAAGACCGAACACTTTCAGTATTTGGAGTCAATTATATATTGGGCGGGAGAGATTGGAGATGATATCAATTATAGAAAGAAAGCGGGATGGAATGAGTGGAGGAATGCATCTGGCGTACTAAGTGATCCAAGTATACCTCTTAGGTTGACAAGTAAGCTTTATAAAACAATCAGTACACAAGCAATACTTTGTGGTATAGAATGTTAGGCAATTAAGAAACAAGACACTAAAAAATTAGGTATTTTAGAAGTGAGGATGTTAAGACGGATGTGTGGTAAAAAAAGAAAGATTAGAATTAGGAATGAGTATATTGGTGAAACTGTAGAGGTAGCACTAATAAGAGACAAATTAAGAAAGAATTGTTTGCTTGAGTGGCATAGGAAAAGATGACAATTGAATTGGATGACTAACTGTGGAGTATCGTTTGTTTCAAAACAGGCGACACTTTTATTATTGGCATCCTGTGCTTTGGTAATTATTCCATGTGTTAAACACCCTTATCGAAGAATCCATTCCTTGAGAGACACTATCCTATTCGCACTCAATTTCCATTTGGTGTTTAAAAATCTTGATCGGCAGAATGTGTAGTCTCACTCTAATACATACTAACTGCATGAAAAGTTAATATCATAGTTTCCGAAAACATGTCTTCTCTTTTTTTTTTTTTGGGTAGGTCATATGTCTTCTCTTTAATACTTCAGTTTTTTCCTAGTTTATGGACTGCCGACTTGCTGAGACTCTCGTCATTTGCCTTCAATTATATTATTCTGCTAACATTGAAATCACATTCTGGCCTGTAAACCCGGGGATATTGGTTTGATGGTTGAAATTCGGGCCAACTTGAGATTGTGGATTCGAACCTAAGGGCAACAGTTTGTGCAAATAAAGCCAATTGTTAGGTCTATACCCAATTTACTCCTCCTAGATCCTCATTAATGGGGACTAAATTGGGTGGTATTCTTTAAACTACTATTGGCCTCTAAAATTGGATTTGTGAGGACATAACATCCGTTGCCACCTTTCCTCTCCCAACCGTCCTTTTCCCATTCGCAACAAATTGAAGCTGAACTTTAACCTGATTTTGGGTTTTCTTTTTTGACACAATATTGCAGGAAGTTTTGACAGTTGGTAAAGATTTGAGAGTTGAACAGAGTTTTGAAGATCTTGAAGCCATGTTTGAGCCTGGTGATCAATTCAGCTTTGATGCAATTGTTCTGCGTCAAGAACTGAACTGACAAAGTTACGTTTCTTTTGCTTTTAGATCAAAATATCTATTAATTTATTGATCAAACGTGTAAGCAATAGCTTTAGTCATTTTAGTGTTCTTTGTTTTTGATGAAGCAATTGAATTAGGGTTGTTAATTAAGTCGGGCCTTTTGAGCTTGACTATGCTCAGGCTTGGCATGAGCTGAAGCCAAAAAACGAGCCACTCAAAAAACTTTTAAAACCACAAACCCTAAACACTAGATCAAAAACTATCACATGAAATAAACACAAATGTAAACTTCAACACAAATCTGTGCATAAGGAGCTTCTAGATCACAGCAAAACAAAAATTTGTGATTAAGGTGCCGTTTAGTAACCGTATGTTTGTGTATATTTTTTTGTTTTTATTTTCACTTTTTTCTAAAAAAAAAAAAAACCCAATAACATGTTTGGAGGTTTTTTTTTTTGGGCTGGTCTGTTTTGTAAACAACCCTAAATTTTGAAAAATAAAAATAGGTATTTTTAAAAACACGGGAAAATAGAAACGCGCGCCCCTTGGAATCATTTAATGAAGTCTAGCCTTCAAATCCCATTAACAACAATATGTATATATATAATGTGTATATACATGTATACATGGCATAGATGTGCATAACTTGATACATATATTCATAGATATATTAATCAAAATTTTCATGTTATTTGATAAATCTGCATATATGTATATTTGGCATATATGGCAGTGTGAGAGGATTGAGAGATTTGGGATTTGGAATTAAATATTAACCAAAATAATACTAATAAAATATATAATACCAAACATGTATTTTATTTTTGTTTGTATACTTTTTTAAATATAAATGACTACCAAACATCTATACAATAAAGTAGTTAGAAAAGTTTGTATTGAGCTTTTCGTAGCTCAGATCACTCGACAATTATTGATTCGACGATCGTAATGCAAAATTCTCTTTTCCAATTTTTTGAACAAGGTTTTCATCCCTTCTACAATTCTACAACTTCTATATCTCTTATAACTCTTTTTTTCTATCTCATACTACACATTAATTAGATCGTCAATTATGATTATATATAATTAAAGATTATTTTTAAAAAATTTTAAATAAATAAATAGATCTTAAATACATATTCTTTGCATCAAAACGAGTTGAATGACTATAATACAGATTCTTTGGGAGTTCCAAGATCTCGCGTGTGGGATAGAGTGTGAGTGTCAGAGTAGCCTCAAAACCAAGACGAGTTGTTGAAATGCAGTGGATAGATAATCGTGGGGGAAGTTGAGACCGCTGGTTGGGCCACAGATCCAGATCGACTGGATGCTTCAATGGGAATGAAAGTTGTTGGGGGAAAATCTTAGGCTCAATAAGTGCATAGAAGCGTGCATAAATTCCAAGAGGGGGAGTAGGGCGACTATCATCATCCCATTTCGGTTGAAGAAATTGCCTAATTAGTTGAACCCGTGGTCATATTTTGTATTGAACTAAAAATACTATAATATTCGAATGGTATAATAGACGAATAATCTATATATAATTTGTGATACATCTATATACTAAGGGAGCTACATTGTTTGTCTTGAGTTTTTTGCAGGTCAGATTATTTTATGATTATTTATCAAATGATCAAAACTAATCCAAATTTTTTTCCCGCCAAAAATTTACAAGAATCCTTTCATGTTACTCGATTATCGGTTCGAAATGATTATGATTAGGATTTGAATTGAGTTGAATTTAATTGTCGATAAAGTATATATTTTTGCTTAAACTTAATTTTGCTTGAATTTTACAAGTATTCAAAGTTGAAGTCAAATTGAAATTGATTGTAAAAATAATAAAGAATAATTAAATTAAAAAAATTATGATGTCATTGTGAACGAGAATAGATAAAAATTAGTTTGTAGGTTTAAGATAAAAGTGTTAATTGGGTCGAACTTAAATTCAATTGTCGGTTTGACATATTATGATTAAGACTTAAATTGAACTGAATTTGACTGTCAATTATAAAGTATAAATTCTTACTTAAACTTAAATTCGATTGAATTTTACGAATATTTAAGTTGAATTGAAATGAAAACTGATTTTAATTTCTAAACAAAAAATTTTACATTTACTAGAATTCATGTGAAATTTTTGGATATTTTCCTCACAAAAGTTACACGAATTCACATTGAAAAAATAGTGCAGAAATAATGTTATGAACTATTGGTAGAAACATGCAAAAATAAAAATAGTTATAATTTTTTGAAATTTGAGATAAAGTTTATTAAAAATGTTAAAATCGTGGATGTTTGATCAATAATAATTATATTTTCTTAAATTTTTGAATTAATAAGTTACAGTAGTTGTAGTATGACTTTCGTTATATAAAAGTTTGATTATATATGTTCTGCATACAGGTTGAACAATATCAATTTGATCGTTATATTGTTCAAATTGTATTATACATTATCTTTATTTATGAACAAATATTTACAATTTTTTACAAGTAACATAGTGCCTTCAGGCACGAACAATTACTGGTTTTTATATTTTTAATTTTTATCAAAAAAAAATAAAATTAGTTTCGTTTTTTTATAAAAAAAACATAAGAATAAAAACGTTACCAAACGCATCCTAAAATACGTGTGTGTATATTGGTAGCAAATCTATGAATTATGTTTTATTCTAGGTTTTGGATGAAGGAAAGGTGTGATGGTGGATGCAAGGCTGCTAAACAATGGAAAGAGTAAGGGACGATGACGCAGAAAGAGAGAGAAAAAGAAAGGGGGGGGGGGGGGGGGGGGAATGAGAAGGAGAAGGGTTCACTTGGAGAGAGAGAGAGAGAGAGAGAGAGAGGGGTTAGTAGCTGCTCAAGGTCAAGGGTCTTAATTACTGTAGCTTGTTGAGAGAGAGAGAGAGAGTAGCTACGTGATTAATCTGGCAGTGTGGATCTTGTGATGGATTGATACTTGACATGATGAATCTATAATATAAAATAGAGTAGGTTTCAATAAATTAATCTGACGGTCTCAAATAGATTTATCAAACGGTTTCAAATAGACTCATCAAATAGTCACCAACATCCCTCTCAAAATCATTTACATTTGCACTATACTTTTAGGTACGGGTTACTCCTAGTATTTATTAAAGTTGAAGTATAGTTTGTATAAGTTAAAAACATGACCCTCTTGGCGAGTAGCTTAGGATTGGTGTAACATCTTAACTCGAAAGAGATTAAATAATTAAAAATTATATGAGACACATGATATTTTTGGAAATTATTCGAACTTTATTTGCGCTGAAATTATAAGCTATGGTTTAATTATGAAGCATTAGAAGATTATAAATTTTATTGGAATTAAAATTTAGCGAGTAAGGAAAAAAAAATATATGTATATATATACGGATAACAACTACTAATTATTGGTTGTTGGTCCTTATCATTTTTATTAGAATGTGGGTATATAGTTGTATTATAGAGTTAACTATCTATTTGACCCATGAATTATATCATTTGTATCAATCATGCTCCTTAATTATGTTTTGTGTCAATTTAGCCCTTAAATTATACTATTGTGTCAATGTGACCCTTCCTTTTAAATTCACGGCTAACTTGGACGGAATTCCTCACGTGTGCATCATGCGAGTCTGGAATTAGGGTATAATTTAGGGGTCACGTGCTGTGCACGTAAGGAATTTCATCAAATTTAGTGATCAATTTGGATGGAAGGGCTATATTGACATAAATGTGATAATTCAAGGGCTAAAGGCTTGATTGACACAAATGATATAGTTTAGAGATCAAATAGATAGTTAACTCTGTACTATATATTCATAATTGGATTGTTGGTCATTTGCCAATTCATTATGACCCGTGGAACTAGGAGTTGAGTCAGTCCTAATAGAAAGTGATTTCTAGTTACAATTAGAAGTAGATGAAATAATTTGATTGTTAGGTTTCTTGATTAATAATGGTAATTTTAAACCGAGATGAGTTGTTATTGTGGGTTACAGGAAAAAAATACTTTAACATAGCTTTACATGTGGGTATCATGATTGTACTGAGCAAGATAAATGCTAAACTTATATTATTTGAAATTTCTTGTACTTTGTGTCAAGTGGGTACATATGAGTTTGTATCTATTTGTTTTTGAGGTGGGTTTACTACGGTGAGTTTAGTTTGATGCGGAGTATGCTTTGATGCGTTGTAGTTGTTAGTGGCTTTTCTAATTGATTGAGACATTATTTGATGAGTGATTGCAAATAATCAAAGGTAAATGAATTTATTTTCTATCGTCATAATACATGCCTTGCAACACCTGAAGTAGATTGCATGCAAAGCCATGTATTAATGACATTATACGAGCCAAACATGCGTAAGGAATGCTGCTGAACTATTTATTTTTCTTGCACTCTACACTACAAGAAAAAGGAGTTTTTACGATGGTAAAGTGCTGTCATAAAAGGTCTATTCGCCGTCACAAATATTTTTTGTGGCGGCATTGTGGCGGCATTGCCTCGCCATAATAAGTGTGGTTTCAAAAAGTTTTTACGGCAGCAACAGTCTGTCTCAAATAGTATTTACGGCAGCAAAATCATGTCGTAAATAAGTTGTCACAAAAAATCCGACACTTTTGTTTTTTATCACGGCGGCAAAAGTGCTGCCTCAAATAGCATATTTGGCTGTCGTAAACAATATAAGATATATTTATGACGGGAACGATGCCGCCACAAAAAAAAAAATTTAATTATTATAGACATGCATTTATACACTCCATACAACTTTTTTTTTTGGGTGGGGAGGGGGAAAGGGGGCTTGAACCTTTGACCTCAAGAAGACAAATCTTTCACAATCTAAGGAATACCATTAGACCAAAGATTCATTGATATCCATACAACTACCCAATTAATATATAGATAAACACAAAAGTAAATATAATCAACATTTCCAAAAACATAGAAATATTTTCATATAAAAAAAAAACAAGTCTACGAGTTAAACAAAATGTAAAGTATTCACTTTTATAAAACATAATGATCTATGAGTACAAGAAATTAATACAAAAAGTTGAACATCCTTCCCGAATCATCTACTCTCTCAGTGACATCTGAAAAAAAAAAAATTATTGTTACTATACTGAAATAATATTTATATACATATATACAATAAAGAACTAAAAGAAGTTAAGATATACATCAACAGAGGGCCACACAATATTTCTCTGAACGACTTGTCAAATTATGTAAATGACATATAAACGAGTTATATCGTATACATTTCTTATAATTGGTTTCACCAATACCTAATTCGTTTATAATCGTATCGTGACGGGTCCATTCGTTTACTAAATAGGTGGTTTAAGGAAGACTCAAACCCACTAATTTTATGTCGTGTTAACGGATCGTGTCATATTTTGACACTCCTAATTTTGATATAAAAACTTGACTTTGTAGAGTTTAATTTTTTTTTTCTTTGAACTAGAAATTATATTTTGATGTTAAACTACGTAATTTTATAAAATATTACTTGTAACATGAAAAATAGTAGTTGCCAATACAAATTTTTTTTAGAATTTTTCTTTTTTAATCTAAAACAACATTTTAATGTTTTATGAAATATTATATACGACGGGAAAAATAGCTGCCATAAATATAAAAAATTCTTTTGAATTTATAAATATTATTTGAGGCAGGAAAAACAGCTGTCTCAAATACAAATTTTTTTTTTGAGTTTATGACACTATTTACAGCAGAAAAAATAACTGCCACAAATATTAACACAGACACGCTTTTTGTGACGGCAAACACAGCCGCCACAAAAAATTGTCACAAATACGTCTTTTGTGACGGCGAACACATCTGCCGTAAAAAATTTGTCTCAAAAGCCCCTTATTTAGAATATTTGTCAGTTTGTAAAACGAGCTCAAACCAGTAAAAAATGAGTCGAATTTGAATCAAGCACGCGCTACTCAATTACTTTGATTGGGTGTGCCAAACATGTTTGTATCTTACTGGGCTAGCAATGGTTTGTTCATTTTAGCATACTTTTTATTTTCAAATATGTAAAAAAGGAAGGGAAGAAAGCACATATTTTGTTCTTGTTTACCTCTCTCTATACTAGTTGCTGCACACGTGAATTATTTTGAGATAATAGAAACAATGTTAGAGAATATGATCAATACAAATATCTATTGGGAGTTATTTTAATTAATTCCTTGCTAAACCCTCGAATCGATAAATAACCCTCCCTACACCGAACCTTATCAAGAATGCTCGTTGTTATTTTTGGTCTATCATCCATAATGATATCAACTGGATAATCTCTTGTAACTTTCAAAAAGACTGCAAGGCAATCCATAAATATATATTTTTTTTGTCCTTTTGAGAAAGAGTAATGTTAGTTAGGACTAATTTATTAGCTCAATTAGTATGTATTATCTATGTAACTTTTGATTAGTTTCTTGTTCTCTATATGTGGAGGGGGAGAACAGAGTTTTTCTGGTTGCTTAGTAATTCAATAAGGATAGGAAAAGATGGTGAGTATGATATTATGTTATAAACAATAATAATGAGAGTAATATTAATGGCACATTTAATAATAATGAGAGTCCCTTGAGTTCTTAGTGGAGTAGAGTTATATAATAATAGGGACACGAGAACATGAGAATATATTAGTGTGTTATAAATAATATCAATAATGAAAATAATTTTAATGGGGCTTATTAAAGATTATATGTTGTTGTTGACATTTAAATAACTAGATCGTGCACACGTGTCTTGTATGTAGATTTTTTGAGTTATGGTTTTGTTTTTGAAATAATTAAATAAATATAATAACATATACCTACTTATAAATATAACCTTTTGAATATTCCTATTATATAATTTGTAATGGACATAACACTACATATTTGTAGAACGAATGATGAGCCCAAATTTAACTGGGTCAGATCCAATTAATCAAGTAAGCCCAAATCAGCTAAAAGGCAGGCCAAGTCCAACTCATGAATTCGACCCAGTCCAGAGTTCAAGGAGTCCAAGAAGATTAGCGCACGTGGGGAGCAATTGTCGGGATAGTCACTCTTCAAAATTGAGGCTATCTCTAATTGTACCTATCCTAGTTATAATTATCCTCTCCTATAAACTAGTACCCTACCCATCACGTCACCTCCTCACCTAAGACTTTATGCTTATAAATTTTAAGCCCTCTCCACATGAGAGGGGCATCTCTCTGCACACCACCACATAGCTATTTATCTCTCCTAGCTAGCCATCCTTTCCTAGAGCTTACCTTTGTTCTCTCACTCTCTCACACCTTACTTTATTAATAAAGTCTCCGGCCACTGTTGGCGCCTTCGGAAATGGAGTAGGTCCTCCTGACCAAACCACTATACATTTGTGTGTTTAACAAATATTTGCCTTTTGATATTAATTTCTTATTGATTGCTTCATTAATTGACTTGCCTTATACACTCGACTGTTGATTGTGCATAAGCCAATTTTGTGCATCATTAGTTTGACGTCGTCTGTGGGAAACGACTGATTTTTCTAATACCCTGCTATTCTCTTTCAAATCCATGACAATCACAACCAGGCTGATGAATCAACAACCGGAGGACAACAACCCAGCCCGCGGAGGCTTCGCCTCCGCCTGCACCAATGGAACCATCCACTGCAGCAACTTTTGTGGTCGGGCAACAACTTTTGAAGACTATGCAATTGTTGGTAAGCTAGAACTAGCAAATTATCCAGCTGATGCTCGCCTTGGGAGGTGTTGCCCCTCAGCTTGTGGGAACAGTACTCCCTCTAATTGGAGAGGTGCCACAATCTTCCCACTCTGGGCGCTAGGGAGCCCTGCACTGTGGCACCCAACGCCAGGGCGCCCTTTGCTAGGGAGTTCCCCCTCAGCGCGCAAGTGCTTCACATGCTTCCCCTCCTCATGTACCTGATCTACAATCTGAAGACCATCCTAGGCAGGAGGATGAGGGGGAGAACCAGCATGCAGATAATGAAAGCTACTACAATGATCCCACAGAGGATGTCCCTAACTAATGGGACGAGAAGATCAATGAGGTGTAAACTAGCTTGGTGATGCCCTCAATGCCATCAAAGCACAGACGCCGGAGATGGTGGATTATTTGGTAAGGCGTACTAACACTTTGTTTGTTGCGGATGTTGTCAATTACCCCTACCCTCGAAGTTCAAGATGCCTGCCATCGAGATCTTTGATGGCACCAAGGACCCCCTAGATCATCTCGACACATATAAGTCTCTTATGCAACTCCATAACGTGCCTGATGAGATTATGTGTAGAGCCTTCACTGCCACCTTGAAGGGATTTGCTCGACAATGGTTCGCGATGCTCAAACTCTCTTCTATCCATTCATTCGCAGAGCTGAGCAAATCCTTCGTCTCCCACTTCATTGGGGGATGCCGACACCAGAAGCCGGTTACCCACCTGCTCACCATCAAGTAGGACCGGGATGAAAGCCTTAGGAGTTATCTCACTCGTTTTAACGAGGAGGCCCTCCAGATCGAGGAGCCAAACAATAAGGTAACCATGACCGTCTTTATTGCAGGTCTACGCTCCTCTAGTTTTTTGTTCTCTGTCCTGAAGAAGCCGCCCTCTAGCATGCCCGAGATGCTCTCAAGGGCGTAGAAGTACATGAATGCCGATGGCGTCACCAAAGCCCGACGAGGTGAGTTCTCCCGATGAGGGGAGAAAATGAAGGACACCAGCGAGGACAAGCGGGAGGCAGATAACAAGAGAGAGTGGACAAAGAGGGTATCTGTCAAGGACTGCCTCGGTCCCGTACCCTAGAGAGAATGTCAGGCCTTCACATCGCTCAATGCCTCGGTGGAGCACATCTTGTTCTAGATACAGGACGACCCCACACTTCGCTGGATGAAGTCTGCCCAAACCGCATGAATCCAAATAAATTCTGTCACTTCCATCGCGACCATAACCACGACACTGAAGACTGCTTTGAGTTAAAGAGGTAGATTGAGGAGCTTATTCAGCGTGGTTAGTTACGATAGTATATTGCTGGCCGAGGACAGGCCCCAACTCCTAATAGGAATTAGGAGGACTGAGAGCATCAACAACCCCTCGGAGAAATCTAGACGATCTCCGGAGGGTTGGGAGAAGGAGGTGACTCTAATTCTGCCAGGAAAGCCCACACTAGGAAAGCCAGACAGGCAGAGTCGCATGACTCTCGCTCGACAAAGACACCCCGACATGGGGAAGAAAAGATCATCACCTTCTCGGATAGGGATCTCGAGGGAATCCATCTCCCTTACGATGATCCCCTCGTCTTAACTATGATGGTAGCCAACTACCAGGTTAAAAGAATTCTGGTTGACAACGGCAACTCAACCGATATCCTGTTTGCACCAGCCTACGACAACCTCCACCTTGGCAGGGAAAGATTGCAACCCGTCAAGACTCCCCTTGTTGGATTCTCAGTGGAGAGGGTTTATCCCTTGGGTTCCATCACCCTGCCAATCACGGCAGGGATAGCGCCAAGAAGTTTCACCATCATGGTGAACTTCATAGTACTGGACTGTCCCTCTGCCTACAATATTATTCTTGGATGCCCTGCACTCAACACCCTAAGGGCAGTGTCGTCCACCTACCACCTACTCCTCTGTTTCCCAACCACCAGTGGGATCAGAGAAGTCAGAGGAGACAAGGTCTCCACCAGGGAATGTTACGTGGCCTTTATGAGGGCCAGGAGGCCACACGAGACCCTCCAGGTCGAAGTATCAGACCCTTGGGATGGCAGCTCCTTGGAGAGAGGGGAACCAACAGAAGAACTTCATCCAGTAGAGTTGGACGAAAGCCTTCCAGAGAGGTGAATTTATATTGACTCCTCACTTTCCCAAGAGCAAACATCCGACATGGTAGACTTCCTCAGGTGGAACATGGATGTCTTAGCCTAGTCCCACGAAGACATGGAGGGCATTAACCCCGAATTGGCCTCCCACCGGCTTAATGTCGATCCTAGGTACAAACCCGTCCGCCAGAAGCTGAGGAATATAAGTGCTGAGAAAGGCCAAGCCATGGAAAAGGAAGTGAAAAAGCTACTGGAAAATGGGTCAGTAAGGGAGGTAGCCTACCCAGATTGGCTATCAAACGTGGTGATGGTAACAAAAGCCAATGGAAAGTGACGCCTCTGCGTGGACTTGACGGAGCTCAATAAAGCCTGTCCCCAAAACAATTATCCTCTCCCCCGCATCGATCTCCTTATTGATACCACTACGGGACATGAGCTCCTGAGTTTTCTGGATGCTTACTCTTGGTACAACCAGATTAGCATGTTCCCTTCAGACAAGGAGAAAACCTCATTCATCGCTCCGATGGGCACCTACTGCTACAGGGTGATGCCTTTCGGACTTAAGAATACCGGAGCCACGTACCAACGCCTCGTGAATAAGATGTTCGAGGCACAAATTGGGAAGACCATGGAAGTCTACGTGGATAATATGTTGATGAAGAGCATGATCGCGTAGGCCATGTGACACATCTCCAGGAGACCTTTGACATACCGAGAGCTTACAGGATGAAGCTGAATCCTGAAAAGTGCGCCTTTGGCGTTAGTTCAGGAAAATTCTTGGGCTTCACTGTCAATAAAAGATGTATTGAGGCCAACCTAGACAAGATCAGAGCTATCTTGGAGATGAAGTCCCCGGCCTCTGTGAAGGAAGTCTAGCGCCTTAACGGAAGGATAGTAGCCCTCAGCAGGTTTGTCTCAAAATCAGCAGACAAGTGTCTGCCCTTCTTTAAAATCCTCTGCATATCTTTCTAGTGGGGACCAGATGCAAAGGAGGCCGTCCAAAAGTTAAAGGCCTACCTCATTACACTTCCCTTACTCTCCCATGTCATACCAGGTGAAACCCTATATATTTACCTCTCTACCTCGTCCACTGCTGTGAGCTCCGTCCTTTCAGGGAGAATGGAGGCATCTAGAAGCCTGTGTACTATGTAAGCCGGGCATACCGAGAGGAGGAGAGGAGGTAAGATACTCAGAGCTTGAGAAGTCGGCTCTCACACTTGTCACTGCCGTTAAGCGTCTATGCCACTACTCTCAGAGCCATACCATCGTAGTTGTTACAGATCAACCACTCAAGGGAATCATGGGAAAACTTGATGTGTCTGGCCTACTACTCAAATGAGCCGTCGAGTTGAGTGAGTTCGACGTGTAGTACCAACCGAGGGCAGCCATAAAAGTGCAAACAATTGTGGATTTTGTGGTCGAGTCTACACCACCACAGGAATCCTAGGAAGAAGTATCATGCCCCCCTTCGTTCGTTTGCTCAGTGCATAACGCCTCCACTTACCACGAGGTAAGCCTCGTCATTATCCCCAGAAAACCTGACGTCTTGGAGACAGCTCCTCAGGCCCTTGAAGGCCAGACCTCGTGGCCAGAAGCCTGCACCTCCCTTGTACCTGCTCCACTGGAGCCTTTAGAACTCTCACTGCCCACACAACAGTCTATTGTACCATGCTGGAGACTGTATGTTGATGGGTCCTCCACTAGCAAGGGCGGCGGCACAGGATTGGTATTGATCAGTGATCAGCCCCTATGGCACTCCACTCAAGTACGTTGTTTCCCTCCACTTTGCTGCATCAAACAACCAAGCTGAATATGAGGCCCTCATATCAGGTTTGAAGCTTAAAATGGAGATGGAAGCCCTTTGCCTGAAAGCTAAGGGTGTCAATCGTGTCGGGTTAAACAGGTGACGGGTGAAAAATATACAAACCCATACACGACACGTTTAATAAACGGGTAAAAATTTTCAACACGAACACGAATTGTTTAATAAACGAGTAACACGACACGACTCGTTTAATCCATTTAAAAATAACAAAAAAAAAAAGCAAAAAAATTATTATTTTAACAAATTTTTACACTTCATTTTTTTTTATTCCAACTGTACTTTCCTCAATTGGAGGAGTTCCAGCCAACAACCAAGTGATAAGCCACACCACAAAGGTCAACTAAAAGGAGGAGGCCCACTCCCTCTTTTATAGGCAACTAAAGCCCCCTCTCTCCACTCCCCTGTCGATGTGGGATTCAAAGAAAATGCAATCCAATGCCTCAAAGCTTTTGTTTCCCATTTTTTTTGAACTGATTTCTTTACTTTTTTTTTTAAATGTTTTCTTTACTGTTTTTTCTTTACTCATTAATTATTTTATATATATATAAAATAATTATTAATTTATTTTTATATTAAATTTATTTAAACGGGTAAACGGGTTGACAGGTCTCACCCGAACACGACCCGTTTATTAAACGTGTCTGGCGGGTCAACCCGTTTACCAGCCAAACCCGTTAAGGTCTCACCCAAACCCGCTTAATTCGTGTCGATTCATGTCGGTTAATCGTGTCGTGTCAGATTTTGACAGGCCTACTGACAACTTACAGCGACTCACAACTGATAGTCAATAAGGTAAATGAAGACTTTGAAGTAGAGGAGGAAAAAATGCAAATGTACCTGTTAGTGGTCCAAGCTTTGTTGAAGCAATTTAATCACTTTCAAATCCACTATGTGCCCAAAGAGGAGAACGCCATGGCAGATTCCCTCGCTAAGTTCGCATCTGCCAACATACTCATGGGCCCATCACTGACAGGCCACCAGTTTGAGCCAAGTAGGCTCAAGGCAAAGGAGGAAGATATTAATTGTGCATCATCTAAAGCCAACTGGATAACACCCATCTGAACCTACCTAAAGGAAGGTGCTCTCCCAGACAATGCAGTTGAAGCCAAAAAGATAAGAACGAGAGAATCTAGGTACGTCATCCTCCGTGACACTCTCTATAAGAAAAGTTATTCACTACCACTACTCCACTGCCTCATCCCCAAGGAAGTAGATTATGCCATGAGGGAGATCCATGAGAGGATATATGGAAACCACTCAGGAGTGCGTATATTAGCTCACAAGGCAGTAAGACAAGGCTATTATTGGCCTATCATGATCAGAGACTCCCGCGAGTTCGTGAGGAAATGTGACAAGTGCAAACGCTTCGCAACTGTGCCCAAACAGTCACTAGAAGAGCTCACCACCACCCAGAGCCTGTGGCCCTTCTCCATGTGGGGGATCGACATCCTAGGTCCTTTACCCATGAGTCGGGGCCAGTGCAAATTTGTGGTGTTAGCCATCAACTATTTCACTAAATGGGCAGAAGCCGAGTCCTAGCCAGGATAATAGACTAGAAGGTGAAAGACTTCATCTGGAAGAGCATAGTCTGCCATTTCGGAATACCTCATGCAATTGTAAGCGATAACGCCAAACAGTTTGACAATAAGCTTCTGCACTGACCTACATATCAAACAACCCCACTCCATCCCAGCCCATCCACAGGTAAATAAACAGGTGAAGGTCACCTTCAAAACCATCCTCCGCAACCTGAAAACCAAATTGAAGAGTGCGAAGGGGCGATGGGTGGACGAACTCCCAGGAGTACTATGGACTTACCAGACAATGCCAAGAAGCCCCACATGTGACACACCTTTCTCCTCAACCTATGGGACAGAGGCGGTTATACCGGTTGAAATTGGGGTATACTCCCTTAGGGTCCAACACCCTGATCCTACCACTAATGAAGAAGGCCTCCGCATCAACCTCGACTTGGCAGAGTAGGAGAGGGAGATAACTATGCTCAGGAATGAGAGTACAAGCGTCGCATGACCAAGTACTATAACTTGAGGGTGAACCCTCGCTCCTTCTTGCCTGAGGACCTAATCCTCAAAAGGTCATCCTATCTACTAAGTATTCTAGGGAGGGGAAGCTAGGCCCTAACTGGGAAGGACGCTACACGATCATAGTAGTTGTAAGACCGGGAACCTATAGAATTCAGAACTCTGAGGGGAAAGTCCTGGCCCATTTATGGAACGCAGAGCACCTAAAAAGATATTACCAATAGTTGGGGGCAAGATAATGGATGTGCAAGTTAGTAGTCACCATTTAAACTATCTCTTGTTGTTTTAGTCAATTTTCATTTTTATCTACTTCAGATTATGAAATAAAATTTTGCAAGATTGATGAGAAAAAGAAGCTTGCTACCGATGTAGAAGATTTGAAGGCATACGAGAATGCGGCCAATGTCGAGCTTACCCAAATCCAGCTTGACCATTCCTACCTTTTGGAGGAGTTTGAGAAATTCAAGGCTGAGGCTAAAGGTATGGAAGATTCAGCCTTTGAACAGGGGATGGAGAAAGCAGATAATGACTTGGCCTCTCAAATTCCTACATTGGAAAAGGCATACTTAGCCAAAGGTTGGAATGCTGCATTATCAATTTCGGATGTTCCTCAATCTTCTGAACTCTATACTCGTTACTCTTCTGCAAGTTCATCCGAGCCTCAACCGACCTAAAAACAACTGCTCTGCAAGACATTCTGAAATTTACCCTTTTTTTTTAGTACAAGGGTTTTATTTACCCATTTGGGTGTTTTTTTTATATATACAATGAAGATCCTTTTATTTCCTTGCATTTGCTCTTTTCTTAAATTTTTAGCTAGCTCTACCGTAGTTCGTTAATTATGTAAAGGCTGTTAGCATAAATTTTGCTCTAAGAAGTTACGACCCTTACTCGGCCTTTCTTCGAAGAGTTTGGTCCCAGAGTAGGGACTTCTTAATACTTAGAATAATTTTTGCTCTAAGAAGTTATGACCCTTACTCGGCCTTTCTTCGAAGAGTTAGGTCCCAAAGTAGGGACCTCTTAATACTTAGAATAATTTTTGCTCTAAGAAGTTATGGCCCTTACTCGGCCTTTCTTCGAAAAGTTCAGTCCCACAGTAGGGCCTCTTAATACTTAAAATAATTTGATTTTGCTCTAAGAAGTACGACCCTTACTCGGCCTTTCTTAGAAGAGTTAGGTCCCAAAGTAGGGACTTCTTAATACTTAGAATAATTTTTGCTCTAAGAAGTTATGGCCCTTCTCGGCCTTTCTTCGAAGAGTTCGGTCCCATAATAGGGCCTCTTAATACTTAAAATAATTTGATTTTGCTCTAAGAAGGTACGGCCCTTACTTGGCCTTTCTTCGAAGAGTTCGGTCCCAAAGTAGGGACCTCTTAATACTTAGAATAATTTTTGCTCTAAGAAGTTATGGTCCTGCTCGGCCCTTCTTTGAAGAGTTCGGTCCCAAAGTAGGGACTTCTTAATCGTTACTTCCTAGAAACTTGACTTGGTGCCCTTGGATCCTTGTTTGTTTCTTCGTACGTACCAACCTGCTGATCTAATAAGACTCAAATCGTTACCCAATTGGTTTGGATCCGATTAGGTGGCTATGCCTGATTTAAGCTATCACTTTCATCAGTATTTTTTTGCCTCCTTGCCTTGGCAGTAGGATGTACTCAACATAGACTACATGTTTAGAAGCTTATAAAGATCTTTATTCAAAGATTCAAAGGAAAAAATACTCTTAAGTACATGTGGAAAATATCTCTCGGCAAGGTCCTTGCTTTCGAGAGGAACGTCCTATAGGGGGCACCCCTATTTTTCGAAGGCACTTCAGAAATAGAACTTTCACAGGTTAGATGAATTCCACGGTCGCGACACTGCTTTATTGTCCAAAGTTTCGAGTTTGTAAGATCCGTTTCCTCCCACTTGAACCACCTTGTATGGTCCTTCCCAATTTGCACTTAGCTTTCCGTGTGTTGGATTTCTATTAGATCCTAAAACTCATCTAAGAACTAGTTCGCTAGTGAAAAAAGCACGAGGTCTAACCTTCCTGTTATAGGTCCTAGACATTTGTTGTTGATAGGATGTAATCCGTATTGTCGTTGACTCTCTCCTTTCTTCAAGCAAGTCCAATTCTCAAGCTATTGCAGTGTCATTGCCCCCATTGGTAACTAGGTCGGTTCGGAGAGTCGGTAACCCGACCTCAACTGGTATTACGACCTCTATTCTATAGGCAAGGGCGAATGGTGTTTTGTCGGTTGCGCGTCGCGGCGTGGTTCGGTACGTCCACAAAACACTTGGTAACTCCTCCGCTCACCTTGTTTTTGCGCTTTCCAATCTTTTTTTGATCCCGTCTAGGATGGTTTTGTTAGAGATTTCAGCCTGGCCATTGCTTTGAGGGTAAGCCGGAGTGGATTAGTGATTTCAAATTCCATATTGTTGGCAAAATGCTCTGAAGGGACCACTTTAAAATTGAGTCCCGTTATTTGACACAAGGGCGGTGGGTATGCCAAACCTTGTGATAATGTTTTTCCATACGAACCTCCTTGTGTTAGTGTTCCGTATGTTTGATAGGGGTTCTACCTCCACCCATTTTGTAAAGTAATCAGTTGCCATAAGTAGGAATCGCTTGTTTTTAGGGGCTCGTGGCAACGGTCCTACTACATCCAATCCCCATTATGCAAATGGCCACAGGCTAGAAAGGGTAATTAAATCTTGGGCTAACTTTCTAGGTATTGGGGAAAATACCTGGCATTTTTTACAGTGCCTAACAAACTACTGAGCATCTTTTTGCATATATGGCCACCAAAACCCCTGGGAAAGGGCTCGGTAAGCTAGTGACCTTCTGCCGGTATGTGCACCACAGCTGCCTTCGTGAATTTATGATAAAAAATCTTGCACCAACCCCGGATGAGTGCATCTCAGGTAGGGTCCACCAAATGAGCGTTGATAAAGCTCTCCTTTCGGGGATAGCCAGAACCTAGCTGTCTTCAGTCAAAGCTTAGGAGCCTGCATCCTATCTTCAGGTAAGTCTCTATCTTTTAGATAAGAGATAATTGGATCCATCCAACTTGGGTGTAAATCAACATTAAGGACCGCTTTTGGTAATGAAGCTGTAATACTCGACTCGGCTTTGAAATTAATTGTAACAGTTCTCTCTCTCCTCCCATCAGTTGCCGAAGCTAAGGAGTCCAGAGCATCGGCGTGGGAGTTCTGGGCTCTGCCTACCTGTTGAATAGAGTACTCTGGGATATGACATAGT
This sequence comes from Ilex aquifolium, assembly GCA_951799425.1. Taxonomy (NCBI): domain Eukaryota; kingdom Viridiplantae; phylum Streptophyta; class Magnoliopsida; order Aquifoliales; family Aquifoliaceae; genus Ilex; species Ilex aquifolium. The sequence goes on from OX637401.1 coordinate 5,926,951, forward strand.
TCTTTCTTTGCCAAGGTGTGGTAAGCCTCCATTCTCTCATCTTTTTCCATATAATCCCCCAATATTTGGTTTACCCCCAGATGTGAGTCAAAAAATATTTGAAGCTTTATTATGCCCAAGTCGACAGGGAGTTCGACTCCTGCCAACAGGGCTTCATATTCCGCTTCATTGTTCGAGGCCCAGAAGCTGAGTCTTACTACCTTCTCCAATATGTCTCCCTCTGGGCTCTTTAACATGATTCCTATACCAGCCCCTTTTTGGTTTGACGACCCGCCCACGAACAGGCTCCAATCGGTGGTGGGGTTTGGCTGACACTGGTTTCTAGCTTTACACTCGGGGTTTGGCTTTCATTGACGTGTTTGGGGGAAAAATCGGCGATAAATTCTTCAACAACCTTCCCTTTGATTGCGGTTCTGGGCTCAAACTCGATATCATACTCATCGAGCTCAACTACCCATTTTGAAATGCGCCCAGACAGGTCGGGCTTTCGAAAAGGTGCTTTTAGTGGTTGATCTGTTAGAACAACGATCTGGTGCGCTTGGAAGTAATGGCACAAGTTCTTAGCCGAGCTTACTAGAGCTAATGCCAATTTTTCCAACGATAGATATCTTGTCTCAACATCCAGGAGCATCTTGCTAACATAATATATAGGACTAAGACCCGAATGATTGCTCCTCATCAGATCACCACTAACCGAATGCTCTGACATGGCCAAGTAAAGTAGCAGACTCTCCTGGGGCATTGGTTTTGTAAGAATGGGCAGGGGCGCTAGGTAGGTATTTAACTTAACAAAGTCCTCTTCACATTCTTGATTCCAAACCATGCCTCATTTTCTATTGATGGATCGTAAGAACGACTTGCACTTGTCCGAAGCTCGGGATATGAATCTGCCCAGCGCAGCTGCCATTCCAGTTAGCCTCTGGACTTCCTTGATGGTTTTCGGTGATTGCAACTCTGCCAATTCCTTTACTTGATATGGATTTACTTCCACTCCTCTGTGTTTTACCAGAAAGCCAAGGAACTTTCTAGAGCCAACCCCGAATGCACATTTTGATGCATTTGAGTTTCATTTGGTACTTTCAAAGGACATCAAAAGTTTTCCTTAAATCAAAGACATGGTTGCTAATCTTCTGAATTTTCACCACCATATCATCAATATAAACTTCCATAGTGTCAACAATCATGTGCGAGAACATTTTTGTCACCAATCTCTGATAGGTTACTCCTGCATTTATTAGTCCAAAAGGCATCACCTTGTAACAGTATGCCCCATTGGGTGTTATGAACGAAGTCTTTTCTTGATCTTGCTCGACAAGTGGGATTTGGTGATAACCTCTATATGTATCTAAAAAACCCATCCATTCGTGCCTGACGGTTGAATCAACCAGCTGGTCTATTTTTGGCATGGGAAGCTATCTTTTGGGCATGCTTTATTGAGGTCGGTAAAATCGACACACACCCTCCACTTTCTAGTCTTCTTTTTGACGACCACCGTGTTGGAGAGCCAGGTTAGGTACTGAACCTCTCTAATGATCTGTGATTCCAGCAGCCGTGCCATCTCCTCCTTCACGGCTTCCTGATGCTGTGCTGCTGATCTTCTTTGTTTCTGCTTTACAGGCTTGATATTTGGATCTACATTCAATTGGTGACTTGCAATTTTTGGGGGAATGCCAAGCATCTCATTCGTGCTCCAAGCGAAGACATAAACATATTCGTTCAAGAGCGAAATAAGCCTTTTCCATTTCTCAGCCTCTAATGATGCGCCGAGGAGAAATTATCTCTCTTTATTCCCGTCCAAAGGTACTTTAGACAGGTCTTCAACAGTTCGGTCCGTCGGGTCGGTGATATGGTCCTCGACCACCGTTCCATCGGACATTGGTTGCTATTTCCTTGCCCTTTCCATGGAGCCTTCGGCTCGTGATTCACTGATTTCCTTTCCTTTTACCAACGCTAATAAGCATGTTTGTGAACTCACTTGGTCAACTCTAATGTTCACTATCCCCTCGGCCAAAGGGAACCTGAGAACTTGGTGATATGTCGATGGGACTGCTTTCATCTCATGCAGTCAAGTGCGTCCTATGATGGCGTTGTATGCCGATATAGTGTCCACTACTAAGAATTTGGTCATAACTCCAACTGGTACTACACGAACGGGAAGAGTGACCTTCCCCTTTGGAATGACTGTTTTTCCGCTGAACCCAACCAGCGGGGTATTTGATGGATTGAGATCTTCTTGTTTGAGACCGAGCTTCTGAAAGAGATCCATGTACATAATTTTAGAAGAACTCCCTTGATCGATTAACACTCATCTCACATCAAAATTTGTGATCCGAAGAGTGACCACGAGAGCGTCATTATGGGGCTGGTGAATTCCAATCAGATTTTGCTCGAAAAAGTTTATGATTCCTGTCGACTCATCTAATTTCAACTGCTTATTTTTAATTTCATGTGTCATCCTTAAGTGGTAGGCCTCTCTTTCCTTGGCCGCTTTCTGGATATAGGCCCTTGCCGAGTTATTGGTGGCCATTTGGGGATTTGTCACTGCATGGATCACTTTGATGACTCTGGCTGCTTTAGTTCGGTCTTGGAGCTCGGCTCCTCCTTCGGCACCCCTGTTTCCGCTATGGTCAACAAACTGGGAGAGGTGCCCAGCTTGAACCAATTCTTTTAGGTGCTGCTTTAATGACCAAAAATTTTCGGTCATATGTCCCACATCACGGTGGTACGAACACCTAAAATTCGGATTTCTTTTTGTCGGATCGCCCATCAGTTTGTTGGGCCACTTGAAGTATGGCTTATCCTTAATTTGAGTCAATATCCTGTAAATGGGTTTCTTGAACACTGTGTTTATTCTGATGAGGGGAGACTTAGAGGGGAATCCTTCCTTCTCCTTTTTCTTGCTGACGTCTCTATTCTGTTTGGCTAGTCTCTCTTGCCAAACTGCTTTCTACTGAACTGCTCTCTCCCTGTATCTCTCCCAAGGTCGTCATCCACTTTAGCATATTTCTCAAATATGGCCATCAGCTCTTCCATATCCAAGACCGGCCTCCTTGTAAGGGATTGGTACAGTGGGTTATCCCTGGGTAACCCAATTTTGAATGATGCCATGGCGATCTCTGGGTTACAGGCCTCTATTTCGTTCATTGTTACCCAATAACGGTGAGCATACTCTCGAAGGGTGTTATCGTTCTTCTTTTTCAACATTAGTAATGCTCCAATGTCCATGGGCTTGCGACTGCTAGTGATGAATTGAGCAGTGAATTGTTCGGCAAGCTACCCCCAACCGTCTACCGAGTTTTTGGGCAGACTGTCGAACCATTTCATGGTCGATTCCCCAAGGCTGCTTGGAAAAATGGTGCAAAGTAATGCCTTATTTTTTCGGTGGACCGTCATCAGTTGTCTATAATGATGGATATGTGAGGTTGGATATATCTTGCCATTGTATAACATGAAATTTGGAACTGTGATTTTGTTAGGGATTTTGCCTCGCTCGATCCATTTGGAAAAAGGTGAGGAATCAGTTCCCTCGCCATATTTTCCTGTGGCTCTTCTGGCTAGGTCCCTAGCTGATCTTTGCTCCGGCCTTCTCAATCGGCTGTCGAGCTCCTCTGTTATAAACTACTTCCATGCCTCTTGATCTGTGGATTGATGTCGTTTTCTCCTATATTCATCCTCCGAGGTAGCCTCCTTTCTACTCTGCCTATTTTTCTCGGTCTTTGGCTGTTGGTCTTCTTGGCTGCGTCTTCCATCCTCGCGTGCACACTTTTCACTTGATTTTCTCAATTTATACCTCAGCTCCTCATTTTCTCATCTCAAGTCCCTTTCTCTCGCGTAAGCCTTCTTGAACATTTTTTCATGTGCATCGAGTCGATCCTGTAATGATTGTATTAACTTTTCAATAGCAGGGTTCTCCCCCTCGGTACAAAGGGATTCGTCCTGCATTGAGTTACGCTGATCATCGTGTTCGTGAGGTTTGAAACTCGCTGACGAAAGCTGATATTCTTCTTGTGGCTTGTCTGGGCTTTCACCTATATCCATCCTGATGTCACTGTTAGAGGGAAATGACACTCGGTAATCAGGATCCGAGTCTTGATGTACGTCAAGGCCTATAGGTGATTCGATGGTGCTCTTCAGTCTTAACATTAACTTTTTGTTCAAGATTTTCCCACTGACAGCGCCAAAAACTGTAAGGGGCAAAAAATTAATTTACCTCTCGCAAGAGATGTTTGGTTTAGAACTTGTGTCCCTCATATTCCTTCATACAAAACAAACAAGCTGTCCAGGATCGAAGTGCTTCGATCGAAGGCACTCTGATGCTTAAGTCAGTAATTGAAGAATGAATCGAAATGAAGAAAGGATTCAACGTACCTTTTTCTTTGCTTGCTTGTTCCTTTTTATAGTGATTCCCTTGGCTAGGATTTCCATGATTGACGATGCAAGGTGGCACACCTCCCATCAATCTAGGATATCAGTTAGGGATCAGTTGGAATTTCTCTTGACACTCGTCCTCTGTCGAGCCAATGATCGTGCTTATCAGTTATATCGGTTCCTTGATTATAGGTGTTCACCTAAGGTGATGGTGTTTAAATGTGGAGCTCGGTTCTGTTGAGGCTGAGCTTTTGCTCTTCTTACCGAGTCAGTGACTGTTCGGCCTTGTCTTGCCTAGCTTATAAACTTACTGTTTCCTCACGTGTTTTGAAAATGTCACACTTACGTGGGCACATTAAATGCTCATTACACATGTCGTAATTCCTGATGCCCCTTCATAATGCATATTAAGGTGTGAAAAGGTATAATATGTTGAATACTAATATATATAGAGCGCAGATGGCTAGTGTTGGCAGTTCCCAAACAATGAGTGGCATTCAAGTTGAAAAAGGTACTAGGCAAATATGGACAAGTGTTGAAGAGGCAAAACTGATATATGCTTTTGATGATTTTAACAATAAGACTTAAAAATCTTCACTTAAACGATGAAGAGAGATGTAGACTTCTATTCATATATATACACTATTATTTTACATACACTTGATAAGATAAATACATGATAAGTACACTTGAAAAGATAAACTATACACTTGATAAGAGAACTTTGATAGAATCCATCATTGTTGTGATATATCCATTCTTAGACTTTATCTCTATCACTTGAGATATCCCTAGCATCATCATCATTATCTTCTACATGCACTGAACCGAGACTATCATGTGCATTATATATGAGACTATTATGTGCAGCATGTGCTGCATCATGTGAACCGAGGCTATCATGTGCTCTAATACTCCCCCTCAAGTTAAGGTAGGAAGAGGACATCACACCCAACTTGTAGCGAAGGAAGGAAAATACTTCATGGGACAAGGGTTTTGTGAATATGTCACTGATTTGATCGGCAAATCGAACAATGTGAGTAGTAATAGTACCTTGTGCCACTTTTTCTCTAACAAAATGATAATCCAACTAAATGTGTTTAGTACGCGCATGAAAAATAGGGTTGATAAAGAGATGAAGAGCCCCCAAATTATCGCAAAATAAGGAACAAGTACGAGGTAGATTAATTTCTAATGCACGAAGAATATAAGTTGTCCAAGTAATTTTAGTAGTTGTGACTGAAAGAGCACAATATTCAGCTTTAGTACTTGAACGTGCAACAATTGGTTGTTTCTTGGCTCCCTAGAACATAAGATTAGACCCAAGAAAAATGGAAAAACCAGTAGTAGAACGAAGGGTCAATGGACAACCAGCCCAATCAGTATCAGAAAAAGCATAGAGATCAAGAGCATTTTTCTTGAGCAAGTGGAGGCCAAAATGCATTATTCATTGAATATAGCAAAGAATACGCTTGACCAAGGCCATATGATTGGATGTGGGACTATGCATGTATTGACTGAAAAGATTCATAGAGTAGGTAGTGTCAGACCGAGTTAAGGTTAAATATTGCAGAGCTCCAACAAGACTACGAAAAAGAATTGGGTCAATGACAGTGGGACTTGACAAAGTACTATAAACTTTTGTGGTCAAAGGTGTGAGGATAGGCTTAGAGGTAGACATATTTGCACGAGACAAGAGTTCATTGGCATATTTTTGCTAAGAAAGAAGAAGTCCATGTGTTGTAGATTTTGCTACAATACCAAGAAAATAGTGCAATGATCCCAAATCCTTGATGCCAAAGGTTTCACTGAGTTAACAAAGAAATATTGGAAGAAGCTTGGTATTATTTCCAGTGACAATGATATTATCAACGTAAAGAAGAAGAACAAGAGTACCATGAGACCAATGAAGATAAAATAGTGAAGGATCTGGTTGAGAACAAATGAATCCAAAAGAAATAAGGTATTTGCTCAATTGGTCGAACCAAGCTCGAGGGGCTTGCTTAAGTCCATATATTGCTCGTGAGAGTTTACACACGTGAGATGGAAAATTCGGATCAACAAATTCGAGGGGTTGATCCATGTAAACTGGATCTTTCAAGTGACCATTCAAAAATGCATTTTTGACATCTAATTGTCGAATTTCCCAATTACGAGATAGAGCAATGGTGAGAAAAATAAGAATTGTCTAAGGATGTACAACATGACTGTATGTGTCATCAAAATCAATATCAGGAATCTGATGAAAACCTTTTAGACGATCAAGGGTCCCATCAGTAAGTGCTTTGGTTTTGTATACCCACTTACAACCCACAACATTTTTGGATTCATGACAAGGAACTAGAGTCCAAGTTTGGTTATGTTGAAGAGCCTACAACTCTTCATTCATGGTGGCAAGCCATCCGGGATGAGCCAAAGCCATTTTGACAGTTTGAGGTTCAAGTGGAAGATTAATTAAAGAGGAGGGTGTCATATGATAAGGCCTGCTCTAGGCTTTCCTCTTGTGCACATGTAATGAGTATTCTTGGCAAAGGTAGGAGAATTGTTGGCCTGTGGAATTGGACCAAGGTCTACATACAACTATCCAGTGGCCACAGATGGTGTTGGGGCAGTAGGTGAAACTAGATTACTATTTGGTGAACTTTGTGCAGACATGCCAGATTCGACGATGTCCACTAAACAAGGTTGTGAGTAAGGAGGTAATACAAACACAGTGGATTCCGAAGAGGGAGACATTACAGGTAAAACAGGTTCAGTTGACAATTTGGGTAGTGGTGGTGATGAGGAATGCAGTATTTGACCAGCTGATGAGGATTCAGGAGCTTGTAAACTTGTACCAACAGAGGAGATGAAAGAGGAACTAAAATGTTATCTTCCAGAGAATTTAAAGTACTCCCCCTTGATGGTATTTGAGATGGTCCCTGCTTGGAGATTGAATATTTATCCAAGGGATCAATCCATTCATGAAAGGTGCTAAAATAAAGCGGTGTATTATCCAAGACATAAGAATTGGGGTTAGTTGAAAAAGGAAAGCACACCACATTGAACACCACATGTCTAGAAATGTAGATTCTTCCACTTTGAGGATGCAGACACCTATAGCCCTTATAAAGATTACTGTACCCAATAAAAATGCATGGTTATGTTTTCTCCGAGAATTTGTTCTTGCTGGTATCCTTGATATATGGGTAATATTTGCACCCAAAAGCTCTTAAGTAAGAATAATCAGGATCTTTATTGTATAGGGGAGAAAACACACGGTGTGTCCATGTTAAATTGAGGTTGATGGCAAACGATTGATTAGAAATGAGGCAGTAGAGAATGCTTCAACCCATAGTTGTTTTGCTAACTCGGAGTGAAACAACATGATCATACCCAATTCACGAATATGTCTATGTTTTTGCTCAGTGACACCGTTTTATTCTGGTGTAGATGGACAAGAGATTTGCTGAAAGATTCCCTTGTTTAACAAATCACGTAAGAATTGATTATCCCGAAATTCACCACCCCCATCATAGTGGAATAATTTAATCTGCTTGCCGAATTGGGTATTTACCATTGCAATATACTGCGTAAAACAAGCCACGAAATCTGATTTATACTTAAGAGGATAAAGTGACACAAAACTGGAGTAGTCATCCACAAAAAGAGCATAGTATCTGAAATTTTGCATGGAATTTATCAGAGCTGGTCCCCATAGATCACAATGAACTTCATCAAAGGGAGAAAAAAATCTTGTATTTGTATTAATAAATGGAAGTTTATAATTTTTTCCAAGTTGACAACTTTCACATAAATCAAATTTATTGTTCCAAGAAATAACATCAATCTTATTTTTACTAGAGAGATGAGACAAAATTCCCTTATTTGGGTGACCTTGCCGTTGATGCCATACTTCTTCAGAGGTTCGCCTTTGTTGAATAGAAAACAATGTCTGATGGTTGCCAACAGAGTAGAGTCCTCCCGCTTTAGTTCCGACTGCCACCACCTTCTCCGTCAACTTGTTCTTGATAACAAACCTCGTAGAGAAAAATTCAAACACATAAGGAGTATCATTAGTTAGTTGTCCCACATAAAGTAAATTCTTAGTGAGACTAGGAACCAATAATACACCATCAATTCTAAATTTCCTTGATTAGTAGAGATCGAAGTAGTCCCAACATGAGTGATGGGAAAATTTTCTCCATTTCCAGTGATGACAGTGTCATGACCACGATAAGGTTGGAGTTTTTGCAAGATAGCTGGATTTCCTATCATGTGTGATGTGGCTCGAGTATTAGGTATCAAATTTGGGTCGTTGGGATTCGTAATTTGCATCGCAGCTAGAGCTTGTGGGATATCTTCGGATTGAAAGGCATGGTTGTAACGATTGTAGCAATTCATGGCGTTGTGCCCTTGTTTGTCGCAAATTTGGCAAGGGATACGGTAGGTGTAGAATGGTTGATTTTTCCACAGATGTGACATTCTTTTTCTTGTAAGCCAGTTGTTGCCATACTTCCTTTGACATCTTCTTGGTTCTGAGACATGTTCTTTCGACCATAGGTTCGGTCTTGAGGAGTTTGAACAAACCCACGACCTTTGGAATTGAAAAACACAGATTTTCCTTTGTTTTTGGAAGCACTGTTATTTACACCATGACCATATGACTGTTTCTGGGCAACAAAGGCTTGGAAATCATTGAGTTCTTCACTTCCTGGGTATAGTTTGTTTCTTGTTTCATACCCTGTTAAAGATTGAACAAATTGTGAGAAGGAAGGGAAAGAGGGTTTTGCCATGATAGCGTTGATAAGTGGGTCGAATTTGGTCCCTAGTCCATTCATAGTCCACATAACCTTGTCAGAATCGGACAAGGCTTTTTTGATAGTAGCAAGTTCATCACACATTTGTTTGAATCTAGACAGAAAATCAAACACAAACTTATTAGTCTCTTTACGAATTCTTTGAAGATCTCGGTAGAGATTAAATTCTCTTTCTTCCGACGTTGAAGCAAAGCTTTGCTCCAAAAAAGACCATACTTAAAGAGATGTTTCCATACCAATGATATGGCTGAGGATAGTTTCTATAACAGTGCCAAAAATCAAACTTTTCAGGAACCGATCGATTTTTCTCCAAGTAGTAAAAACTGGGTTGGGTTCGTCCTTTCCTTCGGCAGTTGTAATAGTTGGTTTTGGAGGTTGAGACTCAACATTCAGGTGATCAAAGAGCTCCTATGACTAGAACAAGAACTTGACTCCTCCAAATCAAGTAATTTTGGGCAGTGAGTTTTACATTCACCATGGCTTCTAACTGAGGAAGAATTTCAAGAGTTAAAGAAGAGGCCATTTCTGAAGAGGTAGTGGAAGGCTCTGATACCATGAAGATTTTAACAATAAGACTTACACCTCTTCATTGAAACAATGAAGAGAGATGTAGACTTCTATTCATACATATACTATTATTTTATATACACTTGATAAGATAAATACATGATTAGTACACATGAAAAGATAAACTATACACTTAATATGAAAACTTTGATAGACTCCATCATTGCCGTGATATATCCATGCTTAGCCTTTATCTCTATCACTTGAGATATCCCTAGCATCATCATCCTTATCTTCTACATGCACTGAACTGAGACTATCATGTGCAGTATGTGTGAGACTATTATGTGCAACATGTGCTACATCATGTAAACCGAGACTATCATGTGCTCTAATAGTATTAAAAGATTTATGTGCAACCAGTTTGAAATGCCCTAACAACATATTCAGGTCTAGATACTTGCAAATGTTGGAGCACATAGTGGGCAATGCATTAGGGAACAATACGCTGTGTGGCTTTGGTTGTAATGACACTGACAACCGAATTGATGTCAACTCTGATATTGTCTGGGAATAATACTTGAAGGTAATTTTGAAAATGGTGGTTCCTCGGTATATGCTTAAATTTCTTTTTTGAGAAAAAGGATTGTTTACTATTAAGTACTGCACTTACACATGAATTATTATTTTGAATACAATGTTATAGAAATGGGTGTCTATAGAACATGATAAGAATGTCATTTGCAAGTAAATAGGTACCTGTGTGCCTTGTACAAGTCATATGACTTGTGCGACGGGGCTTTCAAAATGCATTGTGCAAGAAGATGGTGCAAAAAAGGTCCAACCTATTTGCCAGATGGCTATCCATCCAGATCCACCATTGGAAAATTAAATTCTGGAAGATGCAATGACCCTACCAACACCTATAGATGTTGAAGAAAATCAAGGGGACCACCGTAATGTTAGTAACTCCTAGTGTATGTTGTGATGTTTATTTTGGGTATGGTAGTCACCCATATTATCTGCTCCTTTTTGGGAAAAATTGGCTGAATTCTCTTCCTTTACGGACTGCAATTTTGGGTTGGTTCTGCTTTTTCTATTAATTGTATGATGTATTTTCTATTTTGTGAACATGATATGTTAAGTCTAGCTAATGTTGTAATGTTATGTAGTTATTATAGTTAGAAATGTTGAACGTTCAATTAAGTGAGAATGAATGTGATGTCCTTCTTGATACCTTGGTGGAGTACAGAGGTCGGGGTAAAATGCCAGGACAAGGTTATTATTTAAAGAAATTTTTTGACAAATTGTTGAAGCTATTGAAGAGGAGGATGTCAGAGTTTGGGTTGAAACTGAGGGAACTTGCAACACAATTTTTTTTTGGGAGAAACAGTATCTTACCTTACTTGCAATGCTAAAGACGTGGAAGTTTGTATGGGATCTAGATTTGAAGTAAGTGGTCGAAGGCCCTTTCCATAGGGCAGATATATATTTGAAGGTATGTGTTGTCCATTTTACATTTTTTTTATGTTAATATGGGTGAATTAACATGGTCATGATACTTATTCATGGTTGTCTAGGGTCAATTTGCAGAAAAGCAGATTTGTAAGGAAGTACTATACAAAGCCATACCCTCTATATGACACTTTGAAGGCGCTATTCAACCCACCATTTGACAGTTTCAGCGACTTGTCCACGAGTGTTGTCTCCTCCCTTGGCCCATTCAATATCAAGAAAGAGGTTATCGTCATCGACGATTAACCTCTGTGTCAAACTTTTCTAAACTACTTTTATTAATGGTACTATATAAATATTATGAATTTGACTAACCTGTTTTGGGGATGTTCCCACAAGTCAATTTTTGTTAATTTAAGCCTTGTGTGCTTGTGGTGGTTTAATATGTACAACCCCATGTTTTGTTATATGGTAAAAAGTAGCCTGCAGGGGCTTAAAATGTATAGCCCCATGTTTTTGAGTGTTTGTGGTGTTTGCCATATTTTTGTATGGATATAATGAAGGCAACATCTTATTACGTATATTATTGGGTAATGTTTGTTTGTAGCTCTTTTTATGTGTTGATACTTTAGTTATTAATAAATGGGTAAGTACATCCTAATATAGATGTTGTAAGAACAAACATTTGTATAGGCTATCTTGCCATGTGAAAATTCAGAAATTTTATGTTTACCATGCTACCTAATGGTTGGAGTGAAGGGTGAAACACAGCTGAATGGAAAAAATTGTACAGTGGGCCATTTGTAGAATAGGAAATGAGTAAATGTAATTGGCACACATTCTATTCCCATAACAAGTGCTTCCTTCAACAAACAAGGCCATGGATTGGATTGCAAGAAGGTTATAGAATATGTCAACTGACATTTACTTTTTTTTGGTAGGTCCCACTTAATTCATTTATATACAAACAAACAAGAGGTGGTATTGGATTTGTATGTAATACCGATACTAATTTCCCTTTGGATACGTTTGGTATGGATAACATTTGCCAATATCAACAATTGCTATCCGACAAGCAGACACACCCTTAAAGTTAGAATCACACCATCATATTGAGGTAGGGTTGGTAGTTTTCAAAACGAACTGTATATTTGACAAAATCGATACGAAGTTAATGAGCATAAATATAGCTTTAAAGAATTTTATTATAATCACTACGAATTTAGCTAAGTAAGTCATCAATCTGGATACATATAATTTTTGCACGATGCAAATTTGATATAATCCAAATGTGCATAGACGTAAACCAAATGTTCTTTTTGGAAGTTATATGGAAGTTCATTTATAACGTTCATGAGTGGTAGTTCATTTATATCCTTATTACACGAAGGAGTCAAATTGATCTTGGGGCAAGTTGGCTCTTTTTCGGAAGTTGGAGATACTCAGACCATTAAGCGTTAAGTTCCACAAAGGCCCTGGGTAGGCTTCACTTTGGCCCATTTTTGGGGTTTGTAGGTAGCTACCCTAGCCCAAATTTACAGAGACTAGTTTCATATTTGGACATGCTTCGTGCAATAGGTTTACCAAATGAGTAACTATAGTGTAATGCTCCAATTATTTTGAAAACTTTACTTAGTGAAATTACAAAAATTAAAATTTAATTTAACATTTTAGTGCTCTAATTAACTCCATAAAATTATAGTTGGTAATTTAGTCTCCAAATACAAATGAATCTCCCAATAGAATAATACAAAATTTATATTAATTTTTGCCACTTCTTAATTCTTCAAATATTCTGATTACGATCTGTTCTTTAATCTGAACCTGGAAAATAAATTAAGTAGAGAAACATAAAATACAAGAGAAAATAATTTCCTCAGCTAGAATTCCAATTAACTCAAAACTTCAAATATTTCAAATAGTAAATACACATCAACTAATATATGCTCCACACGTCACACACCATGTGAGATATGAACACAAGCCTGACATTTCACTAATCAACCCACCGCAACCTAATCCCACTGGCTTCTAACATTTATCTGGCTCCAACTTGGCAACTTGAGCTTTAAAGGAAATATTTTCCTTTTGAGGCTTGTTTAGTTCCTTAAACTCTCTCTTAAGAAGTTTCATTTTGTGAGGAACTTGAAACTGTAATGTGCCTCTAACAGGGTGAGCCCAAAATCTAAATATAATATGTAAAAGTCATCTTTGAGGGTAAGAAAATTAAAGAACTTAAATGGACATTTCCTTCTTCTTTTTAACACTCCCATTTTGAGAGAATGCTTGGGTTGTGATAAAAAAACCCTTGGTGCAATAAATTCAGCTTCAGCCTTGCGATATTGTTGGTTCCACTTGTCATTAATTAGGATCCTATCAAGTTTTTGTACCTCACATTGAGTTGGATCTCTCTTATTAGACCAAGTGTATAACAGACCTAAGGTTCTGAAGTAAGTTAGTTCATCTCCTTAAAGGCAACGTTCACATGCCTTGATTCCAAGTATCAACTCTCCCCAAGGTCTCCCGAAAATAAAAAAGGCGATCATACTGTCAATGTGAGTGACAACACAATGTATAATTTGTTTAGTTCCTCAAGCTTGTGGACCTTTAACTCCATTGGATTCCAACTAACCAAATTCTAGCAAAAAATGACTGATAATTATGAAAAGAGTCCCAATTTCTAAACATAGTCCATTATAGTTGCCTCTTTATTGATTGTCTTTGATCTTAGTCTCCACTACACCAACCAAGTCTAGTTTGTGATAAAAAATAATCTTTCTAACTTTATCTTCTTTTGTAAGGGAATTTAGCATCCTAACATTCCAACCACCAAGGTTAATCATTTGGTTTTGGAAGGTTTATGGGAAATAATCCCAACTAGCTTATAGCACCCCTTAGATTAAGGGTGTGTTCTTGTGTTTTTTCTTTTTCTTTTTGGATACAACTAGTTCATGTAGCACCAATTAATTCAAAAGAGAAGTTGAAGCTTGATCATCCTCACTAATTGAGATAGCACTATCATTGATAGGGTTGCTTTTATTGTGCAATTCAAAAAATCTATTTGGAGATTTAATTGGAGGGTTACCTTGAACTTGATTAATGCCTTTGGGTAGACAAGTAGTCTGAGTTCGTGGTTGTTGAGGGGCACCATAGGCTCTTGCAATTTCTTGAGGACTCTTGTTGCTGGATGATTGATTGCTAACTTCTTTTTCTAGCAGATAGTTTGTAGAGTAGCTTGAGGAAACTCAATGTGCGGTGGATCATCCCTCACGATTATACACGTGAGATTATAAACACAACCTAATGGAGGTGAATAGGTTGATTCAAATTGAGATCGAACAACCACCAATTTTAACCTAACACACCACAATTACCAAATCGATGACAGATTTGTCAAGCAAGCATTTGAACCCTTTTAACAAACACAAAAATATCATCATGGAGATTGATGTAATGATGTTTCAGTTAAATGATTTACACTGAATCTCACCATGACAATCCCAACCAAGACATTCAATCACAATACCCTTTTTAATAAATTGAAATATTAACAATCAAACCATCAAAAACATTGTGTGCACGTGTGTGAAAATTTCAAGTGTATAAGTAAATAAAGAACATAAGCAATTTGTTAACGTGAAAAACCTCCTTGAAAAAATCCACGGGGAACCATTCGGGGTTCACCAAATCTAATCCACTAACCCAAAATTAGTTTACAAGTACTCAATACTTATACCAACTAATACCATGCTTGGGCGCTCATTTCCTTCAATAAACCTATTCTCCGAATTCTTATGATCAGAGTAAAGACCTATTTGATCTCAAGAATATGATGGTTTATGTATGGATATGTATGAATAAGGGTGAGGTGAGACAATTATTTAACTATCTTTTGTAGTAATTTTCTTTCATGAGATTATGCCAAGTTTCTTTTCAATTGGATAATGGTTATTTGATATGAGATATATGTGAGTCATAATTTGTTTTGTGTTTCAATAATTCTTCTCATATATGATATGATGTGTGAATAGTCACTATAACTAGAGTTAATTCTTTGTTGAGTTTGATTAGTGAGGTTTGTATTGAAACTAGTAGTTAATAGTTAGAGGAGAGGGGTATTATTTGATGAATTTATGAAGTTGCATAGTTATTTCACATCACACTCGAGTTTTGGGTGGGAATACAATATGTGAATACTTTTATGTAGCATTTAGTTCTATAGTTTAGCTTTGTGTTGATTTGCTTGAATTGATAGTTGAATGTTTTTCAAGTTTTGGTGTAAGTCAATATACAATTATATGGTTCAGGTATTCAATGAATGTAATGAAGTTTGTATTTATCTTTAGTAGACACCTTCATGAGACTATAACTCACCCATTAGGGGTTTAAAGACTTGTTGTATACTCTAAATACAATTATGAGATTTATGAAAGTTATTTTATTTTTAGAGTTTTTTTAGTTTGTTAGTATTGCTAGGGACTAGCAATATCTAGATTGAGGGTGTGACTAGTCATGAAAAGTGTAATATTTCAATATATTATTATTGATGATTTACATTGATTCCCTATTAATAATGGTGATGATAGTATCATTTCATATTCTATGTTCTTTTTTATGTGTGTTGGTATTTTGCAAATAAATAGCATAATTTGTTGAGTGTGAGCGTGCATGTCGATGTGTGTGCATGACAGGGATGATTGCATTGGAATTGGTGTGTAAAATCAGAGATTTAATGGGATCGATTCATTTGTGAGAAGGAAATCCATTTTGTATGACGATTAAAGGAGCACTATAATTCAAAGGGATCGATCCCTTTATGCAAAGGATCGATCCAGAGTGCTAGTTGCAAGAAAAGAAGTGCCAACAAATTAATTGGGATCTATCCCTTATCAATACGGATCGATCCCTTATTCATCAAGGTGCCAAAAATTTTAAAGGGATTGATCCCTATGTAATTGGGATCAATCTTTTGTTTAACAAAAAGGGACATAAATTCAATTGGGACCGATCCCTATTTAATAAGGATCAATCCATGCATGAAGGGATTGATCCCTATTTAATAAGGATTGATTTTTGTGTTTGTTAGAGGAACATAAATTGCATAAAGGAATCGATCCCTATAATTATGGGATCAATCCGAAGTGGAGAAGGATTGATAAAGGTTTTGAGGGATCGAACCTTGATTATATGGATCAATCCCTGCACACATTAATTGAAGACTTCGACATTAGGGAACAATCCCTTTATTGTAAGGATCGATACGGGGAAAGTCCAGCCACGTTGACTTGTACCAATACCCTAGTGTAAATACATCCTCATGCTATTGAGAGTGGATCCATCAATTCCTAGTCTAGCAGCCTTTTAACCTAATTCCTTATTTTCTTTTTCAACATAATTCTTAGAGATCTAGGTATGAATTGTGTGTAGTCTTTTTGCATTCTTTAGTTAGGGTTGATGATGGGTTTATGGTTATTTACTTAGATCTTTACGTTTATGCAATTTATATTATGATATCAATGGTAAAGCTTTTGTTTATTCGGTTGATTGAATGTTTTTATCAAAATTTGGTATTTTGTACAATTATTTGACTATTTATTAACATGATTGATTTCTCAGTATAACTGATGCTTATAATTCCCTGCAAATATTATAATTAGTTTTTCAAAGTTTGTTTTCAAATCGATCAAACTAATTGTTCTTTCAAAGAACAAAAAATTCGATTAACAAAACTAATGTTGAAAATTAACCGAGATATTTGATATTGCATAAATATAATTATTTAGTAAATATGAGCAAATCCAGATCTCGAAGCTAGAGAGTCATTTTCAAATTATTGTTTACCCTAAATTTACATTTGTAAATTATTTTCTGAAATACTCTTACTTTTTACGAAACTTATTCTTCCTTGCACTATTATTCAAATTACCCATTCCTTGTGGATTGATCTTGGACTAAATTGAGTATTTACTACTTCTTAACTACTAACACTTGGGTGTACCACCTTTGGGATTCAAAAACCATGACTGAGTGACCGGTGACAGGGACTGGTCGACCAGTGAAACTCTCTACCCAAAGGGCTTCTTGAAAGGAAAAAAACATTCCAGAGGGTTTGTCTAGTCATCTGGTAGAGGCAACTGGTCGACCGGTAGCCTTGCAATGGTCGACTAGTACTTAACACTAGTTGATCGATGTTCTCTTGTTTTCTTCACCTTTTGCTTTTCTCGCCTTTGTTCCTCTTTCATCTTGTATTCATCTTTCTTCTTCTTCCCATATGGATTATCACATTTTAAGATGATGTCTTCACTGATCCAAAGAGTAACTAGAGAGATAGTGGTTAGATCACATTTAGGATCTTTGTTATTGTCAAAATCATGCTTAATAAAGTATAGGGTCAACAAGTTGTTCACCAAAATGTCATATTTTGTCCTTGTAGAAAAATGTGATCTAGTCCACAAAGAATGGTTGACACCCTTTAACCATGCAACAACTTGGGAGTTTACTTGCTCAATCTTAGCCATCCAATAATGAAAATCATTCACATTTGCTGTGGAAAGCTCTCTCCTTGGAAAAAAAAATCTTTAATTTTTATACCTGTTTTGAACTTAGCCATAAAATTGTTAAATATATGTGATTTGTTATCGGCATTAAGTCTTCAAATGTCTCCACAACGCTTTTTTGTTTGTCTGATATGAATTCCAACCCATTATCCTCATATTTACCTATGTCTCTTGTTAAATCAATAAGAAACCAAGACCAAGAATCCTTACACAAAGTTTCAACCTCGATTTCATTACCATCTCTTCTTACAACACTTAGAAGTTTCCCTCCATATAACCCTTTCAAATAACAGTCATCTTGACCTATGATAGGTCTACAACCACTTATAAAGCCATCTCTTATTTTCCTAGCCTAAAATACATTCTCTGAAATTTTGGTAGCAATAAATCAAGATTGGGTTTTTTACTTGAATGAAACAAAATTTATTTATGAATTGTCTCTTACTTAAATAAAAAACCTCTTGCCTAGATACATAGAGTTCACCTTCTTGTTGTCATAGTGTCTGACACAACAAAGTGAGTTAGTCAATTTCTCTATCTAGAAAGTCTTGCTCTTTCCAATTAGGGAGGCATGTATCCTCTGTCACAACTACACTTATAGTCAACAATAACACTAATTCTCATTCTCTACGTTTTTGATGTCATAGCATTCCTTCATATTACACCCCCTTAACATATCTCTAAACACTAGAGCTTGTGGAAATCTCCTTCCAACCACTAGTTTAGGATTCTCCATCATTTTCTCCTTAAACTCAGGGTAACCATCATCTTCATCATTGTCGACTCTTTCAACCCATTTAGTTCATCATCTTCTCCCACATCATACCACCATTCTCCAACAACTTCCTCATGCATTCCAGTTTGTTCAGGTGCACTCCCACCAACACCCCCTACACGTGGATTACAAATTCTTTTAGATTGCACATCTGCATGAACTGAGCTTTGGAAAATATCATCTTCATTAGGACCCTCAAAATATGCATAGAACCAGTTAAGGTCATCACTCTAGTCATAATTCTTTAATCTTGGTCCCACTCATCACATAATCATTATCTCAAAGTCATTGTCACTGTGTTCAATTAAATTATTCACCGTGTCAGTTGTATGACATTCAACAGACTCATTCACTGTTTCAATTCCAACACCCTCTCGCACATCACCTATTTTGTCCACTTGTACTCCAAAAACCTCACATGCATCATTATTCTCCCTTAAATAGTCAATTGGTTGGATTTCAACTTGGACTCGAGGTCCATGTAATTTTGTTGATAGGGCACTAAATGTAACGCCCCAAAATCCACCCTGGAAGACATTACTATCTATAAACCATCCAATCATGAGAGAAACTAAAAATAATCATTAGAACAATCAATCATTCATCCATCAGATAAAGAATAAATACTAAAGTCAATAAAACATTGTAATTTCTCCAACTTACAATTCAAAACTAAATAGTATCTAGCAGCGAAATAATTAAACTAGCTGAAACATTATTTTATAGAAATCTTTCAAACTCTAAACTGAAAAGAAAACAACTCTATTCCTCTAAGACAGGATCCACATGTTGATTCTCCAATGGCTTGTAATCAACCTGCTTGTCTAGATCGACATCCTCTTCTATGTCAAAATCTGTAAGTGTGTGGTTGTGGGGAGTGAGTAAAAGCCCTTAGAAAATCTCTCTCAAATCCAAACAAGGTTTTAAAACAATAAAAATAAGGCAATTCTCTTTTGAAAAATATCATATATAAATTTTTGAGAGTAAAACCACGACAGTTGTAATGATATCAAGTGTACACAATACAGTAAATTAATGATAGGAATAAACATGCAAGAAATTAAAGCAATCAATAAATAATTCAGCATCATCATCTGATATTCTCATATATGTTGGTTGCTTCTCAGGAATCTGCACAACAATTCTACCTTGTTCACCCACCACAAACCAAACAATCTCAATCATTCCCCGTAGGGCACATCACAAACCAATTTAGGAAGGACGTGTACCGTCTTCCATGGCATTGATGAATCCTTCTCAGGAAAGGTATACCATCCCTCAGCCACGAACCTACGTGAACAATAGTGGTTGTTCTGACATATAACAATCCACTATAAGTGTTAAGCAACCATTCCACCCCCACCGGTATAGACTAACCTCTAATAATCTACGACAACTCTCGAAGGCAGTTCAAGCCCGTCACACCCAAACCATACAAGAGATGAAACCACAATTTTTTCAACAACCACAATCTTAACAAATCACAATTTTCATTAACAATTCAAGTATCACAATTGCACAATTCTCAATATACTACAGTAATATAGTAATTAAAATATGCAAGAGATCATATTAAGAAAACCTTCACAATTTCGATATCAAAATTCTAGGGTTTTGCCAAAAATCATAATTTCTTGGAACAAGAACAAGTATTAGATGAAAACATGATTTAATCAAGAATAGTATTTTAGAATTCAAGAATCAATAGGTCTTTCACAAAAAAAACGTGTTTAGGAAAAATTAAGGTTTTGGAAATTCAAGAACAAGTATTCCTTGAATCCAAACATATATTTTGTTTGAAACTATGTTTCAATGATATAGAAACCAAGAAATCATAAGTATTTATCATATAACTATCAAGAAGATTGAAAATATACATATATAATACCCTAAGTCTCAATGAAAGAACTCAAGAAGAATTTCCCACCTTAATCCGATGTTTGAAGATAGCCCTAGCATGTTTGAATCAATCTTAACGTGAGAATCTCTTTGAATCTTGTGCTTTCTCCTTCTCTCTCGCTTTCTAGGGTTGCCTAGGGTTGAAAGCTGATGAAACGTGGCTAAAGGAACATCCTTATGGTATTTATAGGGTAAAAAATGGAGAAAAGCCCTAAAACTGATTAGGGCCGCTTTTAGGGTGGCGTCCAAACGGTGCTTGGGCATCCGGACAGTTCTAAGTCACTGTTTTTTATGAAAAATAAGGTTTTATGTTAGGGAGTACTGTCTGGATGGTGCTTGGGGCGTCTAGACGGTGCCAACTTTCTGTCCCAACTTCAGGAATAGTTTTCATCTCTTTAGAAGTTGATTCAGGAAATTTTCGTGAAATACACAATTTTCGAAGTAAAAATATATGGCTAAAATACTAAGGTGGTGTCAAATTCCTTCCTTCCCAAATTCTTTCTAAAATGCGCTTTAACTTCAGAATACTTTCTAACTTCTAATACACCCCATATTACCTCTCCCAAAGTTTCTCGACCTTCCAGATTCAATGGAGGCCTTATTGCGACCTAAAAACATTTATAAACTTACCTAATCACATTTCTCAAGTTTAAACACCTTCGAAATTAAATTTGACTCGAAAGTCAATTCGTCCGAAACTCAAACTTCATGATCAATCTTTTAACAACAATCCGAGGTTTCTACAATCTTTTTATTCATCTTAGAAGAAATATTAATATGATATTATTCTTATTTAATTCTAGTACATGATCTTACACTAAATGGATCAGGACCTATGTCAACATAAATAACCACCACCAACAAACTATTGTAAACTCTAAGCATTTCACGTACGTATGAATCTAATACTATTCTTTCCAAACCCAAGTCTAAATTTTACCCAAGTATTTGATAATAAAAATCAATGTCTATATCGTCTCCCCCAGGTTTCACATACATGTCTGCGATCTCAAATAAGGAGATAGTATAAGGGTCACAATCATTTATATAAACCCCAGTGCCACCTTGATATCCAACATGTGGATCCTCGCTTGACCCCCATGATGCAGCTCAAATATAACTATTTAATCACCCATTCTGCACATCAAAAACCTCTGTTGAATAATTGAACATCGGTATCGGTGCCCCTTCAATCACAATAGTAGGGACAAACCTGTCCCCATCCAACTCAAGCCACAATACATAAACAAACATATAGAAAAAAATTCGTAAAAAATATATATAAACTAGTTGTTGTTCCAATCGGGAATGATTATTTCAATTGAACAATAGTTAAATCATAAAATAATTGAAAAAATTGTTAGAAAAAACATACATTTTCAGGGGACGATCATTAGAAGAAACATGCATGACCACCGCTTCAAAAACATGCAGGACCCTACTTGAAGAAACAAGCAAAGACAATATGGTATAAACATAACTTTTTTGCTTCTACAAACTTGGATTTCAAGAATTTAAGTAAATCACAGATGAATTTTGTGCGGTAATTTCATGATTTTTGTTTGTAACATACTTCGATTGAAGCCATGGTCCCCCCCCCCCCCCCCCCCTAATTTTCTCTATAAATCACACTAACGGTTCATGAGTTTGAATGGGGAATAATGGCTGACATGTTTAACATTAGTTATATATAGGCAAGGGTGTGTCAGTCAATTAACATTCATCGTTAACAACACTGATTATTTGTACAAGTCCAAAAGCATTAGGGGTCTTTGAGATCCCCTTATAATTATTAGGGTTAATTGCAGCTGTGGTCCTCAAAGTATTCGTTTTGTCTCATTTTGGTCTCCAACCTTCTAATTGCATCAAGTTGGTCCCCAAAGTATTACATATGCATTTACCTAGTCCCCGCCATTGACGTCGTCTAGAATTCTGTCTGTTCATAGTCATGTGCCATCCGCATGACCCAGGTGAGGGTCTTATATGACACCACCTACCTTCTCTTCTCTTCCTACCTCATCTTCATCATGCAGCTTGGCTTCGCAATGCTCTGTGCCCGTTCAATCCGCGCCAAGAACACCATGAACATCATGCTTACCAACGTAATTAACGTCGCCGCTGGCGGCCTCTTCTACTACCTATTCGGATTCGCCTTCGCTTTTGGAACCCCATCAAATGGGTTCATTGGAAAACACTTCTTTTGCTTGAAACACATTCTTTCCTCGTCTTTTGACTACAATTACTTTCTCTATCAATGGTGTTTTTCCATTGCAGTTGCTGGGATTACCAGTGGATCAATCGCAGAGAGAACACAGTTCGTGGTGTATTTGGCTTACTCATCGTTCTTGACTGGTTTTGTGTATCTAGTTGTGTCTCATTGGTTTTGGTCCAGTGATGCGTGTGGGCCAGTGCTGTAAGAACTAATAACCTCTTGTTTGGATCTGGGGTTATCGATTTTGCAGGTTCTGGAGTTGTTCATATGGTTGGAGGCATTGTTGGATTATGGGGTGCTCTCATTGAAGGCTAGCGTATTGGTCGGTTCGATCTTTCAGGCAAACCGGTGGCTCTCCGTGGCCATAGTGGGACACTGGTGGTTTTGGGGACATTCCTCTTATGGTTTGGTTGGTATGGTTTCAATCCTGGTTCATTTCTCAACATCTTGAAAGCTTATGGAGAGAGTGGTTCATTTTATGGCCAATGGAGCGCAGTCGGAAGGACTGCTGTCACGACGACTCTAGCTGGATGCACGGCGGCGCTGACCACCCTGTTCGGAAAATGGCTGTTTATCGGCAATTGGAATCTCACATGTTCATGGTGTTCTTGGCGCGGAAAGAACCATCATAGAGCATTGCGAAGCCAAGCTACATGATGAAGACGAGGTAGGAAGAGAAGAAAAGGTAGGTGGTGTCATATAAGACCCTCACCTGGGTCATGCGGATGGCACATGACTATGAACAGACGGAATTTTGGACGGCGTCAACGGCGGGGATTAGGTAAGTGCATGTGTAATACTTTGGGGACCAAAATGAGACAAAATGAATACTTTGGGGACCACAGCCGCAATTAACCCTAATTATTAAAGTTTATAGGGGATTGGGATTGATTTATTTTCCAAAAAAAAATGAACGAGGAGTGGTTATTTAGTGTGGTAGTGGAATGGTAGTTATATTGGCTAAGGATTGATTGTTGATTAGAGAATACTTAACTTTGTAATTAATTAAATAAAATTTGTAGAAATTAAGAAAAGTGGGAGGGAAGGCTTCTCAAGCCCTCTCTCCCAAAAAACGATTTATACACATACACACACTAGCGTCCTACCCCGTGTGATGCACAAGCCAAACTTTTGACTGACTATAGTAGCCTTAGTAAATTAACTAATGCTTATACTATCTTTTTAGTTATTTTAAAATAATAGCTTTCATGAAATAAATAGTATCAATACTAGAACAACTTTTTGTTTACTATTTCACCCCTATAATCTGTCAAACAGATTGCCCATTATTTGGACTAAACCATATCAATATACTGACTAAGTGTTCCGGTTTTATCTTTTAGTATCTGTTATGTTAGAGTCTAGAAAAGTGTCAAATCCAATTTATTTTACCAATCTTACCAAATCCCTTGTCCTCCAAATTGATACGGTTATCTCTTTTGTCCTCTTTGATTATTTTATTTTTATCTGTTATGCTGATTTTTTTTTCAATTGTCTTCCAACTTATTATTTTATTATTTTTCGTATTAAATTGGATAATTGGTGAGCACCTATGCTTGTCATAGAGCATTTACGAGTGGTTGAGACTCCAATCAACGCCACGGTATTTGATTATGGGTTTGATTACCTCATTTTATTTTGGTGCCCTTTTGATAATGCATTGAATTTTTGGGTTAGATTTTAGCTATTGATTGATATTTAAGTAGTTTTCTTATGTGGGTGTGCTTTAATTTTTTGTTTTTCTCGAGGTATCACCTATGTACACATTTCTGGGTACTATATAATCTTTTATTTTGATGATGGAATCCCATATCATATAAGGTGCTTACAAACAAGGAAGAATGAAAAAACATGGATGCTTAGTGTCTGATGACTTTGTCTATTAGAGGCCAAAGCAACCTATGACAATAGGATTCTATTTTTGTAATTTGTTGTCCTTGATTGAAAAGGTTATCAAGTTTTTGATGTTCGTTACTTTTTGGCATCTTTTATATTTTTTTCATGTTTTGGATCCAAACATATGATCTGTGGATTTCTTTCATTTAGAAGGATTTTCATTAATTAATGATGATGTAATGTTTTTTTAGTTAAATTAAGTGGGGTTCACTTTTGTCTATTTTTTTGGCTGACACTGTAGCTTAATGTGTTGACTACATGTTTTATATAAGGGGCCATCAACCACGAGATCATGTCTTTCTGGGGCTGTTTGGTTCATTGGTTTAAGGTGGATTAGTGGGTGGGATTGATGAAAAATAGTCTGGGGTCCCACATAATCCATGTTTGGTTTATTTTTAAAGAATGGGGATTAAACAATTAAGCTAATCTTGACCCCAATAAATAATAGATTTTACCCATGTTTGGGGGTTTGATGAAACCCATGAGAGGGGGAATGCTGTGTTTCAAAAGTAAGAGATTGAAAAGATTATTTTACCTAAAAAATTTATTTTTCTATTCCCATAATAATGGACATTTTAGTCAATTGAAAAATATGATTTGATCCACGAGCCCCACTTATATTTAAGCCACTTAACAAATATATGAGATTTGATAGAATTTATGTTTGAATCCATGTACAAATCCTTGGAGTTGGGTTTGAAAGGACTTTATGAATGCAATTTATGTGTGAACTTTGTAACCTCTAATGCCTTTTTGCTTGATCCTACTAATAGCCAATTGAATCCTAAAGCAATATAGAAGTCGTGATTCTATAAAGCCAGTACAAGACTAAAGTAATGAATTTTGCTCTGATCTGACCACTTATTGATTCATTATGCAGTAAGAGTTAGATGGGTCAAATTTCAAATATTTATCCTTGCTTTATCTATAAACTGTTTTATTCAAGTTTTGCAAATATATTTCTGTCTAATTTATTCCATATATTTTTTCTTTTATAAATTTTAAAGGTTGTTTAAATGTCTATTGACTCGAAAACTTTAGATGTTCTCTTTTCTGTATGCTGCATATTCGAAAGAATAAAGTTTGAAATCAAATGTTCTTATGCTTTTTAAACTGAGTTTTACGATGATTTGCTCACAATTGGAATTCAGAAATCCATTTACCAATTTGCAAACGCCAAATTTCTATGTCTATGGTCATCTCAATCCATCTAATTTTTTGTTGTGTGAGTTTTATTTACAATTTTGTTGATGTGAGATTTGTAAATTTTATATAAAATGTGCATTTTTTTTTGGTAAAAAAAAAGATGACGACTTAATATTTGATTAATTTTTTCCCTCAAAACTATCACATCACCTAATTCTATCACATGTTTAATCATTTAATATTTGATTAATTTATAGTGTAACACAATTATTGTTTCATACATTGTCCATACACGATAATGTACACGTGTTGAAAAAAATTTGTCGAGTTATACATTTTGAGAAAATTTTGATGTTATTTTTAAAAAATTAATAGATAGAAATTAATTTTAAATAATTTAATCAAATAAACGAAGAAATAAAAAATTGTTAATTAGTATAGTGAAATTAATTTTTTAAATTATTAAATTTTATGTTTTATCGTGCTTTTCGACACGAATTATAACTAATAAGTTTATATTCAACCTACACTCGATTGAGTCAAGGGGCGCTTATGTGGTTGGAACTAACTTTATCTTTTTTCTCCTCCATCCGTACAAGTACTCCTTAGAGCCCATCCTCTCGAACAATTTAAGAGTATATAAAGTCATCTTATTTTTTTTTACCAATCAATATGAGATTTGAAGTTTCTTTTCATGGGGTTTTTTTTTTTTCCACTTTTCACATAAGTATTAGATGCAAAAGAAAGCTATTCTATTTTTTATGCCTTATGTAGATAAGCTTAGACTGTGTATAAATTATGTTATTTTATTTTGTATTGGTATAATTTGATTCAAAGCTAAGTAGACATTATAGTTCAGTTCAATTCAGTATCGTAATTTTGTAAACAATATTCCATCAAGACTATTGTTCACGTTTGCTATTATTTTATTATTGGATTTGCTTTCTTAATATATATGCTATCTGTTGACTCTTTTTCATAGGGCTGGTGTATTTGTTTGTCCAAAAATTCATAAATTCAATTTATCAGTTATTATGGGTTATTCCCTTTGTTTTTCGACATTCACTCAATCTTTCCAAAGTCTGCTCTTTAAATAAGTAGTAGTACAAAACCTACCTCTAAATACTTTATCACAAAAAAATTGAAAATTGTTTCTTAAAATTATTCACATGCAACGCACGTTGGCACTAACTAGTATATATAGAAGAAATGCCCCCTTTCAGACCTTTATCTTTTTCCATCACACAACATGAGTAGTTAAAGAATTATGAAAATTTATAGGGAATTGAATTTGAATTTTTTTTAAAAAAAGTGAATGAGGGGTGGTTAATTAATGAGACAATGGAATGGTAGTTATATCGACCAAGTGTTGGTTACTGATTAGAGAACGTTTAACTTGTAATTAATTAAATAAAAATTAAGAAAGAGTAATGTTTTATATCCCAAATTTGTATCACAAATGTGCATCCCAAATCAATAAGGATGGTTGGATCAGTGAATCCCATCAACTTTTTTAATTGGGACCCACTGATCCAACCATCCTTATTGATTTGGGATGCACATTTGGGATACAAATTTGGGATATCTAGCATTGTTCATTAAGAAAAGAGGGAGGGAAGACTTCTCAATCTCTCTCTCCCACTTGTTCTATATATAGATAGATGGGCGCCCCGTGCGACGTATGAAATTTTTAACCCGTCTTACTCCCGCTTGTTCCTTCTCTCCATTCCAGACCTTTATCTTTTCCCATCACACAATATGGATAGTTACAATAATTCTTAAAGTTTAGAGGGAATTCAAATTAAAGTTTTTTATAATTTTTTTTTTGAATGAGGGGTAGTTAATTTGTGAAATAGTGGAATGGTAGTTATATTGGCCGATTGTTGGTTATTGATTAGAGAATACCTAGCTGTGTAATTCATTAACTAAACATTTTTAAAATTAAGAAAAGTGAGATGGAAAGACTTCTCATATACATAGATAGATAAGCAAGGGTGCGAGAGACATTTAACATTCACTGTTACTAGCGTTGTCTATTTGTATAAATCCAAAAGCATAAGGGGGTTAAGTGCGTATTTTTGAACCATTAGAGGTGTGAAGTCCTACAACTCCAAATCACAAGCGAGTAAAATGGAATTTTCCCATTTAAAGATTCAAACTTCAAAGTCCTAAAACATACTACCATTATTTCAGCAGATGTAGATTTGTAAAAGGAATCATTGTTAAATATTAGAAATATTATTGTTCAATTTTAAGTGAAAATGATAGAAAGTGAAGTGAAGGAAAAGAAAATGATAAAAAATATATTTTCATACATGTATTTGGTTAGAATGAAAAATTTACCGGAAAGTTTAAAAAAAATTCATTCTATTGTTTGAAAGAAAGAAAAGTTATAAGAAATTTTTTATAATTGTCTAAATTACCCTTAATTATATTAAATCGGTCTAAAAAAGAAAAATATATGTAATTATAATTAAAAATTTAAAAAATGGCTCAAAACTTAATTTTAAGACTGGGCCAAATTATATGATTAATCAAATTCATACCAAATTTTTTTAGAATTAATAACCAATAAAATATTTTAAGAAAAATAAGGGTAAAATAGAAAGTTAGTTATAGATCACAACTTTCTTGCATTTCTTTGTGTTTTTTACAAGAAAAAAAGTTAGTTATTTGTGAGAAAATTCAAGGATGACAGAAAATTATTTTTTCTATCATTTTCCTTTTCATGCTAACCAAACACATGAAATTTTTTAAAAATTTCTCTTTCTTGCATTTTCTATCGTTCTCTTGCTAAACAAACAGACCCTAAGTTTTAGAGTGATGAACTAGACCTTAGAGCGCCCGCCCAAATATTTTTAATGATAAAAAGGGTGAAAGTCATATCTCGACAATTTACATTTGCAATGAGTTAAACTAGGTTCAAATTCATCTTTTCATGCTTGCCCTGCCGACACTAATGTCAAAATTTTTGGAACCAGGAAAGGTCCTTGAAGACCACAACAAAAAGAAACTAGAAATGAGTTTTCCAATACTGATGATACCCAAAAAAATGCCTAAGGGTCCGTTTGGCTAGGAAGAAAAAAATGATGGAAAAAGAAAATGATAGAAAGTGAAGTGAAAGAAAAGAAAATGATAGAAAATATATTTTCATGCATGTATTTGGTTAGAATGAAAAATTTACGGAAAGTTTTAAAAAAATTTCATTCTATTATTTGAAAGAAATAAAAGTTATAGAAATTTTTTGTAATTGTCTAAATTACCCTTAATTATATTAAATCGGTCTAAAAAGGAAAAAAAAATGTAATTATAATTGAAAGTTAATTTTTTTTTAAAAAGTGGCTCGAAACCTAATTTTAGGACAATCACCAACACAGATGTCTTTGAACCAAATTATATGATTAATCAAATCCATACCAAAATTTTTTAAAATTAATAACTTATAAAATATTTTAAGAAAAATAAGGATAAAATGGAAAGTTGATTATAGATCACAACTTTCTTGCATTTCCTTATATTTTTTACAACAAAAAAAGTTGGTTATTTGTGAGAAAATGCAAGCATGAAAAAAAATCATTTTTTCTATCATTTTTCTTTTCATGCTAACCAAACACATGAAAATTTTAAAAATTTTCTCTTTCTTGCATTTTCTACCATTCTCCCGCTAAACAAATGAACCTTAAGGTTGAGCTCGGGTGTTAAGCTTGGACCTTCCCAGCTCAGGCACTCAGCCCACCCCTGATAACTAGCAAACTTGATGTCGACACCTCTTCCCCAACAACTGCACCTCCACAAGAATGACACAAAAGGCAGCTGACTTCCACCCAAGCACCAGCCATAACATAACAGCCTTGCATTTGGGCTAAGAAGTTGTAACCGTCTCCACAATATCCTTGACAATCACATAACAGGTGCGATCGTTACGAAAAGAAAGCTAGGATCACACCCAGGATCATGCAAAGCCTCTGAAGACTATAAATACGAGGTATATCCCTCACAACAATAGATAAGAAATTGTAGCCTAAGCAAATACCCCGTGTAATTCCCCATCTTTATCAATATATATCCCAAGAGTAAGAGACTCCCTTGAGAGTGGATTAGCCGAGCTCCCAAGCTGGTGAACTACTATAAACTCTCTGTGCGTTAATCCCTTTTTCCCTGTTCAACTATCAAGAGCCTAGGAGCTCAGACTGAGTCATTCAGTGATCCTAAATCCCCAAACTCTGTTTTATCGTGCTATACACATCATTAGTTGATGTCGTTTGTGGGAACGACTGTTCCTGTAAAAATTCTACTGATCACCTTCAGTAATTGATGGTTTCTACATGCAATATGAGCAAAAGTCAGATAAACCCCCTCCGATTGCAGAACCAACAAGAGGTTGCCACTAGAAGACAATAGGAAAATTCTCGTGATTTCTTGCCTGACCCAGAGGTTAACCCACCTATGGTTGATCTTCCTTCGAATAACGAGCTTGAGGCCCTTCGCCTAGCCAATCAATGTCTCCTCCAGCAGAATGAGGAGTTACTGAACCTCATCCAACGTCCCTAGAGGGCACAACCAGCCCATAATGATCCCCCACATGGGGAACATCAACATTTCAATCCCCTAAGGGAAATTACAGAGGGGGATGAACGCAGTCAGACAGTTGGCAATGTCCACTATTGAATTCAAAGGAACGAGGATGAAGAGGAAGTACAAAGCCAGAGCAGGGGAACTCACTAGAATGAGCTCCCCCCATTCTAGCAAGAAAGAAAAGAACAGTTCTGGGAGTAGCGCTTCAAGGAGATTCAACAAGAGCTTAGCCGCATGAAGGTGGCTGTGAGGAGCAACATCCCGATAACTATGGATGCCCTGGTCCAGTAGACAAAATCTCCCTTCACCGCAGAGGTGCTGCGTTTTCCTCTTCCACCGAAATGCAGAATGCCACAGATAGAGGCCTTTGATGGGACAAGTGATCTTATAGACCATCTCAACACCTACAAGAACCAGATAGAGTTGCATGGTTATCAAGACCCACTACAATGCTGAGTTTTCGCTATCACATTAAAGGGCTCAGCCTTAGCCTGGTTCAACAGGCTGACCCCAACTTCTATTTCTTCATTCAAGGAGTTCTGTATTTCATTCGTGTCACATTTCATTGGAGCTCGAACTTACCAGAAGCCGAGTTACCATTTACTAAATGTGAAACAAGGGCCAAACGAAACACTACGAAGCTACGTTTAGAGATTTAACTCAGAATCTCTAAAAGTAGACATACTTGACGAGAATTTTGCCTTCATCGCATTCATCACCGGGCTAGGATTTCAATCCAAGGACCTAATGTTCTCGATCTTCAAGAATCCGTAAGCCAACTGGACTGAGATCCTTGCCAAGGCGGAGAAATATATTAATGGCGAGGAAGCTTTCCTACCCAAGGCTGGGAGGTCAACCACCCACAAGGAGAAGGAGAAGAGGAAAAACCAAAGTCTAAGGAAGGAGAGGAGTCGAGAGCGCTCTCCATGAAGAGACAGAGAACGCTCCCCGAAGAGGAGAAGGGACATAAGAGATCTTCTGGGACCTCCACCTCAAGAGCTACAGCCGAAGTACGCACCACGACAGTTCACTCCTCTTAATGGCACAGTATCTCAGGTGCTTTATGAAGTACATAACGAGAAGTTCCTGAGGTGGCCACTGCGGATAAAGGCTGACCCCGCCAAACGGGACGCAACGAAGTACTGTGAGAATTGCCGGGACCATGACCATATCACTGATGATTGCATCCAGTTGAAGATCGAGTTCCTAATTCAGAGAGGGCAGCTGCTCCGCTTCGTGGCGTAAGACAATCAGAACCGAGCTCACCCACCTCCAACATCCCTGCAGCAAGCTCCTATGCCGCACCAACAACCCTTGGGAGATATAAGGGTAATATCAGGAGGATTCGCTACAGGTGGGGAAACTAGCTCCGCCAGAAAGGCCCATATGCGAAAAGTCAGAGTAGAGGACGTTTTGGAAGTGCAGGCTATGTCCAAAAATCCTCGACTAAGCATGGATATTACCTTCTCTAACTCGGATCTCGAAGGCTGCCAGCATCCTCACGATGATACATTGGTAGTAAGGGCTATCATCGCCAACAGGACCATCCACCGGGTTCTAATTGACAATGGAAGCTCTGCCAATATCATCTTTGCATCAGCCTTCGACAAGATGAACATTGACAGAGACAAGCTCGAGCCAGTGAGACCTCACCTGCTTGAATTCTTTGGAGAGAGGGTGTTACCCTTAGACTCAATCCAGCTTGTTCTCACAAAAGAAGACCCTCTCTGCCAATCCACCACTATAGTGAGATTTCTAGTCATCGATGCCCCATCAACATATAACGTTCTACTAGGGAGACCTTCCCTCAATGCCATGAGAGCTATTCCCTCTACCTATCATCTAGTAATGAAATTTCCTATTGAAAATGACATTAGAGTGGTTTGAGGAGATCAACGAGTAGCACAAGAATACTACATGGTGTTTATGAGAAAGAATGAGGTCGATACCATACAATTGGATGAGCTCGACATGAGAGACGAACTAGAAACAAGCCCACGCCTTCAGAAGAGCTAGAGCCAATCCAGCTAGATAAGGACCCAGATCACTTGGTGTATGTGGGGTTAAGACTGCTCAAAGAAATCAAAGACCTCCATATCCAACTTCTGAAAAGAAACACCAAGGTTTTCGTGTGGAAGCAAGAATCCCACAGTCATCACGCACAAACTTAGCGTGAACCCGACCTTCAAACCCATCAAACAGAAACGAAGATGCTTTGCCCCAGAATGCCAGAAAGTTATAAACGAAGAGGTCGCCAAACTCCTCCATGCCAAGACCACCAGGGAGGTAGATTATCCAACCTGGGCGGCCAATGTAGTCCTTGTAAAAAAGACCAATGGGAAGTGGCGTATTTGCATTGACTTCACTGACCTGAATCGTGCCTGCCCAAAGGACTACTTCCCTTTACCTCAGATTGATCTGATCGTGGATGCCACAGTAGGGCATGAAATGCTCAATTTCATGGATGCTTTCTCAGGATACAACCAGATCAGGATGGACCCCAATGATCAAGAGAAGACGTCCTTCGTAATTGAGCAAGGGACATACTGCTACCAGGAGATGCCATTCGGATTAAAGAACGCTGGAGCCATATACCAACGATTAGTGAATCGTATGTTCTAGAACCAGATCGGGACATCAATGGAGGTGTACATCGATGACATGCTGGTGAAGTCATTGAAGGATGAGCTCCATATCAGACACCTCAAATAATCTTTTCAGATCCTCAAAAAATACCAAATGAAGCTCAATCAAGCAAAATGTTCATTTGAGGTCTCCATCGAAAAATTCCTGGGTTTTATAGTCAATAGCCGAGGTATTGAGGCTAATCCATAGAAGGTTAGAACTATAATTAACATTCAACCATCCTCAAACACGAGAGGTTCAACGTCTAATATGGAGAATAGCAGCTTTAAGTTGCTTCGTCCCCAAGTCAAGCGATAAATGCCAACCCTTCTTCCAAGTCCTAAAAAAAGCTTTCCAGTGGGATGCTCAATGTGGAGAGACATTCAAAGCTCTTAAGGATTACCTCAGCTCGCCCTTGATCCTCGTGAACCCTAGAGAGAGAGAGTTACTCACCTTATATCTTATTGTTTCAGATTTCTCGACCAATGCAACACTGGTTAGGGAGCAAGATAGAGCTCAACAACTAGTCTACTATTGTAGCATAGCTCTGAGGGGAGCAGATGAGAGGTATCCGATGATGGAGAAGCTAGTTTTAGCTTTGGTGACAGCTGCAAGGAGACTCAGATCTTATTTCCATGCTCACACGATAGAGATCCCTACAGACCAACCAATGGAGTAGGTATTCTATGAAAGAATATGTGGAAACCACATCGGAGCTCGAGCTCTGGTTAGTAAAGCTCTAAGACAGGGATATTTTTGGCCCACCATGCTCAGGAATGCAGTAGAGCTGGTCAAGAAGTGCAAAACCTGTTAGTTGCATGCCAATATCCCATACTGTCCACTAGAGCTCTTCACCTCGGTGGTTAGTCCATGACCATTTCAGCAGTGGGGATTAGACATACTAGACAGTGCGATAATTGGGGTAGACTATTTAACCAAGTGGGCTTAGATGGAACACCTTGCAAAAATTACATAGCAGAAGATCCAAAGCTTCACTTGGAGATCCATAATCTGCATGTTTGAAATCCCCAAGGCACTCGTCTCAGATAATGGGAAGCAGTTCGACAATTCCAAGTTCAAAGGGTTTTGTGCTGAGTTAGGCATAAAGAATTACTTCTCGGCACCAACTCATCCTCAGTCAAATGGGCAAGCAAAAGTAACCATCTGCACTATCAAGACAGCTCTTAAAATAAAACTCGAAGCACTGAAAGGTTGATGGGTGGAACACCTGCCAGAAGTGCTATGGGTTTATAGAACCACCGCTAGAGTAGCAACTCAAGAAACGCCATTCACATTGGCTTATGGTACTAAAGCTGTAGCCCTTGTGGAGATAGACATCTCATCCCCAAGAACAAAGTTCGCCAACATCGAGGAAAACGAAGAATCACTTCTAGTCAATCTCGACCTCTTAGATGAAAAAAAGTACAGAGCCTTACAACGCATCCTTGACTATCTGAGAAAAACAACACGATTCTACAACATAAAGGTCAGATATAGGAGTTTCAAAATAGGGGATCTAGTTCTCAAGAAAATTCTTCCAGTTAGAAAGGACCCTACTCATGGAAAGCTAGGGCCTAATTGGGAAGGTCTGTACATCGTGTCTAGAATGATTAGACCAGAGAATTATGAGTTGCGAACTGAAGAAGGAAAAGTTTTGCCTCATTCCTGGAATGCTGACCATTTGGAAAAGTTCTTTTAATAGCTAAGAACTCTACTCTTGTAAAACTTCACTACAATAAACAAGAAGTTTCAGTTCAATCGTCATTCTACTACTAGCAAATGATGAGCTCTTCAGCTCATGAAACTACGATGAGCTCTTCAGCTCATGAAACTATGATGAGCTTATCAGCTCATGAAACTACGATGAACTCTTCAGCTTATGAAACTAAGATCAGCTCTTCAACTCATAAAGCTAAGATGAGCTATTCAGCTCATAAAACAACGATGATCTCTTTAGCTCATAAATTAAGATGAGCTCTTCAGCTCACAAAGCAACGATGAGCTCTTTAGCTCACAAAACTAAGATGAGCTCTTCAACTCATAAAATTAAGATGAGCTTCCCAGCTCATGAACCTAAGATGAGCTTCCCAGCTCATGAACCTAAGATGAGCTTCTTAACTCACCAACAAATAATGAGCTTCTCAGCTCATAAATCCTTTAACGGGAAGTTAAGCTTCTCAGCTCATGTCCAAGATAAGTCCCTCAACTCAGGAACATACCTCATATTTAGAAATTTACCAAGACAAAAATGCTCCCAGAAGAACAAAGCTCTCCTTGAAGCAAGGGGAAAAATGAGAGATAGCAAGGTAATAATACATAAACAAGATACAGAAACAAGATAGTTTTTTTATTCCTTCCAAAAACTATTATAAAGATAAGAAATTTCAAAGGCGAAATACCATGTTGCCCAGTTTGTAGTGCATTCGTCCTGAAGCTCAGCTATCTTGGTGTCCCTCCCCCGCACCTTGGCCCTCTCCTCCTCGATCTCCTTCAACAACGTTGTGTTGACCTCTGTTAACATCTTGTGCTCATTCTTCATGGTCTGGACAGCGTCACGAGATATGAAGACATCTTTCCAAGCTTGGAGGAGGCCATCTTTCTTCAACTTTACTTCATCATCCTTCTTTATGACCTCGGCCGCCAGGTCCTTGTTTGCCGTACACAAGTTCTGCACGTGAGCTTTTAGGTCCTGAACTTGAGCCTGCAGGTTGACATTGGAGAAGGAAAGCTCAGAGAGCTTAAGCTTAAAGGCCTTTGAGGTCTTCTAACCCGCCTCAGCATCCTTCTCAAAAGCTCGGATTCTCTACACCAGAGCTCCCACATGGATAGCCATCTGTAAGAGCAAGCAAGATACAAATTCAGAAATCATGAAGAGAAGATAGACTTAAACTGAAGGTATGCCAGAGAGAAACTTACTGTGGCTGCCCCAAAAAGAGCAGTAGCAGCTGAGGTGGACAAAGGCATTAAAGCGGCCTCCTGGATATCTGACTCTGTAATGACAGATAGAAGAGCACTGACGATAAGGTTCACATCCTTTATGAGTGAAATCTTGCCCTGGGAAGCTCGGCCAGAAGAGCTCTCAACCTTACCAGAGGTCAGCTGGAGAGGCACCACCTCAATTGACAGAGAAGCAAAATGACCTCGTAAAGAGTGAGCCAAAGAGCTCAATGCACTAGCCACTTCCTTAGTCGAGGCTGAGGGCTTCTTGAACCTAGCTTTAGAGAGGTCCCCCACCTTTGACTTGGGGGTAACAGAAGCCTCTGGAGCTGGGAGACTCCCCTCAGCAAGAGGCAATGGCTGAGTGGACGTCTTCTGAAGAGGTGAGGACGTCGGAGGAGGAGGGGGTTGAGGCACCTCTGCCAGCTTGAACCTTTGAAGGAGGATCCAGGTCACTCCTATATCTGACTTCAACCTTGCATTTTCCACCGGGTCTACCCTTCCTGAACTGGGCCACCTTGGCCCTCATAGACTCAGCATCTGGAGCCATCAAGCAGGGACCGAAGAGAATAGAAGTATATGAATCAGTAGAGTTTGAGAAAGGAAAAAGATAAAACTAAAAGATGAAAGAAGAAAACCTTGCCAACAGAATCTTCCACTCCAGCTATGGTATCAGGATGGGGGTCTCAACTCTCACCTCGGGAGGACTAAGCCCGAACTAAGTAAGCACAGAAGGCTTGATTAGCTCCGAATACTTCTTTGGATGGAAATGGTCCAGACCTAGTAAGACTATACTATCGTCTGCTCCAAGGTTGGGCCAAATACTTGCAATAATCAAAGAAGAC
The DNA here is from genome assembly GCA_951799425.1 of Ilex aquifolium. Classification (NCBI taxonomy): domain Eukaryota; kingdom Viridiplantae; phylum Streptophyta; class Magnoliopsida; order Aquifoliales; family Aquifoliaceae; genus Ilex; species Ilex aquifolium. The sequence goes on from OX637401.1 coordinate 5,963,547, forward strand.
AAGGTCAGTAGATAAAAAGTAGGAATAAAAGCATCAAGAAAGGCCCCCTAGAACAAAGACTGACCCAAATTATCAGGGTCTGAACAGGATCGGGGTACAGGAAGGGTATCAAAAATGTCACTTGGGTCAAATTTCCATTCCTTATCCGACGCGAAGAAGAAAATCTTCTTCCAACCTTTGTGGGAACTGGGGGGTCGGTGATTAGGTGTGGGGCCTTTACCCGCTTTGCAATATATAGAAAATCGTCAATGGGGGATAATTTAACATTGAAATACTTCATGAGTAGAGGAACCGCAGGGGTGCCAAGCTTGTTCTTCTTAAAGAAAACAAAGAGACCTACCAAAATGTCCCAGAAGTTAGGGGAAAGTTGGGATGGGCAGACATTGAAGTGTTGAAGGAAATATTTGAGGAAATGATGTATAGGGAAATCTAAGACCATTCTCTAGAGAAGTAACAAAAAAACAGGTCTTCTCGGGCACCTTGGTGTCGTACCTAATGTCTACGTGTGCACACCAATAGCACATACCCCTAGGAAAGCCAAATCTAGCGGAGAGAACACTCATGAAAGGGGGAGTGACCTCGCTAAAGCCCACGATATCTAAAGCTCGGGAAGTGGGCTCAGCACCTTCAGCACTGCCAGAGGTCCCAACCCTGCCTTTCTTAGACTTTCCTCTCTTGGATTTCGTTGACCTCAGAGTAGGGCCTAGTAGGGGCAAAGGGACCTCCACCTCTTCCTTGGCGTCAATAGAGTCAACGCTAGGGAAGTTATCTATCTCATCACCCATGTCCCCCAGGTCATCCTCCTCTAGCTCGGGAGATCTGTTGCCCATGGTAAGAGACACAGAGGAAGAAGTGGCTTCAGAAGATGCATACATGATTGGATATGAAGAAGGCAGATTAAAAGAAGTGTAGAAAGGAGGGACATTTAAGAAAAAATCCTTAAGAGCTCGGGGATCAAGGCTCCAGCGGTCAACAAGAAAAATCCTAGCGGTGGAGAAGGGATCTAAGAAGAGAAGGAGAAACGATAAGGAACGATCTCGACTCCTAAATTAATAGAAATGACAAGACCAAAAATGGAGCAACCACCTTGAATCCGAGGGATCCAGAATGAATAGAAACCCAAGAAGAAGGGAAGGAAGAACGAGGCAGAGGACGTACCTAGTCGAAGGCGATCAACAACCGAAGACCAAAGATAGACCTAAGGAATGGACTGAGCTAGCCTTGCAGAATCTTCGAAACGAATTTGGAAGCTTGCCAGTAAAATCCTAGATCACTAGTAGAAATTATGAAGGAGAAGGAAAGAGAAAGAAATCTGGAGAGACGAAAACCAAGGGAATACGAAATGATTGGCAAAAGCAGTTCAACATGCAGACACATTTAAGGCAAGGTGTACGGGCGGACACGTGGACCAAGGATGGCGAACGTGCATAAGAAACATCCTATCGTGCTAATCTTGAGGGCCAATCGAGTTAACCTCGCTCACCACGACTAGAGGTCAGCCCCAGCTCAGATAGTCTACCTGATTGAGGGCTGGGCACAACTGATGATACCCAAAAAAATGCCTAAGGTTGAGTTCGGGTGTTAAGCTCAGACCTTCCCAGCTCAGGCACTAGCTTACCCCTGATAACTAGCGAACTTGAGGTCGACACATCTTTCCTAGCAATTGCACCACCACAAGAATAACACAAAAGACAGCTAACTTCCACCCAAGCACCAACCATAACATAACAACCTTGCATTTGGGCTTAGAAGTTGTAACTGTCTCCACAATATCCTTGACAATCGCATAACAGACGCGACCGTTACGAAAAGAAGGCTATGATCACACCCAGGATCATGCAAAGCCTCTGAAGACTATAAATACGAGGCATATCCCTCACAACAATAGATAAGCAATTGTGCGTTAATCCATTTTCCCCTGTTCAACTCTCAAGAGCCTAAGAGCTCAGACTGAGTCATTCAGTGATCCTAAATCCCCAAACTCTGCTCTATCGTGCTGTACACATCATCAAATACCATTTCCAAGATCTAAAATTTCTCAAATTGGGGTGCCAAATAGGGATTTGCAAAAGATTAGATACCGTTTGTTAATATTTTTTTAAAATATATTTTTTTTTTGCTTTTTGGAAGTAGCGTTTGTTTTTCATTTCAATTCTTTTTACGTCTTCTTTGTTGCGGTTTATCATCTTCTTTTAATCTCAATCATATGAATAGTAATATTGAAATGCATCTAAATCACTTTCACAAAATTCTAATTAAACATCCTTGTACTTTTTTTTTATGAAATTGTTTTTTTGTTTAAGAAAACTAATTAAATAAATATTATCAAATAGTATATAAAACTCTTTTCTGCCTATTTTTTTGTTTATCATAACCTTAATTACATAATCCTTTTAAACACCTAACAGTCCAGCGCTCCGCGCACGAATTCGCACTCTGGGAACGAATTCTCCGTTCATTCATACTCTCATTTTACAAAATTAGCGGATTCAAATTTTTAATTCACGAATTCGACTAATTTCCGTTTTTACTTACTTATATGCTTACTTATTAGTATTCAAATTTTGATTTAGAAAGTACTGAGCCATTCTTAAAGATACATATCAAACTAGAATGATATTTGTAAACTATTATTGTCATTTTATGACCTTATAATTAACATATAATTAAAAATTAAATAGTTTGTCACATAGTTGTGGATGAAATTTTATTTTTATATTCTATTTTTATTAGTTTTTTTGAATGAATGTGTATCTGCATATGACACTCTCAACGCATTCCTGCTCTCAATTTTTTTTTTAATTTTGTCATTTTTGCCCTCTTGTTCTTGCTCTCGCACCTGTCCCTACTTCTGCTCTATAAGATATAAGTCATTCACATATATGAGAGTAAAGTACACAATAATTCATGTAAATTCCGCACAACAGTGGATTAATCATTGCTATAACATATCATTCACACAAAACATAGGATATTAGTGTAATGTAACTACCGATAAAAGGGAAGAGCCCCTCTACTCCTCTATTCTCTACATGATAAAAGGGATAAATGTGACTTTCTACTCAAAAAATATTTAAAAATTTAAAATTATAGACTCAAAGATCAATTTGTTCACATTATACTCTTAATGTCATAAAATAGTTGCGATGTGACTGTTGCAATACCTTCTATTTATATTTCAATTAAATTCATGTATGTTACATGAAACAAGATGTGACAAAAATAGCAAGGAAAGTTAGTCAGGGTCATATTATAATTATTTTTATGCTATTGAGAGTGTAATGGAAAAAAATTAATCTTTGAGAGTTTAAATTAAGAATTATAATTTTTTTTATTGTACAGTGCAATTCTCCATAGTATAGATGTCTGATATAACCCAAATTAGGGTAAATATTGGATGTAGAGGTTACACCATGTCAGTAATACTGATGTGGTGTAATTATTCAATAAAAAACTTACAAAATAGATAAAATGGTGTCCATTTTCTATCATGAAGGTACTTATGTATAACATGGTTGACTGGTTATAAATTTTGGTGGGATTCACTTATAGATTTACTAGTTATTGCCCATGCCTGAAGACACATAATAAATAAATAAAATTGTCAATAATAAACATATTTGTATTCATACCCAAAATCAAATCACAAACATAGAGGAAAGAGAAAGGAATTTAAGCACTGGTTGTAGTGAAGGTGAGCAGTGGTGGTAATGGTGATGGTGGTGGTGGGTTTTGGGTGACGATGGTGGTAGTCGCAGTCATGAGTGACGGTAGCAGTGGTGGTGGGTGTGGGTGATGGTGGGCGACGGTAGTGGTGGCGGTGGGGCAACGACGGTGGCGGCGGCGATGGTGGGTTGTGGTGGTGGGCGAGACAGTTGTTTCTGAACTATTGTGTGATGGGTGGTGGTGAATGACAGCGGCAGTGATGGTGGTAAAAGTGGTTGGCAGCAATGGTGGGTGATGACATGTGGCGGTGGGTGGTGGTGGGCAACAATGGTGGTGGTGGGTGTTGACTGGGGGCGACGGTGGTAATGAAATGATGGTGATAGTGGTAATAAATACAAGAATGAGATGAGCATGGTGGTAGGTGGTGACGGTGGTAGCAATCGGTGGTGGGTGGTGTTGGTGATGGTGGTAGGGGTGGAGGTGGGGCAGTGGTAATGATGGGGTTAAAGGTGGGGCAGTGGGGGTGGTGGTGTGGTAGTGGCAATGATGGTGGGGTGGCGGCGGCGGCAGTGGGGGTGGGGTGACCGTAGTGGCAGCGGTTGTGGTGGTAGTGGTGATAGTCATGGGGGTGGTGGTGGGACGGCAACGATGGTGGTGTCGAGGTGGTGGTTTGTTGGCGGCGACAATTGTAGTAGTAGTGGTGATGGTGGTGGGGGCGGTGGTGGTGGTGGTGGTGATGGTGATGGTGGGGGTGGAGCGGTGGGGGTTGGTGATAGTGGTGATGGTGTTGGTGGGGGCGATGGGTGTGGTGGTGGTGATGGGGTGGCGGCGATGGAGGTAGTTGCGGCGGTGGGGGTGGTAGTGAAGATGGTGGTGGGGCGGTCAGGAAGGTGATGGTAGTTGTGATGGTGGTGGTGGGACGGTTCCAAACACTATTTTTTTTTTAAAGTACTTATGAGAAGTTAGAGCATTTCCAACCTTGACTCAAATGTAGACTCAAATTTAAATTTGAGTCAAAATGGCCTAAAAAGCTTCTCCAACCTTGGACTCAAACTTATACCAAATCAAGGCAGAACTTATTCTGGACCCAAATTGAAGCAAACTCAAATTCTATACCAATTTTCTAACGGTAACTTTTTAACATATCCAAAACTAAAAGACTTCTTTGACTACTTATTCTCTGCCTCTTCTTACCTTTCTCTACTACATTGCTTCCATCGCCGACCACCACCGAACTTTTCACAAATTATTTGAAGGTCTTTAGGTAAGTTTTTTGCTTTTTATCTTCCATCTTCTTAATTTCTTGTATTTTTCAAAACCCTAATCTCATCCATTTTTCATACTATATAAACCCTAAGCCTACCCATCATATTTTTCTTTGATTTTTTCGAGTTAAACACTGTCGGTAGTACAATTTCAGACCACCGATTCTTCCTGAAATTTTAAGCCTTTGGTACCCACAAATTTAGAAAATTTGTCATTTTATTTATTCAATCTTCCATTTTTGTTAAAAACGTATATTTTTGTGTTCTTTAGACCATGCCCATGTTTACTATTTTTTTTTCTTTATTTGGATTTATAAAAAATGATAAGCTTAGAATTCCTGAGTGGTTTCTTTATTTTCATTTAATGTTGTATACATTTTTTTTTTTTTTTTTGAATTATTCATTTGTGGAGAGATGAAAATTTCATTTATTTTATCAAATATTATGATTTGAATGTCACAAAAAAAATGAATTTTGGGATAATAAGAGAATTTTTTAAAAGATATGAGTAGATATTTGAGTTTGCTCATTGGAATACTCTATACCAAATTAAGTTTTTTACTCAAATTTAGACTCAAATTTGAGTCATGGTTAGAGATACTCTTATAAGTCGTAGAAGTACTTTTAAAAAGTCACCTCAAATACACTTTTATGTGCATATTTTCCCTATTAAATTTTGGGTGTTAATATTAACCCTTAGATTAACTTTAAAATAAAATTTAAAGAGATCTCAGCCGCGAAAAGTAAAAGTTATTTTATTTATTTTTTAAGATTTGAATTATATTGTACTTTAGACTTAAAAATTTGAATTAAATATCAGACTTAATGTTGTGACTATTATATTTGTCATTGATTTAATTTATATTCTAATATTTATTGAAAGTTTGAAACTCACTACTAATTTAATAATAATGATTGATTAAATTAAACTTTTAAGTCAATTTTCCAAGCGTATTTAAATTAGTCGACGATTGTGGCTCTCTGTAGACGATGATTACATCCAATATTTTTTCCAAAATTACGAGTGTCTCCCAGAATAACCGCTCCCTGTTTTTCTTTTTCTCTTGGCGACGCTGCGGTTGTGGCGACGACTCTCGCGCCCGTCAGTGAATATTATTTGTGATTTGTCACTGAGATTGCCCTTAGCTATGGTAAATCTCTCTCTCTGTTGATGAGTAAATTGTTGGTTGTCTGTGTTGGTTTCTTTATTTTCAATTTTAATTTCTGTCATTGCAGTTTTTTTGGCAGTAAGGTTTTTAATATGAGAATTAACTGTTAATTTTGAAAATCATGGGTAATTTGTGTCGAAATTCAAGTAGTGATGTTATTTAATATTTCAAATATCAAGTAATGTCTTTTGGATGGGCGAAAAAAAAGTTTGTTTTTACATGCTTAAGTTCTGCATGTATGCTGATTTTTGACTAGTTTATACTTTATATTTGTTTATGTGCTAGTTTTTGATTCATAAGCCTGCCTTTCACTCTGTTATGAATATCATCTGCTCTCAGAAGGAAAATGGTATTGAAAGTACATGGAGCTTTTACAATAATATGTCGAGCTCAAGCTTTCATGTATATTTCAAAATTAGATGGATGATTAAGGCTTTTCAAGGAGCACAGGCTTCATTCTCAATAGCTTAGATATCATTTTTTTCAATACAACAATTAATGCCGTAGCCCATCACACACCACCAGTTTAAACCTAAGCTTATATATAATCTCATTCAGTTTGACTCATAGATACCGGGATCGTGGATACTCCTACCGTCCCATGAATTGGGGTCACATGAACTGAAATGGGTGGGTTGGGTTTGTGATCCAGATCACTTAAATTTCCGGCCCCAAATTATAACTTAAACCCCAAAATAAATACTAGATAACTATGTGTATATGAATGTACAAATAAATATAATCCCACATAATATAAAAAGCGATTTGATAGAAAATGAACAACGATCCAAAACAGCGTACCAACTAAGCCTATTATTATCGCACCGTGTATCGGAGGAAGTGCCGTACCGCATACACGTACTAAATCGACCCATGATCCAAGTAACATTGGTTTGACTAATGAATGCATAGAGATACTGACATACACATAGACGAGTTAACTCTTCAACTCGGGTGGATTCAGTTGATGATCTTCCTTCTTTAACACGGCGAACAAGCTTGTCAAGGGCTTTGCTTCCTTTGAGTTCACTATACTCTCTATTCCTTGCATTCCTGTTTTCAAACTAGTTAGCAACCTCAGTACCATACCCTACTACTTAAACCACCATAACTTTAACACCCTTAATGTCAAATCATTACCAAAGTCTTCACACTGTTCATCTACTACCTTGGAACTCAACTCTTGATCTTCTTCATCTGCATTCATAATTGTTACTTGATATAGATTCTCTTTGTCCACCATGGACACTCGATTTAAATCTTGATTTTGAGAGAATTGTTAATGAAGGTTAAATGGTGATTCAATTATAAGGAGAGCATAATAGATCTAAAGATGGTGCATGAATCTCGAAGGGGGCTAATTGGCTTTTCCTTTTTAGCTGATTCATAGCCTGTACCAAATACATCATCTCATTTTCCTTTCCCCTCTGGTTTACGTAGATTTCAAATATAAGTCTAAAGCTAGTACGAACATTCAAGGTGAGAGGTAAGACTAGAGGTAGCCAAGAGTATGAATTGAGGTTTTTGATCCGTAAAGCTTTATAAAGGAAGTTCAACAATGACTGTATTCCTGAGGTCACCTTTATTATTATTGTCTTTTTGATATTAGAATCTATATGACGTCAAGCATTAAAATTATGATGATTGCAATATTGTTTGCTTGCCCTCTCTCTCTCTCTCGTTGTGTGCGTGTGTCTCTGTTATTTCTTCTCATCTACTTGAATGAGTGTGCTTTTGGTTAAAGTTAGTTCTACACTTGGATGACAGCTGGAACATATTTGACTTTTTACCATTCTTATTGGTGCTTTTAGGTACGTCTACAACCAGATCCGTTTCTCAATGAACTCACTAGCATGTTTGAGCGCAACTCAGAGAAAGGCTCTGTTTGGGTTTCTCTCAAGCGATGTAATTATGTTGTCATTGTTTTGCTTTCTCTTCCTTTTTCAGTCATGTTTGACATTATTTGGAGCGTGTTCTTTTGAACTTATTATATTTGTTAATGCTTTATGTCTTGTGTCTCCAGCATCCGATAAGTCTAAGGTCCAAAGGAATAAAATGGCAACAACTGGGGAATCAATTGAGCATAAATGCCTTGTTCGAGCAACTGATGGCAAAAAGACCATTTCCACTTTGGTAACCACCTTAACAATTTTATCCCTTTCATTTTTGCATTATCTCACTGGATTGATGCTCTTTGCTGCTTCTTTTGGTCAAGTAATGCTCGTGGACCTCTTGAAAAATAATATAACATGTTTAACCTGCCATAGCCTACATTATGCATTTGCAACTTAATGATTGCCAGTCTGTGTTTGACACTGGTTTAGACTGACCAAAACACACCTAGCTGTGATACTAGAAATTGACAGAAATATAGTTGAATTATGTAGGTATCTTTATATGGTAGGAACTGTCAAGATTTGGTAAGCTATTTCATACGTATTGTACTCCTTGATTAGGGTTACCAAAATTTGTTTGAAGGCCTACGAACCCCGATCTGGGTCGCATGACCCCAAACAGGGGTCGTTTGCGACCTGGATTGCTCATCTCTCCGACCCCAAGTGTCTATACAATCCCTAAATCAAACCCCAGAACCCAAGTATAAAACTTAACCCAAGAAATTGCACAAACCAGATTATTAGAGGCCAAATCAAGTGATACATACCTGATGGATCTCACACTGCCTTTTAGATCACAGAGTACCATTGATCACGTCCTTGTGTAGATGGCTTCTCGTTGTAGATTGCTTCGGAGGGCTTTCGTCTGAGATGGGGATGCCACGACTCACGTGGTTTGGGATATTTTTACGTGACTTGGTAGGCTTATACCTAGTGGGTATTATTTTGAGTGAAAAGACAAAAACAGCCCTCTAAAGACACGATAACATACTTTGGATAAAAGGGATAAAAAAGTCAAAACAATATTTAGGTTATATTAATTAGGTAGCTGCCTTTACACATCTAAACCTATTTGCACGCAGCCCTATAAATATTTTCACAACTATTACAGGTTTAAAACAACTAGCAACTGTTTGTGTGTGTATAATATATAACTATATATAATTTTTTTTCCTAATAATAAACACGATCCGGAAAAGAATCTAAAATGAACCGCAATCCAAAATACCTTACCAGCTAAGCCTACTCCCACTGCACAACGCACCGGGGAAGTAGTGTACCCCGTATCCATACTTGTACCATGTACCAAACCAATTCACTATCCTGGTAACCCATTGTGATATATAACCGCAATGCTGGTTTGGGCATACTAGCATTGAGTGCTCTGAAAAATGAGTATATGCTTAGCCTTTCCTTTCCTCTTTTTCCCTCTGATCAACAACAAAGTGTTTTTTGAAGATTCATTGCTTATCTATTTTCCAAGGATACTTGATTATCTACTTATTATGGTAAAGAATCTCATTCTTGACGGCTATCTAACTTTTGCTTGTGTGCTTATTTGGTTTTATGTTTCATTTAGCTAAATGACTTTGACATCTGTCGTTATTCGAGTATTGTGATACACTCAGAGTTCTGGTTTTCGTTGTGGTGATCCTCCATTTGGAAAAACAAAACAAGAAAATAAAGGGAGATAAAAAGCAAGGAGAAAAAACTAGTTATCAAGGTGGAATTGCATTGCCTAATGGGTTAGAGTAATTTTGGAGTTGGCAATGCATGTTGGTGCTCCGTTACAAATATATGCATTTTAAAGAACATTGTCTTAGGCATGTGAAAAAAGTGTATTTGAAAGCAAATGTACAAGGCAAGGATGTAGGGCATGTCAATGGTTGAGGTCCTAGCCTATTGCTACAAGGCTTGACTCCTCAGCATTCAGTTCTCGATTTTTAGGTTGCAAATGAGTTACTGTAGGAACTTAGTGTGAAGACTAATACCAGGAATCTTTAAGCTTTCTGTTTGTTGGTGTCTCTATCTGTCTGCATTTGTGTACAGGTGCCTCATATCCAGTCATATTATGAACCTATGGCCTATTATCAATTGTGTGATGAAAGATAAGTTATATAGTTAATATCCAATCATGTTTAGAGCTGAATCTTTTAACTGAAGTTGGTGTCATTCTTTTCTTAACAACATTATTTGCACAAAGCAAAGAAATCAAATTATTTTGGCCATTTCTCACAAGCCAATCCAGATTCAGAAGTACATTGGTTGGAAAATCCTTATAACTCATTGGTTCGACTGGTATTTGATTATATTATTCATTTATTCATAAGTTCACTAGAGTGAAAATCTGTGATGTTGCACTCGGATGCCTGTAAAGCTAAACAAAGTGTATCCGCTCTAAGAATAGAAGATTGTGTTGGTTGTAAGAGTTATGAATCTACTTGACTATAAGATTCTCAAGTCTTCGAGGTTATTTAAGGAATTAAACAACCTATAGCATATGTCTGTCTTATTTACACATTTCAGTAAATTCTACTTGAACCCATTTGATTTTTTCTTTCTTACCAACATAATCTATGTGCAAAAAAAAAAAAAAAAAAAAAAAAAATCACAAATCCTATTTGTGAGCACCGATTTTTTTGGTCCAGTGCAATCTTTTTGAAAAAAAGGTACATCCGAGTAACAAGATCATGGGCGGTTTGGGCAGATAAGATATCCAATTAAAAAGATGTTAGGCCAATTCTTCATGTATCTAAAACGCTGGGGACATCGTGAAGCTAATTCTAAATTTTCCTACTAAAGATAGGTGTGTGGGATGATGTGGATCCTTAACCTTTTTGTTGTTCCATATATACTTTTTATGAAGAATCCATTCAAGAAAATACTCTTGTCATTCATTCAATAAAGCTACTAGCTTATTAGACAAGCTATTACAAAGAGTAATCTGGCTGACTCAAGCCTAGTTACCAGTACAAAAGTCTCAATGAAGCCCATTCTACTGAATTGTGTATAACTCTGTGCTAATACCCTAGCCTTATTTCTTAGTACTATACCATTTTAATTAGATTTTTTTTATATATAGATTTGTACCAATTACATTTATTTCCGTAATTTTAGGAATTAGACCTAAATGTAAACTAATTCTACTATTCTAGCATTGCATTAAGTCATTTTTTCATCTCCTAGAGTTTCAGTAACATTTTTTGGTTTCCATGGAATCAGGAATGCTATCTGTGTGATTAATGATCATATTTTTGGATTCTATAACAGTAGTTATTTGTAAATTGAATTTTAGATATGCTTTACTACTAGTAGAGTATCCAAAAATATATCATCATCGCTTTGAGAACTTCCCTAAATTTTCTCAATCTCTAAGAGCATAGTATTTACTCCCAAAAATTTTGAAAAATTCAATATTGGGCTTCTTACCATTTTTCTTATAAGGAGTTTAGCAAGTCCCGGGTCAGAGGTAAATGCTATGCACTCTATAAGATGCAGTGCTCATAGCTTCAACCCAAAACTTTTGGGATAACCCATTTCCATGAAGGGGGCAATCTCCTATTTGATTCTATTTTTGTTTTCAACAATACCATTTTGTATTGGGATCATAGAAGCTGAAATCACAATACTCCCTATGTTCCGAGTTTTCAAATTCGTTACAATGATCAATTCAAATTGGAATAACTTCAATTACGACTCTAGCTTTCTCATTCCGCATTTTCTGAGAAATGCTTCTAAATCTATTTAAGACATCCAATTTCTCTCCTAAGAAAGCATGGTTCAAAATATCGACCAAGTCCGATACGACTCGGTCACCATCGAATCGATAAAGAGTTACGCTACGCAAATATCCTGAGTTTCACATGAATCGGTTCGGACTAAGCCAGAACTCAGCAATATCGGTACAAATTGGATGTAACTAGCTTGAATTAGATGAGTTGTATCCGAGTTGAGCCGATGTCCTCAAAACCAATTGATAGATCTCAAACAACAGAAAAATGCCAAAAAAAAAGGTAAAACAAAAAAAAGAAGTAAATTAAACCCTAAATCTTCCCACCCTAAATCACAGAACCATATGCAATCTTCCAAATACAAACGCAAATTAGACATTTTTTGCCAATAGAAGAAGAAATTAAACCAATTTGTATGAAAAACCTGTAACATCCAGAAGAATTGTTTTGAGAGCCCTCTTCTTCTTTGCAAAACTATTGTGATTCACAGAAACCAAGAGTTCGTCCCCTAGTGTCGTCACTTCTTCTCCCGAGTCTTCTCTCTTCTCTTCTTTTCTCATTCTATCTCTCTCTCTCACAGACGAAGTCGTGTGAAGTTCTCCCCTTGCAGTCGCACGACCCTTTTAAAGGGTCCTTACTCTTTTTTTTTTGTTTTCTAATTTGTAATATTTTCAGTAAGTTTTTATTAATAGCTTAATAAATGTCTAGCACAAGTATTTTTGTAATAAGTTTTGTTATATATTCTGGTATAGTCTTTTTTGGTCCTAAAAGGCCTAAACAAATTCTAATAATGTACTTCATTTCTTATATCGGTAATGTAAGTCTCATGGTTCAAGGTTGCAGTATCGGCCCTTGACTCGGGGGCCACTGAGACACATCGGTCGCGGCATTGCGGCGCAGTATCGGCCGATACGAACAAAACACTATATTGAAGGCTTAAAAAAATTTGAAAAAATTAGAAAAAATTGTAATAAATGTAAACATTATCATTCATGCATCATATCTCTAAAAGACATTATTTAACACATTAATCATTGCAAAAAAAAAATAATAAGGATGCTACCGGAAAATGTTTATTATCTACATTCATGGTTGATATAATTTAATTTGTAATTTTTAAAAATTATAAAAAAAATATAAGTGTATATATATGGTTAACTTAATAGCTTTAAAAATGAAAATCTATTTATAAAGAAATTCTTCATTTAATTATTAAATATGTATCTAATTAAAAATTATATGTATTTTCTCCATTATGTACATTTAACTATTAAATTATCAATACATATACAAAAGCAAATTAAGTTCTAATTAAATTATATGATAAATACTAAAAATTATATAATTAAAAAAATTAGACCAAAACCGAAAAAACAAAAAGAAAGGGGGGGGGGGAATAAATTTTTGGGTCTCTTAAGCCAAAGCCTCACGTATTTTGACCCAAAAAAAAAACTCTCTCTTCATCTCTCAGACTTCAACGAACAAAACGAGAGAGAGAGAGCAGAGAGCAGAGATGATGGGTCTAGGACTCAACGCTGGTCGTTGAAGGCTCGTTGGGAGGATGATTCTGGGTCGATGATACTCGAGTAGTTCGATCAGCCTAGGGTTTCTGCAATTGATCTGCGATGTTGATCAATGATGCTAGGTTCTTTGCCATTGCGAAGAAGAAGGAAAGTAAGAGGTTTGTGCTCAATTTTGTCTCTGATCGATGATGCTGGGTCTCTGATATTAGGGAGATTTACCACAATTTTTCAGCTTTGTGCTCAATTTTGTTCTAACTTCCTTATTTTGTTTTTATTATGGTAAAATGGAGTCTGATTTAGGGTTCAATTTCTCATATTTTTTGTCTTTTTTTTGGCATTTTCTTTGTTGCTCGAAAGTTGGTGGATGATTCTGTGAATCGGCCGAGTTAGATCGAGTTGAATCCGAGTTTGTCCGAGTTGGACTGAGTTGAATCCGAATTTGTCTGAGTTGGACCGAGTTGGCCCGAGTCAGAACCGATTCATGGTAGACTCGTGATAGTCTTGTATCGTGTATCGTTATTGGATCGATGCCTGCCGAGGCGGATACGACTTGGCCGAGTTGTATCCGACTCGGCCGATACTTTAAACCTTGGTAAGTCTACTTATGACTTAAACATATTAAGTACTATATTTTATTAAGTTTTATTATTGATATAAAATAGGACATAAATTAATTTTGATTGGATATGTGCTCATATTTAACACTATTGATAACACATATTTCCAGTAACGCCCTTATAATGTATTTTAACTATGTTTAATATGTGTTAGCTGATGTATTTTGACCATATGATGCATGAATGCTATTACTTATATTTTTTAAAATTTTTCATGATTTTTTGAAATTTTTTTGGAGCCTCTATTTAGCATTTTGAGCGTATCGCTTGATACCGTACCGCGATGCCGTGACTAATGTGTATCAGTGCCCTCCGAGTTGATAGCCGATACCGCGACTTTGAACCATGTAAGGAAGCCACATAAGTGTATCGAGAGAGATCTACCATAACTAGGATATACCGCTTGCCACCGATGCTCTCCTTCCTCATTGGACCCATTAGACCCACATGGGTTAACTCCAGTTGTTTTGTGGTGGTGACAATCTTAGACTTCTTATGAGGGTTGCTAATTTGTTTTTTGTATTTGACACGGACTAAACAGTATTGTTAGACTTTCCTAGTTTAGGCACTCCTCTCACAACCTTCTTTTTTTATTCTCTCAAGTCTATGAACGTAACTGTTTACACCTTAAAATAGCAAGATCAGAGGGTGACACTTGGAAGGGATTCGACGGTCATAAGAGAGTCTGTGAGAGTCTATAGTTGACTGAGTGGTTAGAAGAATAAGACTTTTAGAATCCTGACGTACGAGGAAACGTGACATCATGAGCCGCCAATTGAAAACGGTTCAGTATACAATCACGTATCTCAAGGAACAGAGCCATGATCACAAGTAATGGCCAGAAAAAGATGGATCAACGGTTCAGAGTCATCTCTATAAATAGCCGAGGCTAGGCCACCAAGAAAAGATCTCACGATCAATCACAAAAACTCTTCACAGAAAGGTAGAAGTTAGAATAACAAAATGCCAATAAGATTTGGGCACCCTCATACCTCTAAGTATACATCGTACCATCCCTATCAGACTTCTATTTTTCTTTTTAGCAACTTCATTTTGCTCAAGAGTATATAGGTAGGTGAGCTGCTGAAGGATATCTTGATAAAAAAGGTAAGATACTAAGGTATCAGACACATATTTTTTGGCATTATCCGGACGAAGAACATGAACAATGACATCGAATTGTGTCTTAATCATCTGTAGAAACTAAGTAATGACAGGGAGTACATCGAACTTCCTATGCAAAAGGTATACTCAAGTACAGTGAGAATGGTCATCTGTAAATGTCACATAGTATCGGGCACCTGATAGAACAGTAACCGGGGAGGGTTCTCAAATATTAGAGTGTATTAGGTCAAATGGCCAGGGAGACTGGTGCATGCGAGGAGTATAACTGGTCTTAACATGTTTAGATAGTGAACATATAATACAGTCAAGTTTACCACCAACACAAGAATTACTCAAAGCAAGAAACAACATACATAAATATTTAAAATTTGTATGCCCAAAATGGTTATGCCACAACTGAACAGTTTGTGTCGAAAAATCATAATGTCAAGTTCTAGGTAACATACTAGTATGCAATCTAGAAATAGGTGAAGATAAAGTAGGTGTAGGTGATATAGGAGCTGGAGGTGTAGAAATTGGAGGTGAATCGCCTAGATAATACATCAAATTTCTCTTATGTTCCTTGATAATAATCCTCTTGGTACTTAGGTCCTACAAATAACACGAATTAGATAAGAACACAATCGCACAATGAAAATCTCTGGCTAACCGATGTATGGATAATAGATTCATGGCCAACTTTGGCACATGAAAAATCGAATGTAATGTAAAGTCATCTGGAAGGTGGATTGTACCCTACTAACAATAGAGGCATGTGTCCCATCTGCTAACTGAACCTGTGTGTGTAACTGCTCATCGAATGTAGTGAAGTGATGGGTCTCACCTGTCATGTGATTATTCGCACCCGAGTCCAGCATCCAAAGGGGAGAAGGACTAGTGCAAGCATGAAAGACATGAGGTATACTTGTAGTAGTCGCAGAAGTAGTAGTCGGACCCAAAGAAGTCAGGGCAGACATAAGTATATCTAATCTGGAAGTGATAGCATCTATATCACTCAGTCAAGGATGAGCAATAATAGTAGTAGTAGGAACAGCAGTAGGTGGTGGTCCCTCAACAATAACAGCAGTACGACCTCGAGAAGGCAGCTTAAGCTTCGGATGGAGCTTTTAGCAAGTAGCCCTGAGATGTCCTGATCGGCCACAATAATTAGATTGACGAGAATCATCCGGTCTGCGCTAGTCTGGGGCGCCCTATCGACGCTAGTCTGGACTTTGTCCACCCCTGGCTGGGGGTCCTGAGCGAGATCCAGCAGTTGCTGCAAGGGCTATCTGGTTAGCCTGAGAAGTCTAGGTCGCAACTGGAAGTGATACAATATGGACGCAACGCTCATGCTGCTAAATCATCGCATGCATCTCATAAAGAGACGGAAGCCTCAACATCAACAAGATCTGAGAAGGAGGTCCCTCAAACTCATCACGAAGTCCCATAAGGAACTTGTGAATCTTATCCTCTTGTTCTTGAGTATGCAGGAATGCGGCTCCCTCGGGCTCTATCCCCGGAATAGCTGCAAGAGGACGTAGAGTGTCATATTCAAGTCAGTGTTGAGTCAAATAGCCATAGTAATCCTGAACTGTCATATTTCCCAGTCGAGCATATGAGAGCTCCTGTGAAAGCTCATAAACACGAACTCCACGACTTGACTGTGAGTACATTTCTGATAATGCGCTTCATAGTTTCGAAACTGAGCTATGAAACTGATGAATCCTGCAAACAGATGGCTGCATAGAGCCAAATAACCATCCAAGAATAGCGTAGTTCTCAGAGAACCACGCAGAATACTCTTGGTCGTCATTAGCTGGCTTTGGGTGTGATCCTATCAACCAATCAAGCTTCCCAATACGCCCTAAGAAAAGCTGGAATAAGCGTGACTGCTCAGCAAAGTTACGACCATTCAATAACTGTGACGTAACCTTTTGAGAGATCATACCTGACATTGTCAATAATGCAACTGTACCAGTAAGTATTGTATACTGGCCAAATATAAAAGTGGGAGAGGTGGTCCCTGCGGTGGTGGGCTGTACATTTCAAGTGGAAGTACTAATGGTAGGGGTCTCAAGTCTCAACGGTAGGGGTATTAAGTCCCTCATTAGTGGCCATAACAACAACAATACTTTGGCAACCGTGACAAAAATTACTCTAAGATAAATAGAGGGAAAACAATGGAGAATAATATATACCTTCAATCGAATAATAGTGACAAATAAAGAAGGTCTAGAAAGCTCCCAAATAACAGGTCACGGCTCCAAGAAATCCAGTAAATATAGAGGTGATCTGCTGCATCAAAAGTAAATCAACGGAGGAAGGGATCTGACCCCTCTTAAAAGTCCATAGATGTTACAACCCTAGGAAAAAAAACTTAGTAGCGTGAAGAAGAGGCAGACTGGCGGCATTGCGGCAAGGGACGAAGCACGAAGGCAAGAGGCATTGGCATTGGGATGCTAGGCGTTGGCGCTGGGCCTAGGTGCTGGTGCCTGTAGGCGTTGGCGCTGGCTGCCTGTCGCGTTAGTGCTGGGCAGCGAGGGCGTAGGGGCTAAGGTGCGGCGGCTAGGGTTAGGGGCGGTGGCTAGGGTTAGAGTTAGGGTTAGGGAAGGCGAAGGGGTAGGCTAGGGTTTGGCTCTGATACCAATTAAAATTATTTGAGAGTAAAGGGATACACAAACTGAGTGTAGAGCTCTGTATATATAGTCAAATAAGAGGTACAAGTGACCAGAATACCCATCTGGTTTGGGTGACATAAAAGCCATAATAAGGACAAAAAAGGAAAATGAGGAAAATAGGAAAACTAATAAATTAGACTATAACTCCAACATACACGGTGGGTCCCATAATGTCAAAGCAAAAATGAAATGCATTGTTCGCCACATACCAAAATAAGGAAGCGGCTTTGAGCAACGGTTTGTCAATAGGCATCGTGATAATGCTTAATTCTATGGCATCATAAATGCTAAGGCGACGCCATAGAGTATTCTTAGCTACTTTAACACATGCAACCCATGGAATCCAATTGGGAGAAGGAGCTTTCCATGCACAAACAGGGTTATTATTGAACCAGTTTGTCTAGTGGAGAGGTTCATGGAAATTAAAAGGCAGGGACATATGAGAGTCAGGGTAAATGTGCCGAACTTCATCTGGAGGCATTTCTTTGAAGGCCGGCCTAAGAGTCGTTTCTGGTGATGAAGAAGAATTAGAAAGCGGATTGAAGGTATGAAGAGCATATTGAGTAGTTTGCACTCATAAAAGAGCCGGCTTAAGAGCAGTAGCACGATGAGTCTCCATTGTTGAGGAAGAAGAGAGAAAGTCAGAATAATAACAAAATACTAGGTCTGGAAACGGATTATATAGGCACAAAAAATGTGTCGAAACGATGATTCAAAGATATGGATGGATCGCGTGCCAAGTGTGTAGATCTAAAAAGACTAAGGATAGACCGAAGGGCTACATGTGGAATATTAGCCGCTAGGGGTGTTCACCCTACCATACGGGTAGGAAATATAGTCTTCCGTCTTCCTACCCTTTACTTTGCGGAAGAATTTTTTCTTGGCCTACCTTACCCGATCAGCTGTGGTATTTCTACCCGACTTCCTACCCGATTAATCGGGTAGGAAGTCGGGTAGGAAATCGGGTAAACACTTTTGTAACTATTAATTTTTGGATCATTTTAACAATTCAATTAAATAACATGCACCAATTTAACAACACAATAAATCAATAATAATAAAACTTAAAACAACTATAACAACAATTATCCGATTTTTGATGTTAACTGGATAAGTTTTGAAAGTTTAAAAAAAACAGAGAAGACCTGAATGATGTTTAAAAGCTAGGTTTTTAGGTTCATTAACTTGATGCTAAAAAAAAAAAATCAGATCTGTAGATGAAGCCCTGAACGATGAAGGCCACCTGATTAGGCCCAAACAGAGACAGAGAGAGAGATAGACAGAGACAGAGAGAGAGAGTACCTGGGGAGGTCGGGACTGAACGATGAAGGCTTGAGCTATGGAGGCAGAGGCTTGAGCGATGAAAGCCGATAGAGGCAAGAGGAGAGGAGTGGAGTGAGGCGCTCGCTTAGTCAGTAGACGATAAGGTTGGTTAGCAATTAGAGTTTTTTTAGTTTATATATATAAATAAATATATATATATATTAATTAATTAATTAATTAATGCGGGTAGGGTAGGGTAGGAATGCGGAAATTGATGGGTATTCCGCATTCCTACCCGATTTAATCGGAAGACTAAAAACTCTTCCGCATTCTTACCCGATTTTTGCGGCTAGCCGTTCAGTAAGGTATGGTAGGGTAGGAAATTGTGGCTAATCGAAAATTTGAACACCCCTATTAGCCGCAATCCTCGAGCTTCATGGGCAATGGCGGTATGACAGCTAAGCAGGGCCAGTGTAGCGACAAAAGTTTGAATTCAAAGGAGCCAAAACGATGTCCTGAATATAGAGTATTCAATAGCATCGTTTTTTTTTTTGGGGGGGGGGGGGCAATGTTTACACTAAAAAATAGCAAAATTTAAGGGTAACACATGGAAGGTATCCGACGGTCACTAGGGAGTCTGTGAGAGTCTACAGTTGACTGAGCTGCTAGAAGAGTAGGACTCTTAGAATTTCGAGAAACGAGGAAACGTGACATCATGAGCCGCCAGTTGGAAATGGTTTAGCATATACTTGCGTATCTCAAAGAATATGACCATGATTACAAGTAATGGTCGAAAAAGATGGATAAATGGTTGATAGCCATCTCTATAAATAACAAAGGCTAGGTCATCGAGAACGGATCCCACAATCAATCACAAAAACTCTTCACAGAGCCAGCCAATTTTTTTACTTGTTCTTGCTTCCGAGCAATTTTACTTTTTCTGTAATACATCACTCTGATGATCTTTTACTGCCTTCATTTAATGCTAAGTTTAGTATTCGTTTCGTCTTCGAGATTCGAATTTAATTTACATGTTATTTTGCATTCTTGCTATTTACCTTTCAGTATCGTTCATACGTTTCTATTTGGTGAAATTATTTAAAGTCCTTGAAACTTCAAGACATAGAAAAGAATCTAGAAGTAGCCTTGCGCCTCGCTATAGTCGCCGGGCACAATTTTAGAATCCAACGTCGGTTCAAGTAGGTAAGGTCGTACGTGTTTGGATTTTAAGTCCACCTGGACTTTGTCACACTTGCAATCCAAAAATACACGAAACAGTAACATAACCTAGTCTTTGATGCTTTATTAATATCATCTATAGTCGCTCAATTGTAGATGTGCGTATCCAAGAACAATGCAATAACATGTGTCACCCATCCTAACTCCTTATGAGATACACTGGCTATTCTCATCTCGAACTGAACATCTCTCCTTGGTGGAATGTATTACATGATTATCATTACACATCTAGCTTATATAATGAGATTAGCTTTCAAGCTTGTTTTATGTCATGTGTTTAGAACACCCATTATCACAAAAAAAAAAAAAATCTATTTGACACGTGTGCTTTTATGACATTGTGGACAACTAGACAACTATGATCTTCCTATTCATAACCTACAATTGGCCCATTTTTGATTCCTTAATCGTATATTTAGCATATTATATTCATTGGAAAGCTTTTTTGAATTTTCATCAATGTGCAAGTGTGCTTTCTTCCGCTTTAGAAATTCTTGTTGCAAATCTTTATAAGCAGTATAAAGGTCATCCTTGCAACACTTGCTATATAACTTGAGATTTCAGCACTTTGTAGTCCATTTGTTCTCCTTAGGGTTAAGACAACACTTGGTGATTAAACCAAGCTTGGGACCAATTAAAATCAAGTTTACTTACCAATTAAAATTCTTAGACCAATTATTTACGAATATTTGTGGCATTAAGCAAATTAACCAACCAATTCACAATTACTTGGCGATGGCCATTGAAATCACATGCAGATAATTGAAAGAATCATACAAGATAGAGGCGCACGATTTTGTGTGGACCTAGTCTAACCAACAATCCACTCGATCGACTTGACATGATACAAGACTCAAAAGACATACACCACCTCCATACACTACGAATTGAAACTTTTCTCTTGTTTCTTTAACTACATAGTACCTTTAAAGTCAATAGGGAATCACCAAGAATTCAACTTCATAGTTTGTTACGTAGGAACATCCAACCTAAAATCAATTGACCATGAGTGGAGGGGCCCTTTTAGCATATAACCAACATTGAATGGTCCTAATCATTCAATTTAGGATTCAAGCCCTCTTTACACCTCTCACATGGAACTCAGAACTGTACATAGGGCTAAAAAACAAAAAACAAACAGACAAACATGTATATCGAGAAATTCAAATGGGTAAGAGGTTTGACCCACTGACCACCTAAGTCCCAACTATGATATGATGAGCATCCAACTTAAAACCAATTGACAATGAGTGGAAAGACCCTGAACCATATAACCAAACCTTGAGAAGTCTTAATCATTTTCATGTGGGATACAAGCTCTCTTTACACTATTCCTCCAATGGGACCCAACTTTGATACCATGTTAGAAAATCCAACTCAAAATTAATTTGCAATGAGTGGAGAGGCCCCTTAAGCATATAATCCAACCTTGGTTTGTCCTTATGATTCGATTTGGGATACAAGTATTTTTTATAGTATCACACGAAGTCCACGATTGATATCCGCCATTCAAGAAAATCCACCTTGAACTCTGTTCCAAAATCGTCTATAGCCATGCAATAGGCTAATGTTGTTTTAGATTTGTGCTACCTGAGTATTCACACGAAGAAAGGTCAAGTTTGGATTTTGATCCAACAAAGTTTCAGTAGATCTGTTTAGTAGTTTGCTTCTCTCTCATGCAAGGATAGTGTTTGACTCTACAGAAAATATAATCTTTGTTTCCATAGAATTTTGCCATTTCCTTCAGACTTTCTTATCTATGTTGGAAAGAGTCAACCCCGTTCTGGTAACAAAATCTATCCAAACCCAATGGATCGCTCGAGCTGCTAGCAATAGCTGGCTACTAGAATTGAATTCCTGGCTAAACCAACTTGTCCACTCGAGCGCATAGCAATTGCTGATCTTTGGCATTCATAGCTTTTTCAATTCTTTAGTTGACCACTCAAACTCTAAGCAAGCGCTGACGTGAGTGCCAGCTACTGGTTTTTCAGTGCAAAACCCGTTTTCAAATCCATTTTGAGCCTAAAGGGTTTTACTCATCTAGACTCCATATCATGACCTCTATTGTGGTTTGAAAAAGTTTTGCCAAGTATAAAAGCATGGGTCATGTTTCGGATCCCTCTAGTCTCAGTCGATAATGATTTTTAACATAATGAACACCATTTTAGGCTTATTAGATCGGTAAGTCAACTTACCATACCCAACCGGTGGATTTGAAAGACATAGCTTCATAATCATCTTTTCATATTGACTTTCATCATCAATGCTCGAAGCTCTTGGATCCAATGGACTCGTGACTTAAGTCAACACACTGGAAACCTAACATCTTCTATGAGATTAGGTCTTTTTCCAACTTTTTTCATGATCCCAATTGCCTTTTAGCCCTTCCTCGTGTGACCCCTCAACGGGATTTGGTTTCCACTCATTAAATGGCAAGAGGGCTCTAATAACCACTGGAACTAATGCCTTTTTCCCATACAGTAGAGTTGTACCATCTGAAGCTCATACAG
Organism: Ilex aquifolium; assembly: GCA_951799425.1. Taxonomy (NCBI): domain Eukaryota; kingdom Viridiplantae; phylum Streptophyta; class Magnoliopsida; order Aquifoliales; family Aquifoliaceae; genus Ilex; species Ilex aquifolium. The sequence continues at coordinate 5,986,207 of OX637401.1, forward strand.
TTGATTAAAGATAAAGCTTTGTCGCCAAAAACTTTGACATAAACTGACTCTCCAACTTTGCCTATATAATGATAAAAAATAAAAAAAAAAACTCTGCCTATATACCTAAGTACCTAATGAAGATTCTCTATCATGATAGGGTATAGATCCTCGGCTTCCAAACAAAGGTGAATAGTATTAATGGCCTTCATCTTGAGTTCCACCGGTTCACTGTCTTTAATCTTCTCTGATTTCTAGTCTTTTCTACACAATGCCTTCACCAATTCTTGTTGCATCATCAATCCTTTCATTCTTTTTTGTCAGAACCCAAAGTTCCTAGTTCCTTCAAACTTCACCGTTTCACATTTGCAAAAAGAAAAATAACCGTCATTGAATCAACCAACCAACAACTCTAATACGTGTTGTGAACTTGCAGTATGGTGGACAATCAAACAAGAAAGAACTGAAATCAAGAAAAGAGAACATAGGGATTTGCGTGGTAGATAGAATTCTACCTACATTCGTGGGAACTGCCTTTTTTCACAAAATTAAATTTCAAGTAGGATTTCATGTTATGTATTGCCATCAGTTAAAAAACCCTAATCCTAGTACATGGCATATACCCCATATACAGTAGAAATACTCGATATATCTGTATTGTAATGCAGGAGTATGCCCGCCCACACCCCCAAGCTCTTGTTTGATCATGGAAAACAATAGTTTATATCTTTGGTGGGTCCAGAGGCATTGCTATGCTCCGCTTTGTTGCATTGCACTCCAATCCCTTGCGCACCACTCTGCCCGCCCACGTCTATCATACTTATAGACTTGTGAATCTGAGTCATTCACCATCTTTTCTTTTCCCTCCTCTCCCTCCCTTGTTTTCTAGTAGCTGAGAATTGTGGTTTTGCCACTTTCTTTGTAAATATATCAAAGTGGCCTAAATTAAGTGCCATTTGTGTTTCTTTTTTTTGTTTCCCTTTTTTCTTGATCATAAGGAAGCTGGCTTTCCATTGTTCATTGATCCGTGCACTGCTAATTCTGGTTGGGTTTCTTCACTAGCTCTTAATATTTGACAGTTAATTGTTTTAGCAAACACCTTAATAAGATTCTTTCTTCCTGTTTTTCTTCTCTGCACAACTATATGGCACAGAACTACTTATGGAATGGATGGAATGTTGTTTTTTTTTTTCTTATCCTTCTTACACTCTTAACTGTCGGATTAAAAGGTGGGGGCAAAGGATCAGCAACGGTTTCAAGCTTCTTATGCAACCATTCTCAAAGCCCGCATGACTGCTTTGAAGAAGAGGGAGAGGAAGGACAAGAGGAAGGTTGTGGAGTCTGATATGAAGCAAGGGGGTTCAAAGAAAAACTCATCCACTGCCAAGGCCTCCTCTTAAATCTGACTGTGTTGGTGTAATTTATTGATTTGTTTTTCATTGTTAGGGTAGTAGGATTTGTCGACTTCCCCTTTCCTCCCAATATCTAAATGGTTTTGCAACTTTAGAGTAAATACATGGATTGAAGAGGGCAATTTTTGTTTCTATCCTTTTCATAAGAATGTTAAAGCCTTTTCCTTAGAATTATTGGATCGTTATGGACATCTGGTTAAATTATGAAAAAATGTACATAAATTCTCTTATATTAATTATAGGATTGAAAAGATACAGTTGGTTGTTTGACTGCTTTTTTTAATCTGGCCAATAATTATATCCTCATTGATATAAATTAGTTACGCTTTGATTTACCTTGAACTCCTACGAGCTGAAGCAACAAAAGGCTATTTTTTGGTTCCCAGTCTCTCTTTATTTTTTGGGAAAATATGAGTATAGCAAAGTCAAATGCATGGATTTTGCTTTCATTTAGAAGTATTTTTAGAAAATAAATATACGGTTTTGTTATAAAACTAGTAAATTATCTAAGTGCAAATAACTAATTCGAAAAATAAATATAATGAGAATACTAAAAAAGAGAGAATTTTGCTTCTGCATTCGGTGTGTATTTCATTCATAGTGAAGAACCTTTTTTTATAGGTAGAAGATACATGTCATTGGTGGAAGAGTTAGACAATGGGCTTAATGAGCATAAAGGCTGTGGATATTCACCCACATGTCAATGTCTAATTTTTTAACACTCTTTCTTGGATAACCAATATACTAAGATAGTGTTGAATGAATGAATGCTGCCTTATTAAAACTTTTTCGGTAAAATCAAGTGGTATAAAACATGGACGAAGGCAAAAAGTACAATGTGAAAATTATTCTATATTTTGATGTGAATGTTCCTCCTGATATGATTTTCCCTTTGATAGTTGGGATCCTAAGCATTCTCTTGTTAAAAATATTTCTAAGTAAAAACTAGTGGGAAAAAAAACTTAGCAAAGGAAAAAAGAGTACAGGTCCCTCTATTGAATACATTCGGTCAAAATGATGATTATTCAGTTTAATAGATCTATGAGCAGCCGCATTCCAATTTGGTTCACTAATTTTTGGAATGTAATCGATGAGAGTGCTTTAGTGAACAAATATGCTAGATTTTCGGTTGAACGAATTTGTTGAACATTAATATCACCATTATTCTCTAGCGCATAGGTATAAAAGAACTTTTGTGAGATGTGCTTTGTTTTGTTACCTTCGATATATCATTCCTTGATCTGTGCTATACAAGTTGTATTGTTCTCGTATAATATTGTTGGAATGCCTTTGATTAAAGGTAATCCACTTTGCTCTTAAATATGTTGGATTATAGATATTAGCCAAATACATTATCAACTTGCTTCATGGATGATTAATATTTCGGAGTGATTAGATAATGTAGCAACCATTGTTTATTTAATCGATTTCCATGATATAGCCGTACGACCATAAGTAAACACATATCCAGTTTGTGATCGAGTCATGTGTGGATTGAAGATAACCAACATCAACATTTCCAACTATGGAATTTGGTTATTCGCATGGAATAACATCATGTCCACCGTTCCACGGAGATACCGCTACACATGCTTGATCTTACTCTAATGCCTTCGAGTTGGTGCTGATCTATATCTTGCTAGTAAGTTAATTGAAAATGATATGTTTTTTATAATTTGCAAGATATATTAGTGCGCCAATTGCATTGATATATGGTGCTTCAGTACCAATAAGTTTTTTACCTTTTTTTTGAGGACAAAATAGATTTTTCTGTATATCTAGTGATTGAACGACCATTGGTCAACTTAATGGATGAGTTTATCTATGTAGAATTGTTTTAGGACCTTTTTGGTGTATGTTGATTGATGCACAAAAACTCCGTTACATAAATGTTCAATTTGTAAGCCAAGACAAATTTTGTTTGCCCAAGAACTTTCATCTCAAACTCACTTTTCAAATAGCTGGTGGCTTTTGTGAGCATGAGTGCATACTAGATTTAAATCATCAACATATACAACAATAATAGTAAATCCACTGTTAGATCTTTTAATAAAAATACATGGACTTATCAAATCATTGACATAACCCTCTTTAAAAAAATATTCACTAAGACAATTATACCACATTTGCAATGATTGTTTTAATCTATATAATGATCGTTGAAGTTTAATGGAATACAACATTTGGATTGTGCATTTTGAACCTTCAGGGATTCTTAAGTATATCTTATTCTCCAATGAGCCATACAAATACACAGTAACTATGTCCATCAAGTGCATATCCAGTCCTTCAGAAACTAAACCTATCAAAAATATGAAAGTGGTAGTGTTCATTACGGGAGAATATGTCTCCTCATAACCAATACCAGGTCGCGACGATAAACCTTGTGCCATAAGTCGTGCTTTAAATCGCATAATTTCATTTTTTTCATTGCGCTTTCATAAGAACACCCATTTATATCCCACGGGTTCAACACCTTATGGCGTTTGGACTATAGGTCTAAAAACATTATGTTTTGTTAGTGAGTTTAACTCTACTTGAATCCCTTCTTTCCATTTTAACCAATCATTTCTCTGTCGGCATTCATCAACAGTTTTTGATTTAGGCTCCTCACTATCTCTTGAAATATCAAGAGTAACTGCAAAAGAAAATATGTCATCCACAATAACTTTATTTTGATTCATATTTTTTCATTGTGTACATAGTTTATATAAGCCTATTTCAGAGGTATTTGAGACTTTTCAAGAGTTAATTGAGTCTATATAAGAGCTAATTGTTTTGTGGGATGACTCTCTTCCGGAGCACACACTTCTTGTTTGGTATACTCTTCTGGAGCATTTACTTATTTATTTACTGTCTCTCATCCTCTCTTCTTTCTAAGGACAATAACTTTTGCACCGACAGGTCTACCATGCTTTAGACTTATTTGCATCTGTGCTACCAGATTGTCCTACAGGGATATCAATTCTCACTGGTGAATTTGTAGCTACATGTGACTTTGTTACTTTATTTGTGTCAATGAATGCACTAGGTAAATTATTTGCAATACCTTGCAAATGAATTATCAGTTGAACTTTCAGTTCACATTGATTAGTCAGAGTATCAAAATGAGATAACGTTGGAACAATCCAAGTGATTTCACGCTATTCTTCTGATTTATTTTTGTCTCCCCTTAATGGTGGAAAAATTGACTCATCGAAATAACAATCTGCAAACCCTATTTTAAATACATCACTGGTTAGGGGTTCAAGTTATCTAATTATCGAAGGAAAGCCAAATCTAACATAAATTTCAAGTCGATGTTGTGGACCCATCTTGGTTCGTTGTGGTAGTGGAATCAGAATATATACAACATAACCAAAAACCCATAAGTGAGAAATATTTGGTTGCTGATCGAGAACAAGTTGTACTGGTGAATATATATAATATGTAGTTGGTCAAATACTAATTAAAGATACTGCATGCAATACAACATGTCCCCAAGCAGAAACATGTAATTTTGTCTTCATAAGTATAAGTCGAGCTATTAATTGAATACGTTTAATAAAAGACTCAGCTAGACCATTCTGAGGGTGAGTGTATGAAACTGGGTGCTCAATATCCATTCATATTTATATGCAGTAGTTATTGAATGTCTAGGACATAACTCACCAACATTATCTAGACGAATTGTTTTTATTGGATAATATGAGAAATTGCGCTTACAACCAGATTATTTGAGAGAGAAGCCTTGCAAAGGCGACATTCCATTTAAAAAGTAGACACACATGTGATCATCTTGTTGATGCATCAACTAAAACCATGAAATAACGAAATGGCTCACGAAGGGTGTCTTGGCCCATATATATCTCATTGAATTCGTTGCACAAAATGAAAAGATTCAAAAATCACCTTCGAAGTTGATGGTCTAATAATTAGTTTATCTTGCGAACAATCAGAACATAGATAATCGCTTGGTAAAAGATTTTTCTGGTTCTTTAGAAAATGTCTGTGTGAGTTCTCAATGGTCCTGCACATCATTATTGATCTTGGATGACCAAGACGATCATACCAAGAATAAAATTCTTTGGATCAGAGAACTTATGGTGCATCACAATATTTGATTCTATAAATGTTATTCTGGCACATGACAACCTAGAAGAGAGAGTATGAAGTTTTTCTAGTACATGCTTCTGACATGATATACTAGATATGATGCATAAATATTCTATGCCACCCTCATTTATTGTTTCAATATGATATCCATTATGACGTAGATCTTTAAAACTTAGTTGATTTCTGCTGAATCTACTAGAGTATAATATATTTTCAATACAGAGTTTTATTCCTCGGGGTAGCATCATATTCGCTCTGCCAGAGCCTTCAATCAAGTATGCATGACCTAATATTTTATAACACTTGTTTTAGATAAAGATAGTTCTGAGAATTATTTTCTATTGCGAAGGATTGTATGTGTTGTAGCACTATTCGCTAGACATATATCTTCATTGTTCAGCTTGAAGTTAACTAATGAATTATCATGATCCATGTCTCTACATAAAAAATATACACCTAGTTTTATTAATAAAGAAGATACAGACACATAGGCATATATACAAATTATTGCTTTAAGATAATATTTTTAATCTATTTTTCAATTTAATTTTCGTTCGAGTTCACAAAGAAGTCAGAAACATTCAGATTGGTAAAAACTTATGGATAATTGATGGGGGCAGTGCCTGATGTTCCCTCACCAAAATTCGTCTTTATCAATTTTTCTTTTTCGTTGATGGATTTTTAATAGAGATTTGTCAAATATTTCGACGTACGACAGGTGCACGATCAGTGTCCTTTCATTCCACATCTATAACAACCATTTTTAGATTTCTTAGAGAGTGTATTCAGGAAACTCTTTTCTTTCTTTTCTTTGCTATGACTGTTCCACTTCTGGTGGTGTGCAACATTACTCTATTTTTGACTTGGTGTGAAGGACTTCAGGCCTCTACAATAACCCTTGTGAAATGATTGTTTTTATTTTTGCCATAGTCATAACTACAACTTCGTCACTGACCACGAAAAGATGTGACTTTTACTTCTGGAAATACTTGTGGCCAGTTGGACGAGCTTCATTAATAATTCATTATTCTCCCCAGCAAGTGAAAGCCATGCTATGAGTTAATTATATTTCTTGAACCTATGTTGCATATATTGCTGTTGTAATAAAATATTTTGACACGTGGTATATGGAATAGGTCTTCTCTAATTTTTTTGAATCCGTTACAGGCTAACCACATAATTCTAGTTTAGCAGTGATTCTATGTACTGCTGAATTGTATTCGCGTACAGTCTTAAAATCTTGGAATCAAAGATTGAACCATTCATGTCTAGCATTTGAAAGGATGATAATTTTTTGGTGATCAAACATGACCTTTAAATTTTTCCGCAAGTCTATAGGATTTTTGACAGTGAGGTACTCATTTTTTATTCCTTCATTGATGTGATGACGAAGAAAAATCAATGACTTTATATGATCGTTAGGAGTTGCCTTGTTTTTGTCCTTTATGGTGTCACCAAGATTTTTTGAATCTAGGAAAAAATCAACATCTAAAGCCCATGACTTGTAGTAGTGACCTGATTTTTGGGATGTTGTCCATTTTCGCAAAACTATATAAAATAAAATAATCGAGTTAGTTAAAAATAAAATACGTCCAGAAAATCGCCACCATTAGTAACGGCTGATCACGCGTGAGCTCTTAAAAAACACTGAAAAACTTGTCAAAATGTTGGCTATATGGAAGAGTGTGGGTGACAAGAGAGGTTTAAGCAACACTAATGAGAACACGACCACCACTTCTTTTAAGACCGTGTTCATAAAAGGTAATCCCAACCCTCCACCTCCACAAGTAAGCACAAGTCCTAAAAAGGCTAACATTGGTTGGGTAAACACTTAAAAAAACCAGTTAAAAAGAAAATTTAAACCAAATAATTTGTGTGTTTTAGTTGTGGTGAACATAGTCACTATAGTACACATTGCATTCATGATAGGAAAATATTAAATAAGAAGCTCATGCATCTAGCTAACCAATTTAAGGCTTTAACAACCAAGTGTTAAATTTTTCTAAGCTTTTAGAGAGAGGTCTATTGAGTCCAAGTTTATGCATGCATCATCATCAAATAGACCACTTGCTAGAGTGCACAAAGCTCCTTCTACCCTGAATGTCAAAATTGATCTACACACATCCAGAGTGTATTTTGATCGCGGGTTAAAGGAGGATAACACCAGTAGGATAGGAGAAAAAAATATGTGAGACCCATTTATCTCGCGTTTGGTAAGAAAGAAAGTGCACTAGAAATCCCACTCGGGTTTATCCTGACTCTGTTTGAAAAGTTAACTTTAACCTACCTATGTGGGTTAAATGAACGAACCCCAAGGGGGGGGGGGGGGGAGGTTGGGATAATTTGGCTACCGACCGGATATATAATTACAATTACTAATTGGCCCTTTTATTAAAGGATTACTCTACCCAGTTCGTCTCTTTCGGTCTCAGATCTGAGGTTGCTATGGAGTTGGTGTAAATTTGCCTACAACTTTTTTTCGGTAAGCAATCTGCCTACAACTTGAGCAACACATAAATTTGCCTACAATATATTCATAAATTTTTATTTAATATATGAATGAGAACCCACAAATAATGAATGATTTTTTTTTTTTGTTTGGAATTAGCTAGAGGCTAATTTATAAAACTAAACATGGTGGTGGATTAGACAAGACAGTGGCATAATAGTTAATGACAACATATTACATCACCCTTATCCATGGACCCTGCAAAAGTGTTATGAGCTACCCAAACAATGTAAAGGATTGGAGATATTCATTTATATCCTAACCATATGACAGATGGGTGGGTTTGGAATGGATAGGAAAAGATATTTTTTTAGCTATCCAATCCACTCCAACCTGCCATTAAACACACCCTCAGGGAGAAGAGAGTTAGTACTCCACCTACTCCCCGACTTAACCCAAGTTTTAGGAAGGAAAAACAATTTTGGGTGACTAGAGAAGACTTTGAGAAACTCATCATCTAATTGGAGGCTCCGAGTGCTTTTAGCAAGGTCATGACTCCTAAGAAGTAGTAGAGGTGAGACTATGGACCTAGATGCTCATTAATGCATTGCAACAAATACCCTAGGGCCTTACATTGTATATATTTTTCCTTGTTATTGTTGATTTGTTTTTCTATATGAAAATCCAAAAATAATAATAGAAATTTGATAAACCCAAAAACAAAAGAAATTGGAAAATTGCACACGTATTTTTAGATTTATGGTAATTAATTTATTTGTTCTTTTATTTTTTAGTACATGTTTATGCATGTTTTTATTTATATTTGATTAATTGAAAAATACAAAAAACACAGGAAAAGAAAAAGCAAATTTTTTTTTATTTTTGTTTATTTTCCTTTGTTAATGATCATGGTAATTTATATGTTGGTTTGCATTATGATGATTCCATCTTTAAATCAAAATTAAAATGTGCATTGTTATGAGTCATATTAGGGAATAGAGAACTTAGTGGCATAAATATTATTTCATGATTCAGTAGCCAAAATCTCTTTCACCCTAGCGTGTTTAGATAGTATTTACCTTTGAAAAATTCAAAACTACGTACATGCCTATCATTCACCTTCATACTGATGCATTTTATTAGTTTGAGCTATTAATGATCTTAATTGACTCTAAGTGTTGGTGATAGGTGAACACATGACTAAAAGTTAGTTAAACCACAATCCTTAAGAAGATGCAAAAGGCCAATTGTGTGAAAAGAGCCCAATGTGGCCAATCATTAAAAAGATGAGGCATAAATAAATGGTTAAAAATAATTGCACTTGAATTGTTGAGAGTACTTATGCTTAAAATATATTGTTCATTTGTAAAGCTCAAAGAGTTCATGCTAATCACATTTAAAAGCATACTTTAAAAGTACGAAATTCACAATCGTGTTAATTGAAGCCATAGAGTAGAAGTGATAAAAGAAAGGGGGCATTGTCTAAAAAGAAAAATCATTAGGACAGTCACTAACCGATCATGTATTCACTTAGACGATGCATTAGGATTTCATGGTTAGCTTATTAATGATTTGAACTAAGCGGAATCCTAATTGCGTTGGAGTTTGATTTCACACATGTTGCACTTGAATTAGTCCAAGTTGAACAAAATTTAAACATGTGAGAGTGAAATTGAACAAAGTGAGGACACATTACTCTAGCATGCATGAAATTGATTTCTATATTCCTTGAATATGCCTTAGAGTAATCTAATGAGATGATGAAATTTGGATGAAACTATTATAATGTGAATTTGGGTAATTTTTATGATTATAAACATTGAGCTTTTATTGTTTAAATTGAGAATTTCATTATATTAGATCCAATTTCATACGTGCATGTGTATTTTAGTTGTATATAGGTTGTACATACATCTATGCATGTATTTGATGTTTGACGGATAGGGTGGATGAGTGACTGCTTGGTCTAGTTGGTCCATTTAAGAGTGAGACTGATCTGTCATTCAGTACTAAGAAATTTCAGGCACCACTCGAGCGAGCTTCTCGCCGCTCTAGCAGCCTTACGCAAATCGACGACCAGGATTTTAAAAATCGTGTTTCAAAAGACCTCTTGCATTCCAAACCCTCTCATTCACATCCCAAGCCTCCAAATACCCTAACCCTTGGTCTCAAAGCCCTCCCAAGCACATTCTACATAGAATCTATGTCACGCCCCATCCCGGTCTCCCAAGGATGAGACGCGACTAGGTTTTTGATACGCCTGTTTACATATATGTATAATCTGGACTAATCAAACATTAAATAATTCCACAGGCGCAACACCACCACCCATCACCTTAATCAATAAGCATGATGGTAAAAACCTGTCTCATAACCTGTACCATGTACAAAAAAACACATGTACCAATTGTTTGTTTTCCAGGTTATAGACATATACAAAATCCCACACCCACATAGCATACCCTACAAAGTATGCTTGTTGAGTCTGTTTGCAAATATATACTATTTACTTGACATAATAAACTTTCACGATATAATACACAACCCAACAATTTGTTATACCGACACTCAACCTGAGTGATGTCACCCTAACATTATTCAAGACTCAATCGATTGGACAGTGGACTGGTCTGCATCCTTTTTCTACAGTACATGAAAAAGAGAAACTATAGGGGTGTGAGCTAAACCACGAGCTCAGTGAGTATACATGCTGCATATGAAATGGAAATGATAGTAATACACTGAAGTAGGTAGATACTACGTAAATACACGTATCAAACAACAGCATCATTCCAATTCCAAAGAATTCACAAGTCACATCACAACCATACTACCCCTCATCGGGTAATCGATCCCACATGGATCCGTGTCTCCCGAACCTCCCGGGAACACCTCAGTGCTAGCACACCACTACACGCCCAGTGATCAGGCATCGACACCCCTGTCTCAAACAGTGCGCCACATTCCACAATACACAATACACAATACAAATCATCATTCAATCACATAAGCACATAACACATAATCCTGGAGAAATGCTATTAAATTTAATCATTTACTATCATCTTATAATAGCATTTTCAAAACATATAAAGATATACACCCACCTCAAATACACAGATCTACGACCCTTCGGTCCTATCGGTGGATCTTTCCGGTGTTACCGTATTTGTTCCAACACTGACAGTCTCACCTGTTCCACCTAATACATTTGTAATCACAATATTAATATGTTTATCACATATAATAATTAATCGTGCATTAATGCATGCAAAATGATGCACCCCAAAGTGCCCCGGTAACTCCGATTAGCGCACTATCCACTCACACATTAGCACTTTTATTCTAGGGATCACATTTCCTCCCCAAATATTCAAAATCACTCACATTAATCACAATTAGGATTAAGTAGGTCAAACACATTGACCGGGGGTCCATTTTCACACATTTCGACCCCGAATCCTAAAAATGCACTTCCGGCATTTCATACATTTTGCACCGGATATTATACTTATTTGCATTCGAAAGTCACATTATCACATCAAACATCATTTAAAAATGTTACATGCAAAATTTCAGGTCATTTGAATTAAAATTCACACATGTGATAATAACATTTAGAAATTAGGGTTTCGGCGTTACCGGCCCCCATTTCCAATTCTTGTCATATGTCTCTTTTAAAACAAGTATACCTAAACTCACACTCTCACTAAATCCTGCAAAACAGCCCCCTATTTGCACCCTTAGACTCCCCATTTCTCACCCATAAATTTTGGTTTCAACTTCACCTACTCAAAGCATCCCGAGTATTCGGTTTCTACATTTTTTTTTCACCCATAGCATATTTATTTAAAACCCATTATTTAACAGCCCCTAATCACGTTTAATACATTTAATTTAACTCACAAAAATCTGTTTTGAACTCAAAATAACACAGCCCATGAACTTTAAATTAAAACAGTCCATTAAAATTAAATAAGACAGCTCATGTATTTAAATTAAACCGGTCTACTAATTAAATATGCTAAAATAGCTCACACATATATAAATACGTACATACTAAAATGAATCACAACTCAAACTAAAATTTAATTCCACATACCTTCCTTGCTCACGGTTCAAATAGACCCACGCACGTATATTTTTTTTCCTTTCCTTGATGTCTTCTTCCCTCTTTCTGTTTTTCTTTTCCTTTCTCCTTTATTCTCTTGCTCACAGTCACTCACTTTCGGCTTCAGTAATCAACCAGACACACACACACATTCTGTTATATTTACTTTACACACACACACACTTTGACACTTTAAAACACACACACACATACACACGACACATACCCACACACACACACGGCACACTCATTTTTTTCTCATGCCAACACCTGTAAAGGTGTTGGCTTAACTACACTTACCTCCCCTCAAGTTTAGATCTAAATAATTCTGAAATCGACCCACTATTTTTTTTCACACATGAAATTCTATAAATAGGTCTTACTGATACTTCACTAACGGGGTCCACATACCCTATGCATGCTCACACACACCATAGATTTAATTTAATTAACCCTTTAATAATTTCACATAATTGTAATTTAACCCACAAAATTATGCTAATATGCATGTAATGCGTAATCGGGTCTCACAACTCTCCCCTACTAATAAAAATTTCGTCCTCGAAATTACTTACCTAGACTAAACAAATGAGGATATTGAGCTCGCATATTTTCTTCAGTCTCCCAGGTTGCTTCATCTACTGAGTGACTACGCCACAACACCTTTACCAATGGTATAGTCTTCGTGTGTAATACCTTCTCCTTTCTACCCAAAATCTGAATCGGCTGCTCCACATAGGTCAAATCCTCAGCTAACTCCATCGGTTCTGAAGTCAACACATGTGATGGGTCAGGCAAGTACTTTCGTAGCATAGATACATGGAATACATCATGCAACCTGGACAACTCTACTGGTAACTTCAACCGGTATGCAACAGCTCCAATCCTCTCTACAATGCTGTATGGACCAATATACCTAGGGGCCAACTTCCCCTTCTTTCCAAAACGTATGACCCCTTTCCAAGGTGATACACGTAGAAATACTCGATCATCCACCTTGAATTCTAAGTCACGTCGGCGATTGTCTGCATAACTCTTCTGTCTGCTTTGTGCACTCCGTAATCTTTCCTGGATGACTTTAATCTGATCTGCAGTCATCTGCACAATCTCCGGACCCAATAATTTCCTCTCACCCATTTCACTCCAGCATACTGGGGTCCTACACTTCCTTCCATACAAAGCTTCATATGGTGCCATCCCAATTGAACTCTGGTAACTGTTATTATAAGCAAATTCAATCAAAGGCAAGTAATCATCCCAGTTACCTCTAAGGTCCATGACACAAGGTCTCAACATGTCCTCCAGTGTCTGAATAGTACGCTCTGTCTGTCCATCTGTTTGTGGGTGAAATGCTGTACTAAACTTCAAAGTAGTGCCCAGCGCAGTCTGTAAGCTAGGCCAAAACCTCGAAGTAAAGCGTGGATCCCTGTCAGAGACAATAGATACAGGTACACCATGTAATCTCACAATCTCATCAATGTATAATCTAGCTAATCTGTCAAGAGCATAGGACATCTTAATAGCTAGGAAATGAGCAGACTTTGTCAACCTATCAACTATCACCCAAATGGCCTCATGTCCTTTCTGCGTACGGGGCAAACTACTCACAAAATCCATAGTGATATGCTCCCATTTCCACTCTGGAATCGGTAGAGGCTGCAATAACCCGGCTGGTCTCTGATGCTCAGCCTTCACCTGCTGACATATCAAACATCGAGCCACAAACTCAGCTATCTCTCGTTTCATTCCAGACCACCAATAATGCTCTCTCAGGTCAGGATACAACTTTGTACTACCTGGATGCATAACATATGCTAAACTATGGGCTTCCTCCAAAATCTCTCTTTTTAACCCTGCATCGTTAGGTACACACAATCGAGATCCAAATAATAAAACATCAACACTATCAACAATAAAATCAGTCTTCACCCCAGTCTTCACCTCTTTCTTTAATTTCTCAATCTGGCGATCAAACTGTTGTGCCTCTCTGATCCTGTCCACCAACACTGGTCTCAAAGTCAGTGTAGCAAGTAGAGCTGCAGTCTCTCCTATCCCCAACTGCACTCTCAAAGATTTCAAATCAACAAATGAACCTCTCTGAATCACCCGCAAACTAGCCAATCTATCTAATGATTTTTGGCTCAACGCATCCGCCACAACATTTGCTTTTCCTGGCTGGTAATGAATAGTGCAGTCATAATCTTTAATAAGCTCAATCCAGCGCCGCTGCCTCAGGTTCAACTCTTTTTGGGTAAACAGATATTTCAGACTCTGGTGATCTGTATAAATCTCACATGTTACCCCATATAGAAAATGTCTCCATAACCTCAGTGCAAATACAATAGCTGCAAGCTCCAGGTCGTGGGTAGGATAATTGCACTCATGGGATTTCAGCTGTCTAGAGGCATAAGCTACCACCCTACAGTGTTGCATCAACAGACAACCCAACCCTTGATGTGAGGCATCACTATAAACCACAAACCCTTCATTACCTGACGGAATGGTCAATACTGGTGCAGTCGTCAATCTGGTCTTTAGCTCCTGAAAGCTCTGCTCGCATCTATCAGACCACTCAAACTTCACTCCCTTCCGAGTCAATCGGGTCAGTGGCATAGCTATAATGGAGAAATTATGTACAAACCTCCGATAGTAACCTGCCAAACCCAGAAAACTTCGAATCTCTGTCACTGTCCTCGGTCTCTCCCAGCTCACTACAGTATCAATCTTAGCTGGATCAACACATACACCATCACCAGAAACTACATGCCCCAAATACATCACCCTGTCCAACCAAAATTCACATTTACTAAATTTAGCAAATAATTGCCTATCTCTCAATGTTTAATGAGCCTGTGACATTGAATGATAGTTGTCTCAAGCCAGAGTTGATTGAACCAGGGATAAACATTGCAGAGGTAAATCGTTCTATTGTTACAAATCTCACCAATCGTAGGTGGATTTGGATGTTTAATGAGCCTGTGACATCGAATGATAGTATTGTGCGTGTAGAGATCTGAAAAATGAGGATAAATTTTTCGTTTTGCCGATAGGGCACTATTCATGCACCATTTACCGGTAGGGCACTACATATGCATTATTTAGGCGTAGGTCATTTTTAGAAGCATAATTTGAGTATGCCATAGAAGAAAAACATGCTTAGAATGTTAAAATACACCTACTGTACGAATTTGAGCCTAAACGAAAATAGTTTCAAAAATTGGACTGAAAGGGCATCCGGGGTGGCCCAGGTGGGACCGGCCAAACCCCGGCACAAGCGAAAATATATATATTTTTTTGAAAATTTTCATTTAAAATAATTTTAAGAACTTTGGTTAAAATAAAATGTTGAATTGAGGCATTTCGGGACGAGTTGTAGTGTAACAGGGTCCCGGATTCATCAAGGGCAAAAGGGTCATTTTGCACTTTTGCCCCTTCACTATAAATACAGCCCCCTTAGTGTAAAAATATCAGTTTTTGGGCTGGGAAGAGGCAGTACACGTTCTTGGAGGAAAAAGGCAGAAAAACCCTAGGTTCTTCAAGTTTTAAGCCACCAAAACTGATTCCTAGGCCAAGATTCTTGCAAGACTTCCTTCTAAGAAGTTGTTCCTCTCAACAAGAGCTATATTCTCACTGATCGGTTCGGCTATAAAGCGAACACAACTCCCTTGGTTTGAGAAAAATCATTTTAGGTATGATATTTTGCTAAGTTGGGAATAGATTTAAGTTTTCTTGCCTTTCTATGTGTTGATTGAATGATTTAGGTGTTTACTTGATGTTAAAAAATCACTTAGGTGGTAGTTGCTTTGAAAACTTAGAGTTAGTAGTTTAAGTACTTTTGTGTTTCTTGACAAATTGTTGTTGTGATAATGGTGTACCTTGCTTATGTGTTGGATTATCATATTCTAGCTTATGTTCATGTAGAGAAACTCTTGTGGTTTGAGAGTTATGATTTATTCCATGAGTTGGTAATTTGTGTATTTGTATTTTCCTTGAGAAATTGTGAAAGTAATGAACATGAAACTTGATCATATGTTTAATCCATTGAATGGTGCTTCACATTCATGTGGGTAAAGTGTTGTGAATTTGAAGTTATGCTTTACTTTATGAATGAGGCATATTTTAAGTTATACGCCATGTGTTTGATGAAATGTTCCATAGAATTTACATTGAGAAAAATCATGGCATCTTGGCATACATGAATCCTTGGAACATAGTGTGGGTTGAGCACTTGGTGCTATGCATTATGAGGGTGTAGATCTTGTGGTGAAAAATCCAAAATCTAGCCAATGACAGTACTTGCGGGCTGATGGGGGCGGACCGTGAAGCGAGACATGGGTGGCATTGAGTTGCATGTGTGTGTCATGCATAGAGACATTGCATAGCGTTGAGGGATTACGGGGTTGTAGCTTTTAAAATGTACACTTGCACATGTCACACCTTAAATTTGTTCCTAGCATTAGTATTTTGTCATACCAGCAGTTGAGCTGACCCATTCGTGGGATATCATATTACAGATGAGGCTCCCGGTACTTGAGACATGAAGAAGTCTTAAAGGAAGGAGAGGAAAGGGACTTGAATGTATATTTGGCCCTTGGGGCATATTTTGTATGTATGGGAATAAGCCCAAATGACTCGTATTTCAATTTAGAAAAGTAATGGATTATAGACCTTGGGTCATTTTAAAGTGTAAGGGTATAAACCCAATTGATATTTGAGATGTCCTTATTTAATGAGTATCATATGTGTATATTGGGACAATTAGATGTGTATGTTGAGAACAAGGGATGTATGTTTAATTTACATGGGTTGTAGCCACCGAGTGAGGGTGGATTGTGATATACTTATGCATATGAAATATTGTGAATATTAGGTGGGAAAAAGGCTTGGAAAACAAAGGAGGTTATGTCGAAATTTTATGAAAAATTAAAAGATTTGTTAAGTGTGTAAATCACCTTTTAAATATGTGGGAATGATGTCAAAAGGGGAGGTTTAGAAACCTTAAAGAAATAGGCTAAAAATAGAAGAAAAATGGCTTGAAAAACTTTGGGAAAACATGAGAAATGAATGAGAAACCAATTTATTCAACCTAATGACCTTTCATTTACTTTTCTTCTTCCTTTTCACTCACTCCCCGGGTTTGTGAAAATTCGGGGCGTGACAGTGCGAGAATTTTCTATGCCAATATTCATGATCCTGATCCTCAAGCTGGCCACTTTGTCAGCTATGTTAGAAGTGTTGAGTTTATGTTTTTTGTAGATCTCATTGCTATTGCACTTGGCTTACCTAGGGTAGAGAATAATTACCTTAGTTCGAGACCGATAGATCAATTGCCTCCTTTCAATGTTTGTCTACTAAGCTATATGGTGTTGATCATCCTGAACGCTGGGTCACAATGAATTTCTTGCAAAAGCATTTGATCCCAAAGTATAGGATGCTAAATCTCATAGTCAGCTACAACATAGAACCAAAATCCCATATCTCATATTTTACTACCCAAAAAGCACACATGCTTCATGCATACAAACAAGTTTTGATCTTGATTTGTCAATGATGATATTTGGGTTTATTTGGAGAGCCTTTTCAAAGGGGATAGTGTCAGATAATCTGCCTTTTGGATCATTGATTACTAGTATCTATCAAGGGAAGGGTGTTGTAGTTTTGCCTAGTGACCAGTTGTAGAACCCCATGAGAGCCTTGAACAAAAGTTCTATGAAGCAAAGCAAGGTAGAGGCTGAGGCTGACTATGTTGTTATAGTTGAGGAGAGAGGGGAGGCTGTTGGAGATCCACCTGTGCATCCTGAGACTAGTATGTCTAGGCCATCACCATTACCACCACGTGACCCCAGTTCAAACATCCTTGATGCTCAGTTAGCATCGTTGGTTGATATGCTTACGGGTATGCAACAACGTATGGAGGAGCATCATCGTCTTACTTCTCAGAGACTTGATGAGTTGGATGGTCGGATTGTGAGCATGGAGACGGCTTAGCGGACGATTTTGGATCGCTTACCAGAAGAGTTGGTCGACTACGTAGATTGATCAAGGGTAAGCAAATCGTGGGAGAGCCAGTGCTAGATGAGACAGATTCAGATACAGAGTTGCCCCGAGATGATGGTGGACGTGGAGATGGTGGAGCTTGATGCAACCATTAAAGCTATTTTTAGAGAATTTTGGTGTAGGCCATATGAGAAATTGAGTGTTATTATTCATTAATGGTCTGTTCTAAAGTGTTCTATTTTTTTTGTTGACTTTTCATCTTTATTGACTTTTATTTGTTTAGTTAAATTTTTGTTTGTTGTGACGATACTTTAAGTCCTATTTATTGATGTATTATCATGTTTGATTATGAGTTATATGCCTTGTTTGTCCTTTACTTATTTTACGTGCATGATTTAGCTAGTTGGTCTTTGTTTATAACTTCTTGTTATACCATGATTCTATGTCATGCTTGTTATATGTTGTCATTGGGTTGACATTTATAACGAATAAGGAAAGAATATGTTGGGTAACTTAATTCTGTACCGTGCTTGTCATATGTGACGCCCCTAAAATCGGGGGTCCTTTGTCAACCCATTGATCACCCATCTACCCGTGGAAGTACCCGTGAATATCGCATAACCCGACACCACGGCATAACATCCCTTTCACCGGGATCATAAACAACACAGAGTTTGGGCAGAGTCTCTTTTGTACCGGGTACTCCCAAACGCATAATCTGTGTACATTTTCATCACTTGACCATTCCAAGGTCCAATATACATCAATTTGTCCTTAATATTACTCCATTTACATCCTTTGAACAAACAGACTCAAGGCCCGAAGGCTTGATAAAATTATTTTAAATTTCTGAAAGTTTAAGAGGACCTACCGGTAGATAATCAACGTTCTACCGGTAGAAGAGCTCTCTGGAATTTTTCTACTGGTAGATAATTAATGTTCTACCGGTAGAAGAGCCCAGTTTGCCCCCAATTCAAACCTTTTTCAATTCCAACTCATCCAATCTCATACAACATTCACCCAAACTCATATAACATCAAAATTTACACAAAATATAGTTCATATAAGTTCGTTTTACAATCCTTTATACAATATTACATGTCCAAAAACTAATTACACACTTGTTTTACAAAAAATTAATTTAAAGCCACAACTCGGCTTTCTTCATCAATGAGGGCCCAAGTGCGAGCCATCTACCGGCGCTTGTCCCGCACCTGAAATGTTGTCCCCATAAAGGGTGAGTCTCACCCAATAGGGTATCTCCTAAAGAGGCTACTCCCCAACTTAGATGCATATGAAATGCTCACATGCAATTCAAAAATCAAACAAACATTCATCCAAGAACTTACAATTTCAAGAATGAATATCATAATGCCATGCTATGTTATAAGGTGAGACTCAAACACGCAATGCAACTCGAGTCTTCATCGGCTCCCATAACACATGCAATGCTATGCGTATGAATTTGGGCGTACCAAGCCCCCGCCATTGATGTTACACATTCAATGACCAGTTATAAAATGAACCATGTGTCTTTCTTGGGTAGGTGATTTCCCAGACTTGCACCAACGGTCCACCACACCGACACGGATTTTGGTATCCCACCTCCGGTTTTGCGTACACCAATACACTTTTTTGGACTTTCACTGTTGGAAGTGTATAAACCAGTAACCGGGTCTTGCACCCGAGGGAGAGTCTAGCCCTTCTTGCTATACCCGACACAAGTTTTCCATGCAACCCATGCAACTCAGTTGGCCCTAGGTTCAACCTTCCCCAGTCCACGCCTTAACCACCAAGAATGGTGTTTGATCCAAAAATATGCACACACCCACACCAATGTCACATGCCCACGAATGTCATGAACACCATATGAACAATTCCAATTCCTTAATGTAACTTATATCATAAAGCATATAATTACATTCCAACATCATCACATTCCCGAATTGTTAATTATATCAAAGGCATTTAATTACAATCCATATTCTCACCAACCATGTTACAATATTTTCAATGAAACAAACATGCTACATTAACATAGGCATTTTATCAAATACCCAAAAGGCACATAATCATGTAACACAAAATCATGCCCAATTTATCACATTTTTCATGAATTTACCAAACAAACAAATTCCACAAACCCAATTCATGCAAGATTGGTTTAGCACATTTCTATACCCATTTCCCATACTCTAGTTACACTAGGAGTACATCAAGCAAGAGAATTCATCTCTAATCAAACTACCCATTTCATACGCAACTCTAGGTTGAAAATAAACCTAGTTAGGAAAAGAACCTTACCTCTTGAAGTGCAATACAAGCGGTATAAGGCTCCCAAGAACCCAAATCAAGCTTCAAACCTTGATTTCCAAAAATCCTATTCTTGACACTTCATAAAAAATCTAGATTTTCGGAGCGTAGACATAGCTCTCGTTGCGTAGATCAACTTTAGTTCTTGGCCTAAAGCGTTTCGACGAACAGTTGGCCCTAGATCGTAGAGAGAAGCTTGAAGAACCCTCCTCCCTCTCTCTCGAAATCAACTGGGTATTGGAGAGAAAATCTGATTTTTCTCTCCTATTTATACCCCTTAGATACTTGGCTCACAATGCGCCACACGTCCTGTCTTTTACTGATCCGATTTTGTCCTGAATCAATTAAATCTCGTTCCGTTTTAAGTTCAATATATTTTATTTGAAATTATTTTTCATGTTTCACAATTTATTTCTCAGTCGCGTTTATTTTGGTTACACAACGCCCGATCGCCTCGTAAAACGCAAAAAATTTGACTGTCTCGGAATTCATCGAAAATTGACTAAGTAACTAGATTTCGTGAGATGAATCCAACGGTGAGGTCCATTTCACCATCCGACTTCTAGAAAAATTTAAATTTTCAACCCGTACCGTAGCGGCTAATTACTGTTTTGCCCTTTTCATAAAAATTCAAAATTTTCCGGGTTTTACATCATATGTTGTCATTGGGTTGGAATTTGTGACAAAAAAGGGAGAATATTTTAGGTACTTATGAGAGGAATCGGGGAGATTTACTCTTGAATATGTTAGATATATTATATGTGAATAGAGTAAGGGGGAGTTTGTTTAAATTCTCAGGGAGAATACATTTACAAACTTGGCATGACTTCATCTATTTTACACTTGTTTTATTTTTCACTTGTTATTTTACTTGTGAACCCAACTAAGGGTGATACCTTGATGTGATTGACATTGATATATCAATAGGTTCTCAAGCATATGGGGCAATTTAGTTCTTAACATGTTACATATTTGCACTTGCATGATGTATACATAAATATGCCCTATGCTTAACTTGATGCTTACCATACTTGTGATTGCTTTTCACAAGGTTTTGGTTTGAGTGGTGATATGTAGGACTATGATCTTCAAGCGATATCTTATGATGTAGATCTTGTACTAAGATAAAGATTTAGGACGTGTGCATGAGTGTTGAGATTAGATTTAATATTAATTTCTTACTTATGTACTTTGTCACGAAATTGCCAAAGGGCGAGATTGTTAGATATATACTTGTAGTTGACTAATTTTTTGGAGTCCATCGTAAATTTCAACTTATTCCATGGTCATGATGCTATCAAGGTTGAAGATTTGAAAGTGTCATTGAAGGGAGGAGATTAAGCGTCTGAGCTACATCATTCGCGCTCTGGTTGCACCTTCAAGCTAAGGACAAATGTAATGACTTAGATACCTAAGATGATCCCTTGGTTTATTTAACTTAGGAGGATTAGAGTTAATATGGAATTAGGGATTAATCCATGTATGGCTTCTAAGTGATTTTAAAAGAAAAGATTTTCTAAACCATCTTGTGTTTTGAAAATATAGATTGAGTCATTAGTGGACTCTTCTTGAGCAATACCCTTTCGTGCTCAAGAGGACAATTTTTTTGCTTGGTTTTAAGCTTAAAAAACTAGTAGTGATCGCTCTATGCTTGCTAGCCTTCGCTAAAGCGGTCTCTTTATAACTTAGGGAAGAGAAGGGGAAGAGACCACATGATGGAGTCTAGGGCTCGCTTGAATTGTATCATTGTGACACCCCAAAAATCCATCCTGGATGGTATCACTATCTATACAACATCCAACCATGAGAGCATCGAAGGTAATCATTAAATAATAAAAAAAACCATTCGACATTCAATGACTAATTAGATCAATTTCCTAGAGAAACATAAATTAATTCTTAGGTTTACATCCAAAATCAAAACAATAGTCTTTCAACCAACTAAATAAGAAATATTCATAGCATTGTCTACTAACTAAATTTTCAGAAATTTAAACTTGAAAGGCATTCTCTAAGTCTCAACGTCTAGATTCACATCTTGATCTGCAGCCACCTCAAAGTCAACTTTCTCATCTAAGGTTATGTCTTCCTTAAGTTCAAAATCTGAAAAATATTATGATAGGGTAGACAAAAAGTCCAGTAGGAAAAGCTTCTCAAACCCAAACATGGTTTAGAAATCATAAAGCAGGTAAGTCTCAGTTATAAAATAGCATATATGATTTTGACATAAAACTGTGACATTTAATAACGACCTCAAGTTTACGGTATGAAACAGTAAAGGTTATAGTAGAATATAATCACTCACAATTCATAACATAATATCTCATGTACGTAGGTAGACTACCGTGAATGTACACACTGAACCTATCTCATCCACTTACAAACACAAACCATCTCAAATCAATCTCCATAGGGCCATAACACATACAACACTTTAGGAAGGGCATGTACCGACGTATCATCATTGACATATTCTTTCGTAAGAATAGTACACTAGTCCCCTGCCTCAAACCTACGCGTACGAATAGTAAAAACCAAACCCCCTACGAGTGTTAGGCAACCACCAAACCCCTCAAGGTAGGAAAACCTCTAACACTACGCATTTGAATCTAACCCACGTTCATCCCACCCACTATTACAAGAGATAATAACAATACTTTTTTCACAATAATCACGTATACCAAAATCTATAGTTTCACAATTTTCAAGTAGAAGAATAATCAAAGCAAAAGATGTAAGAGATCGTAAAAAGAAACCTTCATGTTCATAATATTCAAAATCTAGGATTTTAATCAAAATATATGATTTTTTTATGTAAAACATGTATTTGGATTAAATCATGTGTTTATTCAAGATTTGAAGCATATATTCAAAAGGAAAGTAAAAATGTTATAGATCTATCACATATATAAAATATAAGTCAAGAACTAGGTTTTTAAATTAGAATAGATAGATCTTGAAAGTAAAACCATGTATTTATTCAAGAAACGAATCATGAATTCAAACGAACCTAAAAATATTGCAGATGTATTTTTATATCATAATAAGGATGAAAAAGATATAGTATACTGCCCTAATCATCAATGAGTGAATCTGAGAAAGAACCCCTACCTTGATCCATAGAAAATTACTTTTAAGGCGTTTTGTGTTATTGCTTACACATTAATGTCCTCAAGAGCAAGCTCAATCTATTCCTCTTCCTTTTCTTGTTCTCTCCAAGACTCTCCTAGACTTCTTGGGGTTGAAAAACATGTATAGGAACCCTAAAATAAGTCACTAGGGTATTTATAGTGTCAAAATAGGAGAAAATTGTAAACCCCCACATATTTATATTAATATAGTAATGTACTTGTTTAGTGATTCTTATATATGTAATGACGTAAAAATAAAATAAAGTCCACTGGAATTTTCGTGCACCAGATTTTAGAATATAAACAGTGCACGTGAACAGTGTACTAGCTGCAACTTCAAGCCCAATTTCGATCTTGATGTAGTCAATATCTATCAAAACTCAAAACATGGAAGTTGTAGAACTCTTTCTTACCGTTCCATATCATCTTGAATCATCTCAATCGGAGCTCGGATGAGAGAGTTATGCCCAGATAACGAAGTGATGTCGAAACAGTCCAATTAGTTCCGTTTTGCATTTAACGTCTCCATTTGCATCCTAAATCAAAATATAAGAATAATGAGTACATTTAGGCTTCAAATAAGTATAAAAGGCTAAATATTAAAATAGAAAAATATGACATTTTGCATTCTCATCAATATATTGAAACCGTAAGAATAAAATAGTAATTTTAGTATTTCGAGTGTAAATTTATTTTAGTTTGAAATAAATCATAAAAATAAATATTTTTAGTTTAAAATAACATTAAAAATGAATCCGGAACGTCGAAAAACCTTAGGGTAGTCATATGGATCAAATTGGAGATTTTAGTGGCAAAACCGTAATTTTGGAGAAAACAAAAACAGCCTGTGAACAGTGTTTTTCGGGGTTGGCTGTGTTTAAAACACTGATTTCAGCCCTTTACTCTCATTTCTTTCACTCCACTCTCACCCCACACCTCTTGGAACCTTAGAGGAAGATTAAGGGAGGAAGAAAAGGGAAGAAAAAGGTCTATAGGGCCTGGGCTTTCACTTGGAATCTTTGATTCAAGGTAGGAGTTTCTCTCACTCTTGTTCATTGAGGCTAGGGCTATATATATATGTATATATATATGTTTTTGACTCTAAATCTTAGATATGTGTTAGGAAATCTTTGATTTTTGATATTCTTGCAAATATTATCATGTTTAAAACAAGGCTATGGTTAGATTGCCAAGAAACCTCTATTTCTTGTTTTGAAAACCCTTGTGCTCATGAGAGGTGGATTTTTCTCTAAATATTCATTTTTTCTTGATTTCTAAAACTTTAGTGCTTTGTGTTGAGCAATAAATGATGTTGTTGTGATCTCTTGTATTTTTCCTTAATTGGTCATTGGAAATGTTACATGATAAATTTGGGGATTTTTGAGATATGCTTGTAAAATGAGAAATTGTGGATTTTGTATTTATTTGGAATTGTTGGTGAATTTAGAATATTTTGGTTTCCTCATTTGTATGGTTGTTGTGATGGACTTGGATTGCCATCGAGAGATGCCATAGAGTGTTAGTGGTTAGTCTATCCCAGTGGGGGTGAGATGGTTTCCTAACACTTGTAGTGGATTGTCATTTGGTAATGCGACCACTATCGTTCACGGGAGTTCGAACAAGGGATGGTATACTTTCCCTGGGAAGGGACTCGTCACTGCCATTGGGATGGTAGACGCCATTTCCTAAAGTGTTTGTGATTGTGATGGTGGTTGGTGGACTAGGTCTAATCGTTGGGTAGATTCATGAGAAGCAATCAACATACATGGTACGGGGATAAACCAATATACCTGGAATGATGGGTTGGATCGTCTTGGCCGGTGCATTGGTATGGGACAATGCATCGGAAGGCGTCCTTCCTAAATGACTTAAAGTTAGAAATGGTATATTGTTATGAAATTTACCTTAACCTTTCACTTGATTATTGTTACGGTTTAAACTTGAGATCTATTTAAAATGTCCAGTTTTTCCTTCAAAATTGATATATGTTATTTACGAAATGAGACCGACCGGTTCTTATCTGTTTTCTAAACCTTGTTCGAGTTTGGGAGAATTTTTCTACAGAGCTTCGTGCTCACTCCCTACAGTTAAACATTTTATAGATTATGGGCTGGAGGAGGAGCTCGGTGCTAACGAGCCGGGCCATGGAGAAGCTTTATTAGAGGGGTACTTGGATCCCGAGTGGGACATCTAGAGATGTCATTTATTTTTGTGCTAGACTAGGAACGATTATGTACAATCATGTAAAGTCTAGTATTTTGTTTATTTCGCTGCTAAGTTCAAATGTAATTCTTTTGATGTAGTAGCCATGGTTTGGGCTTATTCTTTTGGATAATGTTGTAAATATTTTATGGATCAATGGACCCAGTGTGGTCAGTATAGTATAATTGCACAAGTTGTGTTTTGGGTAGAGCTCCCCGAACAAAGGAGACTCTGCCCGAATTTTGTTAAATTAAGGAACCCCGGTTATTTATGAATTTTATTAGTTGCTCTCATGGTATGAATGGTGTTAGAAGGTAATGCCTTCAAAGGTGATTTTTGGGGTGTTACAGAATTTGGTATCAGAGCTTAGGCTTTAGGTCTTACATGGGAGCTGTAGGTTATGGATCACCACTAGAGATGTAGGATTAGGGTGAAGGAAATTGTTGGTCTAGTTTTATATGAACCATATGCTTTAGATTAAAGTAATACTTAGGATAGCTTGTACATCAATGAAACTAAATTGTGAATTGAATTGCATGATGGACGGTAGAAATGTACGCTGACGTGGACGTGGGCGTGGTCGTGGAGGCCCAGCACCACTGCCGCCACCACCCCTCGATGCAATGCAAGTCATATATCAATGCTTGAGGGAGCTCACCACTCTGGTGCAAAGCCAGAATGGAAACAACCACAACCACAACCACAATGGTGGAGTGCATCCTCTAGGGCAAGTACCGGGCAATGGAAATGGAGATCGAAGGATGGTAGTTCTTTAAGAATTTATGAGGCAACGCCCACTTACGTTTCAAGGGAGCTCTCAACCCTTAGAAGCGGATAAGTGGATTCGTCGTATAAGGAAGATTTATGACGGCATGGGAGTTGCCGAGGACTTGAGGGTTGGCTTGGCTACCTATTTGTTCGAGGGGGAGGCCGACCATTGGTGGGATTCGGTAAAGAGACGGAGGAACCCTGATGCACTTACTTGGGAGGAGTTTGACCAAATCTTCCAAGACAAATATTTTCCCAAGTCGGTTAGAGACAAGATGAGTGTCGATTTCCTCGCTCTTCGACGGGGTAGCTTGACTGTGATGGAGTATGAGAGGAAGTTTGACGAGTTATCCAGATATGCCACATAGTTCATCTCCACAGAGGCCAGGAGGGCCAAGCGTTTCGAGCAGGGTTTGAGGCCGGCAATTAGAGAGAAGCTTATGGCTCTGAGGATCCGTAACTATGGGGATCTGGTGGATAGAGCTGCACTGGTAGTGAGGGATATGGAGGACAGTCAGAGGAGACAGAACGCCATGAGGGGAGGTCCGATTCGGGCGGGTGCTAATAGCAGTGGAGCGCAGAGAGCGGCACCCTACCGTCGCCCAGATCAGGCAGGGCGACAAAGACATTAGATAGCTCGAGGAGCAGGAGGTGTACCGGGGAGGACAGCCACAGACCCCCGTCAGTGTTTCGCATGTGGAGGAGTAGGGCACTTCAGACACAATTTCCCATCGCTTCCACCGAGGGACAACCAAGCGACAGGACAAGTGGCTGCAAACAAGCCACTACAACAGCAGAGGCCGTTGGGAGCTCTAGCCCCAGGCGGCGCCACTCAGGGGAGAGTATTTGCCTTGACCCAACCGGAGGAAGATGCCTCCAATGCCGTTGTGGAAGGTATCGTTCTTCTCCACAATTCTTGGGCCCAAATTTTATTTGATCCCGGTGCGACTCATTCTTTTATACGTACTGCGTATGCTATTAATTTGGGATTGGGTTTCGAGAAGCTAGAACATGCATTGAATGTTGACTTGCCTACGGGAGAACATTTGGGTACCAGTCGGGTCTGCAAGGGTTGCGTGCTTCGTATTGGGGAGCACGAATTGATTGTGGATTTGGTTGCTCTAGATATGAAGGGGTATGACGTTATATTCGGGATGAACTTGTTGTCCGCTTTCCGGGCGGTAATGAATTGTTTCCTCAAGCGAATTACATTTCAGTTACCAGGAGGGGTAGTTTTCAGTTTTATCAATGACCGAAGTTCTTCCCATCCATTTCCTACTACGAGTAGTAAATTATTGAAAGCTAAGGCGGGGAGCCATTTGAGTTTCTTAGCTAGCTTGATGGGAGATGATCGGGATAAATTCCCTACGGACGTGGTGTTGATAGTATCGGATTTTCTGGATGTCTTCCCAGACGAATTACCAGGGCTACCCCCACAAAGAGAGATTGAGTTCAAGATTGATCTCTATCCGGGAACCGAACCCATATCCATTGCTCCCTACCGGATGACACCTGTGGAGTTGAAGGAGTTGAGGAAGCAGTTGGATCATTTGTTGTCGATTGGGTTTATCCGTTTAAGTACTTCACCTCGGGGAGCCCCGGTCCTCTTTGTGAAGAAAACGGATGAGACACTTCGGTTGTGCACGGATTACCGGAGGTTGAATTGGGTTACTGTGAAGAATAAATACCCTTTGCCACAAATTGATAACTTATTTGATCAGTTGAAGGGTTCGAAGTATTACTCCAAGATTGATCTTCGCACAGGGTATCATCAATTGCGGATAAAGGAGGAAGATATTCCTAAGACTGCTTTCCGTACCTGGTATGGTCATTTCGAGTATACAGTGATGCCGTTCGGATTGACTAATGCTCCAGCAGCCTTCATGGATTTGATGCACAGGGTATTCCGGCCATATTTAGATCAGTTTGTCATTGTGTTTATTGATGACATCTTGATTTATTCACAGACCCAAGAGGAGCATGGACGTCATCTCTCGATTGTGTTACAAACATTGAGAGAGCATAAATTGTATGCGAAGATGAGTAAGTGCGAGTTTTGGATGAAGGAAGTGAAATTCCTTGGTCATGTTGTGTCCGAACAAGGGGTAGCCGTTGATCCTGCAAAGATTGAGGCCGTGATGAAATGGGAACCACCGAAGAATGTGACGGAAGTACGCAGTTTCTTGGGGTTAGCTGGCTATTATCGTAGGTTTGTGGAAGGGTTCTCAAAGCTTGCGATGCTGATGACTCACCTCACAAGGAAGGAGAAAAATTCGTGTGGACTCAAGCGTGTGAGCTAGCCTTTCGCACCTTGAAGGAGAAGTTTACAACGGCGCCTATCCTCATTATACCGAGTAGTGGGGAAGGATACGACGTCTACACCGATGCTTCACTACGAGGCTTGGGATGTGTGCTAATGCAAGGAGGAAAGGTGTTTGCCTATGGCTCTAGGCAACTCAAGGTTCATGAACAGAACTATCCCACCCATGAATTAGAGCTTGCCGCTGTGGGCTTTGCTGTTAAGTTGTGGAGGTGTTATTTGTATGGAGAGAAATTCTAAGTGTTCTCTGATCATAAAAGCCTCAAGTATATCTTCACACAGAAAGACTTGAATCTCCGGCAAAGAAGGTGGATTGAGTACCTAGAAGACTATGATTTCACACTCAACTACCATCCAGGGAAGGCGAATGTAGTTGCCGATGCACTTAGCAGGAAGTCTCGGGGTGAACTCAATGTTTCCATAGGTGAATGGAAGTTGAAGGATGCCCTTGGAGATTTTGATCTATGGGTTGGAGAAGATGGATCCCGACCATGTTTGTTCAACCTTGTGGCTCAACCTACTCTCCAATGTAGGGTTATGGAATTGCAATGCTTGGATCCTGAATTAGCGTCGATTCGAGCTAAATTAGAAAATGGAGAAACTATGGAGGGTTGGTCTTTGAGAAACGGAGAATTGAGATATGGGGAGAAGCTATGCATTCCCGATGATTCGTCCCTAAAGGAGGAGATACTTGGTGAGTGTCATCACTCTAAGTTTGCTATCCACCCCGGTAGCACAAAAATGTATAGGGACATGAAGCGCCAATATTGGTGGAAGGGAATGAAGAAGGATGTGGCAAGGTTCATAGCACGATGTGCGGTGTGCCAGCAGGTGAAGATCGAATATCAAAAGCCAAGAGGATTACTACAGTCTTTGCCTATCCCAGAGTGGAAGTGGGATCACATCACCATGAATTTCGTGTCGGGTTTACCACGAACGTCGCGCGGGCATAATGCAATATGGGTTATTGTGGATAGACTCACCAAGTGCACTCTTTTTTTGGGTATGAAGACCACGGATACATTCGAGACTTTGAGCCAGCTGTATATCCGTGAGATTGTGAGATTGCATGGAGTTCTGCTTTCTATCGTGTCGGATCGTGATTCTCGGTTTGTGGCACGGTTCTGGCAAAGTCTACAACAAGCCATGGGGACAGAGTTACATTTCAGCACAGCTTTTCATCCCCAAACGGATGGCCAATCCGAGAGGGTGATACAGATTGAGGAAGACATGTTACGTGCTTGCGTGTTGGACTTCAAAGGAAGCTGGAGTGATCACTTTCCGTTTGGTGGAGTTTGCGTATAACAACAGCTATCAGACAAGCATTGGGATGACACCGTATGAAGCATTGTATGGAAGATTGTGTAGATCCCCGACGTGTTGGTTAGAAGTCGGCGAGTGTAGTTTGTTTGGACCGGAGATTGTTCGAGAAACTACCGAGAAAATTCAACTCATCCGAGAGAGGCTACGCACGGCACAAAGTCGACAGAAAAGCTATGCGGATCAAAGACGAAGACCCTTGGAATTCAAAGTGGGAGACTATGTGTTCCTCAAAGTGTCGCCCAAGAAATGAGTATTTAGATTCGGCAAGAAGGGAAAGTTAGCGCCAAGATATACTGGGCCATTTGAAGTGATCAAAGTTGTGGGCAAAGCGGCGTATCAGTTGTGGTTACCAGCTCAGTTGTCTGGGGTACATGACGTGTTCCACGTGTCGATGTTGAGAAAGTGTCAATCGGATGCAACGCCGGTCGTAGACTTGGAAGATATTGAAATTCAAGATGGAGCCACCTATGAAGAACAACCGGTGAAGATTCTCAACGCCAAAGAGAAGGTGCTCCGTAACATAGTCATCCGACTAGTGAAGGTTTTGTGGCAACACCATGGAGTGGAAGAAGCTACTTGGGAACCGGAGCTAGAAATGCGAGAGAAGTACCCGCACTTATTCGCTACTTGAGGTAAGTTTCGAGGACGAAACTTTCTTTAAGGGGGGTGGATTGTAAACCCCCACATATTTATATTAATATAGTAATGTACTTGTTTAGTGATTCTTATATATGTAATGACGTAAAAATAAAATAAAGTCCACTGGAATTTTTGTGCACCAGATTTTAGAATATAAACAGTGCACGTGAACAGTGTACTAGCTGCAACTTCAAGCCCAATTTCGATCTTGATTCAGTTAATATCTCTCAAAACTCAAAACATGTAAGTTGTAGAACTCTTTCTTAGCGTTCCATATCATCTTGAATCATCTCAATCGGAGCTCGGATGAGAGAGTTATGCCCAGATAACGAAACGATGTCGAAATAGTCCAATTAGTTCCGTTTTGCATTTAACGTCTCCATTTGCATCATAAATCAAAATATAAGAATAATGAGTACATTTAAGCTTCAAATAAGTATAAAAGGCTAAATATTAAAATAGAAAAATAGGACATTTTACATTCTCATCAATATATTGAAACCGTAAGAATAAAATAGTAATTTTAGTATTTCGAGTGTAAATTTATTTTAGTTTGAAATAAATCATAAAAATAAATGTTTTTAGGTTAAAATAACATTAAAAATGAATCCGGAACGTCGAAAAACCTTAGGGTAGTCATATGGATCAAATTGGAGATTTTAGTGGCAAAACCGTAATTTTGGAGAAAACAAAAACAGCCTGTGAACAGTGTTTTTCGGGGTTGGCTGTGTTTAAAACACTGATTTCAGCCCTTTAATCCCATTTTTTTCACTCCACTCTCACCCCACACCTCTTGGAACCTTAGAGGAAAATTAAGGGAGGAAGAAAAGGGAAGAAGGAGGTCTATAGGGCTTGGGCTTTCACTTGGAATCTTTGATTCAAGGTAGGGGTTTCTCTCACTCTTGTTCATTGAGGCTAGGGCTATATATATATGTATATATATATGTTTTTGACTCTAAATCTTAGATATGTGTTAGGAAATCTTTGATTTTTGATATTCTTGCAAATATTATCATGTTTAAAACAAGGCTATGGTTAGATTGCCATGAAACCTCTATTTCTTGTTTTGAAAGCCCTTGTGCTCATGAGATGTGGATTTTTCTCTAAATATTCATTTGTTCTTGATTTCTAAAACTTTAGTGCTTTGTGTTGAGTAATAAATGATGTTGTTGTGATCTCTTGTATTTTCCCTTAATTGGTCATTGGAATTGTTACATGATAAATTTGGGGATTTTTGAGATATGCTTGTAAAATGAGAAATTGTGGATTTTGTATTTATTTGGAATTGTTGGTGAATTGAGAATATTTTGGTTTCCTCATTTGTATGGTTGTTGTGATGGACTTGGATTGCCATCGAGAGATGCCATAGAGTGTTAGTGGTTAGTCTATCCCAGTGGGGGTGAGATAGTTTCCTAACACTTGTAGTGGATTGTCATTTGATAATGCGACCACTATCGTTCACGGGAGTTCGAACAAGGGATGATATACTTTCCCTGGGAAGGGACTCGTCACTGCCATTGGGATGGTAGACGCCCTTTCCTAAAGTGTTTGTGATTGTGATGGTGGTTGGTGGACTAGGTATAATCATTGGGTAGATTCATGAGAAGCAATCAACATACATGGTACGGGGATGAACCAATATACCTGGGATGATGGGTTGGATCGTCTTGGCCGGTGCATTGGTATGAGACAATGCATCGGAAGACGCCCTTCCTAAATGGCTTAAAGTTGGAAATGGTATATTGTTATGAAATTTACCTTAACCTTTCACTTGATTATTGTTACGGCTTAAACTTGAGATCTATTTAAAATGTCCTGTTTTTCCTTCAAAATTGATATATGTTATTTACGAAATGAGACTGACGGATTCTTATCTGTTTTCTAAACCTTGTTCGAGTTTGGGAGGATTTTTCTACAAAGCTTCGTGCTCACCCCGTACAGTTAAACATTTTACAGATTATGGGCTGGAGGAGGAGCTCGGTGCTAACGAGCCGGGCCATGGAGAAGCTTCATTAGAGGGGTACTTGGATCCCGAGTGGGACATCTAGAGATGTCGTTTATTTTTGTGCTAGACTAGGAACGATTATGTACAATCATGTAAAGTCTAGTATTTTGTTTATTTCGCTGCTAAGTTCAAATGTAATTCTTTTGATGTAGTAGCCATGGTTTGGGCTTATTCTTTTGGATAATGTTGTAAATATTTTATGGATCAATGGACCCGGTGTGGTCAATGTTGTATAATTGCACAGGTTGTGTTTTGGGTAGAGCTCCCCGAACAAAGGAGACTCTGCCCGAATTTTGTTAAATTAAGGAACCCCGGTTATTTATGGATTTTATTAGTTGCTCTCATGGTATGAATGGTGTTAGAAGGTAATGCATTCCAATGTGGTTTTTGGGGCGTTACAAAAATACTCAAAACAGGTTGAGGACAGACAAATTCTCTGCCTCGTGCGTCTGGACACCCTTTTTGTTCCATTCGGACACGGGTGAGGTTTTGTCCTAGACTTCCGGCTCGATTTTCACCAAGCTAGAAGGCGATTCAAAATTTTTTCATCAAATACACTTTTTTGTACCCCTTGAAGTATATTTTCTAATGCCATAAGAATCATCTCAATCGGAGTTTGAGGTAAACAGTTATGTCAAAAACACTAAGGTAGTGTCAAATTCCTTTCTACGTAAATCCTCTCCAAAATAGGTTTTAACTCCGGAATACTTCCAAACCCCTAATACACCCTATATAACCTATCCCAAAGTTTCTCGATCTTCTGAATTCAATGATGGCCTTATTTGGACCTGAAAACATTTAAAAACTTACATATCCACATTCCCAAGTTTAAATGCCTCCGAAACTAAATACAGCACAAAGTTAATATGTACGAAACCTAAACTTCATGATCAATCTTTTAACGATGATTCTAAATTTATATTACCCTTTTAGAAGTACTCTTAAGATCATGTTATCCATCTTTATATTTTGTACGGGGTCTTGCAATCATGGTCGCTTGAGTGGTCTGTGCTCCTTAGTCAGGTTTGAAACTTAATTTTCATTCAAGTGACAACCGCCCTATGACCGCTCTCCCACCGATTGAACGGTCATTCATGATTCTGAGTTTTCTTGTTGATTAATATTACCCTTATTCCAGACCTATAAGTAGGGAGAATCTTTTTTTTAGCAAGAGCAAGCCTCATGTAAGCCTTTTGAGCAAGAAAACCCATATTTAAGCTAGAAAGCTTCCACCACCACCCTAGATCCTTAAGGCCCAAGGCTACCACTAGAGATTCTGCACAAACTCACAACTTGAATTTAAAGATTTTGATGGTTTGACAAACCCATTGGTGTGTACATATCGAGAATAATTGGTGTGTCCATGATTGCTCGAGGCCTAAATGAACCGTGCGGCAGAGAGTTCAAGTGAAGCTATGCATGTAAAATCCGGGTAAATTTGAACTTTTTCTGAAAAAGGGCAAAATGGTAATTTGTCACCATAATACGGATTTAAAATACGTATTTATCTAGAGCTCGGATGATGCAACGGACTTCACCGTTGGATTTGTATAGTGAAACCGAGTTGCCCAGAAAATTTTCGTCGAATTCTGAGATAGTCGGATTTTTCACGTTTTACGAGACAACAGGGTATTGGGTGACCTCACGAACGTCCCCACAAATAAAATTTATAAAATTTCCTTATAATTGAAGGAAATTTCAAATAAAAATAATTTGAACTTAAACCGGGATGAAATTAATCGTTTCGAGGCGAAAACGGACCCGGACAAGGGGGGCGTGTGGCGCGACGTGCACCAAGCATCAAGGGTTATAAATATCCATAAAAATATGATTTTCTAGCAGAATATTCTGCTAAAACTAGTGTGTAAACGTTGGAGAGAGGAGGAGAGGAAAAAAAAAAGAAATTTCAAGACTTGTTTCTCAGATCTACGGAGTTCCGCCGGTCGGAATTTCTTCGGGCCAAGAATCAAAGTCGATCTCCTCGACGAGGGCTACGCAACCATACCAAGAAAGAAGGATTTCGCCGAAGATCCAAAGAAGAGATTTTGGAAAATCAAAAGTTTAGAGTTGTGGTGGTGTTCTTGAAGGTTCTACCCTTCATTTTACACTTCAAGAGGTAGGGTTCCCTCCTACTTTGGTTTATTTCTAACCTATGATGTCCATAGGGAATGGTTAGGTGTATAGAACTTGCCTATTGTTAGGGAAAATGAGGAAATGAGTATAGAAATGGCTTGAATCGATTTCTAGCTTGAATTTGAGGTGTGGAAGTTACTTGTGTAATTTCTTGGAATTTGGTATTACATGGGCATGCTATGTGTTTATATTGTATCTTTGTGAATGAAATGTGTTAGTGACATAGAGTATGTAATAACATGCTTGTGATATTGTTGTTGATATATGCTTAGTGATATATTGACGGTGTGATAAATTTTGGTGATTATATGCATATGATGTAAGTCGCCATGGGATATGATGATATGCGGTTAAATGGCTCATTTGACATTCATTACATAGTAGGCATGATGTTGGCATCACATTCATGGGCATTGGACATGAGTGTAGGTGTGTGTGAATGGTTGATCAAACACCATACTTGGTGGTTGATAAGTGGACTCGGGAAGGTTGGATCGAAGATCCCATTGAGTCACATGGTTGCATGAAAAATAACTTGTGTCGGGTATAGCAAGAAGGGATAGATTCTCCCTCGGGTGAAAAACCCGGCCACTTGGTTCATACACTCTCCTGTGGTGAAATTCCGAAAAAGTGTAATGGCGTACGGAGCCAGCAGTGTGATTCCAAAATCCGATACCCAATAAAGACACATGATTTTGTTTTATAAAGTACTCATTCGATGGGTAATATCCAACAATGATTTGGTTTTATAAACACATGACTTTTATTTCAAGCAATCATTAGATGTACTTCATCAATGACAAAAGTATTACACACGTGCATAACATTGTACTGTGTGAGTCGGTGAGGACTCGGGTTAAAGTGCATGAGTGAGTATCATCTCATACCATAACATGACATGGTAGAATTTCTGTAAAAACCCGGGTAAATTTTAACTTTTTACGATGAAGGGCAAAATGGTAATTTACCATTACGGGTTAACAACCTGAAATTTTTTTTTAGCTCGGATGACGAAACGGACCTCACCATTGAATTCGTCTCGTGAAATCTAGTTACCACGTCAATTTTCGTCGAATTCCGAGATAGTCGGATTTTTCGCGTTTTACGAGACGAGCGGACCCCGGGTGACCCTGTACACGAAATTTTTATAAAATTTTCAAGTTTGGGGAAGTATTAGAGACAAGTTAAAATAAAAAAATATTTTGAACTCGAACCGGAGCGAAATTTAATCGTTTCGGGATTAAAACGAACCCAGAATTAAAAAGGGACGTGTGGCCAATTGTGGGCCAAGTATTCTAAAAATATAAATAGGGGGAAAATCTAATTTTTCCCACATATTTGCTCATTGCTCAGCCGATAGAAAGGAGAGAGAGAGTGAGGGTTCTCCAAAACTTCTCTCTACGATCTACTCCATTTTAGCGCTCAAATCGACTCGGGCCAAGAACAAGAGTTGCTCTACGCGTGGGTACCAAAAACGACGGTTTTCACCGAACGTTGGGAGGCCAAAAAGTTGGAAGTGGAGGATTCAAGCTTGCTTTGAGTTCTCGGAGCTTCCCACGACGATTCTACACGCTACAAGAGGTAGGGTTTTCTTCCTACTTAGGTTTATTTCCAACCTAGGAAGGTTATATGGAATGGGTAGGTGTATATATATATGTATCACTTGCCTATTGTGGTTATTTGGGTGAAATGGGTATTGAGAATGGGTAGCATGATTAAATCACATTCTCTAGTTTAATGTACCACTAATGCATTTCATGTGTGGGAAATGGGTACCAAATGTGCTAAGCAAGGTTGGTATGAAATGGGTATATAAATTTACTTGATGGGTAAATTTAATAAAAAGTTAAAGGAACTTGAAGTGTGGAAAATTGATATGGGAAATTGGGTAAAGTAAATTCCTAAATGAAATGGACATTTAGGAATGGTTGTTGATAATTTCTTGAGAAATTATGACATATGATGTTATGTTATGGGTAGAATGAATTCTATCTTGGTATAATTATGTAGAAATCAATTAATATGATTTCTTGAGCTTTATGATGAATTTGAGTATATTATGTGATTACATGATCTTGGATGCCTTGTAGGTGTTGAGTAAATGCTTTGATGAAAATGTGAAGTATGTTTTGCATGAACTATGTATAACATGCTTAGATATTGTGATTAAGGAAAGCTTTGATATACACATGCTTACGAGGTGTTGACAAAGTGTTAAATTATGGTATTTATATGCATATGCTTATGATATGAAGTACCATGGGTATGTGGATTTATTGTTGAGTTGTTCATATGGCATTCATACATATTGAACATGTGGAGAAGATGCAAGGGTACATTACATTGCATTCTCATGGGTACATCACAGTCATGGTTATAAGACATGAGTGTGTGTGGGTGAGTTGACATCGCATTCATGGGTCATAGGCATGAGTGTGGGTGTGTGTGCATGTGTTGTGGATCAAACACCAAATCTTGGTGGTTGGTATGTGAACTCGGGAAAGTCGGGATCGAAGATCCGACTGAGTTGCACGGTTGCATTACATAAGGAAAACTTGTGTCGGGTAAAGCAAGTAGGCTAGACACTCCCTCGGGTGAAAAACCCGGAACCAATGGTTCATACACTCCTACGGTGCAAGTCCAAAAAGTGTAGATAGGCCCACGGAGCCGGCGGTGCGATTCCAAAATCCGT
Source organism: Ilex aquifolium (assembly GCA_951799425.1). Taxonomy (NCBI): domain Eukaryota; kingdom Viridiplantae; phylum Streptophyta; class Magnoliopsida; order Aquifoliales; family Aquifoliaceae; genus Ilex; species Ilex aquifolium. The sequence continues at coordinate 6,023,776 of OX637401.1, forward strand.
TGCCCAGGAAGACACAAGATTTTGTTGTATAAAAACACCCATTCAATGGGTAGCCTCAAACAATGATTGGGTTTTTATAAAGACATAACTTTTAATTCAAACGATCATTGGGAGGGTTTTTCCGTCAATAGACGGGTTCATACACATTGGCTTTTGCATTGTGTTGTGTGAGTCGGGGAAGACTCGGGAAAAGGTGCGTGAGTGAGTTCCATCTCATATCATGGCATGACATAGAATATCATGGTAGCTTTCTAACATTGAAGTGTATACTCTTGTTGGATTGGTTGATGCTTGTTGATTGCTGCATGTGCGCATTTCATATGCACTTAGGTTGGGGAGTAGCCTCTGTAGGAGGATACCCTATTGAGCGTGGCTCACCCTTTGTGGGAAAAACATTTCAGGTGCGGGGTTCACACCGGCGGACGGCTCCCATTTCGAGCCCCAAAGTTGAAGAAAGCCGACTTGTGGCTTTTATGGTTATTTTGTAAAGTTTTTGAAAGAATTCCATTTTGATATGTAAATGTATGGAATCAATTGTAATAGAACTTGTACAAACCATGTTTTATATGGAAATCCTTGTCAAACATGTATTTGATGAATTGGGAAGGGTCTTGAATGGATTGGAAGTGAAAAACAAAGGAAAAAGGCAAAAGTGGCAGAATCGTATCGGTACGCGTACCGGTACGGAGACAGCCAGAAGGTAGAGCGTACCGGTACGCAAAGGTCCAGTGGGCATAGCGTACCGGTACGCGTACCGGTAGGCCCTCCAAAATTTTCTGAAATTTTATTTTATTTTATTTTTTATTTTATTTTTTTTTTCTTTTTCTTGCCAAACCCTTGGGCTATGTCTTCCTCCCTTCTAATGTTATAAATGGACTATAATGGAGTATAAATCATGGTATATTGAATATTGGTTGAACCCAATGAATAATCGAATCCGGTTAACATTTGTGAGTTAAAATCCCGGTTAAGGGGATACTACTACCGTGGTGTTAGGTTAAGTGACATCCACGGGTATTTCCGCGGGTTGACGGGTGGTCAATGGTTAATAAAGGACCCCCGGAAATTGGGGTGTCACAGCTTGGTATCAGAGCATAGGTTTACGATTTACCTTGGGCTTGAGGGGCATGGGTCTAGACCATTGCATTCCATGTGCATTACATGTTATGTGCTTTACTTGCTATGTGCTATATGAATTGTATGCATGATGAATGTGCATAGTGAAAAGTATTCTAACCCTAGTGTTTAGAGAACTTAACCTTGGGAGTGGGAAAGCAAATGAACGGGAAAGTTCAAAGAATAAATGTCTACTTTCGGAGACATACGCTCTACTAGTGAGACGATGAGAAAATTATAAACGTTTTAACTTTAGTCCCTATCTTGGGATATTAAGTTAGTACTCTATTGCTATATTGACATGTGTGTAGATGGCATATAGAGGAAGGGGACGTCTAGGCGGTGGACGGAACAACCAACCACTACCGGCTTTGGACCAACAAGCCTATATGGAGGCTATGAGTACGATGGCTGCTAACCTAGCACAGGCAAGCGACAATTTGAGCCAAGGGGCTCAAGCCATCCAAAGGAGTTTAAGTTCCATGGGCCATCAACGGCCATGGAAAAAGCAAAAGACATCGAGCCCACAAGAATCATCGGGGCAGGGTCGCGGCTATCAAGGCCAAGGCCAAGGGCAAACCTCCCAAAGTAGTGGGCACTTCAGGGTTCCCAGCCAAGCGGGGCAGGGGCCATGTTATCATTGTCGCCAAGTGGGTCATAAGAGGTGGGATTGTCCTCAGAGGCAGGGATCACAGGAGCGGGTTCAAGCCCAAAATCTTTTGTCCCAAGGAGGGAAGAAATTCAAGGGAACGTTTCAAGGAGGCCAGAAGACATGTTTCTATTGTCGACAACCGGGCTATAGGAAGAAGGATTGCCCCCTGAGGCAAACCTCACAGAGTTCCGAGACTTCTCAATCCCAGTCGTCGGTGGGACTCACACAGGCACGTGTTGTTCTTCCTTATTCCACTAAGGACCAGGGAAATCAGTCCCAACTACAGGGCGTTGTACAAGTCCCTAGTACGCCACGTGCGGAGACTCCGCAATCAGACCGGATGAGCCAAGGTATGGGCCAAGGCCAGGAACAAGACTCTGAAGCGACAACATTGGAGACCCAGGAGGCGGTCTTTGACGTTGTACCATAGAGTGAGTCGGGGGATCAGGCAGCGACCCACGGTACATCACTTATTCCTTAATTATGGGTACACGTGTTATTTGACTTGAGCGTGTCAAATACCGTTATTTTTCACGTTTTGTGCATGGTACAGTTTTAAATATTATAACCCTAGAAGAGTCCTCAGGGGTGAATTCCACCTTAGGGACTAGGGCCTGCATTGATCAGATATGACGGTTGTGAGTTAGAGATCTCGGGGACTCTACTCACTATGGACCTTAGGGTCGTGGGCATGTCGGGTTTGATGTCATCCTGAGAATGGATTGATTGACGGCACACCGCGTCGTCGTTGATTGTGATCGTAAGAGGATCACTGCTTACACACCGAATGGTGTTTGTTTCAAATTCCAGGGGGAAAAGCACGACTCTTTATCCCAAATCGTGTATGGCTTCCGTTGGCACGGACGGTAGATGGGTTAGCTTGCGAGCCTTATCTTGGAGGACGAGGTGAGACAAGATTTGGGTCTACCTCGGGTTGTCTGTGAGTATGGGGATATTTTTCGGATGAACTACCGGGACTACCTACACATAGGAATGTAGAATTTACCATTGAGTTGCATCCCGGTACATCGCCTATTTCTATGACTCTGCATAGAATGGAACCAGTAGAGTTGTGAAAACTCTAGGTCCGAATACAAGAATTGTTGAACAAGGACTTCGTTAGACCAAATGCTTCACCTTGGGGCGCTTTGGTACTAATGACCAAGTTTATGGAGGAAGCTTACTTCACCTCTTATTCTAGTAGTTCCGGAGAGGGGACAGAAGTACACAGTGTATTGTGATGTTTCTAAGGACGGGCATGGATGGGTATTAATGTAGTCCGCGAGAATGGTGGCTTATGGTTCTGGACAACTAAAGAACCACAAGCAAAATTATCTTATACGTGACATGGAGTTGGCGGCCATTTTCTTGCCTTGAAAGCTTGGCGCCACTACGTATATGGTGAGAAGTTTGAGGCGTTATCAGACCACAAAAGTCTGAGATATGTCTTTACACAACGGGACCTCAACATGAGACAACGCATGTGGATGAAATATTTGGAGGGTTACGACTTCACTTTGCATTATCATCCTGGTAAGGCAAATGTGGTAACTAATGCACTTAGCCGGAAGTCACAGGAAGTTGTGGCTAGTGTGGCTCACCGAGAGTGGCGGATGTTTGAGATTGTGGGACAGTTCGGGCTGTATTATCGGGGTCAGACTCAGGGTATTTTAGGGAGCTAGGTGACTATGCCTTCCCTACTGAGCAGAGTGATCGATTCCCACGGACAGGACCCATAATTGTTATCTATCAGGGACCGGGTACGTCTAGGTGGCACGAAGATGTACCATAACCTTCATCACCAGTGTTATTGGAGTAGAATAAAGAGACACGTTGAAAACCTTGTCAGTAGATGTCTCACATGTCGACAGGTGAAGGCTGGGCACTAGATACTAACAGAGCTGCTCTAGCTCTTGGAGGTGGCTGAGTGGAAGTGGGAGCATGTCACAATGGGTTTTGTGACCCACTTGCCACGGACATCGCGGGGACATGATGCGATGTGGGTGGGAGTGGACCGGCTTACTAAGTCGGCACGCCTTTTGACAGTGCGGATGACCTTCACACTGGAGGAATTCTGCAGGTTGTATACACGGGAGATTAATCTGGTTACATGGGGTGCCGTTGGATCGAGATCCCAAGTTTACGGCTCACTTTTGGGAGATTTTCCAGCGAGCTATGGGGGCACGGCTGATAATGGGCACTGCCGTTCATCTCTAGACGGACGATCAGTTGGAGAGGACCATCTAGATTTTAGAGGACATGCAGCGGGCATGCGTCCTAGACCTCAAGGGTATTTGGGAGGAGTATCTACCCTTAGCGGATTTCGCTTATAACAATAGTTATCAGGCAAGCATACAGATGACACCTTACGAGGCCCTTTATGGGAGGCCTTGTCGTTCTCCGGTTTGTGGACGGAGGTGCGAGAGAGACCCTTTACGGGTTCGGGTTTGATTAGAGACACCTCGGAGAAGGTGGACTTGTTACAGAAGCGTCTTCTCATGGCACCAAGCCTACAGAAGAGTTCTGTCAATAGACGGCGACAACCTCTGGAGTTTGAGGTCGGTGATCACGTTTTCTTGAAGGTGATGCCTAAAAGAGGAATGATCCAGTTGGTAAGCGGGGGAAAGCTAACGCCGAGGTATGTCGGGCCCTTCAAAGTAATCGAGAGGGTGGATACAGTGGCTTACAGGTGGGCGTTACCGCCAAATTTATCGGGTGTGCACGCAGTATTCCATGTCTCGATCCTCCGGAAGTATACTCCAGATCCGACACATGTGATGAACTGGGGAGGATTGATTGTTGATACGGATGGGACCTTTGAGGAGGGTCCGGGAACGGGTTTTGCGGGGCAAGACCGTGAGGCTGGTGAAGGTGCGGTGGCAGCATCGAGGTGGAGGGTAATGGTTTTGAAAGAACGTCATTCCGACATGGAAGCGTGAGAACATCGCAAGTACTAGCTATTCGTTATTATTCTAGGATGGAAGTACAATTTTTACCAACTACAAGTATACTACTACTTGTTACATATGCATGCGGTTAAGTGTGTAGGTGTGCGTGAATTTCGGGGACGAAATTCTTTTAAGGGAGGAAGAATGTAAAAACCCGGGTAAATTTTAACTTTTTACGATGAAGGGCAAAATGGTAATTTACCATTACGGGTTAACAACCTGAATTTTTTTTTAGCTCGGATGACGAAACGGACCTCACCATTGAATTCGTCTCGCGAAATCTAGTTACCACGTCAATTTTCGTCGAATTCCGAGATAGTCGGATTTTTCGCGTTTTACGAGACGAGCGGACCCCGGGTGACCCTGTACACGAAATTTTTATAAAATTTTCAAGTTTGGGGAAATATTAGAGACAAGTTAAAATAAAAAAATATTTTGAACTCGAACCGGAGCGAAATTTAATCGTTTCGGGATTAAAACGAACCCAGAATTAAAAAGGGACGTGTGGCCAATTGTGGGCCAAGTATTCTAAAAATATAAATAGGGGGAAAATCTAATTTTTCCCACATATTTGCTCATTGCTCAGCCGATAGAAAGGAGAGAGAGAGTGAGGGTTCTCCAAAACTTCTCTCTACGATCTACTCCATTTTAGCGCTCAAATCGACTCGGGCCAAGAACAAGAGTTGCTCTACGCGTCAAGGGCTACGCGTGGGTACCAAAAACGACGGTTTTCACCGAACGTTGGGAGGCCAAAAAGTTGGAAGTGGAGGATTCAAGCTTGCTTTGAGTTCTCGGAGCTTCCCACGACGATTCTACACGCTACAAGAGGTAGGGTTTTCTTCCTACTTAGGTTTATTTCCAACCTAGGAAGGTTATATGGAATGGGTAGGTGTATATATATATGTATCACTTGCCTATTGTGGTTATTTGGGTGAAATGGGTATTGAGAATGGGTAGCATGATTAAATCACATTCTCTAGTTTAATGTACCACTAATGCATTTCATGTGTGGGAAATGGGTACCAAATGTGCTAAGCAAGGTTGGTATGAAATGGGTATATAAATTTACTTGATGGGTAAATTTAATAAAAAGTTAAAGGAACTTGAAGTGTGGAAAATTGATATGGGAAATTGGGTAAAGTAAATTCCTAAATGAAATGGACATTTAGGAATGATTGTTGATAATTTCTTGAGAAATTATGACATATGAGGTTATGTTATGGGTAGAATGAATTCTATCTTGGTATAATTATGTAGAAATCAATTAATATGATTTCTTGAGCTTTATGATGAATTTGAGTATATTATGTGATTACATGATCTTGGATGCCTTGTAGGTGTTGAGTAAATGCTTTGATGAAAATGTGAAGTATGTTTTGCATGAACTATGTATAACATGCTTAGATATTGTGATTAAGGAAAGCTTTGATATACACATGCTTACGAGGTGTTGACAAAGTGTTAAATTATGGTATTTATATGCATATGCTTATGATATGAAGTACCATGGGTATGTGGATTTATTGTTGAGTTGTTCATATGGCATTCATACATATTGAACATGTGGAGAAGATGCAAGGGTACATTACATTGCATTCTCATGGGTACATCACAGTCATGGTTATAAGACATGAGTGTGTGTGGGTGAGTTGACATCGCATTCATGGGTCATAGGCATGAGTGTGGGTGTGTGTGCATATGTTGTGGATCAAACACCAAATCTTGGTGGTTGGTATGTGAACTCGGGAAAGTCGGGATCGAAGATCCGACTGAGTTGCACGGTTGCATTACATAAGGAAAACTTGTGTCGGGTAAAGCAAGTAGGGCTAGACACTCCCTCGGGTGAAAAACCCGGAACCACTGGTTCATACACTCCTACGGTGCAAGTCCAAAAAGTGTAGATAGGCCCACGGAGCCGGCGGTGCGTTTCCAAAATCCGTTGCCCAGGAAGACACAAGATTTTGTTGTATAAAAACACCCATTCAATGGGTAGCCTCAAACAATGATTGGGTTTTTATAAAGACATAACTTTTAATTCAAACGATCATTGGGAGGGTTTTTCCGTCAATAGACGGGTTCATACACATTGGCTTTTGCATTGTGTTGTGTGAGTCGGGGAAGACTCGGGAAAAGGTGCGTGAGTGAGTTCCATCTCATATCATGGCATGACATAGAATATCATGGTAACTTTCTAACATTGAAGTGTATACTCTTGTTGGATTGGTTGATGCTTGTTGATTGCTGCATGTGCGCATTTCATATGCACTTAGGTTGGGGAGTAGCCTCTGTAGGAGGATACCCTATTGAGCGTGGCTCACCCTTTGTGGGAAAAACATTTCAGGTGCGGGGTTCACACCGGCGGACGGCTCCCATTTCGAGCCCCAAAGTTGAAGAAAGCCGACTTGTGGCTTTTATGGTTATTTTGTAAAGTTTTTGAAAGAATTCCATTTTGATATGTAAATGTATGGAATCAATTGTAATAGAACTTGTACAAACCATGTTTTATATGGAAATCCTTGTCAAACATGTATTTGATGAATTGGGAAGGGTCTTGAATGGATTGGAAGTGAAAAACAAAGGAAAAAGGCAAAAGTGGCAGAATCGTACCGGTACGCGTACCGGTACGGAGACAGCCAGAAGGTAGAGCGTACCGGTACGCGTACCGGTACGCAGAGGTCCAGTGGGCATAGCGTACCGGTACGCGTACCGGTACGCCCTCCAAAATTTTCTGAAATTTTATTTTATTTTTTATTTTATTTTATTTTTCTTTTTCTTGCCAAACCCTTGGGCTATGTCTTCCTCCCTTCTAATGTTATAAATGGACTATAATGGAGTATAAATCATGGTATATTGAATATTGGTTGAACCCAATGAATAATCGAATCCGGTTAACAATTGTGAGTTAAGATCCCGGTTAAGGGGATACTACTACCGTGGTGTTAGGTTGAGTGACATCCACGGGTATTTCCGCGGGTTGACGGGTGGTCAACGTTAATAAAGGACCCCCGGAAATTGGGGTGTCACAATTTCCATCTTGAATTACATGTTCTTGTTTGGAATGGATAATAGTTGTTGATTGTTACATGTGCACATTTCATATGCATCTAGGTTGGGGAGTAGCCTCTGTAGGAGATACTCTATTGAGCATAGCTCACCCTATACGGGAAAACATTTCAGGTGGGGAATACACGCCGTTGGACGGTGCTTATTCGGGGTCCCAGTGACAAAGAAAAGCCGATATGTGGCTTTTAAATCTTATTTTTGTAAAACTTCATGTAAATTCATTCTCATGTAAATTCATTTTGGGCATGCAATGTATGTAAAAGAATTGTAATTTTGAACTCGTATTAACTATGTTTAATGCATAAATTCATGAAGTGGGAGTATAAATGGATGTATATTGGATCTCAGATGGGTCATGTGATTAAATGTTGTTATATGAGTATGAATAAATGGACCCGGTGTGGTCAATGTTATATATTAGACCTCGGATGGGTCATGTGATTGTATATGACACAGGTTGAGATTTGGGTAGAGCTCCCCATACAAAGGAGACTCTGCCCGAATTTTGTTAAATTAAAGACCCCCGATTTTTGGGGCATCACAATGCAAGACATCAGAGAGGGACTTTCGGCAGAGAGATATGCTTGTCCTCTAAAGTGGGTAAATTATAAAATGGTTCCCAAGCACAGAAATATATTCATTTTGTAACTCGATTGCTGATCGAGGTCGTCTCCTCAGGAAAAACAGTTGCAACTCGAGGATGATGAGTACAAAGAAAAATAGAATCTTAAAATTTTGAAAGTGTTTGAGAAAATCAATAAACTAAGAAATAAAATTTAAAAGAAACTAAACAATCTTCAGGGTTTATCTCACCGTAAATAAGAATTTTGACCTAATTTATAACTCATTCAAGTCTGTAACCAAACACCCTTGAAAGGAAAATGTTCAACTTAAAATCAAGAAAATAACAAATGTGTATTTAAATTAATTTGTGAAAGAATTACAGTTTTAAGATTCCATATTAAAATTAAAGAAGGATAATATTATCTTAAGAGTTCTCCTAAGATGAATAAAATGATGGTAGAAACTTAGAATCATTGTTGACAAATTGATTATAAAGCTTGAGTTTCACGCTTATTTACGATCGGAGTAAATTGAGTTTTGGAGATGTTTAAATTTGAGAAGGGTGGCTAATTAATTTTATGAATATTTTTAGGTCAAAAGAAGGTTTTCATTGAATCCGGAAGGTCGAAAAACATTGGAAGAGGTTATATAAGTTGTATTAGAAGTTTAGAAGAATTCTAGTGTTAAAGCCTATTTTGTAGAGGATTTGGGTAAAAAAGAATTTGACATAACCTTAGTATTTTGGCTATAACTTTTTACCCTAATGTTTGATTGACCTGAAATTTTTACAGTAGAAATTAGACTTCAAGAGCTACAAAAGTGTATTTATAAAAAATTCGTGAATCGACCTCTAACTAGGCCAAAACTTCCTTGGAAGTTTTGGTAAAAACTGGAGTCAGTTCAAACGCGAATGGATCCATTCGGACACCCTGTAGATAGTTTGAACGTCAAAATTCTAGTTCGAACGTACTGTCTCGATTTTGAATAGCAGGTCTGCGTTGATCAGACTATTTTCTCATCCTATAAATACCTAAGGATGCCTCCCTTAGCCCAATTTCATCAGTTCTTAACCCTAGGGAACCTTAGAGAGTAAGAGAGAGAAACACAAGATTAAAGGGGGATTCTCACTTTGGAAAGTATCAAACACACAAGGTTTACACACAAAATACGAAATCAAGGTAGGGGATTCTTCTTGAGTTTTTTCATTGAGACTTAGGGTATTATATATGTATGTTTTCAATCTTCTTGATAGTTATATGACAAATACGTATGAGTTCTTGGTTTCTTTATCATTGAAATATAGTCTTGAACAAAATACATGTTTAGGTTCAAGGAATACTTGTTCTTGAATTTTAAAACCCTAGTTTGCTAAATATATGTTTGATTGTGAAAAATACATGGATTTTTTATTTCTAAATTCTTATTCTTGATTAAATCATATTTTTATCTAATACTTGTTTTGTTCCCAAGAAATTATGATTTTTGGCAAAACCCTAGAATTTCGATAATGTAATTGTGAATGTTTTCTTGATATGATCTCTTGCATATTTTAATTCATTTATTACTATAGTATATTGAGAATTGTGTAATTGTGATACTTGAATTGTTAATGGAAATGGTGATTTGTTAAGATTGTGATTGTTGAGGAAATTGTGGTTTCATCTCTTGTATGGTTTGGGTGTGACGGACTTGAATTGCCTTCGAGAGCTGCCGTAGAATGTTAGAGGTTAGTCTATCCCAGTGGGGGTGAGATGATTGCCTAACACTTATAGTTGATTGTTGTTTGTGAGAGCAACCACTTTTGTTCATGTAGCTTCGAGGTTGAGGGACGGTATACCTTTCCTGGGAAGGATTCGTCACTGCCGTGTGAGAGGGTAGACGCCCTTCCTAAAATGGTTTGCGATTTTCCCCTGCGGGGAATGATTGAGATTGGGTGGTTGTGGCGTGTGAACGAAGTAGAATCTTTGTGTTGAGAATCAACCAACATACATGATAATATGGGATGATGCTACTGAGTTGTTTATTGATTGCCTTAATTTCTTGCAAGTTATTCCTATCATTGATTTACTGTATTCCATATCATTACAACTATCACAGTTTTACTCTCAAAATTTTATATATGCTATTTTCCAAAAGGGACTTGCTTTTTTTTTTATTGTTTTAAAACCTTGTTGGGATTTGAGAGGGATTTCCTACGGGCTTTTGCTCACGCTCTACAACACACTTACAGATTTTGGCATAGATGAGGATGTCAATGTGGATGAGCATGTTGATTACGAGCCATTAGAGAATCAAGATGTGGACCCTGTCTTAGAGGAATATAGTTATTTTATTTTTGGTTTAGAGTTTGAGAGATTTGTGTGAAACGTTATTTCAGCTAGTTTTAATTATTCTGTTGCTAGATACTATTTGGTTTTGAATTGTAAGTTGGAGAAGTTACAATGTTTTATTGAATTTAGTATTTATTCTTTGTCAGATGGATGAATGATTTATTATTTAATGGTAATTGTAGTTGCTCTCATGATTGGATGGTTTTTAGTTAGTAATGCCTTCCAGGGTGGATTTTGGGGCGTTATAAGTTTGATATCAGAGCTTTGGAATTAAATATTACATAGGAGTTGTAGTTTGTGGGCTATCACTAGAGTATTAGGTTCAGTTGAAAAAACTCTAGGCTCAAATTTGTTTGAAGTTATATATTTATAAGATAAGTTTGATTTGTTGTTTAGTTAGGTTAGGGATTAATTACTTGTTTCGAATTTATGGATTAATTATTTGTTTCGAATTTATGGATTAACTAGCTTAGAGGAATTGAAGAAAATTTTGGGATAGATATGCTAGTTTTATATCATGTCGTTATGGACTATTTAAGAAGACGTATGGTAATTTGGCTTTTGGTTAGTAAATGATGTCAGATATGGATCTTCATGCAAGTGATATTATCTATATTGGAGAGGTGTAGGAGATATGATTTGTGACAAAAGACACCCAAACTCGAATGAGACAACTGTCGTAGAACTATCAATCAAGCAGACTACCTTTCACTAATTGGACTATAACTATTTGTTGAAAAGTCCAAATTTTTGCACCATTTTTTTTGTTAGAAGCTTAACTCGTATATCTGTAAAACCTAAGAAAATTTGAACTTTCATGAAAAAGGGTAAAACGGTAATTAATCACTACGGTACGGGTTGAAAATTCGAATTTTTTTAGAACTCAGATAACGAAATGGACCTCACCGTTTGATTCGTCTCGCGAAATCTAGTTACCCAGTCAATTTTCATTGAATTTCGAGACAGCCAATTTTTTTTCCGTTTAACGATGCGATCGGGTGTCATGTGAGTAAAAATAAACGTGATCGGGTTTTAACTGCGAAACACGAAAAATAATTTAAAGCTATCTCAAATAAAATATTTTGAACATAATACGGAACGAAATTTAATTGATTCGGGATAAAACTAGATCAAGAAAAGAGGGGACGTGTGGCGTGTTGTGGGCCAAGTATCCTAGGGGTATAAAAAGGGGGGAAAATTAGATTTTTCCCCCATTTGGCTGCTGATTTTCGGATAGAGAGAGAGAAGAAGAGAGAAAGCAAGGGTTTCTTCCACATTCTCCTTGCGATCTAGGGCCAACCTTTCGTTGGATTGTTTCGGGTCAAGAACAAAAGTCGATCTATGCGATGAGAGCTACGTCTATGTACCAAAAATCGCAGATTTTGCCGTAGTCTCAAGATTGAGATATTTGGGAATCAAGGTTTGAAGCTTGATTTGGGCTTCTTGGAGTTTCTACCACTCGTATTACGCTTCAAGAGACAGGGTTCTTCTCCTATCTAGGTTTATTTTTAACCTAGGGTTTGCGTATATTCTCATGAACATTGTTTTTAACATGTTCTCATACCCATTTCCATACACATGATACACTAGGTGTGAACAAACACATAAGATTTTATCTCTAGAGTCATACCCATTTCATATCACAACCTTAAAATTAGAAATAAATCTAGATAGGAGAGAACCCTACCTCTTGAAGCGTGAGCCCTCGTTGTAGAAATCCCGAGCACCACAAATCAAGCATTCCAAGCCTTAGCCATCAATTCTCATCTTTGAGATTTTGGAGAAAGGCGCTATCTTTGGTATGGTTACGTAGCTTGTGTTGTGTAGAACAACTTTAATTGTTGGCCCGAAGTGATCTGGCAGTTGGATCTTCCTAGATCTGATAAAGAAGATGAACAGGAGACTCTCTCTCTCTCTCTCTCTCTCTCTCTCGGTTGATCTTTGGAAAAAATGGGTGAAAGACCCAATTTTTCCCCTTTTTATACTTCCCTATTTGCTTACCTCTCGTTGCGCCACGCGTCCCCTTTTAGCTGGTTCAGTTTTATTCCGAATCAATTAAATCTCGCCCCATGTCAAGTTTAGTATATTTTTTTCTACTATCTTTGAATTGTTTCTTGGGCTTTGGGACTAAAATTTGATCGCGATAATTATAGTCGCGCGACACCCGATCACATCGTAAAATACAAAAAATCTGACTATCTCAGAATGCAATGAAAATTGACTGAGTTACTAAAATTCACGAGACGGATCCAACAGTCAGGTCTGTTTCGTCATCCGAGTTCTAGAAAAATTTGGATTTTCAACATGTATTGTAACGACTAATTAATGTTTTACCCTTTTTAATTAAGTTTTAATTTTCACGAGTTTTACATTCTTCCCCCCTTAAAGGAATTTCGTCCTTGAAATTGCATACCCATACAACATACAACATGAACATATATGCAACAAGTTATATACTATGCTATGACTATAAGAAATGTACCTCTATCCTAAAACAAGAATGGATAGGTAGTGTAGATAGTGTCCCCGCGTTCCCATATCGCCTCTTCCATACCACGGTGCTCCTACAACACCTTCACCAGCCTCATAGTCTTTACCACGCAAAACCTGATCTCAACTTCCATGTTACACACCGGTCCCTCCTCAAATATCCCATCTGTATCAACAACTAGCTCACCCCAAGCCGCCAATGCGTACGATCTAGGGTGTACTTTCGGAGCATAGAGACATTTAACATCGCGTGAATATCTAATAGATTTGACAATAATGCCAACCGGTAAGCAACTGTATCAACCCTCTCGAGTACCTCGAAGGGCCTGATATACTTCGACGACCGCTTTCCCCGTTTACCGAATCTGATCACTCTCATCTTTAACATGACCTTCAAGAAGACATAATCTCCAATCTCGAACTCCAGAGGTCTCTGCCACCTGTCGACTTAGCTCTTATGTTAGCTCTGAGTCGTAAGAAGATGCTTTTATGTCATGTCCACCTTCTCTGAGGTGTCCCTGATCAGGTTTGAACTCGTGGAAGGTCCATCTCCAACCTCCGTCAAACAGATTGGAGAACGACACGGCCTCCGAAAAAGTGGTATCCGATAAAGTACCTCATAGGGTTTCATCTGGATGCTCTCCTAATAACTATTTTTATAGGCAAACTCTACCAAGGGTAAGTGATCATCCTAGCTACCCTTGAGATCAAGGATGCATGCCTGAAACATGTCATCTGAAATCTGGATGGTCCTCTTCGACTGCCCGTCCGTCTAAGGATGAAAAGCTGTACTTATCATCAATTGCATCCCCATAGCTCACTGAAAACTCTCCCAGAAGTGAGTTGTGAACTTGGGATCTCGATCTGATACTATAGATACGGGTACCCCATGTAACCAGACTATCTCCCATAGATACAACCTGTAGAATTCTTCTAATGTGAAGGTCATCCGCACCGCCAAAAAGTGTGTCGACTTGGTGAGCTGATCCACTATCACCCACACCACGTCGTACCCACGTGAAATTCGTGGTAAGTGCGTCAAAAATTCCATAGTGACATGCTCTCACTTTCACTCAGCCACCTCTAATGGTTGGAGCAACCCTACTGGTCTCTGGTGCTCAGTCTTAACCTGCTGACACATGAGACATCTACTAATAAAGTCTCCGATGTGTCTCTTCATCCCACTCCAGTAATACTGGCGATGAAGATTATGATACATCTTTGTACTACCGGGATGCACCGCAAAACAGGAGCAATGGAACTCCTTGAGGATCTCCTCTCTCAACTCTGTGAACTAGTGAATCATAACCATGTTCCTTTATTGAAGACTTCCATTGGCATGAATGGCCCATCCTTCATCACATGTACCCGAGTATACCTGGTCCTTGATGGACAATATCTCCATGTCCTCCCCTTGGGACTCGATCACCATGCTCAGTAAGGAAGCCCAATACGCCCTAAGCCTGATCCTTGTATTATAGCCCAAACTGCCCCACAGTCTCGAGCATCTACCACTCCTGGGAAGTTATTCTGGGCAAAAACCCTTGTGACTTCCAGCTAAGTGCATCAGTCACCACATTTGCGTTACTAGGGAGGTAATGTAAAATGAAGTCGTAATCCTCCAAGTACTCCATCCGCCGGCACTGCATCATGTTGTGGTCTCGTTGTGTGAAAATATACTTCAGACTCTTATGATCTGAAAACACCTCAAATTGTTCTCCGTACAAATATTGGCGCCATGCTTTCAAGGCAGAGACAATAGCCGCCAACTCTATATCGTGCATGGGGTAGTTTTACTCGTGTTTTTTCAACTGCCGTGAACCATAAGCTACCACTCTCCCAGACTGCATCAAAACACACCAGAGTCTGTCCTTCGAGGCATCACAATAGACTGTGTACCTCTATCCCCTCTCGGGGACAATCAGAATAGGAGTTGAAGTCAACCTCCTTTTTAACTCCTGGAATGCCCTCTCACATGAGTCATCCCACTGAAGTTTGACCTCTTTCCTGGTCAGTCTAGTCATAGGTGAAGCTAATCTGGAGAAGTCTTCAATGAATCTCCGATAATACCCTGCCAATCCTAAGAAACTATGTATCTTGAACATTAACTTAGGCCTCTCCTAACTCATAACTGCCTCAACCTTCTCCGGGTCCACTGACACACTCGAAGTATACACCAAATGTCCCAAAAAATTCACCTCAGTCAGCCAAAACTCACACTTGCTGAACTTGGTGTACAACTAACGATCCTTCAAGGTCTACAACATGATCCTCAACTGACCCTTATGCTCACCCTCATATCTGGAGTAGATCAGTATATCGTCAATAAAGACTACAACGAACTGATCTAGGTAGGGTTGAAATACCCTATGCATGAGATCTATGAATGCCTCCGGGGCATAACTATAAACTCAAAATGTCAGTAACGTGTCTGTAAAGCCATCTTCAGAATGTTGTCCTCCCTAATCCTCAACTGATGGTACTCTATACACAAGTCTATCTTAGAGTAGATTCGAGCTCCTCTCAATTAGTCAAAAAGATCATCTATCCGTGGCAACATGTACTTGTTCTTAATGACTCGATTCAACTACCGATAGTCTATTCAAAGCTTAAGGGTCCCATCCTTTTTCTTAGCAAATAATACCGGAGCACTCCAAGGTGAGGCACTCGATATAGTAAAACTCTTGTCCAACAATTATTACAATTGGACATTGAGTTCATGTAACTCTACTAGTACCATCTGATGCAGTGTCATAGAGATAGGTTGCAACTCAATGGAGAAGTCAACATCACGATAAAGGCTTATCTCGGTAACTCGTTTGGGAAGACATCTGCATACTCATAAACTACTCGAGGTAGACCCAATTCTTGTCTCGCTTCGTCCTCTAGGGTAAGGCTTGCAAGCCAACCCATCAATTGCCCGTGTCAGCGGGAGTCATACACTGCCTGGGATAGTGCATTGTGCTTCTCACCCTGAAACTTGAAATAGACACTCCCTGGTGTATAAGTGGTGACCTTGTTTTGATCATAGTCGATGATGACTTGATGTGCCGCCAACCAATTCATTCTGAGGATGACATCAAACTCAGTCATATCTATGACTCTACGATCAATTATGAGCTAAAGTCTGTCGATCTTTAACTTACAGCCCCAATATATCTTATCAATGCAAACCCTAACACCTAGGGGAGAATTTACATACAAAGGCTTATCTGAGGTCTCAACCTCTAAGCCTAAATCTTTTACACAAGATGTAGAGGTAAATGAATGAGATACACCCGAATCAAATAACACTCTAGTCCGCATTCTAGAGAGAAAGAAAGCACCCTAAATCACCGATTGATTTGTCGGCTCAATCTGTGGTGTGATGATGAAGACTCATCCCTGGGTCCTTGAAGTCCCTGCATGCGAGCCCCATCTACGGCCTCGACCCATACCCTAGCCCATCTAGCCTGATTATGGAGTCCCCGTACGTGAAGTAGTAGGGGCTTATGTAGCACCCTAGAACTAGAACTGATTTCCCTAGCCTATGGTGGGATAGTAAGGAATATAAAATGTATTTGGAGGCCCCAATGATGACTAGGACTGAGATGTCCAAAAACTCTGAGAATCCTGCCTTCGTGGAAAATCCTTCTTTAGGTGGCCCGGTTGTCGACATATGAAACATGTCTTTTGGCTCGCGAGATAGGAAGTCTTGAAATTTCTCCCAACTTGGGAAGATTGACCTTGGCCTTGGCTTTGATAGCTTCAGTTTTGCCCCTGTGATCCCTGTGGGGTAGATGTCCTCTTCTTTTTTCCTAAGCTAGTAGTGGAGGACTGACTCTTCTTCTTCTTGTCCTTGACACTGGCCTCCCGAATGCTCTTCGCGTCATCAACCTCCCTCTCGATAGCCATGACCATCTCGAATATTGAATCTAGGTCTTGCAGGCGATGACCCACAATCTTTCGCCCCCGGATGGACAACTTCAAGCCATCCTCAAACCTACATACCTTGGCCAAATCTATAGCCACATAGTCATCCAAATATCATGGCAACTCAGTGAACTTGGCCACGTACTACATAACCATCATTGTTCCTTGCTTCAAACCTAGGAATTCCTGGGCTTTGGCTAACTGAAGGGCCGTCGGGAAGTACTTGTTCATGAAGAGCTCTTGAAACTCTTCCCACATCATTGTCTCAATGTCTCTAGACGTCTTAGCTTAATTCCACCACTAATGGACCGCTCCCTCAAGTTGGAATGTTGCCAACCTTATCTTGGTGGCATCAGAGGTGATCTCCATTGCCCCCAATATCTTCTCCATTTGCTGCAACCAATGGTAGGCCACCATCGGGTCCGCTTCCTCTATAAAGGTCGGTGGCTTATGTGTCATGAACCTTTAGACGTTATTTGAGCCCCCTTGGCCCTTGTTGATGCTAGCTTGTACAAAAGTAGCCGCCATTTTTCCCATTGCCTTCATGTAGGCTTGTTGATCAAAGGCCGGTAGTGGTGGTTGGTTATCCGTCCACCCCAACGTCCACATCCTCTAGTTGCCATCTATAACACATAAGATAGCAATAGACAAATAAATTAGTGTCATGGTCCATTAACAACATTGAAGCTTCATAAAACATGTCACGACAATGCCATGATGTCGTAGGAAGAATATGCGAGTTTAATTTCAAGTTATTGTCATGACACTTCCTCACTATTTTTTTTATTATAATTATTAGGATACTAATAATTTGGAGTTGAAATCTATCTCATTTGAAAGTAGACATCCTAGGCTTTCCAACGATAGCTTATTTGCACAATTTCAACTTCGCTAGTAAAAATTATGGTCGTTCGAAGTTTTTGGAAAAATGCAGCAAAATAGAATGTCGTTCTACCGGTTGGTTGATTTCCACCTACCGGAAGCTTCAAAACAGAAGGTTGTTCTACCGGTAGGTTCTACTTTCCTACTAGTAGGTGAGGCCATAGAAGTCCTTCCTACTGGTAGGCATGCCCTCCTACCGACAGCTCAAGTCCCCCAGAAGCTCTTCTTACCAATATGTTACCCAGATTCCTACCCTTTTTCCTTTCCAACTCTAAGGTTATGTTCTCTAACCTTAGTGTCTCATTTCATACACATTCTATCATGCATATAATCACATATAACATATAACATGTAGCACATAACATGTAATATGCAATGTTTATGGATGTGATGGCCTAAACCTATGTCCCGCACGCCCTAGGTAAATCGAGAACCTAGACTCTGATACCAAGCTGTGACGCCCCAATTTTCAGGGGTCTGATTAACCCATTGATCACCCATCAATTCGCTGAATAACCTGTGATATTGCTTAACCTGATAACATGTCATGATACCCCATTCACCGGGTCCATAATTTTAACAAAATGAGGGCAGAGTCTCCTTTGTACGGGGAGCTCTACCCAACACACATAACCTATGCAAAATCCTATCCATTGATCACACCGGGTCCAAACAATTAATATTCAATCAATATAGCATCGAATACCAACATCCATGAAATTCATTCATTCACAAAAAGAATAATGTCCACAGGAGTCCTATTACATGCCTTTAACAGAATACAAATTTTGTACATAAATTATACAAGGCTAGATATAAATATATACAAGGGACTACAAAATATAACTCAAGAGCCACAACCCAGCTCTGTCATCAATATGGGCCTAAGTGAGGGCCGCCAGTGAAAGCATGTCCAACACCTGAAATATATTCCCTTAAAGGGTGAACTACGCTCAATAGGGTATCTCCTATGGTGATCACTTCCAAACCCAAATGCATATGAAATGTCATGTGCAAACATCATGTCAAACATCCATTCAATTATATATACATATCATAAATGAATGCTACAAATTTCGTGCCATGTTATGAGATGAGAACTCGCGCATACAATCCAAACCCGAGCCCCACCGGCTCTCATAACATATGCTATGTCATGCGTATACATTCAGGCATTCCAAGGTCCCGCCATTGATGTTAAACATCCAATGACTATTTGATAAAAATATGTGTCTTTTTGGGGTGGGTATTCAAGGAATTACACCAACGGTCACCTAACTGACACGAAATTTATAGACTTCCACCGATAGTTTCACGTACACCGACACACTTTATGGAATCAATACCAACAGGAGTGCATATTCAAAATTATCGAATCTTGCACCCGAGGGAGAATCTAGCCCTTCTTGTTAACTTTGACACTCTTTTCAATGCAAGTTCGTGCGACTCAGCCAGACCTAGGTCCAACCGTTTCGAGCCCAAGTATCAACCCACCAAGAATGGTGTTTGATTAAAAACATGCTCACACACTCACACTTATGTTGTATGCCCACGAATGCGATGCTACCTGTGTAAATGCAAATGTAATGTACAATTGCATTTCATATCATATCATCATGCTCATAATATCATAAAACATATAATAAACATGTCCATTTTCTACAAACATTCCTAAGCATGTCATATATGATCTCAATCCAAATAATATACTTGAAACTTAAGCATTTGATCAAACACTTAGTGAGCATAAATGTAAACACATAACATACCCAAATAATCCAATCCATTAAACCCAAACATCTTACTACCGGTAGGTCATGCCTCTCCTACCAGTAGGTTCATATTTTCGAAACCAAATTCAAATCAAGCAATAAATAATTTTTAAAATGTTCTCATACCCATTTCCATACCCTAGATACACTAGGTGTGAGCTAACACATACGATTTCATCTATAGATCCCTACCCATTTCATATCGCAACCTTAGGTTGAAAATAGATCTAGATAGGAGGGAACCCTACCTCTTGAAGCGTGAGCCCTCATTGTAGAAATCCTAAGCGCCTCAAATCAAGCCCTCCAAGTCTTAGCCATCAATTCTCATCTTTAAGATTTAGAGAAAGACATGATTTTTGATATGGTTGCGTAGCTCGTGTTGCATAGAACAACTTTAATTCTTGGCCCAAAGTGATCTGACGGTTGGATCTTCGTAGATTTGAGAAAGAAGATGAAGGGGAGACTCTTTCTCTCTTCTCTATCTCTCTCTCGGCCGATCTTTGGAAAAAATGGGCGAAAGACCCAATTCCCCCCCCCCCTTTTTTATACTTCCCCATTTGCTTGGCACTCGTTGTGCCACATGTCCTTTTTTAGCTGGTCTTGTTTTATTCTGAATCAATTGAATCTTTCCCCATGTCAAGTTTAGTATATTTTTATTCTAATATCTTTAAATTATTTCTTGGGTTCCGGGACTAAAATTTGATTGCGATAATTTTAGTCGCGCGACACTCGATCGCATCATAAAACGCAAAAAATCCGACAGTCTCAGAATTCAATGAAAATTTACTGGGTAATTAGAATTCGCGAGAGGAATCCAACGGTGAGGTCTATTTCATCATCGGACTTCTAGAAAAATTTAAGTTTTCAACTCGTACTGTAATAGCTAATTACCGTTTTGCCCTTTTAATTAAGTTTTAATTTTCTTGGGTTCACAAAAATCCCTCATTTGATCATACTGGAAATCGACTACTCACTTATTGCAAAAGTAAAATTAAAAGCAATCAGTGAAGACATAATCATAAACCAAAGAGAAATTGAACTTGAATTGAAATAACAAATTACCTTGAATTGAAATTAAATTTGTAAACGATTATAGGAAATAGAATTAACAAACTCGTTCTTGCGTAAATTAAAAGACTAAAAAGAAACAATACTTTTGAAATTTAAAGAACAAGAAAAGAAGAAAATGTTTTAAACTTAAAGAACAAAACCCTAGTTTCTAAGGTTAGAGAAGAAAAATGATAGAAGAATAGTAAACGATCGATCTCCCTTCCTTAGCTTAGTCTTGGTATTTATAGGAAATATTGGCTAACTCTTCCCTTTTGTTTTCCACCAATAGCATGCTTTAAAATTCCCAACCGATTTCTTTTCAAAAAGAGTTTTTACAGAATTAAAACACTAGTGAACTGGTAGGAAACAAGTCCCGACCTACTGATAGCAAAGTTACTGTTTCACATGAATTGGTAGCTCTTCATAGCTACTGGTACATCTGCTCGCTATTGTGAACCTACCAGTAGCAAATTTTATATTTTGCTTCAACCGGTAGGAATTTATAACTAGTGGTACAATCTCAATCTGTTGCCTGATGAACCGGTAGGAAACCTATTGGTAAAACCTCACTTTTCCTGAATTTCCACTATAATGCTCTTGGTTCAACTTGTGGCTCACCTAGCTCATTCCCAAAGTTTTCCAAGCATAGAAATCATTGCGAAACCTTTGCCTTTACATCAATTTACCTGCAAACATAGAAATTTTCTATAAAACACAAAACTAAAGTAAAGCAAGATAAATAGATATCAAACAAATGTAAGATGAATTTTATGCAATATTATGTACTCATCAAGATCTACGAAGGAAAGGAGCATTTAACCATTGTATTGGTTGAGTTATAAGACACAAGTATTTGTAGATTGATTTTGTGAGTTGTTGAATAGGTTTTGGTGAACCCCGAGTGGTTCCCCGCATTTTTTCCCGATGAGGGTTTTTCATGTCAATAAATTTCTCGTGTTCAATTGAATATTAGTTAATATCAATCGTCATGGGTTGAAGGGTTTGTGGTGATTAAAGGGTTCTCACAATTCATTGTTAAATTCGAGTGAGAAGAGATAATTGTGGTAGATTAGGTTTTAATTGGTAATCAATTGATCTTAAAATTGAAAAATCTATTCACCTCCATCTAGGTAGTGTCGTGCACTCCACGTGTATAATCGTGAGGGAAGATCCACTTTGTTTCATCCTTTTTTCAGAACAACAATATGGCTCTGAGATCTGAAGAGAAGCTCATCCATACTTGTGGGTGGAGCCTTAGAAATTGAAAATAAGAACCTGGAAGGCTGTAGTCCTCCCATGAAGGTAGACAGAGCTACTTTGTCATCTACATTATCAAATTGTAGTGACTTTTTTTGTAAATCACACCACAAACTCTCAAACTGATTCTTCCTTCGTCTGCTTGATATTTAGCAGATAGGTAGTAGGCTTCCTATGAGTTTGTCTTCCAATAAAATGAGAAAGAAAAGACTTTTTGAGTTTCACAAAATATCCAATAGACACTAGGGGAATCTATTGAACCAAAGATGAGCTTCTCCCTTAAGGGTAGTGGGGAACGCTCGCTACATGACCTGATTAGGAACACTATGGAGTAACATAAGAGATTTGTAAGTTTTCTAGTGATCCAAAGGATCCTTATTTCCATCAAAATTATCCATCGACAACAACTTGAACTTCGGGAGTAGTGGATAGTGTGTAACATCATGCGAGAATGGGGATTCTAGGCGCTGGACCAGAGTTTCCACAATTTTTGGAGCTATGGTCTTGATCGTATTAAGAGCATCACCAATGCGATCACTGATTTCCTTGAACTTCTGATCCGTAGATGCATTCTCTTCTTGTTGGTGGAAAGTGTCATTTTAACTATGCTCATCTCTCCCATCTTTCTCCAGGTTATGTTGTGTCTCTTCCGAATGAGAGACCTACTGCGAATGTTGTTGTGGATACTGGCTGGCAATCATTTGAAGGATTTCTTGAGTTTGTTGGACCAACCCTTCAATGGTTTGGTTCATCATGTCGTAGTTTTTTTCTAAATTGAGCACCTCTGTGTTTCTTGTCAATTATTGGCTCGATGTCGTGGTTGTCTCCTTTGGACATCCCTTGGGAATGGTGCTTTTTGGGAGGATCATTTCTGGTGACGTTCATTGACTTGGTAGTCACTATCCATAGTTTTTCTTCAGGAAGTTGTAAGAATCATCGAAAATTATCAATCGATTACCATAGATGGCACCAAAATGTTGGAGCAAAAATGTTCTCAATCTTTATGCAAGCTGGTTAAGCGATTGTCCTGCTCCTTATCACCTTTTCGACTAGTTTGATTAGCTTTCTGATGGATGGGATTAGCTCTCCAAGGCTCCAAATGAGATTTTTGCAAGTTGAAAGACCTGAAAAGAAGTCGAAGATCTGGGGGAGGGGAGGAGGGGAGAGCTCCAGGGGTCGACCTACCGATGCCTAAGTCAATGTTTGCCAGAAAAGTTCTTAAGATATGTGCAGGGGTTGAAATTGCATACCTCTAGTCTTTCCCCCAGCCTCCCTTTTATAGGTGATAGTTGGGGAGTTATTTCTAGGCTCTCTCGTTGTTCTAAGAAGTTCAAACTCCTGCTTCTTGAGGAGTCTAGAGTTCCTTATCGCTTTAAGACTCCTTTTATTAAGTTTAGACTCCTTTCGTGATAGGAGTCTGCTCTTCTGATCTTTACAATAGATGGGTGAGACTCTTCCTTGGTGGGGAGTCTTTTGAGTATCTGATAAGGGAATTAGGGAGCTGAGACTCCTAAAAAACGAGGGGTCTTGACTCCTTTCCCTTTAGGCGGGAACTATTGACCTAGCTAAGGAAGCTTTTTAATTTTCAATGGATAACCTTATTTTAGGCTTTCTCTCATATGCCAGCTAGGTGGGGGAGATCTTATTACTAGGATTGGCGTTCCTCCAAGATTTTCTTGTACTCCCAAAGCTTGGTAAACCCTCCAACGGTAACTTTTTAGGTGTTGGGGCGTCTCTAGAGCTTTCCCGAGGATGCAATTAATTTTTTTCTCATATCAGAGACATTTTCTACAAACTTTTTCAAAAGATGGCAAGCAAGAGTTTTCTTTACCTTAAATTTTTTAGGGATGGCCTTTTCTTTGTCTTAACCTCAGCTCATAGAAGGGACTGAGAACAGTAAGAAATCTCTACAAGTTTGAGAACATGCTAAATAAGCACATTGTTCAATGACCACTTTGATGTTTAGTGTCCCTACAATGAAGCTAGGAAAATTTGAGAACCATGAATAAGAAATATATAATTTAGGATACTCAGACTCAAAAAAATCTTATTGAAAATTTTCGGCACTACCAAATAACTGATAACAAAAACATCCAATCCCCAATCAATAAATACCATAGGTTGCTAGAGGACCTCAAGAATGAAAATATCGTAGAGGAACTATAAACAACTAAAACACAAGAGAAAGCACATGTCACTAAAGATGTCATTGTTCAAGTCATTATAGAAGAAAAGATTGCAACCCATTTTAAGACTGCAAGAGCCAAAGAAATATCTTCGGAGGCTAATCTCGTGGAAGAGAAACATTATAAGAATAATACAAAAAAAATAAGGCTTCATAGCATATTGACAATAAGCCCAAGACCAACAACTTGACATTCAAAGAATAAGGAATCTATTTTTTATGTCGAAAGCCGGGGCATTATTCTGTATAGTACAAACATAGAAAGGGGCATGACAACCCGATCAAACAAAGTGCAAACTTGGTTGAGGTGAATGCTATTGTTATGGTCATATCTTAGGTCAAATTAATTCCTAACATCAAAGACAAGGTTATGGACTCTAGTGCTACTAGGCACATATGTAATACCAAAAGTGCTTGTACCTCCTACGTCCCTATAGAAGAAGTAGAAGATATTGTTTACATGGGCGAGTCGAGGCTTACTTCTATTTTGGGAAAGGAAAAAGTGTTTCTCAAACTCATATCTAGAAAGGTCTTGCCTCTAAGTGATGTGCTCCATATTCCCCGTATTTGTGTGAATATTGTGTTTTGTGTCCTTGCTAGAGAATGTTGGGGGTGAAAATCTCTTTTGATTATGATAAACTTGTAATGACTATGAATAATGTGTTTGTAAGGGAAATATTTTGCAGTCAGGGTCTCTTTATTTTAAATGTAATTGAACTTATCAATGAGACTGCTACTACTTCTACTGACATTATATGCTTGATTCAGTCGATTTATGGTATGTTAGATTAGGGAATGTTAGTTTTTCTTACATGAAAAAGTGAAAGAAACTACTTTGATCTTTGGTATTAGTACTGGATGTATATATATGCATATACATACTACTTCTAAAAGTCCCTTAATATGAAAAATTTTCATTTTCATTTTCCTATTTTAACCTTATTTAATTCTTTAAAGACAATGTCATTCTCATATTTTCACAACGTGAAAAACATAAGATCATTTTTTTATACACTTAATGCATCTTTTAAAAGGCAATAGATTAAACTTGAATATATTGATGAATAATGACAAGACAAACTTAAACTTTTCATATTCTCTCAATGACCATTTTATATAAACCAGTTGGTTTGAGCTACAATTTAAGAGAACTAGTTATTGACTGTGCCTGAAGGCTCAGAGTAATAAAAAATAAAAAATAATAAACAATAAATATATTTATATTCATATCCAAAATCAAATCACAAACATAGAGAAGAGATAAAAGAATTTAAACATCAGTTTGTAGTGGGGTGAGAGGTGGTGGGCGGCAGTAGTGGTGGTAGGAGACGGTGGTGGTTGTGGTGGGTGACAATGACCGTGGTGGCGGTGGCGGTGGTGGTGGCGGCGACGGCGATGGCGGCGGCGGCGACGACGGCAATGGCGGTGGTGGTGGCGGTGGCAGTGATGATGATGATGGTGGTGGTGGCGGCGGTGGTGTTGGTGGCGGCGGTGGTGGTGGCGGAGACGGCGGCGTTGGTAGCGGCGGCGGCGACGGTGGTGGCGGCGACGACGATGGTGGTGGTGGTTGTGGTGGCAGTGGTGGAGACGGCGGCTGCAACGGCGGTGGTGGTGGCAGCGGCGGCAGTGGCGGTGGTGGAAATAGTGGTGGGGCGGTTTCAAACACTATTTTTTTTTTAAAAGTATTTATGAGAAATAATTTATAGTAGTACTTTTAAAAAGTCACTCCAAACACATCTTTACGGGCCTATTTTTCTTATTAAATTTATGGTGTTAATATTAGCCGTTAGATTAACTTTAAAGTAAAATTTAAAGTGATCTCAACCGCGAATAGCAACAGTCATTTTGTTTATCTTTTGAGATTTGAATTGTAAGCTACTTTATTATACATACCAGTTATTGTCTGTGCCTGAAGGCACAGAGTAATAAAAAATGATAAACAATAAACATATTTATATTCATATCAAAAATCAAATCACAAACATAGAGGAGAGATAAATGAATTTAAGCATCAGTTGTAGTGGGGGTGAGAGGTGGTGGTGGTAGAAGATGGTATGGTTGTGGTGGTGGTGGCGGCGGCGACGGTGGTGGTGGTGGTGGCGGCGGCGTCGGTTGTGGTGGGGGTGGTGGCGATGGTGGCGGCGATAGCGATGACGATGGCGATGGTGGCGGCGACGGCGACAATGGTGGCAGTGGCGGCGGCGGCAGTGGCCGGCGATGATGGTGGTGGTGGCGGCGGCGGCAACGATGGTGGTGGTGGTGGCGACGGCGACAACAGTGGTGGTGGTGGTGGCGGCGGCGGCGGTGGTGGTAGTGGCAGTGGTGGTGGCAGTGGCAGTGATAGTGGTGGCAGTGGTGGGGGTGGTGGCGGTAGTGGCAGTGGCAGTGGCGGTGGTAGTGGTAGAGGTAATGGTGGTGGGGGTGGACGTGGTAGAGGTAGTGGTGGAACGGTTTCAAACACTATTTTTTTTTTTTAAAGTACTTATGAGAAATAATTTCTATAAGTACTTTTAAAAAGTCACTCCAAACAGAACCTTAGAGGCCTATTTTTCCTATTAAATTTAGAGTGTTAATATTAGCCGTTAGATTAACTTTAAAGTAAAATTTAAAACGATCTGAACCGCGAAAAGCAAAAGTCATTTTGTTTATTTTTAAAATTTGAATTGTAAGCTACTTTATTATATAGATTAATGGGAATTGAAAGATTTCCAAACCTTGGAGGAGAGATGAGATATAATGAAATTACTTTAATCATTATTTTTCTATCTTTCCTAACCCTTTTGGTTTTCTTTCTCTAAAATTCATCTATTTATCTATATCTATATTACTATAAAATTTCGTTTACTGGGGTTCAGAAGTGATAGATTAGCTTTACTCCTGCGTGTTTGTATACTTTGATCTTCTTCATGTTCGAGTTTCCTGTAGTTTTTAATCTATCACTTGTGAACCCCACTAATTCAACCACTTGCATTGATTTGGAATACAAAATTTGGGCAACAATTTGGTCAGTATAACATTGCTCTTTCTAATCATTCCTCCATTATGGAAATACCCCTAAAAATTCTCAAAGATTGTAGAAAATTTGGGACTTTAAATGCTTCGGTTTTGGAAGTTTCTCCAAATTGGTAGTAATATTTTGGTCAAATTTCTAACTACCTTGAGGCGCTGCATTTAGTCTTTAGAATTGCTGTGGATGTTATGTGTAACTATGTATACTGTAATTATAGATTTTATTACAAATAGAAAAAAAAATCTTTTTTTTTTTCTTTTTAAAAAAAAAAACAATTCCCGACATTTATAAACGTTAGGATTTTTCTCTGGTCAGTGACGGCGACGTTTACCTTACGTAGGAAAAAGTGCCGGCGTATATTTTTCGGCATTTTTATAAACGTCGAGAGCTTTTCCGACATCGGAATAGACGGTGTTTAAAACAAACGCTAGTTATGAGTTTTTCCAGCAGTTGTTCGAGTTTTGTTGGCGTTTATAAACACCGGCTTTGCTGAAAATTCTTGTAGTGTGGGGTAGAATTTCATAGGCAAACTTTATTTCAGTTTGTCTTGTGGTTGGATGGGTCTTTATTTCTTGGCTTGAGAGTTATTTATATTTGTGCTTTGAGATCAGTTCAATACAAATATTTGGTGGTTTATATGTTGGCTCCGAATATTTCTAACATGTAATATTAGGTTGTTAAGTGGTTTTAACAAAATAATATGATAAAAGAATAGTTCAGAACAATTACATTTGTTTGTCATAGAAACTCATAAAAGTCGAGAACATTATCTATAAAAATTGTTATATAGACACACATGTAACATTAAGATACATATAGTAGAGGGTCACTTGTAGGGGTGTCCATGGGCCGGGTTGTCCACGGGTATCGTTATCTGGCCCAAAAAAAATAGGCCAGAATATCATAGGCCCAATAGTTGGCCCGCCCGAGCCCGAGCCCGAGCCCAATATCCTTCAAGAGAGGATTGAGACTTGCCCTCAAACCCATTACCCGACCCAAAACTCGGCCCATGAGCCTGCCTAGCCCAACCCGCCCGCCTAGCCCTTCTACCCTTTTACCCAATTGTTTAAAAAAAAATTGACTATTGAAACTTTAAAAGTTTGGTGGTAATTGATTCTATTACTTATTTAAAAAAAATTATTCATTATTTACTTTTTGTCTATTTTGCCTCTACTTTTAATTCAAAAATATAATTTAAAAAATATTATGTTGAAAACATTTTAAATGAAATTTTATATATATAAAAAAGGCCCACACAATGAGTGACGGGTTGGGCCGTGGGTAGCCTACCCCTACCCGAAGCCCGTCCTGGCCTGCCTGATAACTCATTTGGATAAAGGTTTGGGCCTACATTACCCAGGCCAGCTCAAAAAAAATTTTGAGCGCCTAGCTTGGCCGGCCCATGGACACCCCCAGTCACTTGTTTTTATCAAAGTCTAAGCATTCAAATATCAAGTGATCTTTACAGTTACAATATATAATATTTGACAATCAAAATGATTCATGTGTAACGCACATGTGCCCCAACTAATATGAATAAATATGACATATGTATAGAATCACAAATTGCTAAAAAGAGTTACAAGTCAATAGAAAGATAATATGAACTATTGGAGTTGACTATGGTACCAAAATTTTGAATTTCGGTACTTTACCGAAATTTACTATATCTGTGGTTAATTTTATCACTGTTGTGGTACCCAAAAAAAAGGAAGAAGCGAATCAATCAGAATGGAGAGCTTCGACCGACGTCCCATTAGGCAACCTCCTCTTGTTTGATTCCGTGCACGAGTAAGTACCCATAAATCATATAGGTCAAATCCAATCAGAAAATGGGGGGAAGGATTTTTTTTAGGAAAAGGATTAAGAAAAATAGGATTCAAGATGCTTGCTAGTTGGGCTCAGTCTTTCAAGATTCAATCTTTCCCCTTCCCTCGATCCTGGTACCTGGGAATCGCTCAGGATATTCGAATTTTGTATTTCCACCTGGCCCCCTTTGTTAAAATTAGTTACCATAACAGTGATAAAAATACCTATAAATGTGGTAAATCACCCACAAAAGTAAAAAAAAAATTTGTACTTAAGAAATGTGGTAAAAATAGTTACCACAAATATAGTAAAAATACTTACAACAGTGATAAAAATACTCACAAAAAATGGTAAATCAACCACAAAAATAGTAAATTTTTTGGTTGTTAAATGACCCACAAATTTTGTAAAAATGTCATTGAAAATAGTAAATTTTGGAGATACAGTACCGAAATTATAACTTCGGTACCGTAGTCAAATTCTGAACTTACATCTAGTTCTTACTGATTTAATTGATTTAAAACAAACAATGACAAGGGGTGAACTTGCATCCACAAAGTCTACTAGATACATACATATGCTACTTTGAACTCTTGGTGATGTTATTGAGAAAATGAGATCTATACAACATGTAAGACTTTAGGGCTGTGAATTCTTTGGATTCGTGTTGTTTTCGGATAGGGTCTTGCTATATTTAGTTCGTGTAAAACATTACAAAATTATTATTTTATTTGTTTAATTAATCATATCAAATGAACTAATGTTAACTGATGCACTTATTAATAGTTTTGGGTATTGGAATTTTTTCATATTGGACTTCTATTAATTGATAATTAATTTTGGATTTGTGAAAAATAGGCTGAATTTATGATCTAATGAGATGAACCCAATATTGTTAAGTGATTTTAATGAATTTATGTACATCTCTTTAATTGATGTGGTTGAGTCGGTTAAGTGTAGGCCTTAATCTAATTGTGGCCCGTAATAAGAGATCCCATTAGATTCATTATAAATAGCAAGTTATGTCTTCTCTTCACTTCATAACCTAATTTGGCTTATCCCATTAAACACTGCATATTGCTTTGAAGAATGAGAGAAAGATCTTGTCAATCTGTAAAAGAAACCCGGAGATTGAATATCATGGTTTATACAGATCTAAACTTTGTAATTTAGGTGTTCTAAATTTCATATACGAATCGTTAATAAATTCTTACATGTGATATCAGAACTTATTGCATATGAATTTAGAACCCAATAAAATTTATTTTATATTTTTATTCACACAATTTGGGTACTTCAAAACTTTTCTCACAATGGCCTTCAATGGCCGTTGTTGAAACAAAGGCGTCTACACAAACACCGGCGGTCATGTACGTCACTTTTTTAAAGAAGAATAAAAGGAAAAAAAAAAAGTGAAAACATGAGACGGCGGCTTGTATGCTTTAACCAAATTAAGGTGTTGCCACAAAGTCAACTTTATGTATATATATAATATATATATTGATGTGACTATTAAAATAATAAGAATAGGGTTTATTTGGCAACTGTGATGTTTATGTTGAAATTTTTATGATTAATGTATACTCTCCTCCATGTTGTTTATAATTTATTAAAATAAATTATGGTATATGTGGTATTATCTTACTTAATTCCACAGCTTTAATTTTTTATTTTTATTTGTTGTATATAATTGAGACTTGAATGCAACGATTGATGCTAGGTGATCTATAGAGGTACATATCGATTAGTACCTGATATTGATTGATCTCATGATATTTAATTATGGACGATTTGTTATAATATTTCGGTTTGAAAAATTCTATGAGTTAAGATAAATGGTTGCCACCAAAATGATCTATTCATTAAAATTTGTAGATTATTCGCATGCTTTTGTTGCAGGGTAGTCTCTAAATTATAATGTACAATTACATGCCCAAAGGGGGTTATTGTGTATTGTAATTTGGAAATGTCATGAAACATTATGTTAGAGGTGCAATAGTCTAGAAGATTTATCTGCCCAAAGAGGATAGATTTTTTGAAACTTGAGAATTGTCATTGGTTAGTTTCATGAAAGAGATGACCTATAACATATTATATTCTCTACTCAAAGGGGAGTTTGGAGTGATGTATTTGGACTGTCTTAATAAAATATGACTTATTATGTTCAAAGCATATTTTATTTATTTATTTCCCAATTTTGTTAACAGTTTATATTTTTGTTGCCTTTAACAGTCTATTTTAATGTGAATAAAAATAATGCCAACATTGAGGTCTTGACTGGTTCTAATTATAAGAGATGGAAACAAGATATTGAGTTTGCCATGAGAATTACTGATATAGATTTCGCCTTGAAAGAGAATGAACTTCCTAAACCTACTAGTGAGAGCTCCCCTGAAGTAAAAGAACTTTATGCAAAGTGGGAGAAATCTAATCGACTGAGTATGATTGTCATGAAAATGTCTATCTCTGAACACTTTATGAGTGGTTTGCCTGAAGCCAAGAATGTCAATGAGTTCTTTACCACTGTAGGAGAGAGATATAAGGTTTCTAATACGACTGAAGTTGGGGGCATAATGAATGAACTAACGAGTATGAAATATGCCAATGTAGGTGGTGTTAGGGAATATATCCTTAAAATGGTCCATGTTCAAATCAAGCTCAAAGCTTTCAAAATTGATATTCCTGATGATTTCATTGTTCCCGCACTCTTAACTCGTTGCCTCCTAAGTTTAGTCAAATCAAAACTACCTACAATACCTAAGATGAGTCTTCGACAATAAATGACCTTATCTCCAAGTGTGATTCTGAGGAAGAAAAATTTAGAAAAGAAAAGAGTGAAACTTGCTTGTTTGTTTCTCAACCTAAATCTAGTTTCAAAAGTGGGTATCAAAGAAATAATAGAAAACCTAATCATAATACTCCAAAGAATGACCAGGATTTCAAAAGGTATGGTATTGGTCAGAATGTGAGAGGTCCTAAGGTTGTCATTCGAAAAGATGTCAAGTGTTACTTTTGCAAGAAACGAGGTCATCAGAAAAGTGAGTGTACTTGATTCAAGTTTCGGTTAGAAAAGAAGAATAAAGAAAAAGGTAACTCACTAGCCTTTGTTTGCTTTGAATCCAATTTAGTTAATATCCCATTAAATTCTTGGTGGATTGATAGTGGGGCTTTTGTTCATGTCCCATGACTTTATAGGGATTCACAAGCAAACGAAAGTCAAGTGAAGGGAAGTCAAGCTTAAAGTAAGAAATAATATTGAAATTCATGTTGAGTACATAAGAACTGTTAGGTTGAATTTAAACACTGGTTTTCAACTTGTTTTAGAAAATACTTTTTATGTGCCGTCATTTAGGCGAAATTTTATTTCAGTTTCCTTACTTGATAAAATTGAATATTGTTTTAATTTTAGTAATGGTAAAACTCAATTGTCTTTAAATTCCAAAATTATTGGTCATTGAGTTTTATTAGATGAAGTGTATAACATATACTTGGCTGTCAATAATGAATATGGTCTTTCAGATGTTGTGAGT
Organism: Ilex aquifolium; assembly: GCA_951799425.1. Classification (NCBI taxonomy): domain Eukaryota; kingdom Viridiplantae; phylum Streptophyta; class Magnoliopsida; order Aquifoliales; family Aquifoliaceae; genus Ilex; species Ilex aquifolium. The sequence continues at coordinate 6,056,346 of OX637401.1, forward strand.
GTTGTATTTAAGAGGCCTTCATTAAAAAAAATCTTCACAGTTGTAGCATAAACGTTTGGGTCACATTTCTAGAGAAAGTGAAAAGATTAATAAATAATGATATTCTTCATCTCCTTGATTTTGGAGACCTTGAAACTTGTGTTGACTGCATTAGTGGTAAATTGACCAAGACTAAGAAGAAAAGTACAACTTGTAGTTTAAATCTTTTAAAAATCATTCACATTGATATCAGTGGACCTTATTCACGTATCTAATGTGATAATAAATACTCCATTACATTTATTGATGATTTCTCTCGTTATGAATATATTTATTTAATTAATGAAAAATTTGATGCTCTTGAAAAGTTTAAAATTTTCAAGACTGAGGTAGAGAAACAATTAGGAAAAGTCATCAAAATTGTTAGATTTGACCGTGGTAGTAAGTATTATGGCAAACATGACGTGTCTGAGTAGCATTTGGGACCATTTACCAAGTACTTGCAAGAATGTAGGATTGTTGCCCAATATACCATGCCTAGTAGTCCCGAGTAGAGTAGTGTGGCCGAAAGGCGTAATCGCACCCGATGAGGAGCATGATGAGCTGGTGTAACTTACCTGTTTATCTTTGGGAAGAAGCCATTAAAACAGTTTCATACATTCTTAATAGAGTTCCTAACAAATATGTTCCAAAAATACTTTTTGAATTATGGACCAATAGGAAACCAAGCCTTAACCATTTTCATGTCTGGGGTTGTCCTACTAAGGTCAAAATCTATAACTTTTTTGAAAAAAAGACTGATCCTAGAACTATTCTTTGTTTCTTCATAGGTTACCCAGTACATTTGAAAGGATATCAATTCTATTGTCTTACACGCAGTACTAAAATTGTTGAGTTCTTAACAACAAAAATTCTGGAGCTTGATGTTGTTGATTTTGATTACTCACAGCCTATTAGTGAGCATGATCAAGATAAATTTGTTTATATTCCTTTACTTGTTGTGCAAGAAAATATTATACCTACTCTTGTTGTTAATTTTCCTACTCCATTTGTTGATCCTCCTGTTCTTACAATTGACCTTATTGCTCCTATTGAGGCTCCTCAGCCTTTAGAGCCTACTATTGAAATTTCCTTGAGAATGTCTACAAGACCAACGACACATGTTATTTCTGATGAGTATTGTGTATATGTTGGGGAAAGTGATTATGATATTAGTGATATTGTTGATCCCGTAACATGTTGTTACTTATCCTTAATCTAATATGTGGGTAGGTGCCATGAAAGATGAGATGCATTTTATGACACATAATGAAAAGTGGGAGCTTGTAGAACTTTCTCAGGGATGTAAACCCATTGGCTGCAAATGAGTGTTTAAAACTAAGATGGACTCCAAAGGCAAGATTGAGTGACAAAATGGTGTAGCTAGAGGGAAGACATAGATTTTAATGAAACTTTTTCACCTGTCTCTACTAAAGATCCTTTCAGAATCATCATGGCATTGGTGGCTCATTTTGATCTAGAATTTCACCAGATGGATGTGAAGACAACTTTCTTGAATGTTGAGCTCAATGAAGAAGTTTATATGATGCAACCTGAGGGTTTTAAGGGGAATGAGAAAACACAATTAGTGTGCAAGTTGAAGAAGTCTATCTATGGTCTCAAACAAATTTCTCGTCAGTGGTACTTGAAATTTAATGAGATAGTAAGTTCTCTTGGTTTTGTTGTGAACAAGATAGATCAATGCATATATCTTAAGGTCAGTGATGATATTTTGCTTGCAAGTAATAATTTGGGCTTACTTTATGAGATTAAGCAATTGTTGCGCAAAATATTTGACATGAAAGATCTTGTGGAAACATCTTTTGTATTAGGCATTCAAATTCATCGGGATAGGAGTCGTGGATTGTTGGGACTTTCTCAAACGGCATATAGATCGTGTGCTTGAAAGATTTAATATGCATAATTGTAAGTTTGGGGATGTATTTGTTGTGAAAGATGATAAATTCAATCTAAATCAATGCCCCAAGAATGATCTTGAAAATGAGTCTATGAAGAATACACATTATGCGAGTGTTGTTGGCTGTTTAATGTATGCACAGGTTTGTACCAAGCTTGACATTGCTTTTGTAGTTAGTGTTATTGACATATATCTTTCTAAACCAAGATTAGATCATTGGGTGACAGCCAAAGAAAGTTATGAGATACTTGCAAATAACAAAAAATTACATGCTTGTTTATAGGAGGGTTGATAGTTTTGAGGTGATTGGTTACTCAGATTCAAATTTTACTGGTTGTCCGGATTATTTAAAATCCACTTCAAGTTATATTTTCATATTAGCTAGAGGAGCAATAGCATGGAAGAGTGTTAAACAAACTCTCATAGTTTCTTCCAATATGAAAGTTGAATTTGTAGCTTGTTATGGAGCTGCAACACAAGTTATATGATTAAAAAATTTTATTCCAGGACTTATGGTTATTGATTCTATCTCTAGACCATTAACAATTTATTGTTATAATAGTGCATCTGTGTTCTTCTCAAAGAAGAATACAAATTCTAGTGGGTCTAAACATATGAAAATTAAATATATTTTTTTCATGGATCATGTGAAGAAAGGTGACATTGTTAAGTTCTCCTTAAAAATAGGCTAAAATATTAAGTAGAAGATCTCTTACTTAAAACTGAAAGTTAAAAGTACTCAAGAGGAACATCTTTTATAATTTTTTTAATATGACAATTTTATCCTGAAATGTTTCGCAATCCTGTTAAAACTCTAAAATACTCTTTTCTCTAAAACTCTCAAGTTCCCTATCCTCCACTATCTGCCAAAGAGATCAAACATGCGTGTTTACATAGATACAGATTTCATAGCGCAGATTTATTTTGCATCTCCCATATTCATGTGTTCTCTTCTCCTTTGGTGCAATTTTCTTCATTATCATATTCGCCTTCCGTTTCATCTCCAACCTTTCACTCCATTATGTTGCCTTTGGAATCAAAATAAACATTCAAGAGCTTCAGACCCATAAGGCACGACAGCTATTAAAGTTAACTTCAAGTCATGAACCTCATGCCTTGAAAGAAGAGAACCTAGAAGCATATACCGAAGATCATGATCATTTAGTGCCTCCCATCAATGTCACCCCCGAAGAAAGAATTACCTGGTCCAACAAAAAAGTTGTCGGATTCAAGAAATTACAATAAACCAGATTTATTTTGCATATCTGAAAATAACTAATTACTTGTATTGATATATTATGATTTTTTATTAGGTAAAAACATATTTTATAAATATTTTTAAAGAAAAGAGTGGAAGGGTAAAACTAAAAATTAATTTATTTTTAGACGTCAACTTATCAAATATTTTGGTTCAATTCAGTACTTTAATTTCAGTGGGTAACAAATAGTCTACAAATTCAGTATTCAACATTCAGTTTTCAGATTTCAACAATCAGTTTTCAGACTTCAACATTCAATTTTATCAAACACCACCTTGGTATATATATATCTTAAGTATGATTGTTTTGTCAATGGAGCATGTCTCTAATTACACAATTGGAGAAAATCTTGAGATTTTAAGTTTGGAGACATACTAACTTATTGTTGAAGCTAATGAATTTCTCTAACTTATTGTAGAAGTATGTTGTTGAAGAGAAATCATTTGTAGAACTAACAATGAAAATAACATGTTTATTAGATCATATATTGATGTGCTATTTTTTCCTATACTACCACATCTTGATCCATGTCAATAAGATTATTATTTTTTGTAATCATGGATAGACCTTATATCAATAAAGGATGTAAAGACAGTCATGGTTCACAAATAATAGTTTTATTGGACCGGGTCGTATTTGAGATGTTGTATCAAGAACGTATTTATTTTGTTTTGTGGCCACATTGAGTTTTTGTTTGATTAGCCCCGAGAGTCGATTTTTCAACAAATAATTTTATTTTATTTTTTAAATGGCTACAATTAATATTACCCAAGTGGAAGAATGTTGAAATTTTTTCATATTGAACTTGCATTAATTGATAGTTAATTTTGGGTTTGAAAAAACGGGCTAAATTTATGGTCCAATGGAATGAACCCAATATTGTTAATTGATTTATTTTGATGGGCTTATGTACATCTCTTTAATTAATTTAGTTGAGGAAGTTAAGTGTATGCCTTAATCTAATTATGACCGAATTTCTCTCCATTTCATAACCTAATTTGACTTGTCCTATTGAAAGCCGCCTATTGCTTTGAAGAAGGAGATGAGACCTTGTCCTTCCGCGAAATAAACTCGGAGGTCGAATATTGTTGGTACAAATGCCTGCGCGCGTTCGGCAGTACTTGCACAACTCAACGATTTCGGCTTGACCTGCGCGCGTTCGGCAGTAGCCTTTGACCTCCGTCCCACATCGGGTAGGAGTCGTCCTCCCCACCCCCATATAAGCCTTCAGCCCATATGAGGTGGTACCCATCCCAGCAGATCTGCTGGGATGGGTACCACCTCCATTGAGGGCAAGGCCTTATATGCGGGTGGGGAGCACCACTCTCAATCGATGTGGGACGGCTGCGTGCCTCCATGTTGCAGTCCTCCGGGTACTGAGAGGTAAAGGCTACCGGCGTTGTCCCGGGTCAAGCCGAAATCCTTTGGCAGGGGGGAGAATCCCTACCTCAAAAGGGCGCTTTTTGTTGGTACAAATGCCTGCGCGCGTTCGGCAGTACTTGCACAACTCAACGATTTCGGCTTGACCTGCGCGCGTTCGGCAGTAGCCTTTGACCTCCGTCCCACATCGGGTAGGAGTCGTCCTCCCCACCCCCATATAAGCCTTCAGCCCATATGAGGTGGTACCCATCCAAGCAGATCTGCTGGGATGGGTACCACCTCATATGGGCTGAAGGCTTATATGGGGGTGGGGAGGACGACTCCTACCCGATGTGGGACGGAGGTCAAAGGCTACTGCCGAACGCGCGCAGGTCAAGCCGAAATCGTTGAGTTGTGCAAGTACTGCCGAACGCGCGCAGGCATTTGTACCAACAAATATCATGACTCATACATGTATGATCTAAATTTTGTAATTTAGGTGTGCTAAATTTCATATACGAATTGTTAATAAATTCTTACATTGAACTGCCCCACTCCCTTCAATTAGTTTTTTTGAAAAATACTTGCCCCAATTTCAATAAAGTGGACATCAAGGTTTCAATTCCATCATTTTTGTATAAGAATTAGAAAAATTGTATATATTAATTAATCTTAACATGACTATTTACATAATCATGATTTGTAGATAAAACCAATCAAATTAGAGAAGTGTTTTTGGAGAAAGATGGAGACTTGATATGCCTGTCTTTCCTAGTGAAAGCCAAGCTCCTTGTTGAACTGTATGCCAAGAATTAACGTGGGGGGACATTACTTCTTTTACATGCTTTGTCACGTGGGGGAGTCATGTAAATTATAATTTATAATATACCTATATTTTTGTTCATGAGTCTATTGTGTCCAACAACTTATTTGTCCGAGTCAACTAAGTTGTTAAATGAGTTGTAAAATTGAATTTGATAGTTTGACTCTTTAACTTATAAATAAATTTAAACTTTTATTCGAATTAATTCAAAACTATTTATCAACTCTTCGATTTGTTTGTGGGTCAATAAACACGTTCTATTGAGGATCAGCACTGGCTTAATGGCTCCACAGATTGTTTGTTGACTATTAGATTGCAAATTTGAATTTCACCAGCCTTTTCTCTTATAAAAGTTTTTAAAAAATAAATAAATAAGTAAACACGTTCTATTGGCAACATAGTCAAGCCGCCGCACGGTCATCACAATATGAACATGGTCTGAATTGTCGCGTCGTACTTACCTGCCTTGTTGTCTGAACTACTAAAAGTCAACGCATAATTTTCAACCTACTAAATGGATTTGTACTTGGTCAATGACAGGTAAAAGTCAAAGCATAATGCGTCATCAATTTCAAAAGGATTTTCTAAATTATAGAATACCGTGCATGATTTTTTTTTTTTGGAAAATTTTAAAATTTAATTTATCTAATTGAATAATTAAAAATAAAATTAGTAATAATGTGTCCCTTATGTGCCGTACAAAAAAAGGGATAGTCCAAAATAATTAAATGTTCGTAAGTTTAACTGACTTTTATGCTCTGTTTGGTACGATAGAAAAATGAAAAGATGAAAAATTGGAAGGATGGAAAGTGGGAGGGATAGATAAAACATCATGTTTGGTAAAGAAGGAAAGTAGGAAGGATGAAAAAGCGGATGGATTAACTTTCCTTCCAACTCACCAAAATCAATCCCTCCAAAATCGGAAGAAAAGTGGATGGAAAGTTAATTATTTGTGTTGAGATGTATCTTATTTTTCTATATATATTTTAATATATACATTAATTTCATAAAAAAATACAATGTTCGACACAAACCCGTAATGATTCAACACGAATTTGACACGACACGACTCGATTGTCATCCATAATCTTAGCCAGCACAAAAAAAAAAAAATTAGTTATTTTTATTTTCTATCCATCCAACCAAACACAAATGAAATAAAGTGTATCATTCCTACTTTCTTTCCTTGAATGATAGAAAATGTATCCCTATTACTTTCTATCATTCCTACCAAACGGAGCATTAAACTCTTTTAGTGAATCAAGTATTCTTATAATTTCTATACATGGAAAAATCAGACACCGACTAGTGGTTGATGCCTTTTATATTCAAGGGAACAAAATATAACTGCTATTAACCCTCCAAAATAGAGATGCAATGTTAACGTTGAAATTTCAAATTCAACCTTGTTAAATTTGTTATGACTCATCACCACTGTCAGAGTAAGCACTAAGCAGACACAAACCAACATTTAAACTTCTTCATTATATATAATTATAGTTATTGCCTGTGCCTGAAGGCACAGTGTAATAAAAAATGATAAATAATAAATATATTTGTATTCATATCCAAAATCAAATCACAAACATAGAGAAAATATAAAAGAATTTAAACATCGGTTTGTAGTGGGGGTGAGAGGTGGTGGACAACAATAGTGGTGGTCAGACGGTGATGGTTGTGGTGGGTGGCAATAACTGTGGTGGCGGTGATGGCGGCGGCGATGGTGGTGGTGGCAGCGACGATGGTGGTGGTGGGGGGTGGCGGCGGCAGCGGTGGTGGCCGTGGTGGCAACAGTGGTGGTGGTGGCGGCGGCGATGGTGGTGGTGGGGGTAGAAGTAGTAGTGGGCCGGTTTCAAACACTATTATTTTTTTTAAAGTATTTATGAGAAATAATTTATAGAAGTACTTTTAAAAAATCATTCCAAACACACCCTTAGGGCCCTATTTTTCCTATTAAATTTAGGGTGTTAATATTAGCCATTAGATTAACTTTAAAGTAAAATTTAAAGCGATCTCAACCGCGAATAGCAAAAGTCATTTTGTTTATCTTTTGAAATTTGAATTGTAAGCTACTTTATTATATAACTAGTTATTGCCTGTGCCTGAAGGCACAGTGTAATAAAAATTAGTAAACAATAAACATATTTGTTTTCATATCCAAAATCAAATCACAAATATAGAGAAGAGATAAATGAATTTAAGTATCAGTTTATAGTGGGGGTGAGAGGTGGTGGGCGGCAGTGGTAATGGTAGGAGACGGTGATGGTTGTGGTGGGTGGCAATGACCATGGTGGCGGTGATGGCGGCGAGGGCAGCGGCGATAGTGGTAGTGGCGGCGGCGGTGGTGGTGCGGGTGGCGGCGGTGGTGGTAGCGGTGGTGGTGGTGGTGACGACAACGGTGGTGGCCGTGGTGGCGACGACGGCGGTGGTGGCGGCGATGGCGATGGCGGTGGTGGTTGTGGGGGTGGTGATGGTGGCGGCGATAGCGGTGGTGGTAGGGGTGGGCGTGGGGGTGGTGGTGGTAGAGGTAGTAGTGGGGCGGTTTCAAATACTATTATTTTTTTTAAAGTACTTATGAGAAATAATTTTTAAAAGTACTTTTAAAAAATCACTCCAAATACATCCTTAGGGGCCAATTTTTCCTGTTAAATTTAAGGTGTTAACATTAGCCGTTAGATTAATTTTAAAGTAAAATTTAAAACGATCTCAACTGCGAATAGCAAAAGTCATTTTATTTATCTTTTGAGATTTGAATTGTAAGCTACTTTATTATATAGATTATATGATATGATTTTTCTCCTTTTTGTTTGATTTTTTTTCGGTTTGACTGCCAACCTCCATGAGATTGTCCTAATAATTTTGTCGGTGGACTATTTCTAAATTTCAAATTATGTTAATATCGGTTGATTTTGGCCATCCCTTAGCAAATTCACTGCTTCACGTTATTTAATAATGTTGTTGGGTCCACTAACACTCAATGCAGCCTAATATACATGATGGTCAGGGCGCTCCAACACGAAAAAACATATTTATTATAACGTTGATATTACGTGATAATTTTGACGTGATATAATCAATTAATAATATAAAAACAAATAAATAAATAAATCTTAAAAGAATTAATAACTAATCATTTGTAGAAATAAATAATTATACACTCTTTCTCTATGTAAACAAATAACTATTCAAGTTGTATTCACCTTGTTCACTTGATCATTTATTATTAGTTGGTGATACCACGTCACGGGTATTACTGTTGCATTGAATATTTTCTCCTCCAACAGATTGGCAAGTTAAAATGTTTGCATAGAGCCACAAGTCAAGTTATGGTACTTAAGAATTAACATTTAATATGACCCAAATAATTTATGGTCAATATATATTACTTTTGGTCTCTAAAGTATGTGTGTTTTATCAGTTTGGTTTTTAAAATATCAATTTTGTTAATTTGGTCATTAAAATATTCAATTTGTGTTTAAATGGTCCATACATAGACAAATCATTAATTTTTTGACGGAATGATCAAGTATTGGTCACGTGATATCGTCTGAAAACATGACACGTAGTCACTTCTGTAAAAAAAACTTAACACATTGTCTGTTTATGGACCAAAGTGACATGAATTGAAATTTTAAGGACTAAATAGATAAAATTAATACAATGAGAACAAAATAAACATATTTTAGAGATCAAAAATATTATTAACCCAAGAATTTAAAATATGAAGTCCTGAGTCTGGTAGATGATTGAATTAGATTTAGACTGATGGCATGTAATATCATGACTATTCAAATCAATTTTAAAATCACGACACAAGTAATGACATGGACAATAAATATGCAAAATTCCCTTTTTCTTGTAGTATATATAAATAAATTCCATGCCATTGTTGATATGTTTGCATTAAGCTTTAAAGAGTACATAAATTCTAAAATGAGAGGATGGGGTGATTGACTTGACTTAATTTGCTAACAAGGTCCACTCTTTAAACAAATATATATTTAGTACATTGAGATCACACATAATAAGACGATTGGAAATGTAGGCGATCACAGGATGTCCTATGAACAATCACCGCAGGATATCCTTAAGGCGGTGGCGTGATAGATAGGTTATTAGTTTTTTGGAGAGGATAACTGCAATTATGATATGTACAATTAGAGATAGTCTTAATCTAGGAGAGTGGCTATTCCGGTAATCACTCCCCACGTGCACTAATATTCCTAGATCCCTTGAACTTTGAACTGGATCGAATCCATCAGCTAGGCTCGACCTGCTCTGTAGCTAATTTGGACTCACTTTATTAGTTGGGCTTGAACCAGTTGGAATTGGGCTTATCATATGCCTCCCATGCCCCAAGCTCTTGTAATGACAAGAGACTGAGGGCATGAGTGAGACTAGGTATCTTGTTCCCCACGGTTCTTCCCTTCATCTACACACACAAAGCTTCTTTCCTCGTTTGATTATTCCATGACTAGGCACTCATTACATACACCATCACTCACTGTGTTGGTTTTTCGCCGAACCTGATCCCTCGTTTTTACTTTGGGCATCCATCTTTAGAACTTTAAAGAATATCCCCATTTCACCAAAGCTATTCACTTTGGATCTAGGGTTCAACAAAGCCCTTGACCTCCTTATTCGACAACCATTGAGAGGTTGAAGAAGAGAGGCATGGAGGCCGGAGGGAAGACGATGAGGGAGAACCCCATGGGTATCTCTTCGGGGAGATCCACAACAAGGGAGAAACAAGGTAAACCCTTGATGATGGCTGGTGGCATCGATGCGAGTGACAATGACAGCGGGCAAGTCCAAGGCACTGATGGCAATCCCAACAGGAAGAATGGTGGTGCCCTTGCAGGTGGAGGCGTCAGAAGGAGCGTCGGTGCCCTGTATGTGTATGAATCGTTGGGTGGTGCCGGGCACCGTCCCGGTGATTGTGGGCAGAACCTTAGCCTTGGGGATGCAGGCGATGCCTTAGGCTATAGGGGCGTAGGAGGTGCGGCAGATGGGGACCCAGGTGGCGTCGGCGATGGCCTAGATTGCGTGAAGGATGAAGATGCCCATGACGGGTGTTAGTCAATTGGCGACGCCAGTGGGGCTAGGGCTGGCGCCCTTTGCACTAGTCTGGGTGAGAATAGTGAAGAGATGGGCGATGACCAAGCATTGGGCGACGCCAACGAGTTGCTAGTCGGTGCCAGGTGTACAATGGGCGACAACGACTTCGACTTGGACGCAGACAACGCTGAAAGTGGAGGGGCCAGTAGCCTAGGAGACGCCACAGGTGCTGGCAGAGGGAAACTAAGTGACTACAATAGGATGGGTAACTCCCTGGGCATGCTAGGCGGCGCCAAAAGCAAGGTGAGCGACGCGGGCATCCATCCACGTGGCGCGTTGGTCTTGGCTCGAGTGACGCCAGCCTCAGCGCTGGGTCAGGTCTGGGCGACGCCAGGAAGCTAGGTGCTGGCCTTGGCGACTCCAGGCATTGTGGGTCTGCGACCAGAGGGGCCCAGCCGGGCGGCGATGCTACCCCTCGCGAGCTTCAAGGCGGGCCACTGCTCGTGGCAATCAGGACAACTCTGATTTCCATGACGAGGCATTGTTCAACGTCTGGGGACGGGGGACTCGATTGGGTGGTGCCAAGCGTCCTCTTGGGCCGGTGGGAGATGGTGGACCACTTCCTAGAATGTTGGGCAGTGGTGCTTTGGAGACTAGCAACGCGGTTAGAGAGGTAGGTGGTAAAGGCGACGTCCTAAGTTCTACTAAAAAGAGGCAATGTGAAGGTAAGATGGTTGTGCCTATCCTTCAGCACATTAGTAATCCCAACGTTCACTTGATGTTTTTACTTTGTTAATTTTGCTTTTGACATTGGTTCTCATCGTAGGCAGGTGTTACCCCACATAAAGGCGTGACAAGGAATGCTGCATAGGATTCCCAGCGAGACAAGGAGGCCACTGAAGGAGACGGTTCGAAAGTAACCTCTATTTTCAGCTTAATTGACTGTGATGACGATATTGCTTGCATTATCTATCTGTACCGTATTCCTCCTACTATTAAATGCCGTTGGGCCGAGGAGGACAAGCTGGCGTGTTATAACTCCTCAAGAGAGATCGTCATTTAAGAGGACATCCTGGAAGCGGGGTTGAGATTTTCCATACCCGGACCCAACTGTCGGGTCCTGGGACACTTGTTACTGACTCTAGGAAGGTTGACCCCCAACGATTGTAGGGTGATTCTGACATTCTTCTCATTATGGTGGTTGGTCCATGGTGTTGATGTTTCTTCCCCTTTTGAGGAGTTTTTGACTTTGTATGTGCTTATAGATAATCCTTCTCCTCATCAAGGGTGATATCGCTTTGCCCCGAGGTCCGGTAAGCTTATCACAAGACTTCCTTCGAATTGCCATAACTAGAAATCTAGGTTCTTCTTTGTTAAAGGTGAGTGGGCCGGTGAGGAAGACCATGACCTAGTGCCTTCGAGGTGGGACACTACTCCGAGGACCAAGCTAGGTAAAGGTTTCTACCTTTGCTTTTATGTCTGATTGTCATATCCCTATACTTACTTCACGTTTGGTTTCTTTGTAGCTCCCCCTACGTTATCTCCAAAGCCGGAGAGTAGGCTTCAAGTCATGCGGGATCATCCCTTCAAGGAGTTTTCAGCCATCATGTCCGCATCGGATCGCCTCAGAGCCTCCCCTAGGCAGAAGAGGAAAGGTATTTGATCCTTCCGATAGACTTTTGATGGTTGTGACTTTGTAGGCTCTTCGTCTCACACCAATTCCACAGGTCCTTCTGTTGATAGAACGATGGTGGAGGCTCTTTATGTTTCTAGGGCAACATCTTCCCCTCCTTCTAAGAGGGCGAGGTCTGATGCCCCCAGTGCTTCTCAGCCGAGGTCTGATGGCCAGGTTGCCTCCCAGGAGACGGGACCCAATATTGCCCCTAATCCTTCCCCAACTGCGACTCCTTCGCATTCCAGAGCTAGCCCTGGTATAGCAGTAGGAGGTGGGATTCTAGTGCGGTCTTCTACGGAGACCTAAGCTCCACATAGCTGCCCTACTTCTAGCTGGGGTTTGGTATCCATGTTGTAGGACGTGAATTTGGCCAAAGAGTAGGTTTGGGGGTTCGTGACCGCTGCGGATATTAGAGAGGTCGTCTCTCGAGGTCTAGAGGGCATCATCAATACCGCGATGGAGGGTTTTTTCATGGTATGCCTTTTACTTAGCTTTGATCTCATGCCTGCGTTCCTTCTTTCATATTCTGCTTTTTGTATGCCTGTAGGTGGTTGCCGCTTTTCCCTGCCTTTTTTCAAGGACAATGAAGTTTGAAGAGACATTCAAAGATCTGGCAACAGAGAGGTAGGCATGAGGGGCTGCTAAGGAGCAATTGAGATTGGGGAGGCAGGCACGAGAGGTTGCCGATGAGCAATTTAGACTAACTCATGAGAGAGTCGCTCCTCTTGAGCCCGAGCTTTTGGCATCCCACGAGAGGGCTGCCTAGTTGGAGGCTGACAGAGAGGCTGCCTACACGAGAGCAGAGACAGAGATGCGGGCGTCCCGCGAGAGTGACGCTGGGGTAGAGGTCGAGCTGCAGATAGCTCAGGAGAGTGTTTCCGTGGCAGAGGCTGACCTTCGAGCAGCTCTGGAGAGAGCTACCAGGGCAGAGGCTCATTTCATTGATATGGAGAAGAGGAGGAAGACTATTGAGAGGGCTGCGGCAGACACCTTTATCGATGGTTAGGAGGAACTTAAGGGGAAGGTTTTAGCAACTTTTTTTGCCTTTGACTTTTCTGGCTTTGTCCCTTATGAGGCACCAGGGACTGATGGCGAGGAGTATAACTTTGATAAGAGTGGGTCGGGGAGCAGTGAGTGATGTCAGGAGTATAACACTTTTATGTACATGTTTTCTTTTTGTTGCTAGGTTATGTTCTATCTTTTATAAATGGTTTATGAACTTCTATGGAATGAGGAACAGTTTTTGAAAAAGATAATCTTGCAAATTTTTATTTCACAATTTGACGTAGATAAACAGAATTGACTAAATCAACAAGAGATAGTTTAAATGATGGCCACTGACTTGTACACCCACTAACTTGCTCCCAACTATTGATAATACTTCTTCAGGTGTTCCGCGTTCCACGGATGGTCCAGGGCTTTTCCCTCAGAGTTCTGAATTCTGTAGGTGCCCGGTCTTACGACTTCTATGACTATGTAGGGTCCTTCCCAGTTAGGGCCTAACTTTCCTTCTTGGGAGTGTTTGGTAGACAAGATGACCTTTTTGAGGACTAGGTCCCCAGGAAAGAATGAGCGAGGCTTCACTCTCGAGTAGTAGTACTTGGTCATGCAATGCTTATACTTCGCGTTCCTAAACATAGCCATCTCCCTCTCCTCCTCTACCAAGTTAAGGTTGATGCGGAGGCCTTCTTCGTTAGTGGTAGGGTCATGGTGTTGGACCCTAAGGGAGTGTACCCCAATTTCAACGGGTATGACTGCCTCTGTCCCATAGGCTAAGGAGAAAGGGGTCTATCTAGTAGGGTTTCTTGGAGTTGTCTAGTAAGCCCATAGTACTCCTGGGAGCTCGTCCATCCATTGTTCCTTGGCACTCTCCAATCTGATCTTCAGGTTGCTGAGGATGCTTTTGACGGTGACCTCCGCCTGCCCATTTGCTTGTGGATAGGCTGGGCTGGAGTGGGGTTGCTTGATCTGTAGGTCAGCGTAGAAGCTATTAAGGAGCTTGTTGTCAAACTGTTTGACATTATCACTTACTATGTCATGAGGTACTCCAAAACAGTAGACTATGCTCTTCTAGATGAAGTCCTTCACCTTTTGGTCCGTTATCCTGGCTAAGGATTCGGCTTCTACCCACTTTGTGAAGTAGTCAATGACTACTACCACAAACTTGCACTGGCCCCGACTCATGGGTATGGAACCTAGATCCCCCACATGGAGAAAGACCATGGGCTCAGGATGGTGGTGAGCTCTTCTGGTGGCTGTCTGGGCACTGTTGCGAAACGCTGATACTTGTCACACTTCCTTACGAACTCATGGGCGTCTATGATCATACTAGACTAGTAATAGCCTTGCGTTACTGCCTTGTGAGCTAGTGCACACCCTTCTGATTGGTTTTCACATATCCCCTCATGGATCTCCTTGATGGCATAATCGGCTTCCTCGGGGGTGAGGCAGTAGAGTTGTGGCAGTGAATAACTCTTCTTATATAAAGTGTCACGTAGGATGATCTACGTAGATGCTCTTATTCTCAACCTTTTGGCTTCCACTGGGTTTTCTGGGAGAGCGCCTTCCTCTAGGTAGACTTGGATATGTGTCATCCAATTGGTTTCAGAAGATGCACAATTAACATCTTCCTCCTCTGCCTTGAGCCTACTTGGCTCAAACTAGTGGCCTGTCAGTGCTGGGCCCATGAGTATGTTTACATATGCGAACTTGACGAGGGCATCTGCCATGACGTTCTCTTCTCTGGGCACGTGGTGGATCTAGAAGTGGTTAAAATTTTTCAATAAAGCTTGGACTACTGACAGGTATTCTTGCATTTTTTCCTTCTTCGCTTCAAAATCTCCCTTTACCTGATTGACTATCAACTGTGAATCGGTGTAAGCTGCCAGGCAGAGGGCTTCCATCTCAATTGCAAGCTTCAAGCCTGATATGAGGACCTCATATTCAGCTTGGTTGTTTGATGCCACAAAGTGGAGGGAGACAACGTACTTGAGTAGAGTGCCATAGGAGTTGATCAGTATAAGTCTTGCGCCGTCGCCCTCGCTGGTGGAGGATCCAGCTACGTACAATCTCCAGCATGGTACCGTGTTAGTGGGGGGCGTCTGCTTAGGTTTAGCAGGACACTTAGGCAGGAGCACGACAAACTGGGGCGTTGAGGACTCTAGAGGAGTAGACAGAAGGGAACTGGGTGCCTCTAGTCTAGGAGTCTAGCCTCCAAGGGCTAGGGGCTGTCACCAAGACGCTAGGCTCTTTAGGGATGGTGCGGGGGCTTGCCTCATATTAAGTGCAGGGCGTCCAAGAATGATGTGTAGGCGGAGGGACAGTCCAGTACTATGAAGTTTACCATGATGGTAGAGCTTCTTGGCGCTATCGCTGCTGTGACTGGCAGAGTGATAGAACCCAAGGGATAAACCCTTTCCCCCGAGAATCCAACAAGGGGTGTCCTGACGGATTGCAATCTTTCCTTGCCAAGGTGGAGGCTGTCATAGGCTGGTGCAAACAAGATATCGGCGAAGCTGTCACTGTCGACCAGAATTCTCTTAACCTGGTAGTTGGCTACCATCATGGGGGACTTGGATTCCCTCGAGGTCCTAGTCTGAGAAGGTACTAACTTCTTCTTCCCTGTACTAGGGTGTTTTCGTCGGGCGAGAGTCAGTCGACTTTGCCTGTCTGGCTTTCCTGGCGGAGTTGGAGTCACCTCCTCTTCCTAGCCCTTCGGAGATCGTCTAAATTTCTCCAAGGGGCTACTGGTGCTCTTTGTCATCTTGGTCTCGGCCAGGTGGCAGGGCTTGTCCTCTGCCAGCAACGTACTTTCTCAACTGGCCACGCTATATGAACTTCTCGATCTGCTTCTTGAGCTCATAATAGTCATCAGTATCGTGGTAATGGTTGCGGTAGAAGCAGCTGTATTTGTTAGGATTTCTTCGGTTCATGGCGGACTTCATCTTTCCTAGCCACCGAAGAAGAGGGATGTCCTATATTTGAAACAGGATATACTTCACCAAAGCATTGAGCGGCGTAAAGACTTGTCGCTTTCTCTGAGGTGCGGGACCGAGGCGGTCCTTGACAGAGATTCTCTCTATCCTCTTTCTTTTGTTCTCTGCTTCCCGCTTGTCTTCGCGGGTGTCTTTCCTTTTCTCACCTCCTCTGGAGGACTCACCTCGTCTGACCTTGGTGACGTCCTCGGCATTCATGTACTTTTGTGCCCTTGACAGCAACTCGGGCATGCTGGAGGGCAGCTTCTTTAGGACAGAGAATATGAAACTGGAGGAACATAGACCCACAATAAAGGTGGCCATGGTTACCTTGTTGTTTGGCTCCTCGGTCTGGAGTTTGTCTTGGTTTCAAAACAGTGCTTTGAGGAAATACTGGTGGTGTGTAGAAAGTATTGGGGAGTTGAGGATATTATGTTGAGTGGTAACGGCTAGTTGAACGGTTAGCTGAATCTTCCCTTATAAATAAGGTTCTCTACATACAGAGAGAACACACCAAGAAAACCCCAAATTTTTTAGAAAACCCATTGAGGGGAAATCTCAACCCTCATGCTTACATATCAAAGAGAATTTTTAATTCTCAAAGGCTAGCTCCCCATTCATCAAATTCTATCCCGTAAATTCCTTCAATTTGGACATGAGTTTGTCTTAGTTTCAAAACAATACTAGCCCACTAAGTACCTATACTCGTGAGATTTTTTATTTTTTCTCTTTTGGCCAACGTCTCAATTTTTTATGTTAGAGACATGCTTGTTAATCTCTATCACACCCACCAAAAGAATAATAGTTGCTATTGTCTCTGTGGTTGGTGCCACCTTTGCTGTCTTAGATGCCACGCAACCAACATGGCTGGGCTTGACTGCGTGAGTGTGCCCCCACCACTGCCTCGAGTGTTGTACATTAACCAATCAAGTCTTAGCTTCTTTGGTATAGAGATCTATTATATTTGGTCTGCTTGTAATTTGCATAATTGGAATGACTTTTATGTATTGAGGGTAGGATGAATTTATACTTGGCTTATGCCCTTTGCAATTCATTAAACATTTTGGACTTTTTACGACTTTTTCTACCCTTTCACTTGCACTAAGCTCTTTTAGCTTCCGTAACTTTGATTTGTAATGACATACTATTTTTCATGTTTTTATTGCTGTAAATAATAGTTGCAATTATACTTCCATCATGTAGAGAAGACAAAGAGACGATACTTGAATAAAAGTGTCTATTAATTTTTTCATAGATTAATATATACACCATTGACGTAGAAGATAATAGATTAGGGTATGATTGGATATAGAAATCTATGTAAGGATAATATAGAAAAATAAAAATTTTTCATTCTAAAATACTTTTATAAGTGGTATAATAAATATTGTGCGGGCAAAAAATCGCACAATCACTAAAAATGCTGAAGGTGTGCCCCTAATCTTCGTGTATCACCAAAACCATGAGCGGCAAGACATAAAAGGTTAGAGGGACCCCCGGCGTTGAGCCAGGGGAGGCCCCTCCGATGCCTAAATCAATATCACGATCAATATCGGTATAGACGAGTGTATAAACTAGAAAAAAATAATAGAGGTGTGTGTGTGAAGTATAGAGCTGAGATGCTCTTACTTGAGGCCCCCTCTTTCTTGGGTCTTCAACTATATATATAGAGAAAATTAGAGAGACACTTACCATCATGTACTGTGCAGCCATCAATACAGAGAGAATAGGCATGGCTAGCCTACTAAAAAACACTAATTACCTGCCTTTATTTATTATAGCAGGTCCCACTTGTGATATATGTCAATTCCTTCATTGGGAGTGAGGCTGGTGGACCCACTTGACAGAAATGTCCCGACAATTGCCCCCAGCTTCCATTTTCTTTTTTCGCCCTTAGAAGAAGATGGAAGCTACCTGAAATATTCATATCTTTGGGGATAATATTCGCATTCTCTTTGGTAATGTACGCCTTGGGAGAGATATGCCGAGACCTACTATACGTTATCAAGTGAGCACAGAGACCGAATACCATAGATAATAGTACATGCACAGGCCGAATGTCATACAAGAAACCCTTTACACCGAGCAATAATGAGATGCCTCATTGAAGGGCCAAATAATAGAATCCCAAATATAATTATAAGATGTCGTTGGAGAAAGCTGAATCTTATACAAGACAACCATAGTTGGTTCATACTCATCTAAGGAAACAATAATATTCAAGTCTAAAAGAGGATGAGCACAATCAAATCCGAGGGATGAGTATAATTGAAACCTGATTACGATAAACAATTATCGGGCTATAAACGAGACGATCATGAGGCACCGTCCAAGCCAAATATGTCCGACATATATCAATAATAGATGTTGCTGATCTTTTAATTAGAGACCGCATAAGCTTGGCCCCCAACGAAAAACCAAATGAGTCCGAGGCAGGATCGAATAAATTTGGTTCTTGAATGACTGAATACATTGTGTCCCCACAACATGGCCGGACAATCTTGATTTCTGAGAGGTCTCTATGTAGAAAGCCTCAGTACATGAGTTTCTTGACGAGGGGCTTTAATAAAGAGACCCCGAACACATCTGTCCCTTGAGGTCGAGTAATAATGAAGTCCTTTTTTGAACGGCTCAAGGAATATCGAAGATAAATATTCAATGTCTGCTAGAGAGATTTAAATCCCGAATGGAATAATCATAGGTACTCCATATCCAAATCCTACGAAGATAACAATATCAGAACCCCGAGGAGGGTTACTATAATCGAATGCGACGAACGTCGAGTATGAATGAGCCTAAAGAGAACAATAATAGTCGGTCCTCTGAAGAGGGACCAAACAACCTTGAATCTTGAGAAAGATCAAAATAAATATATCCTTGTAAAGAAAGGCCGAATATACCAGGTCCTCTGAAGAGGGACCGAATAATCTTGGCTTCTTTAAAATGTCCATAAAAGAAGGCCCGGACATATCCGTCCCTTGGCCTCGACAACCCCAGGTTTGATGATCAACTGGGCTTTGAGTCTTGTCCTTTCTTATCATGTTCAAATAACATTTAATTGAAATAAATAAAAGCGTACCTTATCAAACCGAGTCGTGAATATATCAAACCCGTAGCTAGGCAATTCAAGGCTCCTGCCGAGAGACTCTTTTTGAGAGGGTCTTTATGTCTGACCTCCGAACATGAATGTTGACGTCGGGTCAAGCTTTCCCTTGTAACTGTATTGCACTGTGTCTATGGTCTCACCCAAAGTCTCATGTCACCTCCCTAAACAAGGAGTACTCTCGAGTCCAAGTTCTTGAACCCGTCCCCGAGAGGTTTTATTGCCTACATTAGGACTTTTGGTGCTTTGGCCAAGCAAAGACTTACCTGTGTTTGAGGGCGTTGCTCCAAGGTTGGAGTCTTATACCCCTCGGGGCCGTGCCCCTAACGACCGAGGTCAATGCTCGTGTTAAACTTTGAGGGCGTCGCTCCAAAGGTGGAGTCTTATACCCCTCGGGGCCTTGCCCCTAATGACCGAGGTCAATGCTTGTGTTATACTTTGAGGGCGTTGCTCCAAGGGTGAAGTCTTATACCCCTCAGGGCCTTGCCCCTAACGACCGAGGCGAATGCCCGTGTTATACTTTGAGGGCGTCGCTCCAAGGGTGGAGTCTTATACCCCTCGGGGCCTTGCCCCTAACGACCGAGGCCAATGCTCGTGTTATACTTTGATGGCGTTGCTCCAAGGGTGGAGTCTTATACCCCTCGGGACCTTGCCCCTAACAACCGAGGCCAATGCTCGTGTTATACTTTGAGGGCGTTTAATAGGATGCTTGATTGAAAAACCCTCTGTGAGCTGTCTATTATTTATGCTTTTGTTAGATGAGAATGGTGACAATCCGCATGGAGACCAGGTAATGAAGCTTGCAGAATTTGCGTGATGGCTCATTCACCCCTTGGTGATAAATCAATCTCCAATGATGCACAAGAATAGACTGACCATCATCGATGTCATCAAGATAATAAGAGCAACCTTAGTGCTTGGTCAAATGCCTGAATGATCCTCTTGGAGAGAGCAGTTGACGATAGACTGATCGGTGCATAGTGGTTCTTAGGTGATACCGATCATCTCTGTGTGACATACCCCCCAGAAAACTGTCCTCCATCGCTTGCTTTGATCCATATTACGCTAGGTGTTCTGGACTATTTCGTTTGCCATTAATAGGACTTTTGGCGCTTTGGCCGAGCAAAGGCTTATCCGTTTCTAGGGCTCGGAGCCCACCGCGTGTCTTGTGCACACAGACCTTTCTCCCACTACTTGAGACTTCACCAAATGGTGCTAGAAGAATTATTGTTTAGCCCAAACTTTGTCAACTCATGTGTGTTTATTATTGCCCCCCACTGGATTTAATTGGAGATGATGCCGATTAGTTTCTTTGCTAATACTGAGCATTGACTTCATTCAGAGATGCCGAGCAGCTGCAATGTCTCTACTGTGTATGTCATAAGTTTTCTGAGTACTGACGGATGTTACTGATCGAGTCCTCTGGGGTGATAGAATGACCATCTTTAGCACTTGACAGATTAATCAACTAGGGATTGATAGGCCGACAGCTCTTGTGTGAGGCCGATCGTCTTCCAAGTGCCTAACGTTATATCGACCAAGAAATTAGGTGGCAGATTCAATTTTACTTGAATGTGGGCTCAGAGATATCATAGGAGGAGACATAAAAAGCTCTTTCTTCTAGGAGTGATATTGAGTAGTGGTACCAACCACTTTTTTGATAATGCCGACAAGAGGAATTTCTTCTTAATATAATAACCCTTGACTGTGCAGGTTATGACCATGTTCTTTGAGTGCTAGGGGGAATCCTTCATATAGAGAAAATGTTTGGAGATAGACCGATTATTCTTCGGCCTTTGTTGACGAAATTTCCCCCTCGGGGTTGATAGGTCGCCATCACCTAGTCGAGGTGAAAGACCACTATGGAAGCTTGTTTTCCTGGATTCGGACCCATCAATTGGCAAATTTTTCCCCTTGAGCCATAAGGGTGAACCGATGCTATAACAGTAGCTTGCCCGGTATTTTCACACCCATCGATTGTGAAGAGGAAGTGGGCTTCGCCCAATTTTGACAAAACTTGGATATAAGCCTCTGCTTCCGGGCATTAAGGAGAGAGTGGGACGAGCATGGTGGCTGCAAGTATCGACTCCTAGGTGATTGATTGGAGATGCCGAATGACTCCCATGAGTTCTGTTTAATCATGCCGACTGAAGATATTGAAGTCTAAGCAATGGTCTGTGAGCACACTATTAATGTTCGGTCAAATGCCCGAACAAATATTTCCTTTGAAAAAGAGCTGCGACAACTAATTCGAGGCCTGGCCGAGGGGTGTGTTATCCTTGGCTAATGTTTCCGCAAATGATATCGATTGGGATGCCAAAGTGTCATTTTCTACTCCAAAAGAGAGCTTTGGTCATGTTGAGAGGCTAATTCATGTTTTGGTACTTAATTATGAAGACCCAATAACTATTGCATCTTTAGGACTCTGAAGTGGCAACGCCGATCTCCAATGGGCTCTGGATGGGTGTGCTGAGAACTATAGTTGAGGCCGACTACTCGAGAGGCCCTCGTTCCGAGAACATGTGGCTTCGGGACATGCCCCCCACTCTGAGCAATCCCCCAATGTGATGAAAAAATAAAGAGGCTTTCTCTACCGAGATGTTCTTGATGATGCCGAGCACTTTATGGGCCAGTGTAGATTATCCTCCGAGTTGATGATTGTGTTGGCCAACTCCTTGACGAGAACCCAAAGACAGCGCGAACCCCGTCGTTGAGTTGTAATGTGTGTCAAGAGTTGCATTTGCATAGCACCGATAACCCTCGAGAGGGATTCAAGATGACACACCCATTTGGGACTAAGGAAAACCCAGAGAGTTGGTGTGCCGAAGTTGCTGGCTTGTCCGAGAAGTGGGACCGACCACTGTCACTTGTGGGTGATAGGTCGATCATTTTGATGGATTAACTCTTTTATGGTTGATAGGTCAATCGCTTAAGCCACTGAAGTGCCGAAGTAGAGCAATATAGGATCCACGAAAGTCACTAGTTGATGATTGATATCCTTCTTGTGAATAAATATATCAATCACCTTCGGATAGTCGAGAAATATATAATACCATGGCCAAACCACCATTTGGATAATAGACTGAAGGTGCGAGAGTCCTTGCTGTAGAATATCTTCTTTGATTGAGAGAATTGCTTGTGGTTGCTTAAAGCACACCAGAGTTTACAGTTACAAGTGGAGAGCATGTTCGGGCTTAAGGAGGCGAAGTGGCGAACACAAACGGATTGAGCAGATGGTCTTTGCAGCGCAATTTTTAAGAGAAGCCAGAATGGTGCTGGGCAAGCTAGAAATTTGGGTGTAATGTTTTCAATTGCTCGGGCTTTCTTTTTGAGCAAAGAATTGGGTATATACACCGACTTCATTAGAGAAGATAGTCGAGCACTCCCAAGATTGAAGTGAAGTCGAGACTCCGATTGGGATTTCTTGGACCATGACAATTGTGGTGTGATTTGTTGGATTTGCCTATGCTCGGCTTCAAGAAATATACTCGCTTGTGTACATGTCATGTTCATTTTGTGATTATCCAGAGAACTCCATTTTTCCGCAAGATCGAAGTGAGAGTGTTGCTAGTTGCAGAGGGACATTCAAAGAAAGGAGACCGAGCAAGGTCTTTTGTCCAGAGGCTGTGCCGACCTCTACTCGATGGGCTGTCCACCCAAAATATTCTGGGTTTAGGGATTGCCGGAACTATAGTTGAGGCCGACTACCTGAGAGACTCTTTTTCCGAGAACAGGTGGCTTCGGGACATGCCCCCTGCTGTGAGGGGTACTCCGGCGTTACGCTAAAATAAGAGACTTTTTGAGGCCGAGATGTCTTGATGATGCCGAGAAGTCAGGTGTTACAAGCTGAGCTCTCGGACAGGTTTAGACTCGGCTATACTGGTCTCCAATTAGCTTCGGATGGATGCATGGACCATTTACAAAGCTGCTGTGTTATTGTTACGACTGCTCCGATCACAATCAAAGTGACGCAGAACACTTTTGTTTCCTCGGGGATGTGGAGCAGACACCGTATTTTGAGAGACTTCTAATGTCGGAGAGCCCGACTGAAGATAGACCGACCATGTGATTGGCCCTGACTTGTTTCTATACAAATGCCGAAGAAATGAATTTCAATTCTCCTGTAATGGGCTCCGATTCATGTCCAGACCACTTAACATCGTTCAGTGCATCGAAGTTTCTGGCCTCATATCTAGACCATTCCAAGGATTCCCGGGAGTAGCTGGTCTTTCTCAATAGTATCGAGGTACGCTAAAATTCAGGCGATGGCGGGACCGAATGCTACTCCATGATCAGCTTTGTATTTGCCGACCATCTTTAGGTTACACTTACCACCGAAAGGAATCAGCCAAGTTCAACACTTAGTTCTACAATGCTAAAAACAAAGACATGCGTGCTTCCAATAGGAGAACTTTGTCTCTTGTTAGGCATAACATGTGATACTAACCATCTTTAAATATTTTAGTGCTTGTGTTTACATACATCAGTACACGTGGTGTAGCCATTCTCAAGAGCAAAACATGGCAGTCATACAAGTCCTTGCTTATATTCAAACTTGTCCAGTCAATCTTAACATGTGGATCTCACAAATAGAAGTGACCTAGGACTTGCTTTTTACTTTGGGTCATATATTTGCATTTAAAGAGGATGTTAACTGTTCCGTATGCAATAAGTTAAAACGTAAGAAAAATCATGGTACACAAATGTCACGCAAAATAGAGAGAGACCGAACAAGGTCATTTTTCTGGGTTTGCACTTGACTCGTGTTGGCAGTAGTGGGGGCAGAGAGAGAGAGAGAGACCACTCGGCTCATTTCAAAAGCCAAAGGAAAAGATTAGAAAAAAAGACAGCAGATGGTCCACATGCTTTGTGATAGTGTTCAGGAGTTTATCCATGGGCAGCTATAACAATTACATGCATTATTGGAACTCATTATCATGACTTCTACATGCTTGTCTTTATGAACTAGTAGAGCGTACTTATATGCATTATGCACGGGATAATTCCTGCAATCAATTCGAGATAACGATTAAGCTGCTGATGAACCCTGAAACAACCACAAGGTTAGGAAAAAGAGAGCCAGGCGCACGCCCGGCTTATCCCCTCCGAAGCTCAAGTCAGTAAGAGAGGGAGGATGAAGCTCAATTGAATGTGTTCTGAATCGAGTTTGCGTACCTTAGTCCATTTTTCTGAGGGGTATTTATACCTGGACTTGAAATGATTGCTCTGACACAGAGGTCATCTCAGCATTTAATGCCCTTCACAATTACCCATGCGCAATGAGTGATTCCTACCTGAATTCCCGTGTCATTAATGCTTGGAGGATGGGACTAGCCCTCGGGGCCACGCCGAGAACCTCCAGCTACCTCCGAGTACTCGAGTGTCTATGAACGGCATCTGACACCTACTCCCGAGTAGTCGGCGTCTAGGGGGCAAGCACCCCTAATTTTGTGCTCGGCGTCTCAACCATTAATGCACCCATTCATGATTGTCAGTTTGGGTCTTCGAGGGTGTAGAGGCTCATTAAATGCTCTGTTTGAGTCACTCACGTCTCCATAAATGCTAGGTCACACCGCATTAATTGCGGGTGTCAGAAGTTTGTACTCGGCTCCACGAAACCATCCACTACTCGGAGTTGGCTCCATTCCTCGACATCGGCTCCACGGCTTCATAACAGCTACACCTGTACATCTGTCGCCTTGGGGTCTGCTGAGCCGCCTTGAGTCCCTCCAACTGCCCCCCAGCCTCCACTCTTTTTGCAGCGTGGGACAGGTGGCGCAAGGAGAGTGGTGGCTCACTGGTCACGTCCATTAAAGAGGGGCGGTTACTTGCACGTTTTGAGCCGCCCTTTTCAAATCTTCTAATGATGACAGTGTCTTCTCGATTTCCGCTTTCTCATCTGCCTATAAATAGGGGAAGTTTTGGCCATTTGAGAACTTTGCAACTTCGAATTTCCTTCAAGCAACTAGCTCCCGAGCACTCATTCCTCTCCCCCCGAGAACTCCTCTACGAAGAATATTCTGTAAGTATTCTTTCCATTCTATTTTCTTTTCCTCTTCTCCTTCCATTCTCTCCAGAGTCTTTACTCATGGCTAGAAACCGTAGTAGCGAGGCTAGGGACCCTCCTTCACCAAGAACCCGTAGGTTGAAGAAAAACTGTAGTCAACGAGGATAACATAGGTGCCTTTAGGGCCAAATACCGGATCCCTGAGCGTGTCTTGACCTTCCCACTCCACCCCACACACCATAGTAGGGAACATGGGAGCGTAGAAATGATGCCCTTTTACACCAAGACCATTATGGAAGGCAAAAACTTGCTTCAACTTTAAAAGTGTAAACCCAAGCGCAGGTTGAGCAAAGTAATATAATCTCGGAAGTCCGAGGTCGATCCCACGAGGAATTGTAACAAGAAACAATCACACAAACAATGAAAGTAATTTGAAAGGAAAAAGATTTGTTTGGAAAATTGTTGATTGGAGAAAAATGATTTTGGTAATTAAAACAGTAATAAATAAAATACTAGAGCATCAGGTACTCCCTCTCAACTTCATACAATAATAGTTAAAGACTCAAAGCTTGACTTGAAAGAGGAATTAAATGTCAGTTAACCCAATTAACAAATCAAGTGATAAATCCAATGGTTATAATCAAAAGACTACCAGGAACCTGAATAATCATTCAATCATATTATTTTATGAAATAATGTTAATCCTTCCAGCGTGGAATAACCAGTGATTTACACGCAGGGAAAATCAAGCAATTGATGTACGTGGCACAACAACTCAAGAGTTTATACAGCATAAACACTTTGCTAAAAGATTTGGGATTAAATTAACACAATAACATAAATCCTTAAGTACAAGAGTCAATAAAAATACCGTACTCCGTTGAGAGGTTTTCCCCTAGCCCTAGCTTAGCCTTCTAGCCAGACATGGTAAAAAGATGGAAAATACACTGAAGAATTCGTGAGCAAAAAGATCCCCCTCTCAATAGATGAGAGCCCTTATTTATAGTAAAATAAATCCTAAGTACAGATTGGAAGGAATTCCTTTCTCAAAAAGATGTCTTGTAAGGTTAAATCCCGTGCATAAATCTTGGGCCCCGCGGGTACAAAATCTATCCAGACTTCGAGCTTGAATTTCGCATATTTAGAGACTGAATCACGAAATTTTCGTGAAATACACTTCTGTAGCCCTTGAAGTCTTCTTTCCAACCCCACAAAAATCAGGTTAATCCGATATCGGAGTCAAAAGTTATGAATGAAATACTGAAGACGTGTCAAATCCTTATCTTTTAGGAAACTTTCCTAATTCAACTTTAAATGAGTTTTCTTCTCACTTAAACTCTTATAAGGATTAAAATTCTGATTTATCTTCAAGTCTTCCTATCCCAATCTTGACTCTTCCATCCTTATCAATTGTGATTCTTCCTCTAGTGATTGTTTCACTTGCATTATCCATTATTACTTTAAATCAACCAATTTACCTGCAAAATAAACCAAACAACTAGAAAAAGTATCAAATTAGAAAATCAAGGAATTTAACACATTTAATCACAAATAATATGCAATTAACCAATTATTAAATATAATAAAATAGCACTTTTGATGGTTAATCACACCCCCCAACCTGAATATTACTAGTCCCTAGTAATACATGGATCCCAAAATCTAAAAACTAAAAACAAAATAACCTAATAAAATAAAATACAAATCCACTTTCGTAGGACTCACGATTGCATTTAGCATATGCAACAAGCCTTTAAACCCCTAGGTTTCCCCTAGTGGACGAGTATAGTCTCGTGAAGGTTTCCAGAGATGATACCCACAAACATCAACCTGTGATCAAATATCTAAATAATAATTTTATAACACAAATTGCTACCACAATCTAAAAATTCTAAGATGCAAACTTTTTATAAGCACATGCAAACATAATATAGAACTATGCGCTATATAAATGTATGCACTTATCATATTCTCATATAAACTCGTGTGTAGTGTGAATTAACTATACCAAGTCAGTAATTTATCTGGTACTCACCTCTACAACTATCAACTATTCGTCTCAATGCCAAATCTCACTAGATAATTCACTCATAAAAGATTCTCTCAGATTATAGTGACTATTCCCTCAAATATCACATGTGAGAAGAAGATATTTAAGTCAAAACAAAATAATGCTCACATGTCTATTAAAAAAAAACGTAATCCAAAAGAAAAAGATTTGACATAGTCTCATGAAAGGAAATCAACACACAATAAATAAATAATCACCATTCTCTTCTTTATTCACACAAGTCATGCATCCACCAATACACTCTTGAGATCAAATAGGTCTTTATTTAAGGTTGTAATGGGGCCTTGGGATTAGGGTTTTGAAACGAAGGATATTCAGGAATTCAAAAGACTATCCCGAGAGAACATGTACATTACACAACCAAACTTCTTTCCATAGCCTTTCACTCTCCATCCTTTAGAAGCACAATTTACATCACTTGTTCATATTTTTTTTCTTTTCAAACACATGCTTGCTATTTTTCTCTTTTTTTTTTTTTCAATCTGTTTTTTTTCACAGCTAGACATATTGTCTTTCTTTCTTTTTTTTTTTCAACTTTTTTTTTTTCTCTTTTTTTTTTTTCTGCAAGACATCTAATGCAAATATTCACAAGTATGTAAAACTCTTTTTTTTTTTTTTTTTTTCTTTTCTTAACCAACATCTCTCAAATTACATAAACAATAAAAGTTCAATCTCAGGATAACCAAGGGTAAAAGATATTATTTTTTCTCATTGGCTTGGTTATTATATGTTGGGCATAAGAAATAAAATTTTGCTTCAAAGGCTCAATCATGGCTTCTAGGGATAATAATATTCAAAGAATAAGGTTTAGGCTCAAATAATGACAAAGATGGCCTAAAATCATATCTCAAGAGCTTTTGATAACACACTTCTCATGCAAATAATTCAAAGTCAAGCAATCATTCACAATATTGGTGTTAACCAAAACAAAAATAATGAAACTATTGAAGGAGATTAGCTGAATAAAAATATTTTTTATTGAGTAAATGTAAATAACCCTCCAAGAAAGATTGGAACAAAACTCACTAGGGTTTTTATGCATCTCCACTATATGTTTCAAGTTCTCAAGGTAAAATACCTAATAAATTTTCAACTTGGTAAAGTCTAAAGTGCACAAATTTTGAGTTTTTATAAGAACATGATATGAAATACAAAAATATAGAATAAAGTTCTATATAATGCTTAAACAGTTACAAATTTAAAGTTAAGCAAATTATTTCTATATTGTGGTATCAAATTATGCATAAAAATGTTATTTAAATATTTAATAACCAACAATTTTTTTTTATATTTTTTTTTTTTAGCAAAGTAAATAAAAAATAAACTAGGAATTTTCACAACACAAGGCATACTCATACCCCCCAACCTAAATCCAACATTGTCCTCAATGTAAAAATAAATATCTTATTGCTCAGTAAAAATAATGAATAAAGATCAAAGAGATAGGAATACCTGGTGCTGCAACAACTCAAAAACCTAAAAATAAAAGACTTGACAAAACTATAAATTAAATCAAATAGAAACAAAACTAAAATTAAAAATAAAATAAAATAAAATCTAACTACTATGTACAAATAAAAATAAAAGCTCACACTCAATCCGGCTTAAAGTCATATTTGAATATGCGCCCATTCAATTTTATTGGCTTAAAAATGTGGTGTTGAAGTAACTCCTTTAATCGAATTATCCACTCATATATCCAATATATATTTTGAACATGCAAGAAAAGGGAGATATATACATTTTTATGCAAATCTAATAATGAGATAGAAAATATATCTTTATCAATTATAGCAGACAACTCAACTTTCATACCCTTACCAATATTAGATATGTGAATCTCATTACTACTTGTTGATAATGAAAGGTCTTTGGGCTCATAAGCCTCTTGTGGAATAATAATGTCACTTAATTCTTCACTATCAATAGTATTAATGGATTCAAACTCAGTTTGTAATTCAGGAAAAGAATCACTCTCACTATATTGACTATTTTTAACCTCTTGTTCTTGTACCAATATATTGAGCATGTCTTTTATCGCTTCACTATCTTGGCTTATTTGGGTATTGCAAGCTTGTAGGTTTTCATTGAAAGCTTGTTGATTTTCATTGAAAGTTAGAGTGCTTTGCATATATTCATTAAAAATATCTTCAAAATTCTTTTCTTGTGGGTCATGGTATGTTGGATATTGGGGAGGGTCTTGTGGTGATGTGGCATATATAGGTAACTGATAATGTTCATTCCCCCAACCAAAATTGGGATAAAAAGTTTCAAAACAATGGTCGGGGTAAGGTTGAGAAGAATTAGGTAATACAATTGACCCATTCCTCAAAATTTGTCGAGCAGTTGGCATTAAAGGGCAAACCTCAATGGGATGCCCATATTCATCACAAAGCGCACACAATTCCTCCATCGGGGAAAATCTTCACACCACATTAAAAGAAATATAAAATATAAAAATAAAAAATATGAAATATCTAACCTGAGGAAAAATAAAACAAATAATTAACAAATAAAAAAAAAGACGAGATTACCGGATCTGTGACGAATCTCAAATCAAGCAAACCTCAATAGATGGCGATGTGTTCTTTGCCTTCAAACAATTCCCCGGCAACGGCGCCAAAAACTTGCTTCAACTTTAAAAGTGTAAACCCAAGCGCAGGTTGAGCAAAGTAATATAATCTCGAAAGTCCGAGGTCGATCCCACGAGGAATTGTAACAAGAAACAATCACACAAACAATGAAAGTAATCTGAAAGGAAAAAGATTTGTTTGGAAAATTGTTGATTGGAGAAAAATGATTTTGGTAATTAAAACAGTAATAAATAAAATACTAGAGCATCAGGTACTCCCTCTCAACTTCATACAATAATAGTTAAAGACTCAAAGCTTGACTTGAAAGAGGAATTAAATGTCAGTTAACCCAATTAACAAATCAAGTGATAAATCCAATGGTTATAATCAAAAGACTACCAGGAACCTGAATAATCATTCAATCATATTATTTTATGAAATAATGTTAATCCTTCCAGCGTGGAATAACCAGTGATTTACACGCAGGGAAAATCAAGCAATTGATGTACGTGGCACAACAACTCAAGAGTTTATACAGCATAAACACTTTGCTAAAAGATTTGGGATTAAATTAACACAATAACATAAATCCTTAAGTACAAGAGTCAATAAAAATACCGTACTCCGTTGAGAGGTTTTCCCCTAGCCCTAGCTTAGCCTTCTAGCCAGACATGGTAAAAAGATGGAAAATACACTGAAGAATTCGTGAGCAAAAAGATCCCCCTCTCAATAGATGAGAGCCCTTATTTATAGTAAAATAAATCCTAAGTACAGATTGGAAGGAATTCCTTTCTCAAAAAGATGTCTTGTAAGGTTAAATCCCGTGCATAAATCTTGGGCCCCGCGGGTACAAAATCTATCCAGACTTCGAGCTTGAATTTCGCATATTTAGAGACTGAATCACGAAATTTTCGTGAAATACACTTCTGTAGCCCTTGAAGTCTTCTTTCCAACCCCACAAAAATCAGGTTAATCCGATATCGGAGTCAAAAGTTATGAATGAAATACTGAAGACGTGTCAAATCCTTATCTTTTAGGAAACTTTCCTAATTCAACTTTAAATGAGTTTTCTTCTCACTTAAACTCTTATAAGGATTAAAATTCTGATTTATCTTCAAGTCTTCCTATCCCAATCTTGACTCTTCCATCCTTATCAATTGTGATTCTTCCTCTAGTGATTGTTTCACTTGCATTATCCATTATTACTTTAAATCAACCAATTTACCTGCAAAATAAACCAAACAACTAGAAAAAGTATCAAATTAGAAAATCAAGGAATTTAACACATTTAATCACAAATAATATGCAATTAACCAATTATTAAATATAATAAAATAGCACTTTTGATGGTTAATCAGGGGGTTAACCTTCCCTTTGCCTCCCCTCGTACTAAAGGTATTGATGCAGCTCCGGTTGTTTCCACTCCAGTGTGGGGTGAACTTCTTTAGAATAGTCATGGGCGTAATCGCCCTGAATGCTCGGCTTAGGGTAGACTTAGGAGTAGACGAAATCTTATTCTGCTATGACCTAAGGCTAGTCGGCGGGGGAAGGTATTACCTCAAGGCCCGAGACACCTCCATGTACCTGGTCACCCACATGCCGGACTCGGACAAGGGGTACTTCGACGATCTGATCATGCTCAGCGGAAGCTGGGAGAAAGGCACAGGGCCCGAGTATGATGGATTGTACTGCCCCAAGGTGCCGAGGGATGAAGGTGTGTTTTGCACCAGTTAACATTTGCTCAGCTTATAATCATCTTCCCTTATAATCTTGTTTTTTATTTTTGCAGAAGGATACCGACGTGACGCCGCTCAGCCTCTAAGGTCCCAAGTCAGGTTTGCCGACTTGTTGAAGGTGTGGTCCTCCGAACCGGCCAACGAATACTCCCGAGCAGCGCACGTACTCCTCGGCTACCATCCAACCTACAGCCGATTTGCCCAGATCCCCCCTCCTTTCGATCCTAAACGTTGGGAGGACCATTCTTCATCAGAAGAAGAAACCGAGCGAACCCCTTCCCCTTCCGTGCCTTCTCCTCCAACCGAAGACATGTTCAACGTTCCACAACTCTCAGCTGCCGACATGGAAGCCGCCGCTAGGGGTGATAATCGAGCTGAATTCGAGCCTAATTCAAGCCTAATTTATACATAAACGAGCTGCCTCATTTAACTATTTATACATAAACGAGCCTAAAAAAATGTTCAAGCTTGGCTTGATTAACAGCCCTAGCCGCCGCTTCTCGGCGAAGAGCCAGGACCTCGGGGCAGGAAGAATCCCCGAGCACAGCACCGACTATCCCCTCACCAACTTTACCTCAACAGGATGCGCCTCCACCTCCCCCGTGCCCTCGGCGATCAGCGGACCCTGCCATCCCGCCGAGGGACCAGGCGCCAATCCGCCAAACACCAATTCGCCAAGTCCCTCCTACTGGCGGTCAGCAAACGGGTAGGAGGGGTCGGGATCCTGAGGGATCTGAAGAACGCCGAAAAACCGAAGAGCGTCTACAGAAACGTCGCTACGACGCCCCGGGTGTGACCACTTCTGCCCCTGGAACGACCACTTCCGCCGAGTGGGTTGCCCAAGCTGAAACTAGTAGGGGTCGAGCCGTTCTGGAATCAGAATCTATCATGCAGGATCAGGAGGTGCCATTTGCCGTGTCGGCGACCCTCCAATTCTCGACTGACATGAGGGTCCATCATAGTCAATCTGACAATGCGCTCCTCTTAAGCGCTCTCCAGAGCAACTTGGTGGTAAGTGTTCTGCTCTAGCTTTTTCTTAACATGCTCGGCACTCGCCTGACTTGCTCTCCTGTTACTTTCCAGGCTTCCCAACGGCTGGGGGTCATCATCGAACGATTCTGGGAGCACAAACAGGCGGCGAGGAACGCCAAAAAGGCGATCGAATCCAAGGATGCGCACATCAAAGGCGTTGAGGCGATCCTTGCCGACCAGAAAAACCACATTACCAATCTCATATGCCAACGCGACGCCATGGATGCTGACTTGCAGAAGCTAAGGGCGAGTGAGGCCGCGGCGATGAAGAAGGTAGAAGAGTATGAGCTCAAAGTCTCGGCCGCCGAGGCCAAAGCTCTGGACTCCGAGGGCATCGTCAGAGACTTAACCGCCTAAATGGACTCTTTGACGGCGGAGAAGGCGGGGGAGCAACAAAGGCTGCAGAGTGAGTGCGAAATGGTGTATCTGGAAACCCAAGACTGAATGGTCCCTGCCTTTGAAGAAGCTAAGGCCATTTCTTATCGGCGCGGATGGGTTGATGCCCTGCACGCCGCCCTGGTGGACCCGGCCGATGAACTTTTCAAGAGGCACAACACTCTTGCCGGGGATGATGCCGAGGTCTTTCCAGAAGGGCAACCAGATGCCGAGGTGGGTGAAGCGGCCGAGGGAACCAGTGCAGCCATCACTGTAAGCGATAGTTCAGATCGCCTTTCCCCTCTCACTGTTGGCCAAGACCCCGACCTTCCTCCTTCGCCTGTTGAAGATCTTACCACGCATGAAACGAGGTGAACTCGGCGGCGAGCTTCCTGTTTTCCTTTTGCCTTTTTTTTTTTATGTAGGCCACAGGGGACGCAAAGCCCCATTTTGATTTGTAATGAAATCTTTCATCATTTCGTTTGTGTTTGAACTGTGAATGCGATTCACCTTTACGCTGTTATTTCTTCTTTACATGTGTTCTTTCGCTTTTTCTCTTATTGGCTGACTCTGAGTCACTTGATCTCTGGGAAGAGAAAACCAAGGTAGCAAGGCTTCACGTTGAAACCGTGTTGAACCAGCCCGCCCCGATCTTGTACCCCTAGGGGCCGAGACCCATACTGTTAAGACGAGCAAACCCTTTGACTACTGATCATTACGCTGTCACCAACCTCTCCTCGGGGCCAGGACCGTGACAACCGAGAGCTCGTCTCGCTATACTTGAGAGCGTTGCCCCATCGGTGAGGTCTTATACCCCTCGGGACCATGCCCCGAACGACTGAGAGCTCGTCTCGTGTTATGCTTTTGAGAGCGTTGCCCCAACGGTGAGGTCTTATACCCCTCGGGACCATGCCCCGAACGACCGAGAGCTCGTCTCGTGTTATACTTTTGAGAGCGTTGCCCCAACGGTGAGGTCTTATACCCCTCGGGACCATGCCCCGAACGACCGAGAGCTCGTCTCGTGTTATACATTTGAGAGCGTTGCCCCATCAGTGAGGTCTTATACCCCTCGGGACCATGCCCCGAACGACCGAGAGCTCGTCTCGTGTTACATTTGAGAGCGTTGCCCCAACGGTGAGGTCTTATACCCCTCGGGACCATGCCCCGAACGACCGAGAGCTCCTCTCGTGTTACATTTGAGAGCGTTGCCCCAACGGTGAGGTCTTATACCCCTCGGGACCATGCCCCGAACGACCGAGAGCTCGTCTCGTGTTATACATTTGAGAGCGTTGCCCCATCAGTGAGGTCTTATACCCCTCGGGACCATGCCCCGAACGACCGAGAGCTCGTCTCGTGTTACATTTGAGAGCGTTGCCCCAACGGTGAGATCTTATACCCCTCGGGACCATGCCCCGAATGACCGAGAGCTCCTCTCGTGTTACATTTGAGAGCGTTGCCCCAACGATGAGGTCTTATACCCCTCGGGACCATGCCCCGAACGACCGAGAGCTCGTCTCGTGTTATCATATTTCAAGCAGAAACAAAATACTAAACCCATATTAACAAAAATATCTTTTCAGATTAGATACATTCCAGGGTCGGATTACACCATTGCCATCCATACTCTGTAGCCTGTATGCCCCGGTGCCCCCCACTGCAACCACTTTGTAGGGGCCTTCCCAATTAGGTTCGAGCTTCCCTTCGGCGGGTTCCCGAGTAGCGCCTACTACCTTTCTAAGCACCAAGTCCCCCACTTTGAAATCTCTTGTTCGGATCTTCTTCTGATGCTGTCTTGACAGTTGCCCCTGGTACTTGGCTAATTTGATGGACGCTAGTTCTCTCCTGTCCTCGGCCAAGTCAAGATCTTTCGCAAGCATCTGGTCATTATTCTCCAAATCGAATGCTTGACTTCGGATTGTCGGGAGCCCAACTTCTAACGGGATGACAGCCTCAACCTCGTATGTCAAGGCGAACGGCGTTTCCCCTGTTGAAGTCC
Source organism: Ilex aquifolium (assembly GCA_951799425.1). Lineage (NCBI taxonomy): Eukaryota > Viridiplantae > Streptophyta > Magnoliopsida > Aquifoliales > Aquifoliaceae > Ilex > Ilex aquifolium. The sequence goes on from OX637401.1 coordinate 6,091,323, forward strand.
TCAGAGTAGTTCTATAGGCCCACAGTACGTTGAGCAATTCCTCGGTCCACTTTTCTTTTGCCTTCTCAAGCCTTTTCTTGATTCCTGCTAACACAGTCTTGTTAGAAACTTCTGCTTGCCCATTACTCTGGGGGTAGGCTGGTGTGGAATAATAGTTGCATATTCCAAACCCCGAGCAAAACTCTCTGAAAGGGCCACTGTTGAACTGAGTGCCATTGTCCGAGATGATAGCCCTAGGAATCCCAAACCGAGTGATGTTCTGCCACACAAATTTCTTTGTCTCGACGTCTCGGATACGACTTAGGGGCTCGGCTTCGATCCACTTAGTGAAGTAATCAGTAGCTACCAATAAGAATCTCCTGCCTAAGGAGGCCTTCGGAAGTGGACCCACAATATCTATCCCCCATTGAGAGAACGATCAAGGACTAGTCAGCAAATTCAGATCTCCTGCCGGCTGTCGGATGATGGGAGCAAATTTCTGACATTTGTCGCATTTCCGCACGTAACTTTTCGCATCTTTCTGCATATAAGGCCACCAATACCCTTGTGTCATTGCTCGATGCACAAGGGATCTGCCTCCTGTGTGACTTCCACATATGCCCTCATGGATCTCGTAGAGCAGAGGTTCCACCTTGTCTTCGGGGACACAAAGCAGATGGGGCCCGGAGAAAGATTTCCTGTACAACTGCCGATCGGCGGATATCCAGAACCTAGGAGCCTTGAGTCTGATCTTCCTGGCTTCTTGGGCATCCTTGGGGAGCACGCCTTGCGTCAGATATGCAACAATGGGTTCCATCCAGCCCAAAGTTGATTGTGCCTGCATCGGTAATACTTGGTGGGCACCTGTCTTTTCTATGCTTGGTTTTTCCCGGTTTTCAACAATGATACGCCGGGTTACCTCCGAGGCCAACGTCGAGGCCAGGCAGGCTAAGGCGTCGGCGTGGGTGTTCTGATCTCTTGAAATCTTGGAAACTTCCAATTTTTCAAATTTCTCTATCTTGGATTTCGCCTTCTGACAGTATGCTTTCATCCTGGTATCCCGAACCTCAAAGTCACCATTGATCTGATTCACCACTAGCTGGGAGTCACAGAAGACATGCAGGTGTCTGACTCCAACCGAGTAGGCAATATCGATCCCTGCCAACAGTGTCTCATACTCGGCTTCGTTATTAGATGCTTTAAATCCCAATCTGATAGCTCGTTCTATTGTGAATCCTTCTGAACTGGTCAGTACTACCCCTACTCCTGCCCCCCTTGCGTTCGAGGACCCGTCGACATGAAGGCTCCAGTCAACATAAAAAATGGCAATCTCCGGTGGGGGCTCGGGCGCAGAGAACTCGGCAACGAAATCAGCAAGGACCTGCCCCTTAATTGAAGTACGGGGTTAATAGCTTATTTCGAATTCCCCAAGCTCCACAGCCCACTTGGCGACTCTACCTGATATGTCGGCTCTCTGAAGGACAGGCCTGAGAGGGCGATCAGTCAATACCTCTATGGTGTGTGCCTGGAAATAGTGCCTGAGTTTCCTCGCCGAGACGACCAAAGCAAGGACTAATTTTTCCATCGGCAAGTACCTTGTCTCAGCGTCAAGCAAGGTCTTACTCACGAAATAGACGAGCCTTTGTGCCCCTTCACACTCCCTTACCAAAGCACCACTGACAGCTTCCTCTGATACAGACAAGTAGAGGTACAGTGTCTCCCCTGCCCCTGGGACGGACAGGGTCGGAGGACACTTCAGATATTCTTTAATCCCTTCAAGTGCTCGGCCACATTCCTCGTCCCAGACCCCCCTTGCCGCCCCCTTCAGCTTGGCAAAAAATGACTTGCACCTATCCGAGGATTTGGAAATAAAACGGTTAAGGGCGGCAAGCATCCCAGTAAACTTCTGGACGTCTTTGATAGTCCTAGGCGCCTGGACGTTTTGGACCGCTTGAATCTGCTCAGGGTTAGCCTCAATGCCCCTATGGGTTACCAAGTACCCCAAAAACTTCCTCGAGCTTACCTCGAATGCACACTTCGATGCATTAAGCTTTAAGCCATAGCGTCGGAGTATGGAGAACGTAGTGCCGAGATCAGTAAGATGATCGGCGCTCTCCTTACTCTTTACCATCATATCATCAATGTACACCTCTATGGTGACACCGAGAAGATGCTTGAACATCTTGTTCATTAATCGTTGGTAGGTAGCACCGGCATTCTTCAATCCAAACAGCATCACCGTATAACAATAGATTCTTCGGGGCGTAATGAAGGCTGTCTTATCTTGATCTGACTCCTCTAAAGCGATTTGGTGATAGCCAGCCCGAGCATCCATGAAGGTGATGCGCTTGTGACCCGCGGTTGCATCCACCAGCTGATCAACTTTAGGGAGTGGGTACCCATCCTTAGGGCACGACTTATTCAAGTCGGTGAAATCCATGCAAACCCGCCATTTGCCTTCCTTCTTTTTGGCGCACACCGTGTTAGACAGCCACTCGGGGAACTGGACCTCCCGAATGGTACCCGTCTCTAGCAATTTATCCACCACTTCGTCCACGGCTTTTGCGTGATGCGGGGCCGTCCTGCGCGCCTTCTGCTTCACTGGCTTGAAATTCGGATTAGCATGAAGCCGATGGGTCATGACCTCGGGGTTGATCCCTACCATCTCGGCATGAGTCCAGGCGAAAACGTCGGCATTTCGGCGCAGGAAAGAAGTCATCTCCACTCTCTCGGCATTATCCAATGAAGACCCTATCAAAAAGTACCTCCCTTCATCATCAGGACTCAAAAGGACTTTGATCAGCGGCTCGGTGGAACGGTCGGCTGGTTCCACTGCGGGCTCATCTACCCCAAGCCGACCAAACTGTGATTGCTATTTGGCTACCACTTCCTCGGGATCACGGTCTCCCGGCCGGGTACCAAGTCCTGTCTTCATCGAGGCATATAAACAATTTTTTGCTACCAACTGGTCACCTCGGATTTCCATGATGCCGCGCGGGGTGGGGAATTTCATTTTCTGATGATAGCTGGAGTGTACTGCTTTCATGGCATGCAACCACGTCCTTCTCATTGTGGCATTGTATGGGGAATTAGAGTCTATCACCAAAAACTCCACTGGGATCGAGACGATTGCCGCCCGAACCATCAAAATGACCTTGCCGAGTGGAAGAGCACTCAAACTGTTAAAACCAATGAGGGGTGTCTGGACGGGCTTCAAGTCCCCGCGAGTCAGGCCCAGCTTCCGGAAGAGGTCGTCATACATTACCTTGGACGAGCTCCCGGAATCTACTAGGATCCTCCTCACATCATATTTGTCAATTCCCAAAGTGATCACAAGGGCATCATCATGCGGCAGAGCCACTCCCCCTAAATCGGCGTCGGAGAAGCTAATGACCTCGTGATCCTGCCGGGGCCTCTTGGAGGACTGTCCTTCCCACTCACTTTCTTCAACCTTCAACGCTTGCGAAACCCTCTTGCGTTCAGCCCGGAGGACGTTATACGTCGGCCTTTCAACCGTGCAGGCATGTATAACGTTAATTACAGGAACAACCTCTCGGGGCGACTCCGCCCTCTCCTCAGCCGCCCTCCGGTGGGGCCTCTGGTCAATGAACTCTCCAAGGTGGCCATCCCGGACCAACTGCTCGAGGAAGGCCTTGTACGCCTTGCAGTCCTCAGTCATATGGCCAAAATCTCTATGATAGGAACATTTGGCTATTGAGTCTCTCGTGGCTGGGTCACCTAACATTTTTGGGGGCCACCTGAAATAAGGTTGGTACCTTATCTTCCTCAGCATCCTGTAAATAGGTTCTTTAAAAACCGTGTTAACCCCTTGGAAGGACAAGCGGTTCGGTGGTGAAGTGGGTGCACTCCTCCGAGATGGCTGTTCTCTCTCCCTCTTCCTCGGCACCGAGGCTCTGTTCTCGGGAGCGGTGGTCTCTTCCTCAACTCGTGCATACTTGTCTATGTGCGCCATTAGGTCCTTCATGTCCTCAGGAACCTTCTTAGTAAGAGACCTGTAGAGGCCGGTGTCCCGGGACAGCCCCAGCCGAAAAGACGCTGCGACCATTGCCTCCGAGCACGCGTCCACCTCGTTAACCTCCTCCCAGTACCGTATTGCATACTGTCGGAGGGATTCCCCATTTTTCCGCCTGAGTGTCAGTAAGGCACCAATGTCTTTCGGCCTTTTAGTGCTGGTGATGAACTGTGCCTTGAAGAGCTCGGCCATTTGCTTCCAAGACTTGATGCTCTCCGGGGCCAAACTCTCATACCACTTTATAGCGGTATCTCCCAGGCTCATGGGAAAAACTCGGCATAACACCCTCTGGTCGGTGTCATAAATCGACATTAGTTGCTTGTAATGCCGAAGGTGACTCTCAGGATCGGTTCTCCCATCATACACCTTGAATCGGGGGACAGCGAACTTCTTCGGCATTTCAGTTTCCCTAATAGACCGCACAAAGGGAGAAGAGACCTGCTCCACATCATCTCCCCTGGGCTGCGATTCTCGGTGCCTATCGTCAGGGTGCTCTCGGGGTTCTCTAGCTCCCCTCGGCCCCCTCGCGGTAGACTCCGCCTGAGATCCTGTTGCCATGGTATCTTGAGGAATCCCACGGCAGAGGTCCCACCGCAAAAGGCTTGTCCCGTGGTGATCTTCTCCGGACCCTTCAGCGGGCGTATGCTTCCACCGTGGATCTTGTCTATCGGCTGAGCGTTCGCGCCGATTCCTCTCGGGGGTTTCAGGCCTCGTCGCCCTGGACTCCCCTCGGCTAAGACTTCGACCCTCTAGTTCTCGGGTACGCCAGTTGGCATTTGCTGACTGCTCGAACTCTCTGAGCCTATGCCGCACCTTGGCGTTGTCTCTTTCAAGTTCCCGGATGCGTTCCTCCATACGTTTCTCCACTATTTCCACGATGTCACGAGCTGAGGGGCCTTGCCCCCCCTGGACCTTGATCCACTGGGAATGTCCGTTGTGAAGAACGCTCAACCCCAGCTGATTGACCCATCGGGCCAAATTCTGTAACCACCGGGAGGCGGGTAGCCTCCATGTTTCTCATGCGTAAACTCCCTACTCCCTCACCTTGGGATCGTGTGTTCACCATGGTGCAACCACTATAAGGGAAAGGTTGTATGTTCCCACAGACGGCGCCAAATTGCACGGGATAATTCCTGCAATCAATTAGAGATAGCGATTGAGCTGTTGATGAACCTTGAAACAACCATAAGGTTAGGAAAAAGGGAGCCAGGCGCACGCTCGACTTATCCCCTCTGAAGCTCAAGTCAGTAAGAGAGGGAGGATGAAGCTCAATTGAATGTGTTCTGAATCGAGTTTGCGTACCTTAGTCCATTTTTCTGAGGGGTATTTATACCTGGACTTGAAATGATTGCTCTAACACAGAGGTCATCTCAGCATTTAATGCCCTTCACAATTACCCATGCGCAATGAGTGATTCCTACCTGGATTCTCATGTCATTAATGCTTGGAGGATGGGACTAGCCCTCGGGGCCACGCCGAGAACCTCCAGCTACCTCCGAGTACTCGAGTGTCTATGGACGGCGTCTGACACCTACTCCCGAGTAGTCGGCGTCTAGGGGGTAAGCATCCCTAATTCTGTGCTCGGCGTCTCAGCCATTAATGCACCCACTCATGATTGTCAGTTTGGGTCTTCGGGGGTGCAGAGGCTCATTAAATGCTCTGTCTGAGTCACTCACGTCTCCATAAATGCTAGGTCACACCGCATTAATTGCGGGTGTCAGAAGTTTGTACTCGGCTCCACGAAACCATCCACTACTCGGAGTCGGCTCCATTCCTCGGCATCGGCTCCACGGCTTCATAACAGCTACACCTGTACACCTGTCGCCTTGGGGTCTGCTGAGCCACCTTGAGTCCCTCCACATTATATGGTGACGGACAAAGTATTATTCGATCTTGGTTGAAACGTGAGAGGAGAGCACTTATCTTTGCGCTCGTCAAGTTCCTTATGTGGAGACATAAAATAGCGAGACATTTCGAGTTCCATCGGCATACAAAAATAATAGCAGGGATACACCGAGCTCCATGAATGGTGTATACTGATCATCCTTTCACTAATAGACCGAGCAACTCCTTGTGAATATCTGAGCATTGCTAGCTCGGAACTTGAGCCGGAGAGAGGTCTCGGCCACCGGCAAGACTCAAAACATTGTCCACAATGTGTGTGTTTGCAACAGAAAATGGCATAAAGGCAGAGGCCCCAAGAGGAGAGAGGCCAAATAGCAGTACTTTATCAGGAGAAAACATCACTTTCTATGTCATGGAAGGACGTAGAGACGACCAAGTTCAATATCCCATACCAAAGGACGAACTAACACCATAAAATACAATCAAACTTTATTAATATGGCTTATAATTAGTAGATCCACGTTGAGGCTTCCATGGTGGACCCTTGTAAGCATGTTGTAGTGTTTGTCTTCTTATGGGTTCGAAAGAAAGACCGAATGCCAAACAAATTAAGAACGTGGTGAAGAAAACTCTACCAATCAAGTACAAGAAGAGAAATACCACTGATTCCATCGAATGGATAGGATTCACTCACACTAGTGATACACGAGGATTTTGGGGACACACTTGCTTCGTTTCCCACAGGCGGCGCCAAATTGTGCGAGCAAAAAATCGCACAATCACTAAAAATGCTGAAGGTGCGCCTCTAATCTTTGTGTATCACCAAATCCATGAGCTGCAAGACAGAAAAGGTTAGAGGGACCCCCGACGTTGAGCCAGTGGAGGCTCCTCCGATGCCTAAATCAGTATCACGATCAATACCGGTATAGACGAGTGTATAAACTAGAAAAAATAATATAGGTGTGCGTGTGAAGTATAGAGCCGAGATGCTCTTACTTGAGGCCTCCTATTTCTTGGGTCTTCACCCATATATATAGAGAAAATTAGCGAGACACTTACCATCATGTACTGTGCAGCCGTCAATACAGAAAGAATAGGCATGGCTAGCCTACTAAAAACACTCATTACCTGCCTTTATTTATTGTAACAGATCCCACTTGTGATATATGTCAATTCCTTCATTGAGAGTGAGGCTGGTGGACCCACTTGACAGAAATGTCCCGACAAATATCGATTTAGATAAATAGATTAGTAGGTCCCACTAACTTTGATATACATCCAATAAATGTGATATAATGCAAAAAATTGGTGCAAATAGCATTCTAGAGTTTTCTTTTGAGCTTTTAGTTAAACAATGCAAACGGTCGTCTCACGGCACAGTGACAGGCTCCGAAGCATCCATGTCAAAGCTAATGTTGGGTATTACTTTTAGGAGAATGCTACTGAACTGAAAAAAAAAAAAAAAAAACCATCTGTTTCACACCATTTTATATAATTTTTTGTAAAATTTTTTCAGATCATTTATAATTTTTGGATTTTTTTTTTTGCTATCAATCTTATACATTTGTGATCGATCCTAAAACTGTTATAATTGATCGCAAACCCCCCAAAAAAGTATAAACTTAAACCTAAAAAGTTGTAAATGAAACTATTTGTAATTTTTTTATTAGAATTTATCATTTTTTTTACTTATAACTAGAGACTCTAAAAACTTATATAGAGGCTCACAAAAATTATAAACTTGAGTATGGTACCTCATTTGATACCAAAGTCAAATCCTTACTTTTACATCTTCCAGAACTTCAATACCCATGAAGTCAAGTTTTCAATTCCATCATTTGTGTTTAAGAATCAATGAATTTAATATATACTAAAGAAATTAAAACTCGAATTCCAGTTGACAAGTCGAGAGAAGTTATCCTTTTCAGCGGGCCTCAAATTCAATAAAAATGTCTCGTGGTATTTCAACGTTTTAAGTAATTGCTTGCATTCACGTTCACAGTGCAGAATTTCTTACAGGGAAATATTATGTAACTCAAATTTGTAATTCAAATTTGTAACCCAAATTTTCATTCCAAATGAAGGGGAACCATTAGATGAGTGGATCCCATCAACTTTTTTAAATGAGATTTGCTGATCCAATGATCCCCTTCATTTGGGATGAAAATTTGGATTATAAATTTGAGTTATATAGCATTACTCTTTCTTAGATGACCGAATTTGATTATTTAACGAGGAATCTAATTTAATATAATTATTGGATTCGTTGTGAGTTTTAATTTGAGTACTTAATTTGGGAACTTAATTCAATGTAAGTGACTAAAACTAAGCCTTTTACTAAGCCCTTTTACTATACCAACCTATACAAGGGGCTGCTTTCTTTCTTTTTAGTTGGCTGGTATACAACCCCTTGTATAGTTAAGCATTTCACACCACAACCTTAGTTACCTTACCTGACAACCAAGCGATTGGATTCCAAGTAGGTTTCATCTGATATTGAAACTCACAATTAATTTAATGACTGCATTGAATTATGTCCGTATAACATTGTTCAATTTTTTTTTTAAACTTGTACTATCTAAGTTAATCAATCATTTTATTTTTAACCTGTCGTGGATAAGGACTGCATCCCAACTCTATAATGTGACAATCCCAACTCTATAATGTGACATTGAATCGATTTTGGTCCACTCTCTTCAAAGTGCGGTTGCTTATATTTAGTGCACTCGAAACATGAGGATGAGATGATTTTGATGAAGCACACGCATAAATGTCCATTGGAAGAAAAATCAACTCAGTTTTCTTTTTTTATTGACAAGTCAAAGTCAATCCACAAACCGAAACCGCCAACATGCTTTCCGTGGAAAATGGGTGCACAGTGTAGAATTCCACACAACCAGGGAACAACCAGGGAACTTTTTCCATTATATATAGCTTTAACTCCCAACCGTGTTCTTAAAAACACAAATTAGCCTGTTTTCTATACCTCATACTAAAACAGCTAGCCATGGCCTCTAGTGTAAGACAAAATTTTCTGACGATCTTTGTCGCCGGACTTCTCGCCGGAGCAGTGCCGGAATTGGTTGTGGGTCAGAACTGTGGTTGTGCTCCAGACCTGTGCTGTAGCCAGTATGGATATTGTGGTAGCGACAGTGCCTACTGCGGCGCAGGGTGCCAAGAAGGCCCTTGTTTTGCACCACCTAGTCCTAATGATGTTTCAGTTGCTGATATTGTGACAGATGCTTTCTTTAAAGGGATTGCTGATCAAGCTGGCGCTAATTGTGCCGGGAAAGGCTTCTACACACGAGCTGTATTTCTTGAAGCACTCAATTCATATTCACAGTTTGGCAGGATTGGTTCCGTTGATGATTCTAAGCGTGAGATTGCCGCTTTCTTTGCTCATGCCACTCATGAGACTGGACGTAAGTTTTTGAGATATATATCTCTGCTAGTTCAGCATATTTATGCATAAAAAACACATCCCAAAGTACATTTATTTCCTATAATATGTAAGAATCCCTTCAGTTTCATATTTTGCTAAATTTGGTCAACTTCAATCATCTTATTCTAAATTTATTGGATTGCACCAATGGATTCGTAAAGGTCCGTGAGGTCTGTCTACAACAGGCCCCAGTTTGACCCAATGAATTTATGGCCGAAATGGATAAAAAATTGAAATTGAGAGGAACCAAAATTCATATGTCTATGCTTATGCAAGTTTGTGCTTAAAAAAGTCAGCACTTCCCGTTTATAACCGGATCTCGGAGACAATCTAAACCCTGCAGGTTTTGGAGAGGTTCTGAGCTCGTGCTCATGTTTACTGTATGTCTGTCTTGAATGCTTCCATGCTTATAATTATACCGAGTACTAACATGAAGCAAATATCTATATCTGGGTGCAAACTTCATGTAAGTACATACTCATAATATATTTACCATAAGTTTCATTGTATTATTAGTTTTCTACAGTCAAATTAAATTAGGCAAAGTGTAACGGGCACAATCTTTTTCTGCAGACTTTTGCTATATAGAAGAGATAGATGGTCCTTCTAAGGACTACTGTGACGAGACCAACACACAGTATCCATGTGCACCTAACAAGGGATACTATGGCCGAGGTCCTATTCAGCTATCATGGAATTTCAACTATGGGCCAGCCGGAAGGAGCATAGGGTTCGATGGACTAAACAATCCCGAGATTGTGGCCACAGACAACCTTGTGTCCTTCAAGACCGCCTTGTGGTATTGGATGAATTACGTTCACTCTATCATAACCTCAGGCCAAGGGTTCGGAGAAACCATTCGCGCCATTAACGGCCAACTTGAATGCAATGGTGCAAATCCTGACACTGTAAATGCCCGTGTTTCGTATTACACAGATTATTGTAACCAATTTGGTGTTTCACCTGGTGATAATCTGCGTTGTTAGGGTACTAGGTACCATTAGTATGGTTTTTTTTCCAGCTCCTTCTTTGTATTTCGCCAAGGTGTGTGACTTGGAATTTGACAATAAAGAATAATCATGGTGATCAAACTTGGCCTGCACATTAACCCGATAAAACAACCAGGTCACTCGTTCAACAGGTTGGATATGTCATATAATTAAAAATAACAAATAAATAAAAATAATAATGATTGTTCTAAAAAGTTATAATAATTATAAAAATAACATGTTTTAAGTACAAACACATCAATTTTGTGGGTACAGCTCCTCTGCAGTTAGGGACTAACAGCACACTGTGCTGTTAGTCAAAACGATGACGTTTTAATTAGTTTGCACGGTTGAAAATTTTCCCCAAATAAAAACTTCTTTTTACACAACTATGGAACCCCTCTCCGTCCGTAGAGCCAACATCCTCCCTGAGTCCCCCTAATGGTGAATTTCCCCTAGTTTTGTACTCGATCTCCAGTCGCCTCCCCCCATTGATCCCTTGCCATGCCTATCTCATCTATTCCTCTCTTAATATATTCATACACGATCATTTATTTCTCAGTCACCAACAACCAAATGCACTCTCATTAGTAACCTTCTCTCCGGTATAAGTGTATAACTTGTACCCATCTGCACTTTTACCGATCTGCAGCACCACCCACGTACCACCCAGCCACCCTCAACCCACCATCTAATCGCCAGACGGCCCAGACCACCTTCACCTCCTTGAAATTTAAACTCTTCACAAAGTGCTCAACTCAACCACCCACCACTTGATCAAAAAAAAAACCACCCACCATAAATCATTTATTGCAAAACCCAAATCCTAATACCCTCATCAACTAACCAATACAACAAATCACCAGAAGCGCATCCCAACCCATCAACCCGCCAAAACCTCACAAGCCAGATTCAACCATAAAAGACTATAATCAACTTTTACTTTGTCATGTCTCATTGCAAACAATTCCCAAACAAGCACATTAACAGGAATTCTCAAAACCATTATTAAGAAACACAGAAACCCGTTAGAAGTCAAACATAACCAATCCGATACCTATATTGCCGACGCCGGAACTTCTGAGTCTTGATCTTCACATAGATTTGTGGGTGATAGTGTTTTGGAACAGATGGAGTTTCTTTTCGGGTGAAAAGCTTTCGGCTCATGTGAATTTTTTTTTTCTGTTTAACTAATTAAAACGTCATCGTTTTGACTAACAGCACAGTGTCCTGTTAGTCACTATCTGCAGAGGATTTGTTGACAATTTATAAAAGGAATTGGTTTCTATTCAGCTTACCCATAAACCCTATGGTTCACGGGGCAGCCAATCAACCCGTAAACTCTATGGGCATGCTACCACCCATAGCACGTTTTTTCTCATTTTATTTTTTTACTTTTCTCTTTATCCACCAATCGTTTTCTTAGAGTTCTTAATCATACTAAAAATAATATATTTTTCACATTCAAAGTTTACATTGGTTTCACCCTGAAAGTGTTAAATATTCAATATTTCGAAGTAGAGTTATATTGCAAGTTGTCTTAATTTATCAAGTTAGCCAATCAAAGGAAAGCCCTTTAAACCTACCATCAACAAATTTCATTTTCAATTTTATTCTTATTTGTTTTTTGGTTTGAATAAACTTCAATCTTTGAAGTGTGACATTACAATATTACTAAGATTGAAATTCAACTTCCGTGGGTATTGGAAACCTCAAGTACTTAAGAATGATACTTTTGCTTTATCATTTGACCAATCAAAGACCTGTTTAGAGTCAATTAATATTGGAAACCTCGCAGACACTCGCTTAATTTTAATTATTCCTCGAAATTTTTATAATCTAATTCCTTCATATTAATTCTTAGATTTTATGCCAAACTTTATATTGCAATATTTGGAAATTTTTATCTTGCTCTAAAAATTCAATTGAAGAATTAGAATTTGCCTTGCAATTGGTAATATATATAACATGTTACCTTTTCTTCACGTTCATATTCTTTATCTTGGGTGTCCTCAATCTACAATTCAACTTTTCTTGCTAGCATGAAGATTGATTCGGTCTTTTGCTACTCAACATGTGAAGGAGGGTTTAATAATTTTTTAAGTTGTGTATGGAATGACATTATTGTTCAAAGTCTGGCATTTCTTGATGACAATTTATTAAAGCCTTTTTTTTTTTTAATATTCTTTGGCCTAATCAGTTTTTGATTTTATTTCAATGTGTTGGCTACCTTATTTCAAAATATATACCCATCAGTAGAAGATATTTGTTGGTCCGATGTTACAGCTTATAACAATAAACACTTTCAGTGCTGTTCTTTTTTCTTTTGCGTGTTACTAATCCATATGATTGTCCTTAGTTACATGTGTTTGATTAATTTTCTCTCCCTCATTTGTCAGAACTCTTACTTTTCCCAAAAACGTCCATTTTGTAATTCTAACTTTTAATTAGCTTTGTATCTATCATAACTAATGAAGCACAAAGTTGATTATGCACAATCAAATCAGTCGAGTGTGTGATGTAAAGTAATTAATGAAACAATTAATAACAAGAGACAAAGATTGGATGGTTGGATCTGGGTGACCTAACCACTGAAGGCGACAATGGTGGCTAGAGAACAAGGTAGTAGAGGAGAGATGTGAAGAGTGATCATTTAACTAACAACCCGTGTGAGTCATTTAATTGTTGGATTGGGTTGCATGGACACAACCCTATACTTACAATGCTGGAGGGCATTAGGTGTAAGCTTATGGTTAGGTTTTAAAAGAGATTAAAGAATGGGAAGGAGTGGAGGTCTTGTAACTAAAAACATAAAAAAGAAGCTAAAGAAAGTTGTGAAAGATAGCATGAGTTATTATGTGTTGTTTGGAGGCAATTTGGAGTTTGACATTAGTCATTAGGGTATAAGGTATCCTGTAAATTTGGCTAAATCAAACTATACATGCAGAGAATTACAGGTGTTGGACACCCCTTGTATTCATGTTGTAGTTGTTATAAGATCTGAAAAGGGACAATATTGAAAAATACTGCCACATAAGTTACTCTAAAGAGGTGTATCTTACTATTCATAGAGGTATGATTCATCCCATACTTGAATACAAAATGTGGGCTCCAGCTAGAGAACCACTCCAACCTCCTCCATTACATAGACTCCTTGGAAGGCCTAAGAAAAAATAGGAGAAGAGTTGCAGATGAACCCCCAGCTGGCTCAAGTCAGATGAAGAGATGAATGACAATCAGGTGTCAAATATGCTTACAACTGGGGCATAACAAAAGAACATGCTAAAGAGAACCTGTCAAAGGGAAAGGACATTGAAAAAAACGAAGCACTTGTGTAAATTTGGCACAGGTGTACGTGTAAGGATAAATGTTACCCTTATGCATAATGTATCGTCCCCCCACGATTACACACATAGGATTAAGACACTACCAAGAAGGGGTGAATAGGTTAATTTCAATTTCTCTTTCACAAGCACCAAATTATAACCTAATCTACTGCAATTACCTCTTTATCAAAAAATAATTTAGCAAATAAAAATTAAGAACCCCTCCATCAAGAACAAGAACAAGAACAACCCATACCTACCATGTAATTGGCGTGTTTATGAATATGCTGATTTTATGGATTAAGACTCAATCTCACAATGATGTAAATCCCTTCCAAGGCAACAATCCACTACCAAAACACTATGATATGAAGATTCAAACAATCATAACATCAAACATATAGTGTCCGTTTGGGCTACATATCACAAGTGTGTACAATAAATAACACAAGGAAACCACTCGAGGTTCATGAAAGCCTAATTCACTATCCCACAGTCAGTTGATAAGTACTCGAGTTTTATACCTCAACAAAAATCATGATTAGACGCTCATTTCCTTCAATAATTGATGTCGTGGATAGCTTTACTTGAACTCCCCGCCATAGGGTTTGTTTAGGCCTTGAGCACTCCTAGGACACACCCAAGAATCTTGGTATGCACATTCTTCGAATGGATTTGGTAGAACCAAACAAGTTCTTCTCCAAGGTATAAGGTTGGATAGGAAACACAAGATGGGTTTAGCCTTTTGGTTTAGGGATCTAAGGTTGCTCAATGATATGTCAAGGTTTAGAGACAAGAAATAAACTCACAAGAAAGATACCCTAGCTTGGGAAGTCTCCCTCTATTTATAGGATCGGGATAGGGTTTTTTTTGGGACCAAGAAAACACAAATTCATGAACGAGCGCTCGAGTAGTGAGAGAGTGGTCGGAGGGTGGTGTTGCTGGAATGAACAAAAAAATTCAAATCAAGGAAATAAAGCAAGGACTGCTCGAGCGGCCTGAGATCAACCCAAAGGGCGATCTTCACTAATCACTCATCCAACATTTCCCGATTTTATCCCTAAGTGTTCAAAGACCTCTCTAGCGAAAGCTAGCGAACATAGGGTGGTCCCTACTAATTTTTGAGCTAAAAACCAAGAAACAACTTATCCCCTTGAGCACTAAAGGGGGTTGTTCAAGTGAGGTCCGATTAAAGACTCAAATCTATGTTTTTGAAACACGATTAAGGTTTAGAAAATTTTTTCTGTAAAAAAACCAAGGAGTTATTAATGGATCAATCACCGATTCCATTTTACCTAATTAATCGAAGTCTAATAAATTAAACTAAGGGCGCTAAGGTCTCGAAGGTCATTGCCATTGTCTAAGCAAGAATGTGCATACGAATAATCTCTTGATGTTCCTTGAAGCACAATCTCCTCCCTTCCATTGACATTTTTGAATTTCAACTTTGTATCATCATGACCACGAAATAGTTTGAGATTTACAAAAAGACTTCATAAAAATAGCCAATTGAAAATACAATCCTAACAATATGCTCTATTTTTTGTATGAAATTTTGAATTGCAACTATTGAACGTGAATTTAATTGTGCAAGACAGTGAGGAATCAATGCCATAATCACAGGGTTGCAGTCAGAAGTTGGAGGCACAATTTCTTTGCCAGGGGTTGGAGGCAAAGTTTCTCAACCAGGGGTTGGAAACACAGTTTCTCAGCTAGGGGTTGGTCAAGTGCTCACATTTAGGAGTTTCAATCGTGTCGTGTTGTGTTATTTTTGTGTCGTGTCACTTTCGGTCGTGTTATTTTCGTGTCGAGTCATTTTTAGTACGTGTCGGGTTCGTGTCAATAAAATATTATTTAATTCCACAACAACTTATATAATACTATTTAAAAAATTTTAAAAAATTATAAATTTCTTATTTTTTGTCTACAATACTCTGTTAAATACTTATTTTCTATCTATTGTATCCATTAATTATGTTATTCGTGTTGAATCTTAATTTAACCCATTTATTACTCGTGTCAACTAATCATGTTGTTTTCGAGTTTTGTGTCGGGTCAGATTCGTGTTAATGGATAACATTGACACCTCTAGTCACAGTCAACCAAATGGTGGAGTGGGAATAGAAGGAGGAGGAAGAAGGAGTAGAAGTGTAAACCCCCACATTCTTATCTCTACATAGTAACGTAATTATTTTGAAATGCTCACATATGTAATGACCTAAGCATGAACTACATAGATTTTAAGAGTATAAATAAAAATTTTAGTCGAGGTAAAAGGGTATGTAGTAGAAGTAGGAAGTATTCTGGAGTTAAAGCATATTTTAGATAGAAATTGGGTAGGAAGGATTTTGGCACTGCCCTAGTATTTGGACCATAAATTTTTACTTTGATATCCGTTTGATCTGAAATTTTTACAGTAGATACAAGACTTCAAGGGTTACAAAATAGTATTTCACGAATATTTTCCCAATCGGCCTCTAAATAGGCCAAAAATTCATTGGAAGTTCAGAAAAAAAATGGAAATCCGTTCGAACGTGAAGATCCGTTCGAACGACAGTTCGTCCCAACACTTTTGTGTCTGACAGAACTTTGATGGAAAAATAAAAATACTGGGAGCAACTAACGTTCGAACGCCATTATGACGTTCGAACGTGAGGTTACGATTCTGAGTATCAGATTTGCAATGAGTGGACTATTTCTTATACTATAAATACCTAAGGACACCTCCCTTAGCCCAATTTCTTCATTTCTAACCCTAGAGAGCCTTGGAGAGCAAGAAGGAAGGGGTGGAACACGAGATTAAGGGGGGACTTTCACATTGGAACAGATCAAACCCTCTAGTTTTTCACACTAAACTACGGAATCAAGGTAGGGGTTTCTTCCTAATCTTGTTCATTGAGACTATGATTTATATATATGTATGTTTTGATTCGCAATCATATATATATGTTATGAAATCATTGTTTCTTGATGTTCTTGCAAATCATATCATGTTTTGAACAAAGTTATGGTTTGATAGCCTTAAAGATTCTCTTCCTTGTTATTAAAACCCTAATTTTCAAGAAATATATTGATTTTTACCCTTGATATTCCATTATTCTTGATTTAAAAACTCTAGTGTTTGGTTTGAACAATAAAATTATATTTTTGATGATCTCTTGCATATTTTCTTGAATTGCTCCGTTGGAAAAATATCTATGGAATTGGGGTTCTTGGTTTATCTATGATTTGGTGAATTGGTTTCTTATTGTATCTCTTGTGTAGATGTTTTGATGAACATGGGTGATCATTGACTGGGTATTGTAGAGTGGGTAGATGCATTTCTTACTCCGAGGGGGTTTGAAGGTTCTCTACCACTCGTAGTGGGGTTGGTGCCTTGCGAGGACGAAACCACTATTCGCTCACGGGGTATCGAGGCTGAGGGCTAGTCTACTATTCCTGCGTTGGATTCATCATTGTCGATGCGTCGGTATACGTCATTCCTAAAGTTGTGTATCCTTGCGAGGATTGAGAGTGTGTGTGTGGGCTAGGATATTCTCAATGTGTGTATTCATGAAAAGTCTTACTACATACCTGAGATACAAATGTGGGTAATGGTTTATTGTTTGGAAATTGGTGTTACTTCTTCATTGAATTTATTTTGACTGCGTAAACTTGAGATATAATGAAATGTCACTGTTTTATTTCAAAAGTTATATATGATACTTGTAAAATAAGACCAACATGTTTTATATGTTTGCAAAACCTTGTTCGAGCTTGAGAGGATTTTCCTACAGAGCTTAGTGCTCACCCCCTACAAACAACATTTCTTTTTCAGAGTTTGGGTTAGAGGAAGAGTTCGGATTTGAGGAGCAGGTGCATTGGGAAGCTTAACAAGAGGGGAACGAAGATCTTGAGGTGGAAGTTTAGAGTTGCTTTCTTTATGTTATCGATTGGGAGGCAAATTTTGAGATAATGTTAAGGCTAATATTTTCTTTATTCCGCTGCAAGATAATAGTTGATTTTTGGAATGTAATTGCCATAGTTTGACATATTTATTTTGGATGATGTTTTAGTTATTATGGATGATGAATGGAAACTCGTTTATTTATGGATTTTGTTACTTGCTCTCATGATATGAAGGTTTATTGACAGAAAACCCTTCCAGGGTGGATTTTGGAGCGTTACAAGAAGGGGCTTTGAGCTAATGGGGCTAGTTTAATTAGGGTGTGCATGGTGATCATTAAATGGTTTTTGATGTGAACTCTTGAAAGTCCATCTTTATTGTATAGCTATAATTCATAGTTTTTGTAACAAGTGATAACTATTAAAATGTTTTTGTCTAGAATTTAGATTCTATTTCTTTTGGATGGTTCAAACAATTATTTGGTTACACAGTATGTTGGATCATTGCTGATAATAATTTATTAATTAATTGGTTCCAATACCTCTGATAGGATCATGTTTGTAATTGACTAATTTCGTGAAATGTTATGTAATTTAAACATAATTCCAAGGTCATCAAACTTCAAAGATCAAGATCTGTAAGTGACAAAGAAGGGAAGGAGATCAAGCTACAATGTCATATCAAGACCACCTTCAAGCTAATAACCTTAGTGACCTAGATCCCTTTATTTAATTTTAGACTTAGCATGATTAGGTGAACAAATTGGAATTTGGAATATCCAAAAATAACTCCTAGGGTTTTCATTGAAAATGTTTTTCTAAACCATAAGTGAGTTTTGAAAAGATAGTTTGAGTCATTTGTCAGACCGTACTTGAGCAACACTCTCTAGTGCCCAAGACGATAAGTTTTTGATTGGTTTTTGGCTTAAAAACCAATAGAGAATTCCATCTACTTGCTTGCCTTTGGTTAAAGCGGTCTCTGATGACGTAGGGACACGATCGGGAAGGCTATCGAGTTGGGAAGTAGAGACCGTTCTCTGGGTCGCTCCAATAGTCTTGAGACAACTCGAGTAATCCCAAGACAGCTCGAGCAGTCTCTACCTTGCCAAACTAGTTTGATTCATTTTCTCATTCCATTGATAACCACCATCTCACCGCTATTCCACTGGTCGAGTGGTCATTCGTGAATTTCAATTTACTTGGCATCCAAGCTAGACCTAAATCCGAGCCTATAAGTAAGGGAAGTCTTCTATCTCTTTTGTAAGCCTAAATTCAGCCTCTTAAACCTACAGAGATCACAAGAACCGTAGATCCCTAAGAACCTAAGGCATCCATCTTGAATCTTCATTCAATATTATAAATTAAAGAATAATTTCTTGTTTGGAATCATAAAAACCATTGAAGGAGTGTGCATCCCAAGGATCATTGCGGAAAAGGTTGCTCGAAGAACCTAAATGATTCATTGCGGTGGAGGCGTTCAAGTGAAGTTGCCCATAACTCTGGTGGGGGAATCCGGAGGAGAGGTTATTGAAGGAAATGAGTGTCTAACTATGGTATTAGTTGATGTATTAGTCTTGAGTACTTGTAAATTGAATTTGGACTAGTGGATTAAGTTTTGGTGAACCTTGAGTGGTTCCCCGCGGTTTTGCTCGGTTGGGTTTTCGCGTCGAAAAATTAATCGTGTTCTTATTTGCTTTAATTTGTTTAATAACTTGAAATCTAGCACACACATACACACACTATAAGTTTGATGTTTTAATTGTTAATCATTCAATTCATAAAAAAAGGTTTGGTGAGTTTTTCCTTTGTTGAGATTATTATGGGAGATTGAGTGTTAATTTATTAACAATTGACAAATCATTCATCTAATTGGTAATTGTGGTGTTATAGGTTAAAATTGGTGGTTGTTTGGATAAAAATTGGATTAACCTATTCACCCCTTCTAGGTTGCATCTTCATTCCACGTGTATAATCGTGAGAGGCGATCCACCGCACATCACACTTTCCCTATTGGTATTAGAGCGAGTCTCCCTGTAGGATTGCATACAGGCACTTATAGGCATTCTTGTGTGTTTACTTGTTTAACATAGGTTTTGGTTGATTTGAGATTCATTATAACTACCAGTTAGTGATTAATGGATTCCCAAAGAGAAGGAGGATTCATCACACGACCATCGCACTTCGACGAGTCAAATTATGCTTATTGGAAGGCATGAATGAGAGCCTTCCTAAAGTCATTAGATGAGCATGTATGGTTTGACTCCTCCTATGGTAATGACTACCAAGGGGACTGACACGGTGACCGAACCAAAATCCCTTAGCATATGGACTAAGACCGAGTATGAATGTGCGGTTTTGTACTCAAAAGGCTTGAATACAATATTCAATGTCATTTCTCTCTATAAGTTTCGGAGGATCTCAAGACTTCCAAGGAGGCGTGGGACATTTTAGAGGTCTCTCATGAAGGTACACCCTTCATGAAGATGTCCCTGCTCTAACGGTACACCACCCAATTTTAGACCTTGAGGATGCAAGATGATGAGACATTTTGTGATTTTTATGCTAAATTGAGTTACCTTTTCAACTTGAATTTTTTATAGCGCATTTCAAAATTCAGGGTGTATCTTAAATATCTATGAACCCTGATTATCGCCTTTCAATGGTCTACTCAAGGGTAATTTGTATATCTACTCAATTTACTAATTGACTATGCTATATCTGGTCTAGTGCAGTTCTCGACTTACATTGAACTGTCAATTATACGAGAGTATTCCAATTGTGACATGCCTTGACCAATATAAACAAATGAAGGTTTATATCAACTGGTATTCTAGCAATACTACTACCATTCTTGTCGTACTTCTTAAGAATTTTCTTAATATAATTTGTCTTAGATAATACAAGTCCACTAGATTTTCTAAAAAATCACTTGATCTAGGTGCTAGCAAACCAAGTAAAACATCCTCTAACTATACAAGAATTTACATAATGTCGAAAACAAATTAGAAACTGAAACATAATCTTTGTACAATACATTCTAATTATAAAAGTTCGTGATATTACATCAGTTTATTCATTTATTACACTAGCCTAACCTTTTCATTCTTCATATTAGCTGTTGGGCTCGGCCCAGACCAGGCCTAGAATTACAGACCATGCACAGACCACAGATGTAGACCAACAAAGGCCCAATCACAATTTCAGTTGGGCCAAGCCCACCTTTCTAAGAGACCTAGTCCATTATCAGCGCATGTGGAAATCTCCATCCGAAGAGAGGGAATCCTTGAGGATGTGGTAATCAGGGGCACATTGCCATTCTCGCTAGATTACCTCGCCCATTACGAGATAGGGCGAGCTTTAAGGGATCACCCCGTTATCACCTCGCCCGTTAGAGGATAAGATAACCTTCACGGCATCACCCTGCTCCCTATTACTAGGATGACACCTCAATCAGAGCCCCTCGGAGCCAACTTCACTTGCTTATAAATTGTAAGCCTCGCCTACACATGGGGGACATCACATACATCTGAGCGAACTCTATTTCCTGAGTAATAAGATTCTCCGGCCACCGTCGCCATTTCCAGTCGAGTAGGCCACCCAGACCGAACCAGCTAATATTTGTGTTTGCTTGTGCTGAGCCCTCTTTACTTCATCCTTGACTAATTTTGTATAAACATCTTTTGTGCATCATCAGTTTGGTGGCATCTGTGGGAATTACTTAGTTTTCACCCTACTATCTTTCCTTTTTTTCCTACTCTCTTTCCATTTTATGGCTATTACCTCTAGAGCCATGAATCAACAAAATGATGATCAACCACATTAGGATGAGGTCCTACCTCCGCCGACCAACACTGTTGCTGAGACAAAACTATTGGAGACTATGCGGTTGTTAGTAAATCAAAACCAACAAATCGTCCAATTGATGCTCGTTGGGAAAACCGTGCCCTAATAGCCAAGAGGAGCCATGCCCCAATGGCCAGGAGGCACAACACCCCAGGCGCCCTAGGTGCCTCAACCAGTGTCACAAGGCGCCCCACCTCACCAAGATGCCTCGGGCGCCCCAGCTCAGCGTGCCCCGCCTCCCCCTCCTTGTGCGCCTGCTTAATCCTTCCATGCCTATGACCCTCCATTCCAAGAATGCACGGGGGAGACTTATATGGACCATGAAAGTCACTATAGCAACCCAGAAGGCATCCCCAACCACTAGGACAAGAAAATCAAGGAAGTACATGACCAATTGGGTGACGTCTTCAATGCCATGAAGGCGAGAGAGCCATAAACATTCGAGCACCTTGTAAGACGCATTAACACGCCATTCATAGCCGATGTAGCCAACTAACCTCTCCCTCCAAAGTTCAAAATGCGAACAATGGAAGTTTTTCGTGGTTCAAAAGATCTAATGGACCACTTTGACACCTACAAATCAATTATGCAACTACACAATATATCGGGCGAGATTATATGCAGGGTTTTCCCCACTACCCTCAAGGGGTTTGCACACTAATGGTTCGCCAAGCTTAGACCAGGGTCCATGACTTCTTTTGTTGAGCTGAACAAATCCTTCATTTCCCATTTTGTAGGAGGATGCAGGCACCAGAAGCCTATCACCCACTTGCTCAGTATTAAGCAAAAGCGAGAGGAAAGCCTAAGAAGTTACCTTACTCATTTTAATAAGGAAGTTCTCCAAATTGAAGAGCTAGATGACAAAGTCACAATGACTGCCTTCATAAGTGCCTTGCGCTCATTCAGTTTTTTATTTTTTGTTTTGAAGTGCCCACCAAAGGATATGCCAAATTACTGTCAAAAGCACAAAAAAATACATGAACGCTGAGGATATCACCAAAGTCAGGCGAGGTGAGTCCTCTTGTGGAGAGGAGAAGGGAAAAGAGCCCCGTGAAGACAAGAGAGACACTGAGAATAAGAGAGGGAGGATAGAGAGGGTGTCAGCCAAGGACCGCCTCAGCCCTGCACCTTAGATGGAGTGGCAGGCCTTCATGCTGCTTAATACTTTAGTTGAGCATATTTTTCTCCAAATTCAGGATGACCTTGCGGTGCGCTAGCCAAGAAAAATGAAATCTACTCCAATAGGAGCCCGACCAAGTACAACCACTTCCATTGCGACCATGGCCATGACACTAAGGACTGTTTCGAACTCAAGAAGAAGATTAAGGACCTTATATAGTAAGGCAAATTATGGTAATATGTGGCAGACAGAGGCCACACCCCACTACCAGGTCACAACTAAGATGCGAGAGAACATCAATAGCCTTTGGGAGAAATCCATACGATCTCCAGATGGTTTGGAGGAGGAGGTGACTCTAACTCAACTAGGAAGGCACATGTCAGAAAGGTTAGGTACTCGGAGCAAGATGACCCAAGCCCACTAAAGTCTTACAGAAAGTAGGACGGTGAGGTCCTCTCATTCTCAGACAAAGATCTTGAGGGGATCCAGCATCCCCACGATGACCCGTTGGTACTGACCATGATGGTAGCCAACTATCAAGCGAGAAGGATCTTGGTGGACAGAGGCAGGTACGCAGATATTCTATTCGCAGGGGCATACGATAGCCTTCGTCTTGGCAGGGAGATGCTCCAACCCATAAGAACGCCTCTCAATTGCTTTCAGGAGAGAAGACATACCCCTTAGGCTCTGTCACTCTACCAGTCATGGTGGGCACAATGTCTAGAAGCTCCGCTATAAAGGTAAATTTCTTAGCATTGGATTGTTCGTCTACCTATAACATTATCTTCTGGTGTTCCCGCACTCAACACCTTGAAGGGGTGGCCATCCATTTATCATCTCATTCTGCATTTCACAACCCCATGCGGAATTGGAGAAATTCAAGGAGACTAAGTTGCAGCAAGGGAGTGCTATCTGGCTTTCACGAGGGCCAAAGGGCCTCAAGAGACCTTGCAAGTGGAAGTGCTCGACCCTTGGGATGACAGCACACTGGAGAGAAGAGAGCCAGTGGAGGAGCTTACACCAGTAGTCTTAGACGAAAGCCTCCCAGATAGAAGAGTCTATATTGGTTCCTCATTCCTCGAAGATCGAACCAGCTAACTCATTAATTTTCTTTGTCTAGTCTCACGAAGACCTTGAGGGCATTGACCCTAAAGTTTCCACCCACTGGCTCAATATAGATCCCAAATAAAAACCCGTCTGCCAAAAGCTGAGAAGCTTCGCTACAAAAAGGGCGCAGACTATAGAGGAGGAGGCCGGGAAGCTGTTAGCAAATGGATCATTAGAGAGGTGGGCTACCAATCTGGCTGTCTAATGTGGTAATGGTAACTAAGGCCAGTGGGAAGTGGCGCTTCTACATGGATTTCACCGAGCTGAACAAAGCCTATCCCAAAGACAGCTACCCATTGCCACGCATTGACATCCTCATCGATGCCATGGTTGGCCACGAGTTGCTTAGTTTCTTGGATGCCTATTCTGGATATACCAGATTAGCATGTATTCGCCAAATCATGAGAAGACATTTTTCATCACTCCCAAGGGGACCTACTATTACAGGGTCATGCCCTTTGGACTAAAAAATGCAGGGGCCATGTACAGCGGCTCGTAAACAAAATGTTTGAGTCACAGATCGGGAGAACTATAAAGGTGTATATCGATGACATGCTGATAAAAAGTCTGGTGGTAGTAGACCATGTGACACACTTATAAGAAATCTTTGGCATCTTGAACTCTTGGATGAAGTTGAATCCTGAGAAGTGTGCCTTTGGCGAAAGGATTAGGAAAATTTTTGGGCTTCACGGTCAACAAGAGAAGCATCAAGGTGAAACCAGATAATATCAAAGTCATTCTGGACATGAGGCCCCCCACCATTGTGAAGTAGGTCCAACACCTCAATGGAAGAGTTGCGGCTCTCAACAGATTTATCTCAAAATCCAATGATAAATGTTTACCTTTCTTTAGGATCCTCCAAAAAGCTTTTAAATGGGGACCAGATGCAGAAGAAGCTTTTCAGAAGCTGAAAGCCTATCTTGTTGCGCCTCTGTTACTCTCCCATGCCATCCTCGGAGAGGCCTTGTACTTGTACCTTACTGTCTCATCATCTTTTGTGTGCTCTATCCTTGTCAGAGAGAATAAAGGGACACAAAAGCCCATCTATTATGTGAGTAGGGCATATTGAGGAGTAGAGATAAGGTACATAGAGCTAGAGAAGCCAACACTCGCCTTAGTGATGACAGTTAGGAGCATTCGAAGCTATTTTCAAAGCCACACGATTATGATTGTCATAGATCAACCATTGAAAAGAATATTGGAAAAATCTGATGTCTCCAGAAGGCTTCTCAAATGGGCTATGGAACTGGGCGAGTTTGAATAATGGTACCAACCAAGAATAGCCATTAAAGCATAGGGAGTAGCACATTTTGTGGCTGAGCTCACACCACCTAAAGAAGGAACAACACCAACACCTGCGCCCACTATGCCTGCATTAGCGTCTATTCCTGTCGGCGCCACCTGTTCCCCGCTTGGCGCTTGTGCTTGCTGTGCACTGGCACCCTCAGCTCCACCCCAGATGCCTCCTACACTGCCCTAGACGCTCCCTAACATGCCTTTGGTGGCGCCTGGAGGCGCCCCTAGCGCCCCCATACTCCATCTATAGCGCCCCATACTCCTCTGGCACCTATTGCACGACTAGCGCACCCGTTTCCCCTACTCTTGGCGCCTGCACCCCTCGTAAAGGAACAAACACCCCTAGATGACGTACTTGCGCCCTAAGATTTCATGCCGACTCATCCCGAAGTTCTGTCCCCACATTGCTGGAGACTCTATGTGGACAGTTCCCCAACCTGTGAAGGGAGTGGAACAAGCCTAGTACTCATCAGTGCCGATGACACTCCCCTCAAATATGTCGTATCTTTCCATTTTTCAGCTTTCAACAATGAGGCAGAATACGAGGCCTTCACTCTGGACAAGCACCTAGCTCCGCGCGCACCTGTGTCCTGGCACCCAGCCCGCTTTCCTGCGCTCTGGCTCCAGCGCCCGCACCTGCCACCTACGCCCAGGCACCTGCGCCTACTTCGATGCCCGCGTTTGCCTAGGTGCCCATGCCTATTCTAAAGTCCGCTGCTTGCGGCGTGCCCATGCTTGCTATAACATACGTGCCCCCGGCGCCTACCGTGTGGCTCCAAAGCCCGCTGCATGAGCCCCAACGTCCATCGCCTAAGCCTGCGCCCCTAGGGCCTGCTACCTATCACCCACTGGCGCCCAACGCCACGGTCGCCTGCTGTGGCATCCTTGCTCGTGCTCTCTTGCACGCCCTTGACGCCCTCCTATGCAGCGGCGTTTAGCTCCTTGGCCTCCGCCCTTTGCTCCTCTCCTCCAGGTGCCCTTCCAACCGAAGACATCTCACCTCACCTTTTTCCTCTCCTCTCAGATGTGCACGTAAAAATCTTGAATCTCCTCCCTCTTCTTTGGTTTGAGGATGGGTATGTGGGTTTGAGGATGGGTATGTGGGTGTTCTATTTAAAGGTCTAGTCTACTGCTAAAAGGTTACATGTTGCTAACTTTTACATTTGTATGTAAAATTTCAAATGCAACTACTTTAAAATATGCATAAATTTTTAACGTATTTATGGAGTGATTAAGGATCATATAAACCAATTGTCCAATAAATTTCTCCATTTTTAGGCTATTTTTCTAGTGTGCAACTAAAGCTTGTATTGCTGTAGGTAAACCATGGACTGTTGGAGAAAATGAATTTTTGTAAAGAATTAGCTCTTTCCATTAGTATGTCAGTTTGGGATAAATTATCAAATTATAATATTATTTTTCAATTGGGCATATATGTGTGAATATCTGATCGTCAAAGCGGATCCTCAACAAAAATGGAATTTGTTTGGATCCGAAGTAATTAACCAACAAGCGACTTCCAATATAATATTATTATAAATATTGCATAAAAACAAAATCTTACCTAAATCAAGACTTATCAAAAATATTTGAAATTCAATTGTTTATAATATCAAATAAACCTTTCTTTATCCTTACACTAATTGTCTACCCAAATGATAGATCGTTTTGTCCCAAAATATTATCATGACTTTCATTTCATCAGTTTCTACTTTATGTGGGTATGAAACTTATGAGGGATTTAAGATCACACAATCAAATCATAAGCCTATATCTGCACCATAACCACTTCACCACTCATTTTCATTTTACACTTTTTGTCCCTCGACATTTATCACCTTTTTAACTTTGAAAGGCACACAACTCTAAATGGGGAGTATCGATCCAACAAGAATTTTTTTGTAGTTTGGTTTCTTTACCAAAAAAACAATCTAAGTTTTTACTTCTTCTTTTTTTGGGTCAGTTTTGGGTGTTATATTATCAAGCAACCAATCAAAGATGATATCCAATTAGTGTTCAAAAGTAGCAGAAGGAAAGAATGGGACAACGGAAATATTTTTCTTTTTCAGAAAGTAATTATATTGCTTATGATGAGTAAAATGTACAATGTACAAAAGGTATAAACACTAACTATACAATAGGTAGTATAACCCATTAACAGGCACAAACACAAAAGCACAAAGAGGAAGTCATGGGGAAGTAGTAGTCATGACCATTTCCCATCAAATTCTACCATCAAAACAGAACAAAAGTTCCATAAAATAACAGGTGATTAGTTGAGGCAGCTTAGTGAAAGTCTCCATAGTTGAGCAGTCTGTAGGTTGCTAGCTGAGGTCTTGAACTTGAGAGAGGCTAATCTGTTCCATGTATTTTTTTTACTCCACAATTCTACATGCATACGGAAGTTGGTTGTTTTGTATCTGCTGGTTCCTTAGACTACACATAAGCACAGTAAATGGCTACATGAGGGATTCATTTGATAGTATCTGAATTACTTGAGTTAATTCACACTGATATCTGTGAATTTGATAGTATATTAATTCGTGGAGGAAATACATATTTTATAACTTTTATTAACGATTTTTCAAAGTATGCATATATGTTTATTTGCTTAAGAATAAAAGTGATGCATTTGGCAAATTCAATGAATTTCGTCATGTAGTAGAAAACCAATTTTGTAAAAAGATTGAAAGAATTAGAAGTGATAGATGTCGAGATGTATGAATCCATCTGATTCAACTCTTTTGTTCGGCCTTTAGAAATTGTTAATGAGACCAAACTTTCATATTCGTCTGCCTCTAATGGTGTGGTTGAAAGAAAAAATAGAACTCTTATTAAGTTGACTAATGCCATGTTGATTGATTCTAGTACTCCTTCCCATCTTTAGGGTGAAGAATATTAATAGCTTGTCATGTTCTGAATTGGGTGCCACACCAAAAGACTAAATCAACTTCTTTTGAGTTGTGAAAAGAGTATAAGCCAACTTTGGGATATTTTTAAGTGTGAGGTTGTATAGCTTATGTTATATTACCCGATTCCAAAAGAAACTAATTGGGTGTTAGAGCTTCCACTTGTGTTTTCTTGGATGCGCTTTAAATAGCTCGACTTACAGATTTTTATAAATTGAACACAATGTAATTTTCGAGTCAGGGAATGCTATTTCTCATGAAGAAAAATTTCCTTTTAAACTAAAAACTAGTGGGGGCCAAGAAGTTATAGGAATTTTATCAAATGATCCTAACTCTTCTACTCCTATTTTTCAAAACCAAAAAAATTCAAATTCTGAACCTAAAAGGAGTAAAATAGGTAGCATTGAAAAAGACTTTGATCCTGACTATTTGATTCTCAATACCGAGGAAAATCCTATCTCATTACAAGAAGAACTATATTAAAATGATGCTAGTTTTTGAAAAAAGTCATAAATGATGAGATAGATTCACTAATTTCTGATAAAATTTGAAAATTAGTAGATCCACCATCTAGCTCTAAAACTATTAGGTGCAAATGGTTCCTTAGGAATATAATGAAACTATAGACAACTATAAGGTTAGATTTGTTAAAGGTTTTAAACAAAAAGAAGACCTTCACTTTTTTGATATTTTTTCTCTGGTTACTAGAGTGACATCCATTAGACTTTTAATTGCAATTGTTGCAATTCATGATTTACAAATGCATAAAATGGATGTAAAACCTATTTTTTTTTAATTGGGATCTATAAGAGAAAATTTACATGGACCAATCCTAAGGATTTATTGAGCCTGGACAAGAAAACCAAGTGTATAGATTGACTATGTCTTTTTATAGCTCAAGTCAAGCACACAAATAGTGGCACAAAAAAATTGATTCCTACATGATTGAAAATGGCTTTAAGTTAAATGAGTGTGATAAGTGCATCTACTACAAATGTTTTGAAAATTCATGTGTTATTATTAGCCTCTATGTGGATGATATGTTGATATTTGACTCTAATTTGCATGTTATTAAAGAGACCAAATATATGCTTAGTAGCTAATTTGATATGAAATATATTGGGGCGGCAAATTTCATTCTGGATATGAAAATGACTAAAATATGTTATGGTATTTTCTTGATCAGTTGCACTACATTGAGAAAATATTGACAAGGTTTAACTTTGTTGATTACAAACATGTGACTATTGCTTTTGATTCTAGTGTTCACGTTTTTCCTATCAAAAGTGATGTTGACATTATTAATCAAAAGGAATATTAAAGAATGATGGGGAGTTTGCATTATGCGACTGATTGTACTAGACCTGACATTGTATTTACTAGAAAACCTGGCAGAGATCATTGGCATGCCATGGAACGAATAATAAACAATTTAGTTGATACCAAATTTTTTTTTCTTTCAAAAAACACCTTGTTGTTCTTGAAGGTTATTGTGTTGTCAGTTGGAATACTTTGTCAAGTGATTCTCTTTACCACTGGTTATATTTTTATAGTGGGTGGTGGTGCTAAATGTTGGAAATCTAAAAAGCAAACCATTATTGTTAATTCTATCATAGAAGTTGAGCTTATTACTTTAGCTTCAGTTAGTGAAGAAACAAATTGGTTAATGGATTTATTATTTGAGATTCCCTTTTGGGAAAAGCTCATCTCACCTGTCTTGATTCGTTGTGACAAAACTTTCGTAATTGGTTGAGCAAGAAACTGTTATTATAACAGTAAATCCACACCTATTCGGAGAAAACATAGTACTATGAGATCATATTTGAGTAGTAGCATCATTATGTGGACTATGTTAAATCTTCTAATCATCTTACAAATCTATTAACCAAGGCCTTGGGAAGAGAAAGGGTCTGGATCACATCGAGGGGGTTAAGGTTAAAGCCCATACAATTATAAGCCACGTATCAGGATACCCAACCCAAGGACTAGAGATTTTGAGAAATGGGTTCAATGGCAAAAATGAATCTTATGATGGTCCTAAGAAGTACACTATCTTTTAGATAATTTATTGATTGGAGACGAGTGCATTTACCCTGTACCATATGGAGGCTGAGTTGTTAAAAACTCTTCATGAAAATTTGTAACTCTTATGAGTGGGGTGTCAGAATTACAGGAGCTCCTTTGATAGATTTCACCTATATTAGTGTGGGAGTGGGGCCGCTTCCTATAAGAATTGGGCAGATTAGCAAAAATGCTCACAAAAAAAAAAAGGATGGACATAGGGCCATAATGTGTCAGTTATTAAAGTTGATGTCAACACCTGGTGTGACTCCCCAAAATTTGGGGGTCCTGATTATATTGCTAATTCAATTATCTTCGGTTAAACCTTATTAATTAATTTAAGCCCTTGACCCAAGAGGGCCAATTCCAACGAAAATTCGAAAGAGTCTTCTTTGTATGGAGAACTCCACCAAATCACAACTTGTCTCAAGAACAATGACAATGACCATCCACGGTCCAATGTAACCATCTAAACAAGATTCCTTACATTAAAAATTAAATCACAAAGTCTATAAGATAACATGTAAAGTCTTTAAATTTCTAGATTACATGCCCAAATAAGTAGAAGTCATTAGCTTCTCAAAAGAATAGATACAAGTTTTCAATAACACATGCATTTACAAAAGAGTATTGTGACGCCCCAAAATCTGAGAGTCATTTCTCAACCCGTTGATCTACCATCAATCCGTGGAAATACTCGTGAATACCATATAACCCGATACCATGTCATTACACCCTATTCACTAGGATCATAACTAAAACAGAATTTGGGCAGAGTCTCCTTTGTATGGGAGCTCTATCCAATACATAACATGTGCATACATTAATCATACGACTATTCCAAGATCCACATCCCAAAGTATAGGCTTAAAATTTAACCATTTACATCATCCAAAGAAAAGAGCTCAAGATGTGAAGGCTAGGCAATGTTACAATTCAAATTTCAATTTTTGAGAAGAGGTACCAATATCTGTGATAAGTGGTATCAGTACCTGAGCCCTCTGGTTGCCAGGTACTGGTATCTATAAGACTTGGTATCAGTACCTGTGCCCTCGACAGCGTGATGCCGGTACCTGTGAGCCTAGGTACTGGTACCTAAGCCCACTAGAAGCTAGGTACCTGTGAGGTACCGGTACCTAGAGCCCAGATTCCCCCAAATTTCTCAAAACTCAACTTTTAGCCATACAACTCATACAACACCCATTACATTCATTTTGTTTACAAAGAAACAATGTCCAAGAGTGTCCCATTACATACCTTTGTCAATAGTACAAGTTTTGTACAAAATTTATAGAAGACCAAGCCATAATATACAATAAATTACAACATTTAATTCAAGAGCCACAACCTGGCTCTATCATCAACTCGGGCCCAAGTGAGGACTGTCCGCTGAAGCTTGTCCAACACCTGAAAAGTATCCACATAAAGGGTGAGCCACGCTCAATAGGGTATCTCCGAAGGAGGCTACTCCCAACCCAGATGCCTATGAAATGTTACATGCAAGTCATCACATCAGGCATCCATTCGAATACATATATTTCATAAATGAATGCTGCAATTTCATACCATGTCATGAGATGGAACTCACGCATGCAATACAAACCCGAGCCCTCCACCTGCTCTCATAACACATGCCATGTCATGCATATGCATCTGGGCATTCTAAGCTCCCGCCATTGATGTTAGACATCTAATGACCAATTTATAAAATCTTGTGTCTTTTTGAATGGTTAATTTATGGACATCACCCCAAGGGACTACCAAACCCACACGTCATTTGAGGACATCTCACCTTAGGTTCTGAGTATACCTACACACTTTTTTGGAATTTCACCACAGGACAACTGAGTGAACTAAGTAACCGGGCCTTGCCCTTGAGGGAGAATCTATCTTTTCTTGCTACACCCGACACACATTTTCAATGTAACCCGTGCGACTAAGTTAACCCTCGGTCCAACCTTCCCTAACCCATGTATCAACCCACCAAGATTGGTGTTTGGTCAAAACATGTCGAATGCTCACGAATGCAATGTTACCCGTTGATATCCAAATGTAATTTACAATTACATTTCATGTCATTATGCAATCAAATTGTATAATTGCAATTTACACTACATCTTCATCATAACATAAGACAAATATTGAACATATCCAATTCCACAACATTTCCAAGCATCTTACATGTGATTCAATCCAATTATATACGTGAATTTCTAAGCATTTTATCAAACACTTAGTAGGCAACATTATACAAATACATAGCATGCCCAAACAACACATTCTTCATGAAACTCATATCAAGCAATTTCATCAAACTCAAATCATACAAGAATTGGTTCTAACGTATTCTTGTACACATTTTTCATATTCCAACAACACTAGGTATGTGTTATACATGAGAATTCATCTCTACCACCCTAATCATTTCATATTTCAAACCTAAGTTGGAAATAAACCTAAATAGGAAAGGAACCCTACCTCTTGTAGCGTATGTCCGTGTAATAGAAGCCCCAAAAACCCATGATCAAGCTTCCCAAGCTTTATCTCAAAATTCCCGTCTTTGAGATTTTGGAGAAAATCACGATCGTTGGTATGGATGTATAGCTCTCCTTGCGTAGAGTGACTTCAACTCTTGGCCCGAAGCAATCCAACGATTGGATGTTGGCGGATCAAGGGAAGAAGGTGAAGAGATCTTTTAGTTTTCTCTCTTCTCTCTCTCTCTCTATTTCCAGAAATGGCTGAAGAAATGGGGGAAGAAATATGATTTTCTTCCCCTTTTTATACTCCTCAAACACTTGGCCTAATTTTATCTTAAATCATTTAAATCTCATTCCATGTTAAGTTTAGTGTATTTTTTTGAACTAATTTTAAATTATTTCCCGAGTTTCGCGAATAAAATTTGATCGTGTATTTTTGTCACACAACGCCTGATTACATCGTAAAACGCAACAAAATATATTTGTCTCGAAATTCGTCAAAAATTGACTAGGTAACTAGATTTCGCGAGAAGAATCCAACGGTAAGGACCATTACATCATCAGTT
Source organism: Ilex aquifolium (assembly GCA_951799425.1). NCBI lineage: Eukaryota > Viridiplantae > Streptophyta > Magnoliopsida > Aquifoliales > Aquifoliaceae > Ilex > Ilex aquifolium. Next base: position 6,124,201 of record OX637401.1, read on the forward strand.
CTAGAAAATTTTGGGTTTTTAATTCGTATTGTAACAATTAATTACTATTTTGCCATTTTTAATAAAATTTTATTAAATTTTTTTTCCTGTGTTTTACATTCTTCCCCCTTAAAGGAATTTCATCCCTGAAATCACACGCACACGCACACGCACACGCACACGCACACGCACACGCACACGCACATATAATAACATGCATATGCAGCAAGTTATGTCCTACTCTATGGCTACAAGAATTGTACCTCCATCCTTGAAAAGGAACGGATAGTGAGCATGGATAGTGTCCTCACACTCCCATGTCGCTTCCTCCATACCACGGTGCTGCCACAACAACTTCAAAAGCCTCACAGTCTTGTCATGCAAAATCTGATCTCGGCTATCCATGATACGCACCGATCCTTCCTCGAAGGTCTCATCCACATCAACAACCAACTCACCCCAATCCACCACATATGTAGAATCTAGGGTGTACTTCTGGAGCATAGAGATAGGAAATATAGTGTGAACACTTGATAGATTAGGTGGTAACGCCAATTAGTAAGCAACTGTACCAACCCTCTCGAGTACCTCGAAGGGCCTGATATACCTCGACGACAACTTTTTCCGCTTTCCGAACCTGACCACTCCCTTCTTAGGCATGACTTTCAAGAAGACGTGATCTCCAATCTCGAACTCCAGAGGTCTCTGCCGCCTATCGATATAGCTCTTCTGTCGGCTATGAGTCGTAAGAAGACAATTACGTATCAATTCCACCTTCTCTTAGATGTCCCTAATCAAGTTCAGAATTGGGAAATGTCCCTCTTTAACCTCCATCCAACAAACCAGAGAATAACACAACCTCCCATAAAGAGGTTCATAGGGTGCCATCTGTATGCTCGCCTAATAACTGTTGTTGTAGGCGAACTCCACTATGGGTAAGTGCTCTTCTCAGCTACCCTTAAGGTAAATGACGTATGCCCGAAGCATGTCCTCTAAAGTCTGGATGGTCCTCTCTGAATGACCGTCCATCTGGGGATTAAAAGTTGTACACATTATCAACTGTGTCCATATAGCTCGCTGAAAGCTCTCCCAGAAGTGGGCCGTGAACCTGGGATCCCAATCTGATACTATAGACATGGGTACCCCGTGAAACTGTACTATATCCCATATATACAACCTGCAAAATTTCTCCAGTGTGAAGGTCATTCGCATAGCCAAAAAGTGTGCTAACTTCGTACGCCGGTCCATGATCACCTATACCGCGTCATCCCCATGCAAAGTCCATGGTTAGTGGGTCATAAAATCCATAGTGACATGTTCCCACTTCCACTCAGCCACCTACAAAGGTTGGAGCAACCCTGCTGGTCTCTAGTGCTCAGCATTGATCTGCTAACACGTTAGATATCTACTAACAAAGTCTCCAACATATCTCTTCATCCCACTCTAGTAGTATTGGCGGTGAAGATCATGGTACATCTTCGTACCACCTGGATGCACGTTAAAACGAGAGCAATGAAACTCCCTAAGGATCTCCTCTCAGATCTGTAGACTAGGAAATCACGACCCTTCCCCTTAATCGAAGACTACCATCAGTGTGAATGGACCAACCCTCATCACCTGTACCCAGTCCTTGATAGACAATATTTCCATGTCCTATCGTTGGGACTCGATCACCCTGCTCAATAAGGAAGGCATAACTACTAGACTTCCCAAAATGGTTAGAGCTTGATCCCTATAGTGTAGCCCAAACTGCCTCACAGTCTCGAGAATCTACCACTCCTGGGAAGCTATACTAGTCAAAACTCCCCTGACTTCCGACTGAGTGCATCAACCACCACATTTGACTTACCAAGATGACAATGTAAAGTGAAGTCATAATCCTCCAGGTACTCCATCCACCTGCACTACCTCATATTGAGGTCCCACTGTGTGAAGATGTACTTCAGACTCTTATGGTCCGAAAACACCTCAAACTACTCTCCATATACATAGTGGCGTCATGTCTTCAAGGCAAAGACAACAACTGCCAACTTCATGTCGTGTGTGGGGTAGTTATGCTCGTGGCTCTTCAACTATCGTGAACCATAAGCTACCACCATCTCAGACTACATCAGAACACATCCAAATCCGTCCTTTGAGGCATCACAATAGATTGTGTACCACTGTCCCTTTTTCGGGACAATCAAAATAGGAGCTGAAGTTAACCACATTTTCAGCTCCTGGAATTCCCTCTCACAAGAGTCATCCCACTGGAATTTGACCTCTTTTCTGCTCAACCTAGTCATAGATACAACTAGCCGTGAGAAGTCTTCAATGAACCTTTGATAATATCCTGCCAATGCCAAGAAACTATGTATCTCAAAGACTGACTTAGGCATCTCCTAACTTATAACTGCCTCAACCTTCTATGGGTCCACTAACATATCCGCGGTAGACACTACGCATCCCAAAAAATTCACCTCTATCAACCAAAATTCACACTTGCTGAACTTAACATACAACTTGTGGTCTCTCAAGGTCTAGAGAACGATCCTCAAGTGACCCTTACGCTCTTCCTCAGACTTGGAGTAGATCAGAATGAATCATTGTTGACTACTACAAACTGATATAAATAGGGCTGGAATACCCTATGCATAAGGTCCATGAATGTCGCTGGGGCATTCGTCAAACCGAAAGACATAACTATAAACTCGAAATGCCTATTTCGTGTCCTGAATGCCGTCTTAGGGTTATCAGTCTTCCTAATCCTCAACTGATGGTATCCCGTGTGCATCTATTTTGGAATAGACCCGTGTCTCTTTCAATTGATAAAAAAAATCGTTGATCCTCGGTAGTTGGTACTTATTCTTGATAGCGATCTGATTCAACTGTCGGTAGTCAATACATAGCCTAAGGGCCCTGTCCTTCTTCTTGGGAAATAGAATTGGAGTACCTCAATGTGAGGTACTCGGTCTAATAAAACCCTTGTCTAACAATTCTTGTAATTGGACATTGAGTTCTTACAACTCTGCAAGTGTCATCCTATGCGGTGTTATAGAAATAGGGGATGCACCTAGTTGTAACTTAATGGTGAAGTCTACATCCCGATGTGGAGGCAATCCCGGTAACTCGTCTAGGAAAACATTCGCATACTCGTAAACTACCCAAAGTAGACCCAACTCCTGTCGCGCCTCGTCCTCAAGTGTATGGGTTACAAGCTGACCAATCAACTGCCCGTGCCAATGGGAATCACATACGGCTTGGAGAAAATCATTGTATTTTTCTCCTTGAAACTTGAAACAAATACCCTCTGGTGTATAAGCAGTGACCCTCTTTCGATAACAATCAATGACGACTCAGTGTGCCGCCAACCAATCCACTCCAAGGATAATGTCAAACTCTGACATGTCCATGACCCTAAGGTCCACCGTGAGTTAAATCCCCGAGATTCTCTAACTCACATCCTCGACATATCTGATCAATGTAAATCTTAGCTTCTAGGGGCGAACTCACATACAATGGCTCCTCTGAGGTCTGAACATCTAAGCCCAAATATTTTCACACAAGATGCAGCAATGAATGAATGAGATACACCCGAATCAAATAACACCCTTGTCCATAAGCGAGAGAGTAAGAATGTACCCTGAATCACTGACTAATCCGCCGGCTTAGTCTGTGGTGTGATGGCGAAGACTTGCTCCTAGGTCCCTGAAGCCCCTACTTATTAGCCCTGTCCTCACCCTCAGCCCATACCCTAGGCTATCTGGCCTGATTGTGAAGTCCCTACATGTGAAGTGGTAGGGGCTTGTGAAGCACCCTAGTACTAGAACTAACTTGCTTGACCCATGGTGGGATAGTGAGGAATAAAAAATGTATGTGGATGCCCCACTAATGACTGGGACGGAGGTGTCCCAAAACTCAAGGATCCCTGCCTCTAAGGATAATCCCATCTTAAGTGGCCCAACTGATGACACAAATAACATATCTTTTGGCCTCCATGGTACGTCTCTTCTATGTTCTTCCCTCCTTGGGAAAACTGATTCTGGCCCTAGCTTTGACAGTCCCGGCCTTGCCTTTGAGACCTTTGTGGGGTAGATATCCTTTACTTCTTCCCCGTACTAGTAGAAGATGACTGACCCTATTTCTTCTTGTCCTTAGCACTGGCCTCCGGGATGCTCTTAGCGTCTTCCATTTCCCTGGCCGTCTCAACCATCGAGTCTAGGTCTTGTAGGTGGTGGCACACAATCTTTCTTTGGATGGACAACTTCAAGTCGTCCTCAAACCTCCTCACTTTGGCCAAGTTAGTGGCTACGTAGTCATCGGAAAAATGAGCTAGCTCGGTGAACTTAGCCACGTATATCATCACCGTCATAGTCCCTTGCTTTAGATCCAAGAATTTCTGAGCTTCCACTTGCCAAATATCCAACGGGAAATACTTGCCCATGAAGAGCTTACGGAACTCTTCCCAAGTCATTGCCTCAATATTCTTTGAGGCCTTTGCCCAATTCCATCATAGATGGGCCTCTCCCTCAGGTTGGAATGTTGCTAGCCTTATCTTGGTGGCGTCGGATGTGATCTCCATAGCCTCCAAGATCTTGTCTACTTGTTAGAACCAATGGTTGGCCACCATCGGATCTACCCTTCCCATGAAGGTTGGTGGTTTGTGTGCCTTGAACTTTTGGAGGTTGCTAGAGCCTCTGTGGCCTATGTTGGCGCTGGCTTGGGCAAAGGTAGCAGGCATTACGCCAATAGCTTCCATCAACGCTTGTTGATCAAAGGCCAGTGGTAGTGGTGGTTGGTTATTCCGTCCACCCCCTCGACCCTTGCGATGTCCTCTTTCTCTATTTGCCTTCTACACACACGTAAGATAGCAGTAGACCACTAACTTAGTATCCTAAAGTTAGGGATCAAAAGGTAAAATATTGAGAATTTTCCTCTTGTCTCACTGGTAGGAAGTATGCCACCCACCAGTAGACACCCAAACCGTAAACTTTCCCATTCTTTCTTTTCGAACACCAAGGTTATGTTTTCTAACCCTAGTATCTCATTCTCATACACATTTAATCATGCATATAATTACATATCATACAACATGTCGCATTTAATGCACATAACAAGCAATACATAATGAATGCAATGGCTTAACCCAATCTATCCTCAAGTCTAAGGTAATCGGGAACCTAACCTCTAATACCAAGCTGTGACGCCTCAAAATTCGGGGGTCCTTTCTCAACCCGTTGATACCCCATTAACCTGCGAAAATATCTGTGAGTACCGTATAACTTGATACCACGTCGTTATACCCCATTCACCGGGATTATAACAAAAATGAAATTTGGACAGATTTTCCTTTGTACAGGAGTCTTACCCAATACGTAACCTATGCATACATTAATCATACGACCATTCCAAGGTCCACATCCCAAAGTATAGGCTTAACATTTAACCATTTACATCATCCAAAGAAAATGGCTCAAGATGTGAATGCTCGGCAATGTTATAATTAAAATTTCAATTTTTGGGAAGAGGTACCGGTATCTGTGATAAGTGATACCAGTACCTGAGCCCTCTGGTTACCAGGTGTCGGTATCTATAAGACTTGGTACTGGTACCTAGGCCCTCGATAGCGTGGTACCGATACCTGTGAGCCAAGGTACTGGTACCTGAGCCCACTATCAGCGCGGTATCGGTACCTTTGAGCCTAGATACTGGTACCTAAGCCCACTAGGAGCTAGGTACCTGTGAGGTACCAGTACCTAGATCCTAGAATCCCCCAAATTTCTAAAAACTCAACTTTTAGCCATACAACTCAAACAACACCTATTACATTCATTATGTTTACAAAAGAACAATGTTCAAGAGTGTCCCATTACATGCCTTTGTCAATAGTACAATTTTTGTACAAAATTTATACAAGACTATAACATAATATACAATAAATTACAACATGTAATTCAAGAGTCATAACCTGTCTCTATCATCAACTCGGGCCCAAGTGAGGACCGTCCGCCGAAGCTTGTCCAACACCTGAAATTTATCCCCATAAAGGGTGAGTCAGACTCAATAATGTATCTACTAAGGAGGCTACTCTCCAACTCAGATGCATATGAAATGTCACATCAAGTCATCACATCAAGCATCCATTCAAATACATGCATTTCATACATCAATGCTATAATTTCATGTCATGTCATGAGATGGAACTCACACATGCAATACAAATCCGAGCTCTCCACTAGCTCCCGTAACACATGCCATGCGTATGCATCAAGACATTCCAAGCCCTCGCCATTGATGTTAGACTTCCAATGACCATTTTATAAAATATTTTGTCTTTTTGAGTGTGTAATTTATGGATATCACACAAAGGGACTACCAAACCCACACAACATTCGAGGACATCTTACCTCAGGTTCCGAATACACCTACAAACTTTTTTGGAATTTTACCACAGGGCAAGTGAGTGAACCAAGTAATCGAGTCTTGCACCCGAGGGAGAATCTATCTCTTCTTGCTACACTCAACACGTATTTTCAAAGTAATCTGTGCGACTCAATCGAACCTCGGTCCAATTGTCCCGAGCCCTCATATCAACCCACCAAGAATGGTATTTGGTCAAAACATGCACACACCCACACTCATGTCGAATGCCCACGAATGTGATGCTACTCGTGCATATGCAAATGTAATTTACAATTACATTTCATGTCATTATGCAATCAAATTGGATAATTGCAATTTACACTACATGCTCATCATAACATAAGGCATATCGTGAACATATCCAATTCCACAACATTTCCAAGCTTGTTACATGTGATATCAATCAAATTACATACTTGAATTCCTAGGCATTTTATCAAATACTTAGTAGGCAACATTATGTAAACACATGGCATGCCCAAACAATAAATTCTTCATGAAACCCATATCAAGCAATTTCATCAAACTCAAATCTAACAAAAATTGGTTCTAACATATTCTCATACCATTTTTCATATTCTAACAACACTAGGTATGTGTTATACATGAGAATTCATCTCTAACACCCTACTCATTTCATAACCCTAGGTTGGAAATAAACCTAAATAGGAAAGGAACCTTACCTCTTGTAGTGTATGTCAATGTAGTAGAAGCCCTAAAAGCCTAAGATCAAGTTTCCCAAAATTCATGTCTTTGAGATTTTGGGGAAAACCGCGTTTGTCAGTATAGATGTGTAGCTCTCTTTGCGTAGAGCGACTTTAACTCTAGGCATGAAGCAATCTGACAGTTGGATTTTGGCGGATCAAGGGAAGAAGGTGAAGAGAGCTTTGAGTTTTCTCTCTTTTCTCTCTCTCTCTCTCTCTCTATATATATATATATCTTTCTATTTCCGAAAATGGCTAAAGAAATGGGGGAAGAAATCTATTTTTCTACCCCTTGTTACACTCCTCAAACACTTGGCCCTCGTTGCGTAACACGTCTCACTTCGTTTAGTCCAATTTTATTTCGAATGAATTAAATCTCGTCTCGTATTAAGTTTAGTGTATTTTTTTGAACTAACTGTAAATTATTTCCCAGGCTTCGAGAATAAAATCTAATCACGTTTATTTTAGTTGCATGACGCCTGATCGCATAGTAAAATGCGAAAAATCTAACTGTCTCAGAATTCGACGAAAATTGATTGGGTAACTAGATTTCGCGAGACGAATCCAACGGTGAGGTTCATTTCGTCATCCGAGTTTTAGAAAAAATTGAGTTTTTAACCCATACTATAATGGCTAATTACCGTTTTTCATTTTTTAATAAAATTTTAATTTAATTTTTTTTCTCGGGTTTTACAAGTATACAAGAGTTGTATAAACCAAAATACAAGGATGCTCAAATAGATACAAAAGGGATTTAGATGTATATAATCCATTAAAAGAAGAGCTCCAACTTTGGATCTATCCTCAAGTTGGGCCCCAGTGCGGCCCGTCCATGGAAGTAGTAACAAAGCCTGAAATATTTTTCCCATGATGGGGTGAGCCAAAGCCCAGTAGGAGTATCTGCTATAAGGTAAGCCTCCCAACTCAATGATGCCTATTATGGTGATACACATTCATATACATCAAGAATTCATATATGTAATATGTAACATAAATAAATGCAACCAACTATACCATAACATGAGGTGATGTTTCATGCATGCATAACCAACTCCGAACTCAACCCGAGCTTTTATTATCTCTCAAGCTTTTATTATCTCTTTCTTTATAACGGCAAAGAAGAATGGAAGACCAAGTATTCCAATAGTAATTTTTTCTTTTTTAAATACTAGGTGTAGAAAGTGCCAAGTCTTTCACTTTGACTAGATATTTTGAATACATTGTGGGTCCCGTGAATAAATGACTAGTTGCTGGAATTTTAATCGCGTAACATCTGATTGCATATCACCTTGTAATACGTGATTTTTGTGACTGTCTCAGAATTTAACGAAATTTGCACACCTGACTCATTTTTGCGAGACGAATTCAACGACATAGTATATTTTATCATCTAAGCTATGCACAATTTTCAGATTTTGACTTTTCTTAAAAGCCTTAATACTGCATTACCCCATTTAATTAATTTAATAAATTTATCAGGTTTCACACCTGGATTGCTATGTGTGAGCAGTAACACTTTATTTCCCCTAAACGGTCATAGTTCAAGTTTGAGACCACTTTGGTTCTAGAGTAGATGTTACTCTTTCACTAAGTGAATGTTCAATGCGGAGCACACCTGTCACACCCCATCCCGGAAAAGAGTTAGGGGATGAGTAACCTCGTCCTATTAACCCTTAAATCATAATTAATCTCAGAGTAATCTAATTATGAGTAATAATATCCAAAACCAACCATCATAATAAGGAACCTAACAAATACATATAACATTGTACAACGTTACCAATACTAGGGCATTATACCCTCTAAATATCTGTGTAATATGTGTACATTATGACTCTTAACATAAAGTACAATCCGACACCAACATCTCTACATCAAGTTAGACTGATTAATGGACCACTTCCTTAATCCCTACACCTAAAAACAAAAAACTGTGGCAAGGTGAGCAAACTGCATGCTTAGTGAGCATATTCCAAACATATTAAAAGGAAATGCACAAGCACTAAACAATTATAATCGTATCTCGGATACACATTTAAAATGATATTCACATTAAATATCCAACATCCAATACCCAACAACCAATACCCACTATCCAAATAACGATATCCAATATTCGATTCCCAATAACAGTTAACGCTACCCGTTTTTGCTCGAGAGTCTCGCCAATTATATTGTATCCAAACCCTTAAGTTTAATGATGTGTTTGGAGGTAAATAAAATCAACTAAGATTGATTTTGACCTATTAAAATATTTAAAGAAGGTTTGAGGTTGAGTGGACAACAAATTACAAACATTACGACAAAATGGTGAGAATTTTATGTTCTTACCAGTAGAACACCTCAGAGAAGATCATTCTACTACTAGAACATCACTTCCTACCAGTAGAACTTTTTATAGAATGTCGTTCGATCGGTAAAACACCACTTTTTTCCGGTAGAACCCCAACATAAAGTCTTCTTCGTTTCTTCTTTTTCCCCAACCCTCTTTTTTCAACCTCACTACACTTAAACATCTATTATCAATTATAAACACTTTTTATAAACAAATTCTTTCCCAACAATAAGATTCTAGAAATCGAAACTAAAACCGAAGTCGATCCCCCACACAAGCAAGATTATAACCCTTACATCAAACTCTTCCTAATAACCATTCGTCTCTCTTATTCTCTCTACTCCCGATAAACCACTAACAAACTCCCACATACACACATACACATATACACAAGTATATATACTATATCATTTCCCCCCCCCCCCCCCCTTTTTCTATGCACACACATGTTTTGGTGACACATCTCTTTCTCCCCAATTACCCTTAAATCCCCTCTTATTCCCAACCTTCTCATAACTACCACGTAATTTATAATCACTTATAAATTATACCCAAAACCTTTTTTCCATAAAACAATTTAACTTAGAACATTCCATCATCAAATAAATCTACCCCTAGGGTTAATATTTAAAAAATATAACCCAACACTCATATTTCTAATTACTGTAATTTAACCACCAAATTAATTATCATAAATTACATATTTGTCCCCAACATTTATAAAATGTTATGCATTCACAAGTTCATGTCTCACAATTCTCCCCCACTAAATAAGATTTCAACACCAAAATTTACCTTTCATAGGTAAACAAATAAAAATACTGAGCTCACATAAGCTCTTCCCTTTCCATTTTACCTTTCCTACTAAATGATTACGCCACAAAATTTTCACTAACGGAATAGTCTTTGTGCGTAACACCTTTTCCTTACAACCCAAGATTTCTATTAACTACCCAACATAGAGGAAATCTTTACCCAACTCAAATGCTATGCCAGAAAAAGTCGAGTAAGATTGTATTAACTAAATATTTATAGAGCATAAAGACATAGAACATATCAATGAATTCATTCATTTAAATATTATGAGTTTGTATCAACAATACATCATTATTTGGAGCATTTCTTTCATTCATACACACCTCTCAGGGCCACAAACATGTATCATAACCATAACCATAACCATAACCATAACTTAAGTATGCCTCACGTATGTGTCAACAATTTCACAAATATGTCACCAAACAAGTATCATAGCAACTAACATTAAATGAGAAATACAATCGAAACATCAAAATTTCAACGATTAAACAAGATACATATCCTATCTCGAAATTAAACGATACAATTATCCACGTACATTTGCATAACCACTTACCATAAAAACCTCGTATAGCCATACTAACACCCATCTAATAACTATTATTATATGCAACCTTAACAACAACAAACACTATCACTTTATGCAAATACACAATCCCATCTACATAAAATTATTAACTTTTCGTTTCATTTCCAGCAATAATATTTCCACAGATTTCTAATATATCTCAATGTTGCCCAAGTGCATGGCCTAAGCTATTCAATATACTCTCTCTATAATCTCTTGTTTTCAACACCAAGTCACTTAATATATAAATGCAAGAATTAAATAATAATATATCATCTTTTTGTACTACCAATATCAGTCCGAAGTCCATCTCTAGCTTCTTTATAATTTTTAAATAAGGATTCCAAGTTTACACATCTTATGCACAATTTATCAACTTTGTTCTCACCTTGATTCAAGTTAACAATGGTATTTGCTTTAGATAAAGGCAACTACACACCCAAAAATTCCATCTCCACGTAAGATTAATACATACATACCATACACAAGCTAATAACTCCGATATTTTATGATCAAAAATATCTGTAACTTCATTTACTTTCCCTAAACATTAATATATAGTACATTCATAATCTTTGTTTATTCAAAAGTATTCGTAATTATTTTCCATGCTACAACAACGCACAATCCAATCTTCAATATGAGACGTCACCATAAATCATAAGTCTTTCCTTCCAAAAGAAATAAATAACATTGAAGTTGGAACTAACCAAATTTCAACTCCTGAAAACTCTATTACAATTATCATTCTGCTCAAACTTTACATCCTTTCTTGTTAGTCAAATCAATGACATAAAAGTTAAAACCATAATTGAATTTGTGATAGTAACTTACTACTCCAAGAAACTCTTGACCTCGGATACACCATCTATCCCAAGCTACATGTATACAACAAATCACTTCACAAACATGTTCTGAACACCTTAATATTTGAAACCAATAGGCTGTAAAGATAAACAAGCTATATCTCAATTAAATAAATGCCACCACTATTATGTGAGTTGTAAGAATCTTCCACATCAATAACAAATCATTAACCACTAACTTATCACACCATAAGATTCCACTGCTTAACATTTCTAACACAACAAAATCTGCGTAAACACTCAGTTTAGAGATTATCATAAATTTTTGAATATTTGAGATAAAATAACCATCTCACATTTGACACTAGATTTTACAAATTGTATGTAACACACCATTCCCCTGATTATCCAGAAATATCCAGGTAAAACAGTTATATCATTTCTCATTATATCCTTCCTCATCACTATATCTGTATATTCGCTAACGGTATCTCACCCCGAAGTCACAACTTTATATTCACTTAATATGTTTTACATTCTTTCCTTCTGCAGTTGTGAAATCACACTTCACTTACACTAATATTCATACAAAATAAACACTGTCACATGATGAATAGCTAAAATTAGCATCTTACTATGCTTTTACAAGACTAATTATGCTTTGATGGAGTTTAAATAATTGCATTTCAGGACAAAGTTGCACAAAAGCTTAAATTCAATGGATACCAAACTTTCATGCAACACCCACGTGTTCCGTAAGAAAATTGGAGAAGTTTGAAGCAAGGCATGAACGTTCGAACGCTAATTAATGTTCTAACGTCAATTAATGTTCGAACGCCCATCTAGAAATAATTGAGGGTCCCTGGAAGAGTGCTAGGGCGATGGCATATGGCGTGTTGCAGTTATTCTCACAGAAGAACAAGAGCTACTTGAGTACAACGTTCGAACGCCATCTTGAATTATTTGAGGACCAGACTGCCAGGGTGATGAGACAAGACTTGCTATCTACTGTGGGTGAAGAGCCACTTGAGTTCCACGTTCAAACTCCATTAACCGTTCGAACGCCCATAACAGAAGACATGAGTCAACATTCGAACGCCAACTAACGTTCAAACGTACTCCCAAGACAGAATGCAGAGTGGTTGATTTTCTATCCAGACCTTGCAACATTCATTTGGACTTTGAGGACTTTGACCTGTTCCTTTACTCTTCTTTACCCCCTCCTCCTTGCCTATAAATACCTCCTCTGTGGGAGCTTCAAAGGGCATGCACACTTGCACTTAGACTTACACTTACATAGACTTAGAAATAGATAGACATACATAGAGAGAGATAGGGGGAGATAGATCATCTTTTGGTTGAGGAGGAAACCCTCCAAAAGTGACTAGTTTTCTTCTACTTTCATTATTAGTTTCATTTTCTTCCATTGTTTGAGCTTCCTTCTTACCTTAGAGGAGTGAATCTCTTCCACTTTTCAAGCTTTACCAAAGTCGCGAAGGGTGAAAAGTGATTCACTCATTTTTCGTCGAAGATATGCTCATTTTGTAGTGTGTTTTACCTTGTAACTCCTCTACTGAGGGATGAAAATCACTCATTTTTCTAGCTTTCTCAAAGCCATGAAGAGTGAGTAGTTTCTCATTCACTCTTTAGTACGAGGTGATGGACATGATAAATCGTTTGGAAGTTATATTTGTGCATTTCGTTTATGCTTAATGCTTTATCTTTTACTTGTTTATTGAATGATTGAATGCATCTAGCAAAGCTAAGGTACTTTGCAAAACCATGAGTCCTTTTTATGACATAGATGACTCTTAGCATAGAAAGAATCATTGGTCATTTGCAAGTACTCCAGCTAGATCTTCATGAGTACCTTTCAATCTTCACCATTATTGTGCTTTAATTAAGAATGGAATACTAACATAGTGGTCAGATGCCTTGTAGAAATACTTGCTTGTTTGTAGACAGGTTGAGTCTCGGCACAGACAATTCTTGTAAATCTCTACAAAGACATCGGAACCATGCTCTTAATTCCCACAATCCATCTTTATCATCCGATTAACTTTATGTTAACACAGGGGTTAATTGAGTTCCCAAGCACAAGTATGACAACCGGATGATTGACTACATGTTCAGATCCTCGAGCTAAAGGGTGACTTTTACATTTGAGAGAATATTATATTTTGTCTAGAAAATCCCCTTGGAAAGAATCTTATATTCTGTCCATAAACATCATAATTTCAAATCTCAAGGGTTCTAGTAACTTTGGTCTCTGTCAGTACTTACTTTGAAACACCAACATTAGTTCCCCGTGGATTCGACTCCAGACTTAACTGGATTATTACTACAACTTGACCGCCTGCACTTGGGTATACACATTTTGGATCAAGTCATCACACTTTGCAACAAAACCTCATATAATATCACAACCAATTTAGGACAAACTCCTGCACACAACATAGTAGCTTAATGAAACAATCATAAGAATACAACACTACATTTCTATTCACAAAATTCCAAACTTATCCATTAACTCACACACTTTATAACTCTTATATTTGTGGACATTCCATTCCTAAATATATCATTCCCATTGTCAAATCAAGATCTCACATGTCAAAAGGAATCAAATCGACTAATAATTCATGAGTACACAAACATACATCACAACCCTTATAAACAATGTCTATACACATCATTTCACATATACATGTATTATTCATTTTTGTTCTTACTCACTCATTAAGCATCTTCACACTAGTAAATCAAATTCCATATATTTCCCACCATATGTGTACCAACACAATGTGTGCTGCTCAATTAGTTACTTAGTATCATTTCCTCCTCATCAATTCCCATTTTAAATATCCATATATATGTATATCAACCTATATAAATATCAAACACAAATTATCCAACATTCCACCGAACTTTCCTCATACAAATTTTGTTCTAGTTACCCCAACTCTACAAATACACACTTGTATTAGAACATAACAAATTCAATCTACAAAACTTTTTATTACTATGAAACCTATTCATAAGTTCCCACAATTACAGATAACCGAACTATTAAAATAATCCTTAAGATGGATATAACAATCCAAAATTCATCCATCTCCATTTAACCAAATTAAGGATTAATATAATTATCTCAATCAACAACTACGTTGATTCTCAATAATCTCTTTCACACATGATATATAGCATGATACAATCAAACCATATCATAACCCTCCATAATTAGGTTTAGTCATAACATCTTCACTTTTATTCCCATTTCTTCACTCAAGCTGAAGATTTTATCTTAACACACATGTAGACTACCTCACATAGATACAACTTTGAAGTCAAAATATTCATGTTTATTCTTAACAAACATACCAATCGTTTGTAAATCACAATGATACCACAATTCATCCATAGCACCACAAAAGTGTGGCTTGCAATATATATACTATATACACGTCATTAAGACAATGAAAATATGTATGCACCAATAATGCAACACAAATCTTCACTTGTAACAAATATATCCTGCCATTAACATTGCAAATCATCTACCATGGCTATTTTGCCACAAATATACTGTATACCACCAAAAAGTAACTCAATAAAAACCATTTAAGACTATAATTTATACCACTTGTGTCACACAGACAACAAAAATTCACCACATAAGCAATATCCACCATTAAGGCCAAATTAGTCATTTAGACTATTTGCCATACAAGGCTATATTCTTGCCATTTAGGCAATCTGCCATAAAGGCTACCTCCTTACCATTTAAGCAATATTTACCACCAAGGTCATACATTCGCCTTTAAGGCTATATTTGCCTATAAGAAAAATCAATATAATCACATTATTCATCACAAGCCAATAAAACCACACAACCATACATTAATAATATAAACATACTCTAGTCATTACCATATAACTCACAATTTCAATCCTCTAATTGTTGTCTGCCATTTAATTATCCATAGTAAGAGCATATAAACCATTTCTCTTTGCGCAAATATTAATCATTTCGAAGATCCATAACTGACTATGCTATAAAATTGTAAATTAACATAGATCAACATACACTCATACCACCTTACACAGTACACATAAACCACCTATCCAACTTGACATATGTTTTACTAACGGTCCATTGCAACATCTAGACTTGGCAAGTCTACATAAACTATCAAACTCTAACTCTGATCCCAAAAATTGTCACACCCCATCCTGGAAAAGAGTTAGGGCGTGGGTAACCACGTCCTGTTAACCCTTAAATCATAATTAATGTCAGAGTAATATAATTCTGAGTAAGAATATCCAAAACAAACAATCATAATAAGGACCCTGACAAATACATATAACATAGTACACCGTTATCAATACTAGGGCACCACACCCTCTAAATATTTGTGCAATATGTGTACATTATGACTCTTAATATAAAGTACAATCTGACACCAACACCTCTATGCCAAGCTATATTGCTTAGTGGAACAATTCTTTAATCCGTACACCTGAAAACTAATAATTGTGGCAGGGTGACCAAGTCACATGCTCAGTGAGTATATTTGAAACATATTAAAAAGAAATGCACAAACACTAAACAATTATAATAGTATCTTAGATACACATTTAAAATGATATTCACATTAAATATCCAACTTTAATACCCAACAACCAATACCCAATATCCAATATCCAATATCCAAATAACGATATCCAAGATCTACTATCAAATACTCGATTCCCAATAATAGTCAATGCTATCCATTTTCGCCCGTGAGTTTCGGCAATTATATCGCTACCGTTAATGCCCGATAGTCGCAGTTATTATATCGCTACTGCGTATGCTCAGTAGTCTCGAAAATCTGATAATGTTAAGCATCCATTATCAATCCACAATCCTTAAGTCTTTGATTCACAATCTAGCCATTTTGAAAAAAATATAGCTAGTAATATACAATCACCATCTCAAAGTTCATATCTTACCAAATAATCTTCAAGATATTTCACATAGGTATATTTAATAAACACATAATCATATTTTCCATCAATAGGGATCAATACACTCACCTCGAGTTAAATCCAAAGTCGAATTCAGTCTCCCTTTGAAATTTTAGGTGAATCCGACACTGACATCATCGATTCAATACCTAAAATATATCATAACAGGCCACATAAATATCATTCTCAACACACAATTGTTATGCCACACGTGCATAAATAATTAATCGGCTTTACTCGATACGTCCCCATTACGCTTTCCATTTATTATATTGTACCCAAACCCTTAGGTTTAGTGATGTGTTTCAAGGTAAATAAAATCAACCAAGATTGATTTTAACCCATTAAAATGTTTAAAGAAGTTTTGAGGTTGAGTGGACAACAAATTACAAACATTATGGCAAAATGGTGAGAATTTCATGTTCTTACGATAGAATATCACTTTTTATCAGTAGAACATTACTTTCTACCGGTGGAACACCTCACAGAAGATTATTCTATCATTAGAACATCGCTTCCTACCAATACAACTTCTTACAGAATGTCGTTCAACCGGAAAACACCACTTTCTACCAGTAGAACCCTGACAGAAACTCTTCTTCGTTTCTTCTTCTTCACCAACCCTCTTCTTTCAATCTCACCACACTTAAACACCTATTATCAATTATAAACACTCTTTATATACAAATTCTTGCCCAAAAATCAAATTCTAGAACTAAAACTGAAGTCGAAGTCTATCCTCCATACAAGCAAGATTACAACCCTTACATCAAACTCTTCCCAATAACCACAATTAATCACAAAAACATATAAATTAAAAGGAAGGAATTTGCCTAATAGGAGAAGCTTCTTCTCCAAATCCACCAAAAACTTCAAGTGAATAAAATTCAAGGTTTTTGAATTCTTCAACCCAACACCCAAAACAACCTCAATATAAAATCCTAGCTAGCTCCTCCTCATCTTTATTATTTTTTTTTTTTTTGGTATTCTGTTTCCCCTTCTCTTCTTCCTCTTCCTTTCTTTTCTTTCTTTTCTTTCTTTTTTCCTTGTATCTCCTTCTCTCTGAAACTCCCGATAAACCAAACACAAACTCCCACACACACACACACACACACACACACACAGATATATATATACTATAAGTATATATCCTTCCCCCCTTTTTCCTACGCACCTATGTGTCTTGGTGACACATCTCTTTCTCCCCAATTACCCTTAAACCCTCTCTTATTCCCAACCTTCTTATAACTACCACATAATTTATAATCACTTATAAATTACACCCAAAACCTTTTTGCCATCAAAAAATTTAACTTAGAACATTCCATCGTCAAATAAATCCACCCCTAGGGTTAATATTTAAAAAATATAACCCAACACTTACAGTTCCAATTACTATAATTTAACCCCCAAATTAATTATTATAAATTACATATTATCCCCCAACATTTATAAAATGTTATGCATTCACAAGTTTAGGTCGCACAACACCTACATTAGGCATAATGGTCCCTCTTTGGTTGATCAACTCTTTTGCATCATACATTTTTAATATTATAATGAGTGGGAGAATGTTGGTAAATTTTAATATTAATATATAATTCTTTGTACCAATAAGATTAATTAGTAGATTTATTCATCTATATGGATACATTGTACATTTGGATCATTAGGTACATACATCAAACTTGTGCATGAATGTCCTTGGATACATGTATTCATGAATTAGTCATTATTACATACATGTATATAACTATACATTTATATTATATATACATGCATGAGTTGGATACATGAATTCTAGAAGGTTTTAAGAGTCTATAAATAGAACCTCTAAAATGTGCATTTGAAGCTTTTGGGAACACCATTCAATACATTACAATACTTGACCACATACACCACATAGTTTAGAGTTCAGACCAAAGAAGATTGTTTCTATTGGTGGAGGTTTGGACTCGGCCACTTGTGTAGAGTTGGTTAGAGTGATACGACGAAGCTGTTAGGTGGTTGTATCATAGAGAGGACAAGTCAAATGAGAAGGTCTATTGCACTAGTTTTCGTTTTTCCATCCACAGAGAACTTGAATCTTCTTAAAGAGAGCGAAATATTAGTGCCTCAGTCTGACTTGTTAAGTGTGAAGTTTTATTATTTTATACTTTGCTTCTCAAT
The DNA here is from genome assembly GCA_951799425.1 of Ilex aquifolium. Taxonomy (NCBI): domain Eukaryota; kingdom Viridiplantae; phylum Streptophyta; class Magnoliopsida; order Aquifoliales; family Aquifoliaceae; genus Ilex; species Ilex aquifolium. The sequence goes on from OX637401.1 coordinate 6,142,993, forward strand.
TTTATTGCAATTTCACCAACACCATAAAATCAAGATACAAATTTTGAGCAAATGCGGAAAAAAAGTTTCCTCTACTCCCTTAAATATTGTGACTAGCACATCAAACGTGTGTTTAAATTTTAAGTGATCAAATCACTTGATTGCAATTATTCATCCATTTTTTTTTTGTTCCGAGCTACTTCTAAGTTGGGAAAAGTTTTACTTATTTTGGAAATTACTGATCGACTACATTCCTCAACTAAGAGCTTCTTTTCTTTTCTTACCCCTTGAAAATTCTTGTTGAGTCAATTTACCAGGATGTGTGAAATATATTCATTCAAAAAATAAGCATAAAGAAAACTCTCCCCATCATAATGTGACCCCCTAAATTTCACAAAAAGGCATGAATCGTAGAAAAAGCTTTTGTTGGAAAATTCTCACCAGTTTAAGAATGGATGTCAAGAAAATAGTCATTTGGTTTAGTAAAATACAGTCAAAAATCGGACAAAACATTTTTTGAAAAGTGGGTATCCAGCGAATTGGTAAGACCAAACTTGTGAAAGCATTTACATAGATTATTCCAACCATCACAATGCTAATATAAAAACAATCCAAACACAAAACTTAGATCATCCAATCCAAATACCAAGGTAATATTCCATTAATAGCCAAGGTTTGCAATCTAATTCTCAAGTACGATCACAATCAATAATTACTAAACTTAATTTGTATACAACCCCAAAGTTTGTAGCATAATTCAAATGATAAAATAAGCAACTATGTAACTTAGCATGTAATCCTCAAGCCTCAACTTCTTGGTCCACATGCTGATCTGTCTCGGTATCAATCTCATAATCTGTATCTAACCATGTATCTGCATTCAAACTCATATCTAAAAAAATGTTGGGGGGGGGGGGGGGGGGGGAGGTTAACTAGGCCAGTAAAATATTGTTCTTGAGCTTAAACAAGTTTTCAAATACATATGAAACTAGGTCAAGTCACCTTTTAAAAATTTATATGTTATGTTGAATCGAAACTAGGGACACTAGGAGAATTGGTGATTTGACTATCAAGAAGGCTAGACATCGAGATATATTTGGTCCACTCAATAATAACAATTCCCAAGGAGCTATGAAAATTTTCAACCTTCTTTCTCTTTTGGGTGGATTAGTGACGAGTGTCCGTAGCACCCTGTAGGAAACTACATACATTTAACACCACTATCCTCCCAAGGTATAGTAGTAACCCTTAGAAGCTTGCAAGGGCAAGGATCCAAACACATCTAATAACCCTCAATATCAATATTCACGTGAACTAATAATGAGAACTTGTGGAACTTCACAAGGAACTAAACACACACACTATCTATTCTGCGATATACGTCGGATTCATTCAAGTTCGTCAAATCGTAATATATATTTTACCTAATCATGAAATATCAAATCATTCTTTAGATCAAGTTTAATCCAAAATGAAATCATGGTATAACACACATAATCTCAATAGAATCTCATAGGCAGAAGCCAAGTTCAAAACTCTATGCAATTGAAAAATAGGGTTTGAAAAACCATGTAATGATACATCTAGATATAATCATTTTTGTACAATATTCAAACAAATTTATTTAATTATAGGATAAATATAAAATATTTTTATAAAATAATAATCCAATCATGGGTATAAGAACTTATGGTTTGAAGACATATAACACGAGCAATGAAATCTATGTTTTTACATGTAAATCATTTCATAGGTTCCAAATGCGCTCAGATCTACAACAAAATATATTATTTCCAGGACAAAATAAATAAGGAACCATGATATTTCATGCAATACCTCAATGCTTAAAAGAAAACCCTATCTTTTTTGCAAGTTCCGCAACCCTAGGTGCTCAATCTGTCATGAAATTCGAGGTTCTCTAGTATTTTCTCATTTTATGTCTCTAAGTTCTTCCTCTCTCTCTCTCTCTCTCTCTCTCTCTCTCTCTCTCTATAATATGTGTAGGTTTGATGAATATAAGATTTTAGGAAATTGTTCATTGTAATTGTCTAATTATGTGAAGTCACAATGTAATTCTAATCTAAATCCATGGTCATGAAGTTACAAAGTTCAAGATTCAAAACTACGAGAAGGAAGGAGTTCAAGCTACAAGTCACATCATGAAGACCTCCCAAAATCCTTCAATGTTTAGGAAAGATAATGACTTTACCTTGGTATTTTTATTTTGGATCATTAAGTTTTAATAAAATGAATTTAGGATTAATTCATATATGACTCATAGGACATTTAGCGAAATACTTTTGAAACATCAAATCTTGTTTTGAAAACATAGATTTGATCCTTATTGAGACACACCTTTTAGTTTTTAATAGGGAAAGATTTTCCTTGGTTTTTGTCTGAAAAACTAGTAAGGAACACCCTTTGCTGGGTAGTCTATGGCTAGAAAGGTCTCTAAACACTTAGAAAAAATTTGGAGAAGGCTAAATAGTTGAAAAGTGGAGACGCCTCTCTAATTGCTCAAGCGACTGGCAAATGGCTTGAGTGGCCTAACCACCGCTCGACTAGTCCCTGCTCAACTGTCCTAGTTTGGCTCATTTCTTCATTCTAGTGATAATTGTCCTCTAATAGCTCAAGCTATAACCTCATAAATTTTAGTTTTCTATCACGTCAAGCTGAGTCTAATTGTGAGACCTATATATATAGGCAAACCTTTTCAGCCTAGGCTAACTCTCCAGAACAAACCCTAGATCCCTAAGAATCAAAAGGTCAATCTACTTTGACTAATCTCATACTTCAAGTCCAAATCAAGAAGAAAAAGGAGATCTTGTAGAAACCTACCAACCCACATCAGTGTGAGTTGGTGATTAGGAAAATCTTGGCTGGGAAACTATGATGATTGAAAGAGGAGAAGTTAGATCACGGAGCTCGATTCATCCTAATGACCTCACGGTGGCGATTCCAGAAGATTAGATTCAAGGGAGAAAGCATCCCTCCATAGGTGTATTGGTTGTGGTATAAGTCTTTGACTTTGTAATCAATTTTGAGTATAATGGATTAGGTTTAGGTGGACTTGGATTGGCCCCTTGGCTTTTTTTCAAGAAGGTTTCCACTTTAAAATTGTCTTGTTTTATGGTTGGTTATTTATTACTTTGTTTTTCACACACACACACACACACACACACACACACTCTGTGCTTGATGATTTGATTGAATCATTGCTATATCATGAAAATCATCAAATTGCTTTGATTTGGTGGAAGGGCCATTGGAGGGATAAGGATGACAGGTTCGTTTTTTGGTTATGATTGTTTAATTTATACATATTCCATCCAAACACTAATTGAGGGTTTCTTCATTATTAAATGTGTCCATTGAGCATTACTTCTTAAATCAATCGATTAATTGGTAATTGAGGGTTATGGGTCTAAAATTGGTGTAGGTTTCCGTGGGAAGTGTCAAGACCTATGCACCACCCTCTAAGTCGTCCTTATGTAGTTCGACATGTTTAATCATATTGGGGACGATCGAATTACACTTCCCCAATAAGAAAATAGGGGTTTGGGAGTTTTTTTTATGTAAAAAAAGGTCTTAAAACAAGTTTTATATTTCAGAATTCGCGTAGCGCGCTTGAGTAGCCTTGTTCTCGCTCGAGCGAGGTATTAGAGGGCACTCGCGTGCCAAGATATCGGCACCTACTGCAATTCTTATTTTTGAACATTTTTTAGTGGCTGGCTTGAGTGCCAAGTCTCCAGCTTAAGCGCTTGCCCCGTTTATTCCAATATGTCAAAACTACTTCTCTAACACCTCCAAACTCACTCCTAACTTTCTAAATCTTTCCAATAAGCTTCTAATCCTAAGAAAACATTAAATTCTTATTTCTCCCTCATGATTCTAATCGTGTCCACATGTTACATAAAAAAAGTACTGAAATATTCAAAATCCATCGCAAACTTACTACAAAATTCATAATTCTTCACTAAAAATTGGGATGTTACGCATAAGCACTAAGTTGTAGTGTGCATCGACTAGGATTCACGACGTATAAGTGATCCTCTATCTGTCATCCATGTTTCATTGACTATTGTCTCAGTATCACCGATTTGGCTAATTTAAAATTATTTATTTTTATATGAAAGCAACTAAAGACATGCGTAAGTGGAGTAGCTCAAAGACACTCACCTCGTAACCCTTTTTTTTTAGTCCACATACTGATTGAATTATAGAAGTTTTTCTAAGCCAAAAGGGACCACAACCTAGAGAGATAATTAAAAAACAGGCGCAATGGAAGCTGGATATGATAAAAAGATGAACGAAAATAGGGAGAATTTTAAGTTGCACTCTGAAAGATTTTAGAATTCTCACATTACACCATCAATTTATTAAAAGTGTTGCAATGTGGTTCTTCTGTAGTGTTACATTGTGGTCCTTTCGTTAGTTTCTGTTACTCATTCCGTCAACATCAATGGAGTGATTTTTGACAGAATAAGAAACGGAAACTAACAGAAGGGTCGCATTATAACAATTTTAATACATGGATGGTGCAATATGGGAAAACTAATCTTTGAGGGTCTAAATTGAGAAATCTTAAATCTTTCAGGATGTAAAGTGAGATTCTCCCATGAAAATAAACCAATAAAAGAGTATGTCAAGGCATAAATAATGTTGAACTTCTTAATTTTTAGTACTTTTCATTCCAAATCGTAGAGAAGAAAGTAGGCAGCACTAACCGAGTGAGATTTAATATGGGGAATAAGAAGGCAGCACTAACAAAGTGAGATTTAATATGGGGAATAAGTAGGCAGCATTAACAAAGTGAGATTTAATATGGGGAATCTCATCTTGCATCCCGAAGGATTTAAGTTTTTCTACTTTGCACCATCAAAGATGAGATTTTTCACATTGCACCCTCAATTTATTAAAAGTGTTGCAATATGATCTTTCCATTACCTGCCGTTGCTTATTCTATCAAAACTCACCCTATTAAAATTGACGGAATGAGTAACGAAAGATAACAAAATGGTCATATTATAACAATTTTAATACATTGAAGATGTAATGTGAGAAATCTAATCTTTAATAGAAAAAAATAAAAATTCTTAAATCTTTTAGAGTACGATGTATAATTTTTCTATTTAATATTAGGTTAAGATGATGAGTAGTGATTGACAGTCTAATAGTTAGAAACTTTTGGATTGAGAGTTATATTTCACCTTTTGTTTCTAAGCATCTGCTATGTTATCGGAATCGATGCCATCATGTTTGGTAGCTCAAACCCTTTTTTCCTTTTTTTTTTTGTTTGTTGGTCAATGACCCCTTTTTCCTTAAAAGAATGAGAAATTGTATCTATCGGTTACATGCACTGTTGTTTTGATTGATTCAAATTAGAATAAATAAATAATTCAATAAAATATTACGTGACATGCCGATTTCTAATTGGTTTGTTTGGTAGGAATAATATATGTTCTAAATTTTCAGATTGTTTCTAGCCACTATAAGATTAATTTCGTTTAATTAGTTTTTTTCTCAGGTTTTTATGGAGTGTAACCCTATATTTGATGTTAAAAAATTATATTTATGAACTTGTGTTAATTACCTACGTGAACTAATTAATACTCAAATAAAATGAAAACTAGTCAGACACTAGTTCGTACAAAAATATAGAATATCCTGCCCATTAATTTGCTGCGGAATTAATGGTGGTTCACTTTCTCCAAAGTGCGGGTGTGTTTTTTTTTGGACAAGACACATGAGTTCAGACTATTGTTACGGGGCGCATACATACTCGTTCATTGGAAGGAAAAATCAGCCAATGTTCTTCATTCACAAGTCACAGTAAATCCATAAACCAAATCCACCAACACACTGCGTGGAAAATTGCTTGCGCAAACGATCGAATTCCCCACAACGATGATCCTTTGCATTGTAAACAACTATTACTTCCAACTATGTTTTCATAACACAAAATAAGTCAGCTTTCTAGGCCCTACACCAAAATGATGGCCTCTACTATAAGGTGGATTTATTTACCAATTTTTCTGGCCGGACTTCTTGCCGGACCACTGCCGGAGTTTGTTTTGGGTCAGAACTGTGGTTGTCCTGAAGACCTGTGTTGTAGCCAGTGGGGGTACTGTGGCAGTGACAATGACTATTGTGGCGCAGGGTGTCGAGAAGGCCCTTGTTTCGCATGACCCAGTACTAACGATGTTTCAGTTGCTGATATTGTGACAGACAGTTTCTTTTATGGGATTGCTGATCAAGCTAGCGTCAATTGCGCCGGAAGAGGCTTCTACACACGAGCTGCATTTCTTGAAACCCTAAATTCATATTCACAATTTGGCAGGGTTGGTTTCGTTGATGATTCTAAGCATGAGATTGCCCTTTTTTTTTCTCACGTCACTCATGAGACTGGACATAAGATTTTAAAATCTCTATATGCTTGTCCATCATATTTCTTTCTACACATTTACACACACGAGAATACAAATATTTTCCATATGTTTAAGTCAAATTTCAATAAAAAAAAAAGGTTTGAATTTCAATTTTTGTGAAACTAGAACAAATTCAATTATCTCGGGTTAAATTTATTGGATTTCACTAATAGGTATGGGTCCGTCCCACTGACCCCAAATAGGACCCGACGAATTTATTATTTATGAGTCAACTTGACTGAAATGGTAAAATTTAGAATGGAGAGAAATCAAATTTATACATTGGCTATACTTGAGCAAGTTTATTAAAAAAATCATACCTAGTGCACAAGTCTTTCGCTATAATGGTGCTTTGAGAGATAAGTAATAGGTAATCTTATTCTTATTTTAGAGACAATGAGCTTGTTTTATGAGCTCGTGTTTAAGTATATTGTATATAACTATGTATGTAATGAATGCATCCATGCCTATAATATACACTTACGTGAAGCAAGTATCCGTTTCTGGTTGCAATGTTTTCGCCATCACCTCGCACTATGTATGTAAATACTAATATATTGTGCACCATAAACTTTTTATTAATATCCGCTTTGCAATGGTAAAATAGAATGAAGAGGAAATGTAACAGGCACAGTTTTCTTCTGCAGACTTTTGCTATATAGCAGAGGTAGATGGTCCTTATAAGGACTACTGTGATGAGTCTAAAACAGAGTATCCATGTGCACCTAACAAGGGTTACTATGGCCGAGGTCCTATTCAACTATCATGGAATTACAACTATGGGCCAGCCGGATGGAGCATAGACTAAACAATCCCGAGATCGTGGACACAGACAATGTTGTGTCCTTCAAGACCGCCTTGCGGTATTGGATGAATGGAGTCCAATCCATCATAACCTCTGGCCAAGGGTTTGGAGAAACCATTCGCACCATTAATGACGCACTTGAATGTGATAGTGCAAATCGTGACACTGTGAATGCCCGTGTCACATATTATACAGATTATTGTAACCAACTTGGTGTTTATCCTGGGGATAATTTGGGATGTTAAACTTATCGGGGAAAAAAAATCTGAGATGTTCGAATATAAAGTTGCTTTACTACTTTTTCCTTTTCGTTTTACCCCTTTTCCCCCCTTGGCCCAGGTACATGACTGGGAGGAAATAGAGGATATTACCAAGAAGGAATTTTGTTTAAATGAAGATATAAAATTAAATGAAGATACCTTCCGAAAAAAAATTAAATGAAGATATAAAATTAAATGAAGATATTGTTTTGAATGTGATAAATAAAATGTCAAAAAAAGTGAAAAACTTTTGTTTGACTATAATAACCTTAATACAACTACTAATGTCTATACTACCCATTTTCATTTAATTTTTTTTTATGTATATATATATATATATATATGTGTGTGTGTGTGTGTGTATTATTATATAAATCTTTAAATGCCTTGATTCTTGATATTCTTACTTGAATAATAGTTGGCATAAAAAAGTGAGTGCACCGGTTGGTTTGAGCTACAACTGTATATATTTATTGGCATAAAAAAGAGGGTGCACCGGTAGCAATGGAAAATGAAAGGTTTCATTTTGGTACATTTATTCAAATTTAATGCACTAAGGACCATTTTATTCAATGTGCATTGAATATATCATATGCTAAAACTTGAAAATGGACCATTTTATTCAATATGTGTTGCACATTTGCCCACAATGTGCTGCTGATCAATTTCATCTAGCATGAGTAGTTATATGCATTTAGATTTGTGTTTCTTCCTATCCGTATAGGCCATATCAAATTGTCAATTCTTTAAATGCCTTGATTCTTCATATTCTTACTTGAATAATAGTTGGCATAAAAAAGTGAGTGCACCGGTTGGTTTGAGCTACAACTGTATACATTTATTGGCATAAAAAAGTGGGAGCACCGGTAGTGACACCCCAAAACCCGGGGGTCCGTTGATTTCCCATCAACCCGCGGAATACCCGTGGATACCGGGTAACTTGGTATCGCGCCGTTATGCCCCATTTACCGGGGTCCATAATTTAACAAAATTCGGGCAGAGTCTCCTTTGTACGGGGAGCTCTACCCAAAACTCAACCTGTGCAATATATTTTCACATGACCCATCCGAGGCCCAATATAAAACAATGACCGCACCGGGTCCATTTATAAGTAAACATTGACCACACCGGGTCTATTTATCCATACTTATAAACATTGACCACACCGGGTCCATTTATCCCTACCTATGTCAAAACATGCAATGTTGTTTTAACAATAATTCATATAAGTTCTATTACAATTTTTTGCAAAAGATTACATGCCCAAGACATAAGTTTCACAAGTGTTTTACATTAACACAAAAATAAAGCCACATTCGGCTTTCTTCAAACATGAGAGTCCGAATTGGAGCCATCCACCGGTGTATTTCTCCCACCTGAAATGTGTTCCCGTATAGGGTGAGCCAACGCCCAGTAGAGTATATCCTACAAAGGCTACTCCCCACCTTAGATGCATATGAAATGTGTACATGCAACAAACAACATTTAACAACCATTCCATACAAGAATATGCATTCGATGTTGGAATGCTACCATGTCATGCCATGAAATGAGGTGAGACTCACTCATGCATCTTAACCCAAGTCCTTACCGACTCATACAACACAATGCAATGCCAATGTGTAGTAACCCCATCAACTGATGAAAAATACATCCAATGATCGTTTGAATTGAAAACATGTATTTGCAAAATCAAATCATTGTTGGATGTCACCCATTGAATGAGTGTTTATGTAATCAAAATCTTATGTCTTGTTGGGCAACGGATTTTGGATTTTATACCGCCGGTTCCGTACACCATACTACACTTTTCCTGAATTTCACCACAGGGGAGTGTATAACCAAGTCGCCGGGTCTTGCACCCGAGGGGGGGATCTACCCCTTCTTGCTATACCCGACACAAGTTTTTCTTTCATGCAGCTATGCGACTCAGTCGGATTTTCAACCCAACTTTCCCAAGCCCACCCATCATTCACCAAGAATGGTGTTTGATTAACCATGCATACACGCCCACACTCATGCCTAAGCCCATGAATGTGATGTCAATGTCATGCTCAATATGCAATCATGCCCAATGAGAAATTTTATCACATGTTCAATATGTAATGGGTGCCATACGAACAATTTCAACATATCCATGGCAATTTATATTACAAAAAAATAAATACCATATTTTGTCACAATGTTAATATATCAAAACATGCATATATCAACAATTCGTTCACTACAATATCCAAGAATGCTATACATCATTGTGTCATAACAAACTTTATCCACACATAGGCATTTAACAAACACCATCAAGACAATCATCATGTTATCACACAATTTGCCCACATAATAACAAGTTACAAGAAAATTTCACAAGTACCTTCCCTAGACCAAATTTAACAAGGAATTTATCTAGGTCATTTCTATATTCCTTTCATGATTCCCATGACAATAGACAAGTCATAACAACTCTATACATATAACCATTACTTATGACACCATAGATTAGAAATGAACCAAGGTAGGAGGGAACCCTACCTCTTGGAGCGTAAAACAACCGGTAGAACCTCCAAGAACAAGATTTAAGTCCAAATATTTGATTTTCCCAAAATCCCGTCTTTGGATCTTCGGTAAAATTAGCTCTTTTTGGTATGTACGCGTAGCCCTTGTCGCGTAGATGAACTTTGACTTCTGGACTGACGAATTCCGACGGACGGAACTCCCAGAATCGGCGAAAGAAAACTTGAAAAAACCACTTTTTCTCTCTTCTCTCTCCTCACACGGTTCAGCACTGATTTTTTGAGATATTATGTGTAAAATATCTGATTTAGGTCGATATTTATAGGCAAAAATGTGCGGTCTACATCGCACCGCATATTTTCGACTTCCGGCTCCGTTTTTCGTCCCGAAACGATTCATTATACCTCGGATTAAGTTCAAATTAATTTTATTTGAACTTTCATTTTTTCTTTAAGATATTTTATAAAAAAGTGTTTTTAGGGACCCCTGGAATTTCAGTCGCCATGTAGTCGCCTCGAACGACGTGCAAAAATCTGTCTATCTCGGAATTCGACGAAATTTGAGAGGGTGACTCGATTTCGCGATACGAATCCAACGGCGAACTCCGTTTCCTCATCCGAGGTCTAGAGCATGAGTATTTCAAATAAGCATTAGGATGGCAAATGACCATTTTGCCCTTATTCACTAAAAGTTCAAATTTGTCCGGACTTTACATTCTTCCCCCCTTAAAAAGAATTTCGTCCCCGAAATTCACACACACATACATGCAATCTCATGCATATGCTACAGTCATGTAATAGTAAATGACTATAAAAATGTACATCTATCCTCAAACAAGAAAGGATAATTGGCACGTACGGTGTCCTCGCGCTCCCAGGTCGCCTCTTCCACTCCCCGGTGCTGCCACAACACTTTCACTAGCCTTACGGTCTTGCCTCGCAAAACCTGATCTCGGCTATCCATGATACGCACCGGTCCCTCATCGAAGGTCCCATCCGTATCAACAACAAGCTCGCCTCAATCCACCATATGAGTCGGATCTGGGGTGTATTTCCGGAGCATAGAGACATGGAATACCGCATGAACACCTGATAGGTTTGGCGGTAACGCCAACCGGTAAGCGACTGTACCAACCCTCTCAAGTATTTCAAAGGGCCTGATATACCTCGGTGACAGCTTTCCTCGCTTGCCGAACCTGACCACTCCTCTCGTAGGCATCACCTTCAAGAAGACATGATCTCCCACCTCAAACTCTAGAAGTCGCCCCCGTCTATCGGCGTAGCTCTTCTGCCGGCTCTGAGCCGTGAGAAGACGCTTTCGTATCAAGTCTACCTTCTCCGAGGTGTCCCTAACCAATTCCGGCCCCGTAGCGGTTCTTTCTCCCACCTCTGTCCAACTAACCGGAGATCGACAAGGCGTCCCATATAGTGCCTCATAGGGTGCCATCTGTATGCTCGCCTGATAACTGTTGTTGTAGGCGAACTCCACCAAGGGTAAATGATCTTCCCAGCTACCCTTGAGATCTATGATACATGCCCGTAGCATGTCCTCTAATGTCTGAATGGTCCTCTCAAACTGACCGTCCGTCTGGGGATGAAAAGCAGTGCTCATCATCAGCTGTGTCCCCATGGCTCGTTGGCAACTCTCCCAAAAATGAGCCGTAAACCTGGGATCCCGATCTGATACTATAGATACGGGTACCCCATGCAACCGGACAATCTCGCGTATATATAACCTGCAGAATTCCTCCAGTGTGAAGGTCATCCGCACAGCCAAAAAGTGTGCCGACTTCGTAAGTTGATCCACTATCACCCATACCGCATCATGTCCCCGCGATGTCCGTGGCAAGTGAGTCACAAAATCCATCGTGACATGTTCCCACTTCCACTCAGCTACCTCCAATGGCTGGAGTAACCCTGTTGGTCTCTAGTGTTCAGCCTTCACTTGCTGACACGTGAGACATCTACTAACAAAATCGCCAACCTGCCGCTTCATCCCATTCCAATAATACTGGCGACGAAGATCATGATATATCTTCATGCCCCCTGGATGAACCGCAAAACGAGAGCAATGGAACTCCTTAAGGATCTCCTCTCTCAGATCCGCCAATTGAGGAACCACAACCCTTCCTCGATACCGAAGACTATCATCCGAGTGAATGGCCCAGCCCTCGTCACCTGTACCTGCCTGTACACGGTCCCGGATGGACAATAGCTCTGTGACCTGACTCTGGGACTCAATAACCCTGCTCAGTAGGGAAGGCGTAGCCACCAAACTCCCCAAAGTACCCTGAGCCTGACCCATATAACATAGCCCGAACTGTCCCACAGTCTCGAGCATCTGCCACTCTCGGGAAGCTACACTAGCCAAGACTCCCCGTGACTTCCGGCTGAGTGCATCAGCCACCACATTTGCTTTACCGGGATGGTAATGCAAAGTGAAGTCATAATCCTCCAGATACTCCATCCACCTGTGTTGCCTCATGTTGAGGTCCTGTTATGTAAAGATGTACTTCAGACTTTTGTGGTCTGAAAACACCTCGAACTGCTCACCGTATAGATAGTGGCGCCAAGCCTTCAAGGCAAAGACAATGGCCGCCAACTCCAGGTCATGTGTGGGGTAATTTTGCTCGTGGTTCTTTAACTGCCGAGAACCATAAGCCACCACCCTCCTGGACTGCATCAAGACACATCCTAGTCCGTCCTTCGAGGCATCACAATACACTGTGTACCTCTGTCCCCTTTCCGGGACTATCAAGATAGGGGTTGAAGTAAGCCTCCTCTTTAACTCCTGGAATGCCTTCTCGCAAGCATCATTCCACTCGAACTTGACTTCTTTCTGAGTCAACTTGGTCATTGGTGCAGCTAGTCGGGAGAAGTCCTCAATAAACCGCCGGTAATACCCTGCCAATCCCAAGAAACTGCGTATCTCGAAGACTGACTTCGGCCTCTCCCAATTCATGACTACCTCAACCTTCTCTGGGTCTACGGATACACCCGAAGCTGACACCACATGTCCCAAAAACGTCACCTCAGTCAGCCAAAATTCACACTTGCTGAACTTGCCGTACAACAGATGGTCTCTCAAGGCCTGGAGAACAATCCTCAAGTGACCCTCATGCTCCTCCTCAGACTTGGAGTAGATCAAGATGTCGTCAACAAAGACTACAAAAAATTGATCAAGGTAGGGTTGAAACACCCTATGCATGAGATCCATGAATGCCGCCGGGGCATTCGTCAATCCGAATGGCATCACTGTGAACTCGAAATGCCCATAACGCGTCCGAAACGCCGTCTTAGGGATATATGTCTCCCTAACCCTCAACTGCTGGTAACCGGTGCGGAGATCTATCTTGGAGTAGGCCCGCGCCCCTCTCAGCTAATCAAACAAGTCATCAATCCTCGGCAAATGGTACCTATTCTTGATAGTAACCCTATTCAACTGCCGGTAATCTATGCATAGTCGAAGGGTTTTGTCCTTCTTCTTCGCAAATAATACCGGAGCGCCCCAAGGTGAGGTACTCGGTCTAATGAACCCCCTGTCCAACAATTCCTGCAATTGGACCTTGAGTTCTTGCAACTCAGCAGACACCATCCTATGTGGAGTCATAGAGATGAGCGATGTACCGGGATGCAACTCTATAATGAAGTCTACATCCCTATGTGGAGGTAATCCCGGTAGTTCATCCGGAAAAACATCCTCATAATCACACACAACCCGAGGTAGAACCAACTCCTGTCTCGCCTCGTCCTCCAGGGTAAGGCTTGCTAGCCAACCCATCAACTGCCCGTGCCATCTAGAGTCGTACACGGCTTGGGAAAAAGCATCGTGCTTATCCCCCTGAAACATGAAACAAACCCCATCTGGTGTGTAAGCAGTGACCCGCTTCCGATCACAATCAATGACGACTCGGTGTGCCATCAACCAATCCATACCAAAGATAACATCGAACTCCGACATGTCCATGACCCTAAGGTCCACGGTGAGTAGAATCCCTGAGATCTCTAACTCACAACCCCGACATATCTGATCAACGCTCACCCAAACTCCTAGGGGAGAACTCACATGCAATGGCTCTTCCAAGGTTTCAACCTCTAAGCCCAAGTCTTTCACACAAGATACAACAATAAAAGAATGAGATGCACCAGAATCAAATAGTACTCTAGCCCATAAGCGAGAGAGCAGAAATGTACCCTGTATCACCGACTGGTCTGCCGGCTCAGTCTGAGGTATCATGGCGTAGACACGCCCCTGGGTCCCTGAAGTCCCGGCCTGTGAGCTCTGGCCTCGACCTCTACCCATGCCCTGGCCCGATTGTGGAATCCCTGTACGCGAAGTAGTAGGGGCCTGAGTAGCACCCTGGAACTGGTACTGGTTCCCCTGGCCCATATTGGAGTAGGAAGGAGTATAGTGAGTCTGTGTGTGCCCCACCGAAGACTGGGGCTGAGATGCCCCATAGCTTTGAGATCCTTGCCTCTGAGGGCAATCCCGCTTCATATGCCCCAGTTGGTGACAATGATAGCAAGTCATTTGGCCTGCCTGGTTGGGAGTCCTCTGATTTCTCCCGCCTTGGGAGTATTGACCTTGGCCTTGGCCTTGATAGCCGCGGCCCTGCCCTTGATACCCCTGCGGAGCAGAAGTCCTCTGCTTCTTCCCCGCACCAGAAAAAGAGGATTGACCCTCCTTCTTCCTGTCTTTAACACCCGTCTGCCGGATGTTTCGTGCATCATCCACCTCTCTATCAATGGCCATAGCTGTCTGGACCATCAAGTCCAAGTCTTGCAGGAGAAGACCCACAATTTTGCCCCGGATGGACAACTTCAGACCATCCTAAAACTTCCTCACTTTGGCCATGTCTGTGGCCACATAATCATCTGCGAAACGGGCTAATTTTGTGAACTTAGCCACGTATTCGAGCACCGTCATAGTCTCCTGCCTCAATTCTAAGAACTCCTTGGCCTTTGCATGTCGAGCGGCCACTGGGAAGTACTTACCCATAAAGAGTTCCTTGAACTCTGCCCAAGTCATTGCCTCCAAGTTCTTCGAGTCTCTAACCCAATCCCACCATACTTGGGATTCTCCCTCCAGCTGGAATGTAGCTAGTGTGATCTTAGTGGCATCGGAGGTGATCTCTATAGCCCTTAAGATCTTGTCCACCTGCCGGAACCAACGATCAGCTACCATCGGGTCCGCCCCTCCCATGAAGATCGGAGGCTGATGTGCCTTGAACTTCTGGAGGTGACTTGAGCCTCCTTGGCTCCCACTTGCACTAACTTGTGCAATGGTAGCTGCTGTAGCACTAGCCTGTGCTATAGAAGCAGCCGCAGTACCAATAGCCTCCATAAAGGCTTGTTGGTCAAAGGCCGGTGGTGGTTGGCTGTTGTCCCGCCCACCGCCTCGGCGTCCTCGGCCGCGTCTTCTTCCTCTTGTTGCCATCTATACACACATTAGATAGCAATAGACTAACAATTTAGTACCCCAAAGTTAGGGATCAAACACAAACGTTGAGAATTCTCTCATTGTCTCCCCTAGTAGAACATGTGTCACATACTAGTAGACACCCCAAAACCGGGGGTCCGTTGATTTCCCATCAACCTGCGGAATACCCGTGGATACCGGGTAACTCGGTATCGCGCCGTTATGCCCCATTTACCGGGGTCCATAATTTAACAAAATTCGGGCAGAGTCTCCTTTGTACGGGGAGCTCTACCCAAAACTCAACCTGTGCAATATATTTTCACATGACCCATCCGAGGCCCAATATAAAACAATGACCGCACCGGGTCCATTTATAAGTAAACATTGACCACACCAGGTCTATTTATCCATACTTATAATCATTGACCACACCGGGTCCATTTATCCCTACCTATGTCAAAACATGCAATGTTGTTTTAACAATAATTCATATAAGTTCTATTACAATTATTTGCAAAAGATTACATGCCCAAGACATAAGTTTCACAAGTGTTTTACATTAACACAAAAATAAAGCCACATTTGGCTTTCTTCAAACATGAGGGTCCGAATTGGAGCCATCCACTGGTGTATTTCTCCCACCTGAAATGTGTTCCCGTATAGGGTGAGCCAACGCCCAGTAGAGTATATCCTACAAAGGCTACTCCCCACCTTAGATGCATATGAAATGTGTACATGCAACAAACAACATTTAACAACCATTCCATACAAGAATATGCATTCGATGTTGGAATGCTACCATGTCATGCCATGAAATGAGGTGAGACTCACTCATGCATCTTAACCCAAGTCCTTACCGACTCATACAACACAATGCAATGCCAATGTGTAGTAACCCCATCAACTGATGGAAAATACATCCAATGATCGTTTGAATTGAAAACATGTATTTGCAAAATCAAATCATTGTTGGATGTCACCCATTGAATGAGTGTTTATGTAATCAAAATCTTGTGTCTTGTTGGGCAACGGATTTTGGATTTTATACCGCCGGTTCTATACACCATTCTACACTTTTCCGGAATTTCACCACAGGGGAGTGTATAACCAAGTCGCCGGGTCTTGCACCCGAGGGGGGGATCTACCCCTTCTTGCTATACCCGACACAAGTTTTTCTTTCATGCAACCATGCGACTCAGTCGGATTTTCAACCCAACTTTCTCGAGCCCACCCATCAATCACCAATAATGGTGTTTGATTAACCATGCATACACACCCACACTCATGCCTAAGCCCATGAATGTGATGTCAATGTCATGCTCAATATGCAATCATGCCCAATGAGAAATTTTATCACATGTTCAATATGTAATGGGTGCCATATGAACAATTTCAACATATCCATGGCAATTTATATTACAAACATATAAATACCATATTTTGTCACAATGTTAATATATCAAAACATGCATATATCAACAATTCGTTCACTACAATATCCAAGAATGCTATACATCATTGTGTCATAACAAACTTTATCCACACATAGGCATTTAGCAAACACCATCAAGACAATCATCATGTTATCACACAATTTGCCCACATAATAACAAGTTACAAGAAAATTTCACAAGTAACTTCCCTAGACCAAATTTAACAAGGAATTTATCTAGGTCATTTCTATATTCCTTTCATGATTCCCATGACTATAGACAAGTCATAACAACTCTATACATATAACCATTACTTATGACACCATAGATTAGAAATGAACCATGGTAGGAGGGAACCCTACCTCTTGGAGCGTAAAACAACCGGTAGAACCTTCAAGAACAAGATTTAAGTCCAAATATTTGATTTTCCCAAAATCCCGTCTTTGGATCTTCGGTGAAATCAGCTCTTTTTGGTATGTACGCGTAGCCCTTGTCGCGTAGATGAACTTTGACTTCTGGACTGACGAATTCCGACGAACGGAACTCCCAGAATCGGCGAAAGAAAACTTGAAAAAACCACTTTTTCTCTCTTCTCTCTCCTCACACGGTTCAGCACTGATTTTTAGAGATATTATGTGTAAAATATCTGATTTAGGTCGATATTTATAGGCAAAAATGTGCGGTCCACATCGCACCGCATATTTTCGACTTCCGGCTCCGTTTTTTGTCCCGAAACGATTCATTATACCTCGGATTAGGTTCAAATTAATTTTATTTGAACTTTCACTTTTTCTTTAAGATATTTTATAAAAAAGTGTTTTTAGGGACCCCTGGAATTTCAGTCGCCACGCAGTCGCCTCGAACGACGTACAAAAATTCGTCTATCTCGGAATTCGAATAAATTTGAGAGGGTGACTCGATTTCGCGATACGAATCCAATGGCGAACTCCGTTTCCTCATCCGAGGTCTAGAGCATGAGTATTTTAAATAAGCATTAGGATGGCAAATGACCATTTTGCCCTTATTCACTAAAAGTTCAAATTTGCCCGGGTTTTACACCGGTAGCAATGGAAAATGAAAGGTTTCATTTTGGTACATTTATTCAAATTTAATGCACTAAGGAGCATTTTATTCAATGTGCATTGAATATATCATATGCTAAAACTTGAAAATGGACCATTTTATTCAATATGTGTTGCACATTTGCCCACAATGTGCTGCTGATCAATTTCATCTAGCATGAGTAGTTATATGTGATTAAGGCCAAATAATCACATTTATTATTAGGAAAGATTGACAGTTTAATTGTAAAAGTGTGATAAATATAAGAGTTTATCCAAGTTTGAGTGTTATGCTATTAAATGTTGATTTATGATAATTTGCAGGTCAAAAGCATAGTTTTGGGGTCAAACTATGGAAAGATGAAGCATAGCTCAGGAGGGATCATAGCGGAACACGCGTCCGGACGGAAGAAGAGTACGCGTCCGGACGCGATTGGCAGAAAGTTGATAAACGGAGAAGGGACCATTCTGGAAGGCGCGTCCGGACGGTTGAGAAGGTTGCGTCCGGACGCGTGTCAAGCTTCTTCTGCCGAATTTAGAATCCTAGTGGGATGCAACCTCTGGAGAATGTAATTTATAAATACAAACCTAGGACTTTGTAAAGGGGATCTTTTGCTGGCCTCTCTTTGTTTTTAGTCTATTTTCTGCATCCTCTATCATGTCTGGCTAGAAGGCTAAGCTAGGGCTAGGAGAAAATCTCTCAACGGAGTTCGGTATTTTTATTGACTCTTGTACTTAAGGATTTATGAAACTGTGTTAATTTAATTCCTAATACTTTAGCAAAGTGTTTATGCTGTATAAATTCTTGAGTTGTTGTGCCACGTACATCAATTGCTTGAGTTTCCCTGCGTGTAAATCACTGGTTATTCCAAGCTGGAAGAATTAACATTACTCCATAAAATAATATGATTGAATGATTATTCAGGTTCCTGGTAGTCGTTTGATTATAACTGTTGGATTTATCACTTGATTAGTTAATTGGATTAACTGACATTTAATTCTTCTTTCAAGTCAAGCTTTGAGTCTTTAATTATTATTGTACGAAGTTGAGAGGAAGTACCTGATGCTCTAGTATTTATTTTATTTATTACTATTTTAATTACCAAAAATCACTTTTCCCCAATCAACAACTTTCCAAACAATTCTTTTTCCTTTTAAATTACTTTTATTGTTTGTGTGATTGTTCCTTGTTACAATTCCTCGTGGGATCGACCTCGGACTTCCGAGATTATATTACTCTACTCAACCTACGCTTGGGTTTACACTTTTAAAGTTGAAGCAAGTTTTTGGCGCCGTTGCCGGGGAATTGAAAGACAAGGAGCCATTACATCATTGAGGTTTGCTTGATTTGAGATTCGTCACAGATCCGGTAATCTCGTTCCTTTTGTTTTTTATTTATTGTTAATTATTTGTTTCATTTTTCCTCAGGTTAGATATTTCATAATTTTTATTTTTATATTTTATATTTCTTTTAATGTGGTGTGAAGATTTCCCCGATGGAGGAACTGTGTGTGTTTTGTGATGTGTATGGGCATCCCATTGAAGTTTGCCCTTTAATTCCAACTGCTCGAAAAATTTTGAGGAATGGGACAATTGTCTTACCTAATTCTTCTCAACCTTACCCCGACCATTGTTTTGAAACTTTTTATCCCAATTTTGGTTGGGGGAATGAACATTATCAGTTACCTATATATGTCACATCACCACAAGACCCTCCCCAATATCCACCCTACCATGACCCACAAGAAGAGAATTTGGAGAATATTCTTAACGAATTTATGCAAAGCCAACTAGCTTTCAATGCCCAAACAAGTCAAGATATTAAAGAGATAAAAAATATACTCAATATATTGATACAAAAACAAGAGGTTAAAAATAGTCAATATAGTGAGAGTGATTCTTTTCCTGAACTACAAACTGAGGATGAATCCATTAATACTCTTGATAGTGAAGAATTAAGTGACATTATTATTCCACAAGAGGCTAATGAGCCCAACGACCTTTCATTATCAACAAGTAGTAATGAGATTCACATATCTAATCTTAGTAAGGGTATGAAAGTTGAGTTGTGTGTTGTAATTGATAAAGATCTATTTTCTATCTCATTATTAGATTTACATAAAAATGTAAATATCTCCCTTTTCTTGCATGTTCAAAAGATATATTCGATGTATGAGTGGATAATTCGATTAAAGGAGTTGCTTCGACACCACATTTTTAAGCCAATAAAATTGAATGGTCGCATATTCAAATATGACTTTAAGCCGGATTGAACGTGAGCTTTTATTTTTATTTGTACATAGTAGTTAGATTTTATTTTATTTTTTTTGTTTAATTTCAGTTTCATTTTTATTTGTTTCAATTTATAGTTTTTTTTGTTTGTTGAGTATTTTATTTTTAGATTTTAGCGTTGTTGCGGCACCAGGTATTCCTATCCTTTTTATCTTTATTCATTATTTTTATTGAGCAATAAGATATTTATTTTTACATTGAGGACAATGTTGGATTTAGGTTGGGGGGGTATGAGTATGCTTTGTGTTGTGAAAATTCCTAGTTTATTTTTTTTTAGTTTATTTACTTTGCTAAAAAAATAAAAAATTGTTAGTTATTAAATATTTAAATAACATTTTTATGCATAGTTTGACACCACAATATGAGAATAATTTGTTTAACTTTAAATTTGCAATTGTTTAAGCACCACATAGAACTTTATTCTATATTTTTGTATCTCATATCATGTTCTTATAAAAACTCACAATTTGTGCACTTTAGACTTTACCAAGTTGAAAATTTGTTAGGTATTTTACCTTGAGAACTTGAAACATATAGTGGAGATGCATAAAAACCCTAGTGAGTTTTGTTCTAATATTTCTTGGAGGGTTATTTACATTTACTCAATAAAAAATATTTTTATTCAGCTAATCTCCTTCAATAATCTCATTATTTTTGTTTTGGTTAATACCAATATTGTGAATGATTGCTTGACTTTGAATTATTTGCATGAGAAGTCTGTTATCAAAAGCTCTTGAGATATGATTTTAGGCCACATTTGATATTATTTGAGCCTAAGCCTTATTCTTTGATTATTATTATCCCTAGAAGCCATGATTGAGCCTTTAAAGCAAAAATTTATTTCTTATACCCAACATATAATAACCAAGCCAATAAAAAAAAATATAATATCTTTTACCCTTGGTTATCCGGAGATTTAACTTCTATTGTTTATGTAATTTGGGAGATGTTGGTTAAAAAAAAAAAAAAAAGACAATATGTCTAGCTGTAAAAAAAAAAAAAAAAAATAGCAAGCATGTGTTTGAAAAAAAAAAAAAATATGAGCAAGTGATGTAAATTGTGCTTCTAAAGGATGGAGAGTGAAAGGCTATGAAAAAAGTTTGGTTATGTAATGTACATGTTCTCTCGGGATAGTCTTTTGAATTCCTGAATATCCTTCGTTTCAAAACCCTAATCCCAAGGCCCCATTACAACCTTAAATAAAGTCCTATCTGATCTCAAGAGTGTATTGAGGATGCATGACTTTTGTGAATAAGGAAGAGAATAGCGATTATTTGTTTATGATGTGTTGATTTCCTTTCATGAGATTATGTCAAATTCTTTTCTTTTGGATTACGTTCTTCTTAATGGAACATGTGAGCAGTATTTTGTGTTAATTTAAATATCCTCCACTCACATGTGATACTTGAGTGTATAGTCACTATAATCTGAGAGAATTGTTCATGAGTGAATTATCTAGTGAGATTTGGCATTGAGACGAATGGTTGATGGTTGCAGAGGAGATTACCGAATAAATTACTGACTTGGTATAGTTAACTCACACTACACACGAGTTTATATGAGAATATGATAAGGGCATACATTTATATACCGCATAGTTCTATATGTTGTTTTGCAGGTGCTTATAAAAAGTTTGTGTCTTAAAATTTCAATAGTGTGGTAGCAATTTATATTATAAATTTGTTATTCAGATGTTTGATCAAAGGTTGATGTTTGTGGGTATCATCTCTGGAAACCCTCACGAGACTATACTCGTCCACTAGGGGAAACCTAGGGGTTTAAAGGCTTATTGCATAGGCTAAATGCAATCGTGAGTCCTACGAAAGTGGTTTTGTCTTATTGTATCTTATTTTTGTTGCCTAAAATAAGTGGTTGTATTTGTTTTATTGATATTTGTCTTACTAGGGACTAGCAAGATCTAAGTGGGGGGTGTGATTAAGGCCAAATAATCACATTTATTATTAGGAAAGATTGACAGTTTAATTGTAAAAGTGTGATAAATATAAGAGTTTATCCAAGTTTGAGTGTTATGCTATTAAATGTTGATTTATGATAATTTGCAGGTCAAAAGCATAGTTTTGGGGTCAAACTATGGAAAGATGAAACATAGCTCAGGAGGGATCATACCGGAACACGCGTCTGGACGGAAGAAGAGTACGCGTCCGGACGCGATTGGCAGAAAGTTGATAAACGGAGAAGGGACCATTCTGGAAGGCGCGTCCGGACGGTTGAGAAGGTTGCGTCCGGACGCGTGTCAAGCTTCTTCTGCCGAATTTAGAATCCTAGTGGGATGCAACCTCTGGAGAATGTAATTTATAAATACAAACCTAGGACTTTGTAAAGGGGATCTTTTGCTGGCCTCTCTTTGTTTTTAGTCTATTTTCTGCATCCTCTATCATGTCTGGCTAGAAGGCTAAGCTAGGGTTAGGGGAAAATCTCTCAACGGAGTTCGGTATTTTTATTGACTCTTGTACTTAAGGATTTATGAAACTGTGTTAATTTAATTCCTAATACTTTAGCAAAGTGTTTATGCTGTATAAATTCTTGAGTTGTTGTGCCACGTACATCAATTGCTTGAGTTTCCCTGCGTGTAAATCACTGGTTATTCCAAGCTGGAAGAATTAACATTACTCCATAAAATAATATGATTGAATGATTATTCAGGTTCCTGGTAGTCGTTTGATTATAACTGTTGGATTTATCACTTGATTAGTTAATTGGATTAACTGACATTTAATTCTTCTTTCAGGTCAAGCTTTGAGTCTTTAATTATTATTGTACGAAGTTGAGAGGAAGTACCTGATGCTCTAGTATTTATTTTATTTATTACTATTTTAATTACCAAAAATCACTTTTCCCCAATCAACAACTTTCCAAACAATTCTTTTTCCTTTTAAATTACTTTTATTGTTTGTGTGATTGTTCCTTGTTACAATTCCTCGTGGGATCGACCTCGGACTTCCGAGATTATATTACTCTGCTCAACCTACGCTTGGGTTTACACTTTTAAAGTTGTTATATGCATTTAGATTTGTGTTTCTTCCTATCCGTATAGGCCATATCAATTCTTTGACACATACAAACTTCCAACTAAACTAGAACTTCCACCCAGTTAGGGTGACCTAATCAACCATGCTTTTTTACTTTGATTTTTTAATCATAGGATATATGATTCAAAAGTTTTTGAATTTGGAAACTTTAACATTTATACTAACGCAATTTTGTAACCAATTTGAGCTAGATATCAAGGGACAAGAAAATTCTTTGTTGCTGTTATTGGTCTAAAAAAAATTATGTTACACCTTTCTTAGCCCGAAAATTCTACCATGAGGCAAGAGAAAAACGATGACAACACTTTTTAAAATGAAGTAGTTTAGTTGTTGGTTAGCTGTTGTATAGTATTTATTTATGAATACAAACCTTGTGTTTGTTATATTAGCTTGTAAATCACAATTGGAAATAGTAGTTGTGCACCGATTATACTTGTCATTGTATTTACAAAACCTTAATTTTCTTATAACAACTTTGTTGAGAATTGTTCAGTTTTTTATTTTTCTATAATTTGTTCTCAATGTGGAGAGATGCATTCAAACCATTGATTAGAAATATTTTTTTACCCTTCCTGTATTGATTTGTAGATATTGAACAAAAGGAAGCCAAGAGACATAGACGTAGATATTAGATAATCAACTCCCACATTCTTATCTTGCTTCGATAGTGTGACACCCCAAAATCCGGGGGTCTATTGATTACCCATCAACCCACGGAATACTCATGGATACTGAGTAACTCGATATCACACCGTCATGCCCCATTTACCGGGGTCCTTAATTTTAACGAAATTCGGGCAGAGTCTCCTTTGTACGGGGAGCTCTACCCAAAACACAACCTGTGCAGTATACATTAACATGACCCATCCGAGACCCAATATAACACAATGACCACACAAGGTCCATTTATAAGTAAAACTTGACCGCACCGAGTCCATTTATCAATACTTATATCAAAACATGCAAGATTAGTTTAACAATAGCCCATATAAGTTCTATTACATTTATTCATGAAAACTTTACAAGTCAAAACCATGTTAATTAAAAGGTTTACAAAATCATGCACTAAGACCACAGGTCGGCCTCCTTTACCCTTGATGCTCTACATGGGAGTCATCCGCCGGTGCAAACCCCACACCTGAAATTGTTTCCCGTATAGGGTGAGCCTCGCTCAGTAGAAAATTCCCTACAGAGGCTACTCCCCACCTAGATGCACATGTAATGCTCATATGCAATACTCAATTATCCACAACAATTCTAATCATGTTTATGCAACTCAGATATGAAATTTCTTATGGCATGTCATGCAACGAGGTGAGACTCATTCATGCACTCAATCCGAGCCCTTCCCGGCTCCCCAACACACGCAAGTGCCAATGTGTGAATCCGTCATTTATGTTACACATCAATGACATTTTACAAAACTAGGGTCTTTCTTGGGGTGGGCATTCATGGACTTACACCAACGGCACCCAACCGACATGGAATTTCAGGACTTCAACCCACGGTTCCGTGTATACCGACACACTTTATGGCCTTTTACACCAACGGAATGCGAATCCTATCAACGAGTCTTTCACCCGAGGGATATTCTAGCCCTTCTTGCTAACCCCGACCCAATTTATCTCTCATGCAATTATGCGACTCAACGGGATCTTCGATCCCTTCTTTCTGAGTCCCTTGTCAAATACCAAGAGTGGCATTTGATTAACCATGCACACACACACACACACCCACACCCATGACTTACACTCATGAATGTGATGTCATGACCATGCCCAATATGCAATTGATGTCATATGAGCAATACAAACCATATATCATCATATTCCATGAAACTTTATATCACATGCATATAAATTTCATAATTCATCATGCTCAACATATCAACACCATATTCAAACATGTTATTCCAATGGCATCAAACAACCATTTAAATCAAGCAAGACATTTTATCAAACACCTTCAAAGCAAAACTTATAAATCACATAACATGCCTCAAATTTCCCTAAGTTACAAGAACAATCACATGTAACTTCAATATATCGAAATCAAGCTAGAAGCTAGCCTAAGCCATTTCTATGCTCACTCTTCCACTTCCATAACCATAGACATATGTATAGATCATATATATATGCATACATAACCCAAGCATTTCCTAGAAGCATTCTAGACTAGGAATCAACCCAAGTAGGAAACCCCTACCGTTTGAAGCGTGAGATGAAGACTAGAGCTTCAAAACTTCAAGAACACCTCAAGAACACCAACAAAGACCACAAAATCCTTGATTTCTCCAAAGACTCCACTTGAATCTTCGGTGAAATCCCTCGTTCTTGATACGTACGCGTAGCCCTTGACGAGTAGAAGAACTTTAAGTCTTGGTCTGACGAATTCCGACCGACGGAACTTCCGAAATCGGAGCGGGAATGTTGAAGAAATTTTTTTCTTTCTCTTTGGTCTTGGCCGGCTGCTTGCAGCTAAGGGGAGATATTTTTTTTGTCCAAAAATCTGATTTAAGAGGATATTTATAGGCAAAAATGTGCGGTGCACATCGCACTGTATATTTTTGACTTCCGGGTCCGTTTTTCGTCCCGAAACGATTCATTATACCTCGGATTAAGTTCAAATTAATTTTATTTGAACTTTAAATTAATTTTAAGGAAATTTTATAAAATCCATTATTGGGGACCTTTAAAATGTCATTCGCCACGCAGTCGCCTCGAACGACGTGCAAAAATCCGACTATCTCGGAATTCGACGAAATTTGACAGGGTGACTAGATTCCGCGATACGAATCCAATGGCGAACTCCATTTCTTCATCCGAGGTCTAGAGTATGAGTATTTAAAATAAGCATTAGGATGGCAAATGACAATTTTGCCCTTATTCACAAAAATTCAAATTTACCCGGGTTTCACAGATAGAGTCAAATATTAATATATTCATAACACAATTGTTCTATCAACTTATATGCGAAATTTATAGGATAACCATTGTTTGGTGTTTAGTTTAGATGACAAAAATCTACTTATCGTTGTTGTATGTTTAGATAGAATTAACATTTATATTTGATGATGGTTTTTGTTTGATAAATGAAAATTTGAATTATAAGACAATATTAATCTATTAATTTAAATTAACCGTCTAGCATCTATAAACATATGAGATAAAATAAGTTACAATAAAGCTACATGATTTAAGCGATCTCTCTAATCTTAAAATATATAGTGAATAGTGCACATTTTATTTGTCTTGTGGATAATAACTTGCTATGAAGTGAAATACGTCATTGGGTACTATTCTACATGTGAACAGTTCAAGGTCCTAACAATAAATATTAGTTTTGTTGACAGAAAATTATGATTAAAAAAATGTGTCTATATGTTTTGGTCATGTTCTCTCTGTTGGTTTATAGAGAAACAGAGAATTGTCTAAAATTCTTATTTTTAGATTAATATTTAGCAATGTAAAATGTCAGATTGATACCGGAACAAGATTTGAAAATACTATCTTAATCATGACAAAAGAGACAAGAAATTTCCCTGTAAAACTTTTGATAAATACCTACAAGAACACAAAGAAAAAATTGAGGATTTATATGATTAAATAACACTTATATTGACAATTTTCATATTCAAACGATTCACATGCAACGCACGTATGCACCAACTAGTATATATATATATGTTGAATACACAATAAAATTTGTTATTGCTGCATTCGTCAATAGTGCATATGACATTGGATCCCCACAATCATTTGCCCATTGTTCAATAAGGGGAGACAGAATTGAAGAGAAATTTTTTTTAAATTTTTTTTAAATTTTTTTATATTGTTTGGCTCGCGTAATAAGAGGGGAAACAAAATAATATATACATACAAACAAATATATACACACACACACACACACACACATATATATATATATACATATATCTATATTATAAAATAAGAATCAATTTAAGCGGGAGAGTGCTTGAGAAGTTTTCTCTCACTAAATCCTATTTTCTCCTAATTTTGAATCATTAGTACTGCATTGGCCTCTTTTAATTGAATTCTTCCATGTGGCATATGGAACTACTTCTAACTTTTTTGTAGCTACTTCACATTTGAAATTTTCACTATCCTTAATAATTTCTTCACTTTTAATGGTTCATATAACATTGGATCCACAATCATTTACCCATTGTTCAATAAGGGGAGAGAGAATTGAAGAGCAAAAAAAATTGTAAATTTTTCTCTATTGTTTGGCTCGCCTAATAAGAAGGAAAACAAAATAATATATACATACATACAAAAGATTTATATATAGCTATATTTATACTATAAAATAAGAATCAATTAAGGAGAGAGTGTTTGAGCAATTTTTTCTCACACAATCTTATTTTCTCATAATTTTGAAATATATAATAGTAATGCATTGGTCTCTTCTAAGTGCATATATATGTAACTACTTCTAACTTTTTGTGTAACTACTTCACATTTGAATTTTTCAGCATCTTTATTAACTACTTCACATTATGTTTTTTGAAATCATCAATGTTGTATGCTAATAAATTGTAAACCCCCACACTTTTATAGATATATATAGCGAGCAATTCATAATTTCATTGAAATGTAATATGTGTAAGGATGTATGCATGGACTAGGTAGATTGTAAACGTAGAAGAAAAAAATGTTCGTATTGTGAAAATAGGGTAAATAGTAGTTGGAACTTGGTTTTGATTTGTAGATGTATGAAATGGGGTGTAATAGAACTTGTAGGTATCAAGTTTTAGGTGGGAAACCATGTTAAACATGTATGGGATGGTAATTTGGTTTTGGCTAATGAATGATGCTAGACATGGATCTTTATGCAAGCCATACTACCTATATTGGAGATGGGTATGAGATAGAATTTGTGAAAAAAGACACCCAAATTCGAGTTAGACAAGTATAGAAGAACCAAGCAGTCCGGCAGACTACCTTTCACCAATTTGATCATAACTCTTTGTTGGAAAGTCCAAATTGCGCACCGTTATTTTTCTTAGAACCCTAACTCGTATATCTTTCCAACCATATAGGTCACACATACTAGAAATATCTGAGTCAAATCAGTTTATTCTCCGAAGTTGACCAAAAATCTGCACTGTAGTGTTCCTTGGATAGTAATTTTAATGTTTCGAGTATAAATTTATTTTAGTTTTGAAATAAATCATAAAAATAAATGTTTTTAGGTTAAAATAACATTAAAAATGAATCCGGAACGTCGAAAAACCTTAGGGTAGTCATATGGATCAAATTGGAGATTTTTAGTGGCAAAACCGTAATTTTGGAGAAAACCCAAATTCAGCCATGAACAGTAACTCGCGGACTGCTGTGTTTAAAACACAGATTCAGCCCATTTGCCCTCATTTCTTTCACTCCCCTCACACCTCCACACCTCTTGGAACCCTAGAGAGCATTAAAGAGGAAGAAAGGAAGGGAAAAACAAGAGATTTAAGGGTAGATTCAAGATCAAAACTCAAGTTCTTCATACAAACTAATGATTCAAGGTAGGGGTTTTCTTCTCAAATTCTTTCATTGAGACTTAGGGTATTATATATGTATGTTTTCCATATTCTTGGTAGTTATATGATAAATAGCTATGAGTTCTTGGTTCCTTGGTTATTGAAACATAGCTTTGAAGAAAATACATGTTTGGGTCCAAGAAAACTTGTTCTTGAATTTCCAAAATCTTAGTTTTGGTTAAATACATATTTGGGTTATGAAAAATACATGAATTCTTGATTTCTAAATGCCTATTGTTGATTAAATCATGTTTTCATCTAATCCCTATTCTTGTTCCAAGAAATCATGTTTTGTTTGGCAAAACCCTAGAATTTTGATATCAAGATTTTGAAGGTTTTATTGATATGATTTCTTGCATATCTTAATTCCTTATTATTATAGTCTATTGAGAATGGAACAATTGTAATACTTGAATTGTAAATGGAGATAAATGTTGGAATTGTGTGTTTGGTTGGTTGTTTGTGATGCACATGAGTGAGAGGTTCCTTGTAAGGATGCTCACCCCTTCCCAAGAGGTTCCTTGTAAGGATGCTTGGGAAGCAATGTAGTGATTGAGTGAGAGGTTCCTTGTAAGGATGCTCACCCCTTCCCAAGAGGTTCCTTGTAAGGATGCTTGGGAAGCAATGTAGTGATTGAGTGAGGGGTTCTTTGTAAGGATGCTCACCCCTTCCCAAGAGGTTCCTTGTAAGGATGCTTGGGAAACAATGAAGTGATTGGTGGGAGGTTCCTTGTAAGGATGCTTGGGAAACAATGTAGTGATTGGTGGGAGGTTCCTTGTAAGGATGCTCACCCATTCTCAAGAGGTTCCCAGTAAGGATGCTTGAGAATCAAACATGACCTAAAGGGGGGATGGAGGTTACCTTAAAGTATGCCACCTACCGAAAGATTTGTTGGGAATTGTTTATGACCATTAATGATTATTTGTATGTGGTGCTCGTTTATTCATTCAAGTAAGTTTTTTTACATACACTTGAGATCCTTTTTAAATGTCACTACTTTCATTCAAATTATGTATCTATGATATGTTAAAATGAGACCGACCGTTCTAAATGCTTTTCTAAACCTTGTTTGGGTTTGGGAGGATTTTTCTACAGAGCTTCGTGCTCACCACCTATAGTTGAATATTTTTCAGAGTTTGTGCCAGAGGATGAGCTAGGTGCTAACGAGCCGG
This sequence comes from Ilex aquifolium, assembly GCA_951799425.1. Taxonomy (NCBI): domain Eukaryota; kingdom Viridiplantae; phylum Streptophyta; class Magnoliopsida; order Aquifoliales; family Aquifoliaceae; genus Ilex; species Ilex aquifolium. Next base: position 6,172,950 of record OX637401.1, read on the forward strand.
GCCATGGAGAGGCTTCACTAGAGGGATACTTGGATCCCGAGTGGGACATCTAGAGATGTCGTTGACTTTTGTTCTAGACTAGGATATTCTTTTGAAATACTGTGTAGTCTAGATTTCTTTTGTAATTTCCGCTGCGCTATAATAGTTAATGTTTTCTTCGGGAAATGTAAATGCCATTGTTGGGCTTATTCTTTTGATATTGTGGCCATGACTTGGCTTATTCTTTTGGAATGTTATTGTGGGTATTACATACGATGAATGGAAATCTTTTGGGATAATGTGGTAAATAATTTATGGATAAATGGACCCGGTGTGGTCGATGTAGTATAATTGCACAGGTTGTGTTTTGGGTAGAGCTCCCCGAACAAAGGAGACTCTGCCCGAATTTTGTTAAATTAAGGAATGATTGATATGAAGTCTTATTTATGGATGATTTATCTTAGTGCTCTCATGATGTAAATGGTTTTAGTATGTAATGCCGTCCAGGGTAGTTTTGGGGGCGTTACATAAATATTTTTCCAATAATGTTAAGATGAGATGGGGGTAAGTGTGGCAGTGGGAGTGGGGGTGGTGGAGAGATACTTCAAATTTCGTACATCGCACGGCTCTATCACTAGTATATATATGTAAAATAGGGATTGAGACTAACATGGATGAAAACTAATTTTGTTGGAAAAATTTTGGGGGTGGAAGTATATTGTCTAAGATCACAAGGCCTTTCCATGCAAAATTCTAGTGCTTGTATTTCACCATGCCATTAATTCCTTAGCACAAGCCTAAAATAACGGAAAATTTAAAGATTTAGGAGGGTATAATTTCAGCGGATTCAAGACACCAGCAACAGGTTCTCAAAGATGAGTTGTTGATGGATTTTGAAGACACTCATTGGTGGCATAGATCATAAATTAATAGGCTTAAACAGGGGAATAGAGATTCAGCCTTTTTCCATGCTTGGGCTTCGCACGGAAGAAGGAAAAACCGAATAGAAAGGCTACGAGATGAATACGACAATTGGTGTGAAATTCCAGCAGAAATTGAAGAGAGAGTGGTTATGTACTTCAAAGACTTGTTCGCCTCTTCTAGACCACATGATACAGACCTGGAAGTTGTTATGAGCAAAGTAGATTACAAAGTTAATGATGAGATGAATTCAAGGCTGGTGCAACATTTTAGGAGTGATTACGTATTGCTAGCTCTTTCCCAAATGTTTCCTACTAAATCCCCTGGCCCTAATGGAATGCTAGTACTCTTCTTTCAAATGTACTGGCATGTGGTAGGGCCGGATGTCCTTAATTGTGTTTTATCCTTCCTGAATGGTGGTGATTTCCAGACTAAGTTAAACTACACCCCTTTTGTGCTCATTCCTAAAAAACCAAATCCCGAGTGCATGTCCCATTTTAGGCCTATTAGTTTCTATAATATTTTAAACAAAATTATCTCTAAGGTTCTAGCTAATAGGCTAAAAAATGTCCTTCCTTTGATACTCTTTGAGAACCAAAGTTCCTTTATTCATGGTAGAATGACAACGGAAAATGTTCTAGTAGCTTTTGAAATCATCATTATCTAAAATGCAAAACTTGGGGGAAGGAGGGTTACATTTCCTAAGCTAGATATGAATAAAGCATATGATAGAGTTGAATGCATTTTCTTAGAAAGAATGATGAGCACTTTATGTTTCAATCAATGATGAGTCCACTTGATTATGCAACATGTCAAGTCGGTCTCATATTCCTTGTTGTTGAATGGCGAATAGGTGGGTTACTTCCATCCTGAAAGGGGTATCCGTCAAGGAGACCCCTTAGCATTTAACGGAGACCCCTTATCATCTTACTTTTTCCTTATTTATGTAGAGGGTATGTCAACATTACTTAAAGATGCCAAAAGGAATCAATTGATCATAGGCATTTTAATAGCAGGAGAATGTCCCAACATAACTCACTTGTTCTTTGCGGACGATAGTTTATTGTTTTTTCAAAACCTCCATATCAGAGAGTACATCGGTTAAAAATTTGTTAAATTCATAAGAAGCAACATCTGGTTAATAAATCAATCTGAATAATTTCGCTATGGTTTGCAGTAGAAATGTGTTTGATATAAAGGTGATGAGACACTTCAGAGAGTCAACCAATAGCCGACACGTGTCCTCGGCGTAAAGGACATGGAGGCACAGAAAATTGACATGTGTCCTCGGCATTCCAGGGTCTCTCAGAGTACTGGAATTGTGCCATGTGTCCTCGGCACCATGGTCCCTCGGGGTTTCTAGAATTGTGACACATGTCCTCGGCAACAGTCCCTTGGAGTACTCAGAGTGTGACACGTGTCCTCGGCTCAATTCTCCCCCGAATCCATATGCGAATTGACACATGTTCTCGGCATGAAGACTGATTCCGAGGTCCAATTTCAGACACGTCACCTCGGCTCCAATACCCCGAGGCAGAGATGTCAGAATGACGGGTATCGTTACTTGGAATTAAACTTGGTCAATAATCATTGAATTCTCTTCCCAAAGTAGCCAAAATGGCAGGGTAGACAGACCCACACCCAATGAGAACGTTACACGTGGCAGAGAGCACATAATCAGGGACCCAAAGACAAAGATGCCCCTGCTCGTGCGCAGCCATCACAAAAAGGCATTTAATGATCCTTCAGAGGTATGAGACATATTTATTGCTTGGAGATTCCAAAGGGAAGAGCATTAAATGCTCGAGAGTCTGAGCAGTTAATGCTCATAGTCCTCTCACGCAAAGCAAGAGGCACTCTGCTCAAGAACTGAGCACCACCGCCTGTTGCCTACCAAATGGGCCAATGGGGGACTTCCCCCTTAAGATGGCTCAGCTGTCTGCAATGATTACTTTCATAAATGTATAAATAGCCTTCACAAACAGATAGCAAAGGTATGCAAGACTAATTCTCAACAATACAACAGTGTTTTTCACACCTCTCTCACACATACTGACTTGACCGTCAGAGGGGTCACGTCGAAAAACACTCTGGCACCCTTCTAACTCTCTGTTTTGAGTGGTAGGTTCCTTCTCGACTAACCGAAATCGCGTGGACAGCTAAAAAAACATTCATCACCGCTCCTTAGGGCCTTTTTCGCTCCCTCTTGCTTCGTGATCCTCGATTTTCAGGTAAACCCCCTGTTCATCAAAGGAGAGATCTGTCCCTTTTATTTATTGAGTGAAAATTACCACATACAGAAAGCATATGAGTTAATGGCCAAACTTGGTGCCTCTCATGTTCAACAACATGAAAAATATCTACGACTGCCATTAGTTGTAGGTAAATCAAAGAAGGAGGTTTTCATGAGCATTAGGGAGTGGGTTTGGAAGAAATTGAAAGGATGGAAGGAACAATTGCTATCTAAAGCTGGAAAAGAGGACTTAATCAAAGTAGTAGTCCAATCAATCCTGACTTATGCTATGGGTTTGTTAAATATATGTTAGTAATGGGCTAATTTGTTGGAGTACATTGTAAATCTCAACCTATTACATGATCACGATCCCATAAAGACTGAAGATCCAAAAGTGTCATTGATGGGAGGAGATCAAGCATCAAAGCTACATCATTCACACTCTGAATGCACCATCATGCTTAGGACAAATGTAATGACCTAGATACCTAAGATGATCCATTGGTATCTAACTTAGGAGGATTAGGGTTAAATGAAATTGGATTTATCCGTGTATGGCTCCTAGGTTATTTTGAACAAAAATATTTTCTAAAAATATTTTGTGTTTTTGAAAACATAGTTTAATCCATTATTGGACCTCTCTTGAACAACACCCTTTAGTGCTCAAGAGGACAAGTTTTTTGCTTTATTTTGTGCTTAAAAAACTAGTAAGTACCCCCTTTTGCTCGGTAGCCTTCGGTAGAACGGTCTCTTTATGACTTAGGGAAGAACAAGAGAAAATGTCAAATGGATGAGATCAGGGCTAGCCCTCTAGGGTCAGTCGAGCGGCCCCCATGGTTGCTCAGGCGGTCTGCTCTCCTAGGTCGATTTAAAACGAGATTTTCACTTCAATGACCGCCGCCCTATGACTGCCCTCCCACCGATCGAGCGTTCGTTTGCAAATTTGAGTTTTCTTGTTGATTAAGATTTTACTTATTCTAAGCCTATAAATGGGGAGTGCCATTCTTACTACTAGGGTAAGCCTTTAGAAAGACTTTTAAGAAACAAATCTATCTTGTACTGCAGAGAGCTTCCACCACAACTCTAAATCCCTATGACCCAATGTGACACCCCGAAACCCAAGGGTCCTTAAAAATTGTACAAAAATTATTAAAAAATAGAAAATTACAATCTATCTAATTAAAATAAAAAGTACGTATTGTTCGGACTCTCCTATGATTTATTATTAATTTTTTGAATTCTTTCCTAAAATGGAAAAAATGAGATTATCAAAGAATTAGAATTTCGGCAGAGTGTTCTTGTACGTGGAGCTTCACCCAAAACACAATCTAAGTCAACAATAATTTCTATTGACCTTCCAAGGTCTAACACACATATCTAATTCATTCCATGCAATAGACAACAATTACAAGTTCAAATGTAAACCATTCATTAAAACCAAAAGATGAGTTTACATTAAGTCCCCATATACAGGCCTTTACAAAAATTATACAATTTTGTATAACTCAAAATACTACAAGGCTATCAATTTTACAATTGGGACCTAAAATTTATACATCCAAGAAAAGAGCCCGAGCTCCAACTCTATCATCAAAGTGTACCCATGTGAGGGCCATCTATAGAAGCGTGCGTAGTACCTAAAAAATATGCTCACAATGGGGTGAGCCTAAGCCCAGTAGGGTATCTCCTATAGAGAATACCTCCCAAACCAAACCAAATGCATATGATATGAATGCACGTTCAACACACCAAGTATATTACCCAAGCAACATGTAAATGATACTAAGCATGCCAACCATGAATGATATTTCATGAATGCATGTCCAACTCTGAAACCACTCCCAGGTTCCCATGTACGACACAAGATGTAATGCTCATGAACCAGACATTCCAAGTCCTTGCCATTGATGTTATACACCAAATGACCATTTATTTCTTTCAGTGTCTTTATGGAGAATGTAATTCTTAGACATCCACCAACGGGCTACCAAACCAACACGGCATTTTGAGGACATCTCACTGCTGATCTGCGTACACCGACACACTTTTATAAGCTCGTTACACCACCGGATAGTGTGTGACCGCCAAAATCGGGTCTTGCACCCGAGGGAGAATCTATCCCTTCTTGCTATACACCGACACATTTTCATGCAATATCCTGTGAGACTCCATCGGAACTTGATCCAATCTTCCTGAACCCCACCCACTAACTCACCTGTGTGGTAAATGATTAATCTCATGCACAACATTCACAATCATGCCATTTCCAAGAATATAGTGTTAACCCGTGTACGTGTGATGTAATGTAATGTACAATGGCAATTTAATTAAAAAACACAATGTCAATTATAGCATTGAGCATAAAATAAACATTCTAACACATCACCGAGCATGTTATAAGCATTAATTAATTCAAATAACATACTTGAATACACTTAGGCATTTTATCAAATACCTTAAGAGCATAAATGTAAACATATTGCATGTCCACTCATTCCACATACATTTGACATGTTCATCACCCAAATCAAATAAGAGTTGGGCTAGCATGCCCATGATTCTTCAAGCATTCCACTAGTTGTACTAGCTACATGGTAGATATAAATTTATTCTACATAAAATCTACCCATATCATATACATACTTTGAATTGAAAGTGATCATAAATCGGAGGAAACCCTCACCTCTTGTAGCGTGAATAAAGAAGAAAATCCCTTGAAAATATCCCAAGCAAGCCTCTGAAAGCCCTAACCTCCAATCCCTTGATTTTTGAAATTTGTAGAACATAAGCGAGATTGGTGTTGACGCATAGCTCTCGTCGAGTAGAATAGTTTTTGTTCTTGGTTGATGAAGATTCAATGGTTAGATCTAAGGTTATAATCCAAAGAAGAAAGGAGAAGTTGAAGAATTTTTTTGAAGCTCTTCTCTCTCTCTGTCCAACGTTTTTGGCAATAGGAAAGAATGGAAGACTTAGTCTTCCATTAAATTTTGGCTTTTAATTCACTTGGTGAAGGACTTGCCACATATCCCATTTTGATTGGTTGGAAATCTCCGAAGGCCAATAAAATGTGCCATGTGTCATAGTGGATAAAATTAGATGAATGGACTTTTAATTATATTATGGGTCCCGCAAATAAATCTCCGTTGCTGGAATTTTAATCGCATATTCTCGATTTACCTCATAAAGAGTGAAAATTCTGACTGTCTCTGAATTGAACGAAAATTGATTGTCCAACTTAATTTTGCAAGATAAATCCAATGGTGAGGTCCATTTTGTCATCTGGGTTACATAAAAATTCATGTTTTTAACCCGTGCTTAAACGGCTTAATTACGTATTACCCCTTTAATTAAATCATTAATTTTACCGGGTTTTACATTTGTCCCCCCTTAAAAGGATTTCGTCCTTGAAATTCCAAACATACGTAACACATAAAATGAATGCACATGTAATGATGTTGTATGCAACTAACATGAAAATTAAACTTTACCTCTATCTTCTAATAAAAATGGATAGGTAGACCGTATAGTGTTCTCAACCATCCATGTAGCCTCCTTGATACCCTGGTTCTGCCATAGTGCCTTAACTAGCCTTACAGTCTTGCCTCACAAAACTTGATCTCAGCCGTCGAAAATACAAATTGGTCCTCTCCTCGAAGGTCCCATCCGTATCAACCACTAGTTCACCCTAATCCACAACATGTGTAGGATCTGTAGTGTACTTCCAGAATATGGAGACATGTAACACGCTATGAACAGTCAACAGATTTGGCGATAATGTCAACCGATAAACAACTGTCTCAACCCTCTCATGTACCTCGAAGGGCCCAATATACTTTGGTGACATTTTTCTATCTTTCCAAACCATACCATTCCGCTCTTTGGCATAACCTTCATGAAAACATGATCTCTGACCTCAAATTCAAGAGGTCTCCACTATTGGTCAGCATAGCTCTTCTATCGGATTTGAGCCGTGAGAAGGCGCTTTCAAATAATGGTGACCTCCTCATAGATGTCCCTAATCATGTTCGGACCCGTGGAAGGTCCCTCTCCAACCCTTGTCCAATAAATCGGAGAACGACATGGTCTCCCATACAAAGCCTCGTAAGGAGCCATCTGTATACTTGCCTAATAATTGTTGTTATAGGAAAATTTCATTCAGGGAAAATGATCTTCACAGCTGCCCTTGAAGTCAAGGACACATACCCGAAACATGTCCTCCAAGATCTGTATTGTCCTCTCTGATGGGTCATCAGTTTGTGGATGAAAAGTTATACTCAACATCAACTACATACCTGTAGCCCTTTGGAAGCTCTCCCAAAACCAAGCTGTGAATCGTGGATCCCGATCCGACACAATGGAAATGGGTATCTCATTCAAGCAGATAATCTCTCGAATGTATAGCCTACATAATTCCTTCAATGTTAAGGTCATCCGTACAACTAAGAAATGAGCCAACTTGGTAAGTTGATCCATTATAACCCAAACTACGTCATGTCCCCATGTAGATCATGGAAAATGAGTAACAAAGTCTATCGTGATATGTTCCCATTTTCACTCGGCTACCTCTAGTGGTTGGAGGAACCCTATCGGTCTCTCGTGCTCTGCCTTGAATTGCTGACAAGTCAAACACCTACTCACAAAATTCCTAACGTGCTTCTTCATCCCATTCTAGTAGCACTGGCGACAAAGATCATGATACATCTTTGTGCCACCGGAATGCACTACAAAACGAGAGAAATGAAACTCCCTAAGTAACCCCTCCCTCAAGTCAATGGAATGAGGAACAAGAACTTTGTCTCTGTACCGGAGACTTCCATCGAAATGGATAGCCCAACCCTTGTCACCTAAACCAAACTAAACTTTGTCCTTGATGGACTCTACCTTGGAATCCTGACCCTAAGCCTCAATAACTCTGCTTAGTAAAGACAGAGTAGCAATCAAGCTACCCATAATACCCTGAGCATGATCATGATAGTGCAGTCCAAACTGTCCCACTGTCTCAAGCATTTGTCACTCTAGGGAAGGTACAATAGCCAGAACCCCCTGTGACTTTCGACTGAGAATATCAGCCACTACGTTTTCCTTACCGAGATGGTAGTGCAAATTGAAGTCATAATCCTCTAGATACTCCATCCATCATTGCTGCCTCATGTTGCGGTTCCACTGTGTAAAAATGTATTTTAGGCTCTTATGGTCTGAATACACCTCAAACTGCTCTCTGTATAGATAGTGGTGTCATGCCTTCAATGCAAAGACAATAGTCGCCAACTCCATGTCGTGTGTCGGATAGTTCTTCTCATGATTCTTAAGTTGACGTGAACCATAAGCAACTACCTTTCCGAATTGCATCAACACACAACCCAATCCTTCCTTTGAGGCATCACAGTAAACTATGTACCTCTGTCCCCTCTGTAGAACAATCAGAATAGGAGTTAAAGTCAACCTCCACTTCAACACTTGGGATGCCCTTGACTTGATCCGAAATGTGTACACCCAAGTGCAGGCGGTCAAGTTGTAGTTATAATCCGGTTAAGTCCGGAGTCGAATCCACAAGGAACTATTGTTGGTGTTTTGGAGAAAATAGTAACAGAGACCAAAGTGACTGAAACCCTTGAGATTTGAAGTTATGATGTTTATGGGATTTTCTAGACAAAATATAATATTCTCTTGGAATTTCTAGATAGAATATAAGATTCTCTCAAATGAAATAGTCACCCTTTAGCTCAAGGATCAGGACATGTAGTGTATCATCTGGTTGTTATATTTGTACTTAAGAACTCAATTAACCCCTATGTCAACAGCAAGTTAATTGGAGGATAAAGATGGACTATGAGAATTAAGATCATGGTTCCGATGTCTTTGTAGAGATTTACAAGAATTGTCAGTGTCGGGACTCAACTCATCTACAAACAACCAAGTAATTCTATAAGTCATCCAACCACTGTGATAGTATTCCATTATTAGTTAAAGCACAATAATAGTGAAGATTGAGATGTAGTCATGAAGATCTAGCTGGAGTACTTACAAAGAACCAATGAATCCTCCTATGCCAAGAGTCATCTTGTCTAATAAAGGATTCATGATTGTACAAAGTACCTTAGCTTTGCTAGATGCATTCAATCAAAAGATAAAGCATTAAGCATAAATGAAATGCAAAAATATAACTTATGAATGATTTATACATGTCCATCACCTCTTACTAAAGAGTAAATGAGAAACTACTCACTCTTCATGGCTTTGAGAAAGCTAGAAAATTGAGTGATTCTCATCCCTCCAAGTAGACGAGTTACAAGATAAAATACACTACACAATAAGCCTATCTTCGATGAAGAATGAGTGAATCACTACCCACCCTTCAAGGCTACAAGCAAGCTAGAATGGTGAGAGAGTTTCACTCCTCTAAGTGAAGAAAAAAGCTTTTACAATGGAAGCTAATGAAACTAATAATGAAAGTAAAAGAAAGCTAGTTACATTCGGAGAGTTTCTTCCTCTTCCAAAGATGCCTCCTTACAAGCCTTAAAGGGAAGGTATTTTTAGGTAAGGAGGAGGGGTTAAAAATACAGATCCAAGTGCTTAAAGTCCAAGTGAATGCCACAAAATCCGGATGGAAATCTAATCATACTGCAGCTTGTCTGGGGATTACGTTCAAACATGGAATGGCGTTCGAATGTGGAGTCCTATCTTCTTTGATAGGCGTTCGAACGCTAACTGGAGTTTGAATGTAATACTCAAGTGGATTTTGTCCTCCATAGTGAAGAACTACGACATGGCACGTGTCATCACCCTAGCAAGATCCTGGAGGTCCTCAATTATTTCAAGATGACGTTTGAACGTGGATTGGCGTTCAAACGTGAATGCTTTGCTTCCTCACTCTCCAATCCTCTTTCAGAACACGTGGGTGTTGCATGAAAATTTAATAGTATTGACTTTTAGACCTTTGTACAAATTTTCCCTGAAAATTCATCATTTAAACTCTATCAAAGCATAATTACTCTTGTAAAAGTATAGTAAAATGCTAATTTTTACAATTCATCAGCCCTCTTGCAAGAGTTATCCCACTGAAACTTAACATCCTTATTGGTAAGTCGTGTCATATGAGCTGCTAAGCGGAAGAAGTCCTCAATGAACCTCCTGTAATACCCTTTCAATCACAAAAAATTACGTATCTAAAAGACTGGCTTCGGTCTCTCCCGATTCATTACCGCCTCAACCTTCTCCGGGTGAACCGACACACCCGTAGCAGACACAACGTGGCCTAAAAATTTGACCTCTATCAACCAAAACTCATACTTGCAAAATTTGGCATATAGTTGATGATATTTTAAGGCTGGTAAACTAATCCTCCAGTGATGTTCATGCTTCTCCTCAGACTTGGAGTACACAAGAATTTCATCTACAAACACTACGACAAACTGATCAAGATAGGGTTTGAACACCCTATGCATGATATCCATGAATGCCGCTGGGGCATTCATCAAAACCGAACGACATAACCATGAACTCGAAGTAGCCATATTGAGTCCTGAATATTGCCCTAGGAATGTCAGCATCCCTGATCTTCAACTAATGGTAACATGTGCGCAAGTTATTTTGAAGTACACTCGAGCCCATCTCAATTAGTCAAATAGGTCATCTATGCGCAGTAATGGGTACTTGTTCTTGATAGTGACCCGATTCAACTGCCAATAGTCTATGCAAAGCCTAAGGGTCCCATCTTTCTTCTTGACAAATTGTACTAGATCACCCCAAGGTGAGGTACTCGGCCTATTAAAACCCTTGTCTAACAATTCTTGCAACTGAACCTCTACTTCTTGCAATTTTTTTAGTGTCATCCTATGCGGTGTAATAGAAATAAGTGATACACCAGGCTGCAACTCAATTGAAAAATCAAGTTTCCAATGTGGAGGCAATCCCAGTAACTCATCTAGGAAGACATCCACATACTCGCAAATGACCAGGGGTAGATCCAATTCCAATTCCTGTCTTGCCTTGTCCTCAAAGGTAAGACTCGTAAGCCAACTCATCAACTGCCCGTGCCAATGGGAGTCACACATGGTCTGGGGTAAAGCGTTGTGCTTTTCTCCTTGGAATTTGAAACAAATCCCGTCCAAAGTGTAGGCAGTGATTCGCTTCCTATCACAATCAATAACCACCTGATGCACAGTTAGCCAATGCATCATGAGGATGACATCGAACTGTGACATGTCCATGACCCTAAGCTCCACCGTGAGTTGAATTCCTCTGATCTCTAACTCACAACCCTGATCTATCTTGTCAATACATACCCTAGTTCCTAGGGGAGAATTCACATACAAAGGCTCCTCCAAGGTCTCAACCTGTAAGCCTAAATCTTTCACACAAGATGCAATAGACCTAACTTAGTGTCATGAACCATTAACAACGTTGAAACATCATAGAATATGTCACAACAATGCTATGATGCCATACAAAGAACATGTGAGATGGTTTCAAGTTAATGTCATGACACACCCTTGCTCTTTTTGTCATAATTCTTAGGATACTAAGAATTTGGGGCTGAAATCTGTTTCATTTGACCCCCAAACATATGAAATGTACCATGTTACTACTTTGTTACATATGCATTATTAGATGACCATGTTGCTTAAAAATGCTTAGTATGTTACTGTTTTGGCCCCTACTACGTGAAATGTACAATGTCACTACTTTTATGGAGGGCATGTTACTATTTTGTCGCATATACAATTTTAAGCGATGTTACAACTTTTATGGAGGACATGTTACTATTTTCGCGCATATGCAATTTTAAGCAATGTTACTACTTTTATGGAGGGCATGTTACTATTTTCTCGCATATGCAATTTTAAGAAGTGTTTCTACTGTTATGGAGGGCATGTTACTATTTTGTCGTATATGCAATTTTAAGCAATGTTATGCATCTTCACCATGTTGCTTAAATCTTTCTCTGGTTATTGCTTTCTTTGTGTATGCATCTTCATCATGTACCATGTTACTACTTTCTTTGCCTCATAAACCAAACCCAACGCCTTTAAAGGTTCATGCCTAGCATACCTTACTAACAAAATGAAACAATATCCATTTTCTAAAATAATCTATAACGGCTTAGTAGATAGCTAGTATATCCATCCTATAAAGTGCATCAATTATTCTATGTTTAAGCACACATATATTCATACACGTAGCACATAACAAAGAATGTGAATACATGTGAATGCCATGTCCTAGCCCAACCTTCTCGTAATGGAAATGATGAACTCACTTCCCACGAGACCCATGTAAGATCTAAAGCCTAAGCTCTGATACCAAGTTATGACGCTCCAAAACCCGGGGGTCCTAATTACCCATTAAGCCTTATTAATTAACCCAAGGTTATGGTCCACCAATCCTAACAGAATTTCGGTGGAGTCTCCTTTGTACATGGAGCTTCACCCAAAGCACAACTTAAGTCAACAATAATTCCTATTGACCTTCCAAGGTCTAACACACACATCTAATCCATTCTATGCATTAGACAACAATAACAAGTTCAAATGTAAACCATTCATTAAAACCAAAAGAAGAGTTTACATTAAATCCCCATATACAAGCCTTTGCAAAAATTATACAATGTTGTATAATTCAAAATACTAAAAGGCTATCATTTTTGCAATTGGCACCTAAAATCTATACATCCAAGAAAGAGCCCGAGATCCAGCTCTGTCATCAAAGTGGACCCATGAGAGGGCCATCTGCAGAAGTGTGCATAGTACCTGTAAAATATTTCCACAATGGAGCCTAAGCCTATCTTCTATAGAGAATACCTTCCAAACCAAATGCATATGATATAAATGCACGTTCAACACACCAAGCACATAACCCAAGTAACATTTAAATGATACTAAGCATGCCAACCATGAATGATGTTTCATGAATACATGTTCGACTCTGAACCCACTCCTGGACTTCCATGCATGACACATGATATAATGTTATGTCATGAACCAGACATTCCAAGCCCCCGCCATTGATGTTATACATACCCAATGACCATTTATTTATTTCAGTGTCTTTATGGGGTAAGTAATTCTTGAAAATCCACCAACGGGCTAGCAAACCAACATGGCATTTTGAGGACATCTCATTCCTGATTTTGCGTACGCTGACACACTTTTATAAGTTTGTTATGCCACTAGCTAGTATGTGACCGACAAAATCAGGCCTTGCACCTGAGGGAGGATATATCCCTCCTTGCTATATCCTGACACATTTTCATGTAATATCCCTTGAGACTCAATTTGATCTTGGTCCAATCTTCCTGAGCCCCACCCACCAACTCACCTATGTGGTGATTGATTAAACTCATGCACAATACTCACAATCATGCAGTTTCAAAGAATGTAGTGTTAACCAGTGCACGTGCAATGTAATGTAATATACAATTGTAATTTAATTGAAAAATACAATGTCAATTATAGCATTAAGCATATACTAAACATTCTAACACATCACCAAGCATGTTATAAGCATTAATTAATTCAAATAAGATACTTGAATACACTTGGGCATTTTATCAAACACCTAGAGAGTATAAATGTAAACACATTGCATGCCCAATCACATCACATACGTTTGACATGTTCATCACCCAAATCAAATAAGAGTTGGTCTACCACGCTCATGATTCTTCAAGCATTCCACTAGCTACACTAGTTACATGGTAGATATATATTTATTCTACATAAACTCTACCCATATCATATACATACTTTGAATTGAAAGTGATCCTAAATAGGAGGAAACCCTCACCTCTTGTAGCGTAAATAAGGAAAAAAATTCCTTGAAAATATCCCAAGCAAGCCTCTAAAAGCCCTAGCCTCCAAACCCTTGATTTCTGAAATTTGTGAAAAATGGGTAAGAGTGGTGTTGACGCGTAGCCCTCGTTGAGTAGAACAATTTTTTTATTTGGTTGATGAAGATTGAATGGTTGGATCAAAGGTTATAATCCAAAGAAATAATGAGAAGTTGAAGAATTTTTTTGGAACACTTCTCTCTATTTCTCCAACGTTTTTGGCAAAAGGAAAGAATGGAAGACTTTGTCTTCCACTAAATTTTTGCTTTTAATAGACTCGGTGGAGGGTTTGCCACATGTCCTATTTTTATTGGTTGAAAATCTCTAAAGGTCAATCACAATGCGCCATGTGTCGTAATGGATAGAATTAGTTGAATGGCCTTTTAAATTTCGCGAATACATTTTCGTTGTTGGAATTTTAATCGAGTATCCTTGGTTTGCCTCATAATACGTGAAAATCCCAACTGTCTTAGAATTCAACGAAAATTGACTGTCCAACTTAATTTCGCGAGACGAATCTAATAGTGAGGTTTATTTCGTCATCCAGGTTATGTAAAAAATCAGGTTTTTAACATGTGCTTAAACGGCTTAAATTATCGTTGTTGGAATTTTAATCGAGTATCCTCGGTTTGCTTAATTAACCTATGTTTTAAATTACGTTGCAAAATGTTCGTCCTTTTGGGCGAATTACAAGAGCAACTAAGGTCTCTCAACAGGAACGAGAGATGGCTCATTGGTTTGTCCTACATAATAGTCCCGAACTAGATCCGTATCTAGAGTTTGTGTATGTTAAATATATATATTTGTGAGCATTCTTATTGTACTTTTTAATTGTTTAAAATTTCTTATATATCAAATTTATGGTTTTATATGTAGGGAACACAAAAATATATTAGAGTTGGAAAGAAATGGTGACATCACCTGGCGCCACCAAGCAGAATTTCCCAAGTGGTTTGCAAAACGTGTAAGCTATACAATTTTAGATTATAAGCATTATTTGCATTAGTTTGTAAAACCATAAAAACTTTTATATGCATGTGTGTAGATGAATCAGTTATGAGGCGAAGGGTCACATGAAGCAACTGATGAATTGTGGTCACTAGTAAACAGTCCTGATGTGACAATAAAATTTTACTCTGGGGCAATATGCAATGGTGTCCGGTTCCAGACTAAAGAGCGTGACAATCGTCGAAAAAGCGAAAATAGTGGGGTAGTTGTAGAAGGAGAACATAATAACAAAACAATTAACTTCTACGGATACTTAAATAAGGCGTGGGAGATGAGTTACATATTTGGTCATAGTATTTTTTTGTTCCAATGTAAATGGTTCAACCTTGGTAGTGGGAAAATAGTTCAGACTGATGCTCATTTTACAAGCATTGATGTGAAAAGTATATGGTATCAAAATGACCTTTTTGTCCTACCTGATCAGGTGAAACAAGTATTTTATGTTAATGATACAAAATTGGGTAGGGATTGGCAAGTTGTGCCACACATACATCATCGAGGAATATGGGATGTTCCTGAGTTGGAAGATATAGGAGTTAGTGAAAATGAATCGTATGTTCCAAGTGACGCATTCCAACATGATGAATCAACAGAGGTTGCTCCTGTAGTGGTCGAAGATAACAAAATAGGTAAACTTCATAGGATTGATCTTGATCCAGAAATTATTCCTAGAGACCGGATTGTCTAGTCGGGAAGCAGAGAAGACAATAACATTGATGATTTCATATGTGATGACAATGATGAGGCACAAGTGGAGTATGTCGATTCAGAAAAAGATGATGATGTGGATTCTCATTTTGATTCTGATGAAGAGTCAGATATGTAGACGAATTATTGAGATATTTTCATGGTAATTAATAAATTATGACTTATATAATTGGTATACTTGGATATTGTTGATATAATTTATATATTTCTATATGTCAGGTGTTTTATACATATAGGACCAGGTCGCCGAGCCACCACAACAGCTAGTAAGGTTGCATCCTCTAATGCACCTACTAGGGGTGCATTCTCGAGTACACATGTTAGGGTTGTATCATCTGATGCACCTACTTCACAGCCTGTTGCAGACACTGAGGGTAACAATACATGTTTGATGCATACTTTATTTTCTAAACATATTTTTCTTAATATGGTGGACTAACATCTATTATTAATGTTTGCGCAGCTTCTACCTCCAAGAAACGAGGTCAAGGACCGTCTAGAGGGAAAAATGCTGAGCATCTTCGTGCAGCTCACGGCCCGCTTGATATTTTGATTGCTAAAGGAGTCAGCGTTCCAGTGGGTGTACATTCTTCGAAGGTGATGACAGAGATTGGCTCCCTAGCAAGGACGTTTGCCCCTATTAGAAATGTGCACAAATGGAAGCAAATAACAGAAGAGGAGAAGACACAACTCATTGCATGGTTGTTGGTTAGTGGATATATTTGTTTGGTTTCAACAATATGTTTATTTGTGTAGAGTGTTACAACATGTTGTAATTAATTTGTATATTTATATTTTGTTGTAGACAAAGTTTAACATTAAAAAGTATCGTGAAAAAGTTAGTGTTAGGAAGACCATCGACAAAAAATTTGTTGTGAGGTATAGGGATCACCGATACTATATGTATATGCACTACAAGGATTTGGTTGAGTCCGGTGTTGACCCAAAGAGCAAGCCATTTGGTGATGTGAGTCAGGAGGGTTGGGAGTACATAATTGAAACACTTTACAAGGATCCAAAATTTCAGGTAACTTTTATAAGCTATGCAAATTAATATCCACTTTTTATGCTCAATTGTGTACTAATTATATTGTTTGTATATAGGCAAAATCTAAGAAAAATGCAGAAAATCGTGCCAAACTGCCATACAACCACTGGATGGGTTCAAAGTCCTTTCAGTTTGCCCTATATGAAAGAGTGTTATACTTTAGCATTTGCTTCCTAAATTTTAATATATAGGAAACTCATAAATTTGAATATTGATATTTTGATTAACTGTAATAGAGGGACCATACGACTGATGAGCCACCCCACATTGTTGATTTTTTTCACGATTCTCATGTGAACAAGAAGGCTGAGTGGGTTTCTACTGAGGCATAGTCAAGATATGTAAGTATTTCAAATTGTAGAAAAATTATGTTTTTTTAAAATAAATTTTTATGATACACTCACTAATTGGGTTTAAATACATTAAATTATAGGAGCAGATGAAAGAATTGACCACATAGAACCTAGAAGAGGGTGTAGAGCCATTGACACAAGATGAAATTGCATGCACAGTCCTTGGCAACCGACCTGGATATAAGAAAGGATTTGGACATGGTCCGAAGCGTTTATCCTCTAGTCAGTCATTCAGATCCACTGCTGAGTCTTGAGAACAAGCTGATAAGATAAAACAGTTGCAAGTAGCTGTTTATTCTCTTCAGAAGGAACGTGATGAAACGAAAGTGAAGCTAGAGAAGTTTGAAGACTCGCAGCAACAGATAATGCAACAAATTTTGTAGATGCAACTTCAAATGCAACGTGCTCAGCAGTGCACCTTAACTAATGAAGACATGTCACCTGAGTCTTAGTTAGTATCTTTTTAGTATCTTATTAAGTTCAACGCTTACGAAGTATAAAAACTAAAACTTGGAGCTAAGTGTACCAATCGGCTCGTTTCCACTCTGTTTGTTGTGAAAGCGAACGGAGAGCAACTGCTTGGGCATAGAAACTTGTATGAAAAGATGGTTTCTCATTCCGGGACCCGGGTTGAGAGTTTGAAGAAAAACTAGAAAGTTCAATACTTAAGAATTAGAAAACCTAAAACTTGGAGTTAAGGGCATCAATCGGCCCGTTACAACTATGTTCACCGTGAAAACAGACGAAGAAGAACTATTTGCATATATAAATTTGTAGGAAAAGACGACATCTCATTTCGGGACTCGGGTTGAGAGTTTAAGAATAAATTAAAAATTTCAACACTTAAGAATTAGAAAACCTGACTGTTTAGTTTAGACATTTGATTGATAATTTATTAATGTATTTTTTTTCTTTTTTGTAACAGATGAATTCTGGACTTTTGCATCAAAGTGATTGACGAATTATCTTTTGGTTATGTATTTAAATATTTTGGGAAACTTGTATGTGGATTACGTTATTGGATATTTTGATGATTTGTATAACTTTTATTGAGTGTATTCTATTTTATGTTTTTGTTAGTATGGTATTTGATGTTAGTTTGTGTTGGTTGTTGAATGGAAAAGATGTGAAATGTATTAATTGTGTTAGTTTTTTTATTGAACATAGGTATTAGTGGTGTACAAGTGAAAGATTTTATTGGAATACCATTTTTTATGAAGGGTTATTTTAAAAAAAAATGAACATTTTTGTGACGAAATTAAAATCGTCGTGAAAAATTGTAGGAACAATCTTTTTTGCGACGTTTTTTAATCGTCGCAAAATTGTTTTTGTTCAAACATTTTAGCGATGATTTTTTTTACGTCGCAAATGCATTTATTCAATTTTTTTGGATTGAACCGTATCTCGACGTTTTACATTAACATCGCCAATACCAAATTTTTTGTGACGTTTATTTTTTCGTCGTGAATGTGTTTATATTTTTTTATTTATGTAAAAATTTATTTGCGACGATTTTTTTGCGTCGCAAAAAAATTATTTCATGCCGGTAAAACAGATTTTAGCTACGTTTTTTTTTTAATTTTCGCGACGTTTTTTTTCGTCGCAAATTTTTTTTTTTGCGATGAAAATAAAATTGTGTCGCAAAATACTTTCTACGACGAGGCTATTAGGACGAACACGGGATGAAAAATAAATAGCAACGATTTTTTTTAATTTAGCGACGAAAAAAATTGTCGCAAAAAATACTTTTTGTAGTAGTGGACTTAGCATCGTCCGGACGGTGGTGGTGTCATTCGAACGGTGGCCTTAACTGCCTCACCTCTTCCTCTTCTCCCATTGGTCCATTAATGCGACAAAAGGCCCTAATTGGCTACCTTGGGTGTCTGCCACTTTAAACCCTTCATCGGAGCCTATAAATAGCCTGGTTTGGGTTATTTTAAGGAAATGTCTTCCACCTTTGGCAAGGCAGAGTTCCGAGAGAAGAAATACCCTACCCTAAACACTCCTAGCCAAAAATTCTATTCTTCTACATTTCTTTTACATCATTTTTACTTGGAGTGTTGATCATATCTTACTTTTTCAACCTAGTCGGTAATAAGAGTGAGGGTGTTTCAACTATTCCTCAGGGAAGGATTTTTTGTGTTTGTTTTGCATTTATGTTGTAATGAGATTGTCTTGCCCTTCTTGCTCGTCTATAGCAAAGAAGTGTGAGTAGTCCATTTATACTCTTTAGTAAACGGTAAATACATGTATAATATTGTTTGTGTTATGGAAATGTCGATGTTTTTCCTATGCTTTAATGTTTATACCTCCCTTAAACGATGGATGGCTTTCATTTCTGTTTGGTATCGTACTACTATATGCTCATAGTTATGAATACCGAGCTAAGCTTATTTCTATATACCAGTTCATCTATAAGTTATTACGTACTTCATGCATGATACAATAATGCACATAGTTGAGATTTATGTAAAAGTCGGAAGATTGGTTATAGAAGGGTTAAATCTTGTCGTAGCTAATGCTTTTAATTCAATGCATACACCTGAACTCCTTCTTCACTGAATCATAGACCTACCGATCACATAGCTATAGTAAACATATTAAATGGTTCATCTTCGGACTTACTAGGGTTATTTGGTTGTTGTACGGTGTATAGACCTTCCGATGTGATAGAGTAATATACTAAAAGTTTGCTTTTTGAAGTGAAACTCGTTTTATTAATTAATAAAAGTTTGTTCTTTTCATTTTATTGAGAATCTATATGGGCAAAATATTTGTATTATATTTTATATATGATATGCATGTGTGTCTTATATTTTACATTGTAGATAATCTGGTGTGTGGAGTTCGGCTTATGCACAAAAGACCATATTATCGGATCCTTGTATAATTGAGTATATGTTCACAATCATAGATGGAATTGGACACGCCATTGGTATGATTGTAGTGTAATATTCTGACATAGTCTGTCTTGACTGTAGGAGATTGTTTGATATCTCGGATTATTGCACTAGTACACTTTGTGTATTGAACAGACCCGTGTTGAGGTTATTATCTTTTACTGATTTAATAAGATAATAAATACTTCATGATTATTATGATTGCTTATGCTCTTAATCCCTAAATATTTAATTGACATGTGCATATAATGGTTGTCACTTTAATTCATCAAATAGTGAGATTCATATTGGGTCAATAAGCTCGATGAATTGGGAGACGATGTTATTTGTATGGTGGAAATTAAATATTAAAGGAAACCACATCCTAGTATTTAAATGAGTTGATGATGTCCTCTTGAGGAAGCTCATAAGTTTTGTCCATGTCAAACCCTGCATGTGGATTTAATTATCCGACATGACAAATAAGTTGAGTGGTAAGGTCTCAAGGAATAAAAGAAGTCAATTAAATATAATTGTCAGTGATTTATTTAATTGATGGACATATGTAATCTTAAACGTGGGGAGATTATTAAGTATATAATAATAAGGAGCTCGAATATAATTTTGAGATAAGGCCCAAGAGATCAATAATAAGTCTTTAGTGGACTGACTTATTATTAATGGGTTGTGGGATGTTTGTTCTGGGTTGAACATTGGTTTCCTAAGCCCATTGGGAGCCCGATCCTTATTTCTCCTTAGGGTCTTTATCATAGCCTATACATAGACGTCTAGGTTCTCTATTTCAACATCTATTCTATACTCACGTTTTTTAGAGAGGCTGAAAGAGAGAGCAAGGATTCGGAGGTCTTGGCAACCCATACTACATCTAGATTTTGACCTGTGGGGATATACGATAGAAGGCCGCGAGGTTCGTTGAGCTGTAGTCATTGTTTTATTCTACGTTTGTGCTGAGACGAGATCAATTCCAAGTGATCTCGAAGGTAAACCCTAATTCTGCCTTGTAGGGTTTTAAATTTTTTTTTTGATATTCGATACATACCCGCTGTCAACGGCTCTTGAGATTTCTGTTCCAAACTTAACAGTTGTTGTGATATGGTTTAACCTACATATAAAACCTACCGGTTAACTTTTTGTTAACACAAGAGTTAATTGTTGTAAGGTGGCATTTTTTATAGTCAAATAATAGGATGCATTTTGGATCCTCGAGCTAAAGAGTAGCATTTTTCATTAGTTCTAAGCTAACACCCGCAAGCTGTTGTAATGCACACTACACGCAGTTCCAATAGATAACTCTCTGTGGATTCGACCTCAGACTTAACCGAGTAATATTAGAACTTGACCACTTGTACTTGGGTGTATGATTAAGATTAAGTCACCTTGCATTAAAATCCATTTTAGGGAAAGTAGTTCTCCCCCTATTTAAGCTTTTATTAGGACTCTCCACACTTCATTGTCTTCTTCGCATTCCATTTTCACTTAACTCTTCTACATGGATGCTTAACATCATATCAGAACATTTAGGTGGCGTTCTAGGATTTTTATGGACCCTGCTTCGGCTGACTTGCTAGTTCCCAGCATAATGATGGTGGCTAACTTACTAACCATCCAAGAACTCTACGGCTTCCCTACCGGGGTTCAACTTTAAGTTCCCCAGTCCGACTCTCCATGCAACACGGTCTCCCCTCTTTGGGCTTGCTTCTTTAAGTATGCCTTTGAGGTTGGTCTTCAGTTCTCCTTCTCTCCCTTTGTGAGGGTTGTTCTCCACTTCTTTAACCTATGCACCACTCGCATCTCCATGGAGGGTTGGGGCATTATTGTTTAGGTAATGGCCATCTGGCACTTGGCTAGACTAGACTATTCTCCAATTATGGAGGAGTTTGCCAACCTCTTCTGCCTGGCTCTTGAAGTCCATGACTTCTATTAGTTCCTCCAAAAGGTGGCAATGTCAAAACTCGTCTTTGAGCTTCTCTATCCGTGCATGGCTAGGAAAGAAGATTCTTCCTCGTCTCAGGGGATGGCTGGGAGTTCAAGGGGGTTGTAGGAGCTGGTCCTACGGTTCCCATACTCTAGTACCCTCCGAATAATGCAAGTAAGCTTTGTTTTCACTTTCTACCGTATACTCTAGCCTCTTTATCCTTTTATAACTCCTACTTGATTGTATTTGGAGAGGAGAGGCCTCCCTTGAGTCCAGCTGGACAGACGAAGGATTGCTCAGGCTGCTGAGGGGGGTCCCAAACCTCTTAGGAGTTTAATTACCCCTGAGAGGCTCACCTTCCTAGGCCTTGGTCCTACTCTAGCTATTGCTAAGGAAATCCCTTACGATGATTAGCTTCAGAGGATGATGATGTTGAGCCTGCCGCGAAGCCAGTGGCTATGACTGCTGCCATGGGGAAGTGAAGCCGGTAACAAGGGTCTCCTTCAGTAAGGAAGCACCTGAGGGGGCCTGACTGATCAGCAGGGAAGTGGCACAAAGGCCCTGATTGAGCTTTACCATTGCTTACTTCTCTTTTTGTCAAAAAACTATAAATTTGCACAGCTTTATCTAATGAGACAAGGACTTTAAGTACTACTTTGCGTTGTTCCCTGCTCCCTGCCCCTTTTTTTTTTGGATGGATCTTGATCTTGTAAAGGACATTGTATTTGGTCATCCCCAATTTTTTTTGCCAAGTAGGTTTGTTTTGAGAGATTAAGGGGCTTAAAAGTCCCAATCTTGCTTCTGTTGGGTCAATTAGACCCAATTCAAGCTAAGGGGCTTGAAAGTTCAATTTTGCTTTTGTTGGGTCCAGTAGACCCAATCCAAGCTAAGCTAAGGGGCTTGAAAGTCCCAATCTTGTGATCCCAGTATTACACTTGATAAAAAGTAGAAGAAAACTTGAATCTCTTATTAGAAACATAACTTATTGGAAGCAAGTACATCAGAGCAAAAATCCTAGTGAGCTACTAGTAGAATTTCTCAAGTGCTCCACATTCCAAGGATGTGTCAGCCTTGTTCCTTGCAGAGTTTCTAAATGGTAAGTTCTAGGTCTGACTATTTTTATGAATTGGTAAGGTCCTTACCAAGTTGCCCCCAATTTTCCTTCTCCTAAATTTTTGGTGGCTTGAGTAACCTTCCTGAGTACCAAGTCGTTAACCACAAACTATCTTCGTTTCACCCGAGCATTATAGTGTCTAGCGACCTAGCTTAGGACTACTCAAGCCTAGTTTTTATTTTTCGCAGCAATGTGCGATTCATCACCTCTTCCTGTCCATTTGCTTGTGTTTGGCTTGGGGAAGAATTCCCTGAACTTGTCATTATCGAACTATTTACTATTGTCACTTATTAAGAAAATCGGTATACCAAACCTGTAAACAATTGATTTCTACACGAAGTTTTGGATCTCTTGCTCGTTTATTGTAGCCAATGGCTCCGCTTCTGCCCACTTAGTAAAATAGTCAATTGCGACGATTGCAAACTTGTTCTAACCCTTTCCAATTGGAGAGGCTCCACAATGTCGATCCCCCATTGAGCGAACGACCATAGGATTATGATTGACGTGAGTCTTTCTGCTAGGAGCCTTAGAACTGCTATGAATTTCTCACATTTTTGCACATAGTTAGGGCATTTTTCTTCACGGTGGGCCAGAAGTAGCCTTGTCGAAGGACCTTTTGTGCCAAAGAATGACCTCCTGAGTGATTCTCATATATCCCCTCATGAATTTTCACTAGAACTTAAACAGATTCTTTTGGGGCTAAACAC
Source organism: Ilex aquifolium (assembly GCA_951799425.1). NCBI lineage: Eukaryota > Viridiplantae > Streptophyta > Magnoliopsida > Aquifoliales > Aquifoliaceae > Ilex > Ilex aquifolium. The sequence continues at coordinate 6,196,664 of OX637401.1, forward strand.
CTTAAATATGGGAGCGAGTAGCCCCTCTTGTAGAGAACTTGGTTTAGGATCACGTATCTCGAGGCTCTTCTTCTTATCTTTCAAGCTTCCTAGGTTACTAGAGGCATTATCCCATGTTCTAGATATGTTACTATCTCAACCATCCAACTTGGCACCTCCACAAATGCTTGGCGCTAGAAGGAATTCCACCGATATAGTCCTAGTTAGACTATCCCAGAGGGCAGAGGGTAGCCTTACCGATGAATCTGCATGAGAATCCTATGTACGTGGGACCTGGGTGATCTCAAAGTGTTCAAAACATGTTGTTCTCTCTTTGAAAACTGAAAACTTTTAGGTAAGTACTCATGCGTGGTTCCCTAGCTTCATAATCACCTTAAAACTGTCTCACTACGAGCTATGAGACACTATACTCTTTGAGTCTCCTTACCCCTAAGGCTCTGGCTAGCTGGAGTCCTGCAATGAACGCTTCGTACTCATCCTTGAAGCCAAAGCGTATGCATACTCAATATTCCCCTCTATGTGGGAGATGAAAATTAATCCAATTCCTCCTCCTGTTGAATTGGAGGACCCATCCACATACATCTATCATTCCTCTTCTTGAACAACTGTGTCATCAAGCTCTAGCGCTTTAGGGGCAAATTTTGCTAGGAGGTCGGCAACTACTTCAACCTTTATCATTGTTCATGGGACATACTGGATGTCAAATTCCCCGAGTTCTATTGACGAATTTTGCCAGCCGTCCAGACATTTTTGGATTTTGAAAGACTTGGTGTAAGGGGATATCCATAAATAATACAATCTGATGAGCTTGGAAGTAATGTCTCAACTTCCTGGATGAGGTCGCCAATGCGAAGGCTACCTTCTTCATCATCGGATATCTCATTTTTGCTCCTCTCAGCGTTCGACTCATATAATAATCGAGATGCTGGACTTTTCACGCTGGCTCACCAAGATCGCACTTGTTGCTTCTTCGGTCACTATTAGGTATAGATACAATGAATCCCATTCATTCGGCCCTACCAAGATGGTGGTTTGCTAATGTACTCTTTAAGTGTCTGGAAGGCAGTTTTTCACTCTGGGGTCCATTTGAAAGCTTTTCTGGGGGTCTTGAAAAAAAGAAGGCATTTGTCACTGGCTTTAGAGATAAAACTATTTAAAGTCGTGACTCTCCCTGTCAGCACCTAAACCTCCTTAATGCTTCTTAGGGATCTCATGTCTACCAGTGCCTTAACTTTCTCCGGGTTGGCCTCAATCCCCCTTTGAGTCACCATGAATACTAAGAACTTCCGTGAGGATACCCCATAGGCATAGTTAGCCAGGTTTAGTTTCATGTTGAACCTCATAAGGATATCGAATGTTTTCCTTAAATGCGCAATGGCTCTGAGGCACTTGACAAGCATTTCATCAACGTATACCTCCATTGAGTGGCCAATGAGCTTCTTGAACATATGGTTCATTAGATGTTGGTAAGTGGCACCTACATTTTTTAACTCAAATGGCATGACCTTGTAGTAGTAGGTTCTATCTTCGGTTATGAATGAGGTATTCTCCTGATCTAGCTCGTACATCATAATTTGGTTATAACCAGGGAATGCATCCATGAATGAAAGCAACTCATAACCAGCTGTGGCGTCTACCAAGATGTCGATTCTTGGATGTGGAAATCAATCTTTTGGGCAGGCTTTATTTAGATCAGTGAAATCTAAACAAAGCCGCCATTTTCCACTTGTCTTCTTTATCAATACCACATTGGCTAGCCATAGCGAATATTGAACTTCTCTGACAGATTTGGCATCCAAAAACTTTGAAATTTTGTCCTTTATTACGCAATTGCGACCTGGGGCGAAGCTTACCACTTTTGCCGAATTGGTTTGTAGTTTGGATCAACATTCAACTTGTGAACAATTACTGTAGGTTCAATCCCACTAATATCATATTATTTCCAAGCAAAAACATCTCTGTTAGAGTTGAGGAATTATATCAACGAAGCCCTCAGGTTTTCTTTAAGCATTCTCCCGATGATGGTGACCTGCTCGGAGAAGTCTTTGATCTGAACAGGTTCCAAATCTTCTATAGGCTGCATGTGTTCTGGGTCCTCTCTATGATCTGGGGAGCATACTTGGAGGGTTACCTGCTGCTTTCCCTTCATGGAAGACATATAACACTCCCGAACTACAATTTGGTCCCCCCGCACCTATCCAACTCCTTCCTTATTTGGAAATCGCATGAGGAGTTGGTACGTGGATGTGACGACCTTCATGATATTGAGGCTTGGGCGACCCAAGATGACATTGGACGCCGAAGGACAGTCTAGTACCAAGAAATTAGTCGTGACTGTAGTCTGCCATGGGGCCAGCCTAACTGTGACTGGTATACCGATGGATCCAGTGGGAGGAGCCTTCTCCCTTGAGAATCTAATGAGTAGCGCAGCTACTACAACCAGTCTCTCTCTGCCAATGTTTAGCTTATCAAAGGCTGGAGCAAAAATGATATCTGTCGAGCTCTCACTATCTAAAAGAACTCTTTCCACGACATAATTGGATGTCGTCAGGGTGACCACTAACATATCGTCGTGTGAGTGCTGAACACCATGAAAATCTCCTTCGAAGAAAGTAATTGGTAGATCTATTTAGGGGGTCTTCCTTGGATTTATCGAGCCTACATCAAGCTCAGAATTTATCTTTTGGGTATGAGCTCGCCTAGCAGAGCTACTTTCTCCTCCTCTTGCGAAGCCTCCAAATATCACTATAACCTCCCCTACTAGTTATTAGTGTGGGACCTCCTCTTGGTGGTGTTGAACTTCGTTCCACTCCTATCTCTAGTGTTATATACCTCACGATGGGTCTTTTTTGAATTAGATCCTCGATTTGGTCCTTTAGAACCTATTAGTCTTTTGTGTTGTGACCGTGGTCCCTATGGAAGCGGTAGTGCTTATCTCTGGATCTTTTATTGGTATGTGTCTTCATTTTCCCTGGCCATCAGAGGATCCTCTCATTTTGTATCTGGAAGAGGATCTACTCTACAGAGGTATTTAGGGGAGTGTACTTCTGAGCCGGGTTATTGGGAATGTGAGGACCTAGGCGATCTCTCACACTGACCCTCTTCGTATGGTTCTTCTTGGGACTTCCAGCTCTTTTCTCTTTACTTGATGAATCCCTCCTTCTTTTGTCATCTTGCTAATCTTCTCATCTATCCTTCTGCATTCCTGTAGCACTGGGCTCTTCGTAAGAGCTCTACCATTGACATGGGTGACTCTTTGGAGAGACCAAAGAGGAATTGAGAAGATTGCAATCCTCCCATAAATGCAGTTAAGGTAACCTTGTCATCCACATTATCACTTTTAAGAGACTCCTTAGTGAAATGATTAGTGTATTCCCGCAATATCTCTCCCTTGGACTGCTATACATTTAGGAGGTAGGTCGGGGCTTTTTATGGGCCCGCTCTCTAATGAAGTGTGAGATGAAGGAACAACTCAACTCACCAAATGTATTGATTGAGCTCGGCTTCAACTTGTTGAACCAATGTCTTGTTGTTCCTTTGAGTTAGGTGGTGCATGTTGATTAGTAGTTAAAATTAACAACTTACTATGCCCTTTTTAAGACTAATTATGCTTTGATAGAGTTTCAATGATGACATTTCAGGGGAAAGATTGTGCAAGGGCCTAAAGTCAATGGATACCAAACTTTCATGCAACACCCACATGTTCTCGAAGAAAATTGAAGAAGTTTGAAACAAGGCATGAACGTTCAAACGCCAATCCACGTTCGAACGTCCTCTTGAATTATTCGAGGACCAGAATGTTGAGGTGATGCTACATGGCGTGTTGCAGCTATTCCCTAAGAAGAAAAACAAAGACGTACTTGAGTACCACGTTCGAATGCCAATCCACGTTCGAATGCTGGCTTGAATTATTTGAGGACCCCCTGGAAGAGTGCTAGGGCAATGTTATATGGCGTGTTGCAGTTACTCTCACCGAAGAACAAAGGCCACTTGGGTAAGAAGTTCAAACTCCATCTAGCGTTCGAACGCCCATCAAGTAAGATAGAAGACAACGTTCGAACGCCATCTAACGTTTGAACGTTGTCCCCAGATAGCCTGCAGAGTGGATGATTTTCTATCCGGACCTTGGGGCACTCACTTGGACTTTGAAGACCTTGTACTATTCCTTCACACTTCCTTGCCTCCTCCTCCTTGCCTATAAATACTCCCATTGTGGGAGCTTCAAGGAGAGGACTTACACTTAGGAAAGTTAGTCTTAGATTTAGACTTACATTTACTTGCATAGAGGGAGATATATCATCTTTTGGTTGAGGAGGAAACCCTCCAAAAGTGACTATCTTTCTTCCACTTTAATTATTAGTTTCATTTGCTTCCATTGTTTGAGCTTCCTTCTTCCCTTAGAGGAGTGAAACTCTTCCACTTTTCTAGAGCTTTACCAAAGCCGTGAAGGGTGGAACGTGATTCACTCATTCTTCATTGAAGATCGGCCCCTTGTGTAGTGTGTTTTACCTTGTAACTCCTCTACTTGGAGGGATGAGAATCACTCACTTTTTTAGCTTTACCAAAGCCATGAAGAGTGAGTAGTTTCTCATTCACTCTTTAGTAAGAGGTGATGGACATGTATAAATCATTCGGAAGTTATATTTGTGCATTTTGTTTATGATTAATGCTTTATCTCTTACTTGCTTATTGAATGATTGAATGCATCTAGCAAAGCTAAGGTACTTTGCACAACCATGAGTCCTTTCTACTACATAGATGAGTCTTGGCATAGGAAGACTCATTGGTCCTTTGCAAGTACTCCAACTAGATCTTCATGACTACCTTTCAATCTTCATCATTATTGTGCTTCAACTAAGAATGGAATACTAACACCATGGTTGGATGTCTTGTCGAAAAACTTGTTTGTTTGTAGACGGGTTGAGCCTCTGTACATACAATTCTTATAAATCTCTACAAAAACATCGGAACCATGCTCTTATTTCTCACAATCCATTTTTATCTTTCGATTAACTATATGTTGACACATGAGTTAATTGAGTTCTCAAGCATAAGTATAAGAACCGGATGATTGACTACATGTCCAGATCCTCGAGCTAAAGGGTGACTTTTACATTTGAGATTATATTATATTTTTTCTAAGAAAATCCTCTTGGAAAGAATTTGATATTCTATCCAGGAAAATCCATAAACATCATAACTTTAAATCTCAAGGGTTCCAGTCACTTTGGTCTCTGTCACTACTTACTTCGAAACACCAACATTAGTTCCCAGTGGATTCGACTCCGGATTATTACTACAACTTGACCGCTACACTTGGGTGTACACATTTTGGATCAAGTCAAGTTTTTGGCGCCTTTTCGGGGAACCAAAAAGGTGTTTTAAGGTAAAAGGTAAAAAGACCTTTATTTGTGTATATTTTTTTTTTGATTTACTGTATATAATTTTATTTTATGTCTGAGGACTATCCTCACTTTCAAAATTTGCCAGAAGAATCTGTTGGGTTTGTAAATCAGTCTGAACCATTTTCACCTCGATCAGTAGCATAATCTTTTGAAAATAGCATGACAAATAATGAGAGACAAGGGGAAGTTCCTGAGAGAGAGGGAGAAGTTCCCAACATTCGAACTCTACGGGATTACTTGCATCCCACAAGAAACAGTGTCCCCTCTTGTTTTGTGTTTCCTGCAAATGCGCCCCTCTTTACTGTAAAGGCGGGGACAGTGCAACTACTAACTCAATTTCATGGACTCGAAGCAGAAAACTCATAAATGCATATGAAAGATTATGAGGAGGTATGTGGAACATTCCAAGACAATTCTGAACTGGCCAAGTTGAAACTTTTTCCTTTCTCTTTAAAGGACAAATCTAAACAATGGCTAAACTCTTTGAAAGCCCATTCAATACCAACTTGACATGCATTACAGAATGAGTTTTTCAGAAATTTTTTTCCCCTACACCGTACCAATGCACTCAAAAGACAAATCATGAATTTTTCGGTCAAAGTGGGGGAAACATTTTTTCAATGTTGGGAGAGATTCAAGGATCTTCTCCAATCTTGCCTACACAATGCTTTTGAAAATTGGACTCTGGTAGGATTTTTCTATGACTCCTTGCCCACTAGACTACATCAGTTTGTTAAAATGATGACTCAAGGAGAGTTCATGGGAAAAAGTCCAGATGAGACATTCAATTTTTTTGAGACCATATCTGATAGTTCTTAGATGTGGGACTCAACCTCTCCAACCACTGTTGAAACCAGATCATCTACTTCCCAAGGGGGTAAGTATATCTTGAGAGAAGATGATGACCTGAGAGCAAAAATGACTACTCTGTCTCGAAAGCTTGAAGCTCTAGAGATGAAAAAGGTACATCAAGTTGATGTTGTCCCTCAAATAGAACAAGTGTGTGGGTTTTGTGCACTAACAGGACACCCTTCTAGGGAGTGTCCTACCATTCCGGCATTCAAAGAAGTCTTGTTTGGAACAAACAAATACAATTTCTAACTACAACAAACCTTATTCCAACCCGTATTCTGAAATATATAATCCAGGGTGGCGAAATCACCCGAACCTCAGTTAGAGGAACACGCAACCAACTCCCATGAATTCATAACAAAGTTCACAACCACTACCTCAAGGACCTCCTGCATATCAACCATACCAATCACCACACAAGAGAAGTCTTGAGGATACACTGAATCAGTTCATGCAAACCCAAATAAACTACAACACTCATTCCACTCAGGCTTTCAATGATTTCAAAGCACAAACCACCCAGTCTTTTGAGGATCTCAAAAGCCACATCCAAAAATTGACCCAACCAATGACCACACATGAGAAGGGCAAGTTTCCTGCCCAATCAAAACCATCACAAGGTCAATTTCATATGGGAAATCCTTCAATCATGGAAACCCCACAAGACCAAGCTCAAGCTATCACTACACTAAGAAGTGGCAAGGTGATTGATAAAACCATCAGAGACATGTTAATTTCAAAGCCAAGACCTGAGTCAATCCCAGTCACTGAACCAGTTGAGTCTGAACCTGTGATTGAAAAAAAGGCAAAACCATCAAAGGAAAAAGATCATTCTTGTCCTATTCCTGCTCCTTTTCCTCAAAGACTCAAAATAATACAGAAGTTGAACAACCATCCAGAAATCTACGAGCTCTTTAAGCAAGTGAAAATCAATATCCCACTTCTGGATGCAATCAAGCAAGTTCCCTTTTATGTCAAGTTTTTAAAAGACTTGTGCATAATCAAGAGAAGCCAAAATGTTCAGAAAAGAGCCTTCTTGACAGAACAAGCCAGTGCCTACTTCAACACAAAACCTCTCCAAAATATAAGGATCTAGGGTGTCCAACTGTGTCATTGGAAACTTCATAATAGAACAAGCTCTGTTGGATCTTGGAGCCAGTGTCAATTTGCTCCCTTTCTCTGTCTATCAACAATTGGGTCTGGGTGAACTCAAACCCACTTGTATTACACTCTAGTTGGCAGATAGGTCTGTCGAAGTCCTGAGAGGCATTGTTGAGGATGTCCTTGTTCAGGTAGACAACTTCGTCTTTCCTGTTGATTGCATTGTTTTGGACACTCAACCAACAATGCATTTAGAGAACCAAATTTCTGTCATTCTTGGTAGACCCTTCCTTGCCACCTCCAATGCATTGATCAATTGCAATAATGGAGTTATGAAATTAACTTTTGAAATATTTTCAATATTGTCAAGCAACCAAGAGAGGACAGGGAAGTGAGAGAAGTAAATTCCATTGCGTCTTTGGTCCACAAACATTTGAATGATACATTTTGTGAAACCTCTACTGAATCCTGTCTGTTGGAACCTATCACATCTGAGTTAACAGATGATGATCAAAATCCACAAAGTTGTCCCGCTCATGTTGTTGAGACATGGGCACACAAATTTGAAGAACTTTCATCAAGTGGTACAAAGCCACTTTCATCAAGTGTCAAGCCACCAACGCTTGAACTAAAACCTCTCCCATCTCACCTAAAATATACATTCTTAGAGGAGGACGAGTCATACCCAGTGGTAGTTTCATCTAAGCTTGCAGAGTTGCAAGATTCTAAGCTGATTGAAGTCCTTAGACGCCATAAAAGTACAATTGGGTGGACCATTTCTGATTTCAAAGGTATAAGCCTGTTAATCTATAATCATGATATATACCTTGAGGAGGATTCAAAACCCCCTCGTCAACTGCAGAGACGACTAAACCCTCACATGAAGGAGGTTGTAAGCACTGAGGTGCTCAAGCTGTTGGATGCTGGAATAATCTTTCTCATCTCTGATAGTAAATGGGTTAGCCCAACCCAAGTTATGCCCAAGAAGTCTGGGGTCACAGTGGTTAGAAATGATGCCAATGAGTTGGTACCAACTCGAGTCGTCACAGGATGACGAATGTGCATAGACTATCGAAAACTCAATTTGGTAACTAGGAAATACCATTTTCCTCTTCCATTTCCTGATCAAGTCTTAGAAAGAATTGCAGGTCATGCATTTTACTGTTTCTTAGATGGGTATTCTGGCTATAATCAAATTGACATAGCACTAGATGACCAGGAGAAAATAATATTCACATGCCCCTTTGGCACCTTTGCATTCAAAATGATGTCGTTTGAACTTTGTAACGCTCCTGCAATATTCCAAAGGTGCATGCTGAGTTTTTTTAGTGACATGGTTGAGAAATTTTTGGAACTGTTCATGGATGATTTTTCTATATATGAGGATTTGTTTGATTTGTGTCTGAAAAATCTAGAGAAAGTGTTGATAAGATGTAAGGAAGCAAATATAGTGCTCAACTCAGAGAAATGTCATTTTATGGTAACACAAGGCATTGTCCTAGGTCACATCGTGGCGTCTGAAGGCATGAAAGTTGACAAGACAAAAATAGATCTGATTAGAAATTTGTCTGCTCCCAAGAATGTTAAAGATATCTGATCATTTCTAGGACATGCAGGGTTCTATAGGAGATTCATAAAAGACTTTAGTACCATATCTAAACCCATGTGTCATATCCTAAGTCAGGACGTTTCTTTTGTATGGAGCGAAGAATGCCAGAAAGCTTTCGATAAGCTCAAAGGTATATTAATTTATGCCCCAATAATACAACCTCCTGACTGGACTCTGCCGTTTAAGTTAATGTGTGATGCAAGTGATTATGTTGTAGGAGTTGTGTTGGGACAAAGAAAGGATAATAAACCCTATATGATTTACTATGCAAGCAAAACTTTGAATGATACTCAAATGAATTATTCCACGACTGAGAAAGAATTACTTGCTGTAGTTTTTGCTCTGGAAAAATTTCGTTCTTACCTTGTTGGTTCTTCTGTTATTGTGTTCACTGACCATGCAGCATTAAAATTCTTGCTCACAAAGAAAGATGCCAAGCCAAGACTCTTAAGATGGATACTCTTATCACAAGAGTTTGATCTGATCATTAAGGACAAGAAGGGTGCTGAGAATATGGTGGCAGATCATCTATCTTGGTTAACGTATGAATTTCATGAGGATGGGCTGTCAATCAATGAAAATTTTCCTGATGAACAACTGTTCATAGTCATGGAAACACCATGGGATGCTGATATTGTTAACTTCTTTGCTACTGGTATGTTTCCTTCTTCCTTACAATGATGGATAAAAAGAAATTTCTGAGGGAGGTTCGTAATTTATTTTGGGAGGATTCATACTTGTTTAAGTACTGTAAGGATCAAATCATAAGGCGTTGCATCCCCGATCATGAAAGCAGACAGATAATATCTTTTTATCATTCTAAAGCGTGTGGTGGCCATTTTTCATCTAAAAAAACCGCTACGAAAATCTTGCAGTGTGGATTTTATTGGTCCACACTTTTTAAAGATGTCCATGTCTTTTGTCTAACATGTGATAGATGCCAAAGGTTGGGAAGCATTTCTAAAAGAAACATGATGTCCTTGAACCCAATTTTAGTAATCGAATCTTTTGACTGTTGGGACATCGATTTTATGGGACTATTTTCCCTTCCTTTGGCTATCTATATATTTTAGTGGCTGTCGATTATGTGTCCAAATGGGTTGAAGCAATTCCATGCCGAAATAATGATCACCGAACAGTGATCAAATTTTTAAAAGAAAACATTTTGTCCAGATTTAGAATTCCTAAATCCATTATAAGTGATGGGGGTGCTCATTTTTGCAATCGTCCTTTTTGGAATTTGATGAAAAAGTACTTGATTTCTCATAAAATTGCAACCCCTTATCATCCACAGATTAGTGGACAGGCTGAATTAGCTAATCGAGAGATCAAACTGATTTTAGAAAAAACGGTAAACCCATACCACAAAGGTTGGTCGTTAAGACTAACTGATGCACTCTGGGCATATCGCACTGCTTTTAAAACAATTTTAGACATGTTTTCTTATCGATTAATTTATAGTAAGCCTTGTCACTTATATGTGGAATTGGAACACATAGCATATTGGGCAATTAAAACAATTAACTTTGACCTAGACAAGGCTAGACTCTAAAGAAAACTCCAGATTAATGAGTTGGAGGAATTGAGAAATGAGACATATGACAATACGAAAATTGCAAAGGAAAGGATGGAGGTTTTTCATGATAATAACATATTGAGAAAAACCTTTACCCCTTCACAGAACGTCCTCTCATTAAATTCAAGGCTCCACCTGTTTCCTGGTAAGTTTAGATCAAGGTGGAATGGGCCTTACATTGTCAACCAAGTATTTGGACATGGAGTAGTAGAAGTGGAAAATCCATCAAATGGTAATATTTTTACTGTCAATGGTCAGCGTTTGAAACCATTTTTGGAAGATTTTGTTAAAGATGTGGAAACCATTTTTTTAATGGATCCAGAATATTCCTCTGATTTTTTTAATGGATCCAGGATCAAACCCGAAAGGACGCCTTTATAAGGTCTCCAACCCTTTCCCTTTTTCCCCATCCGCCGCTGTCCTTATTCTTTCTTCTTCTACTTCTTCTTCATTTTCTCTGTTCTCTGTAAAATGACCCACCCCTGCAACTCCATGGCCACACACTCCATAGACACAATTTTTTCCTTCATGTTTTGCATTTTAATTTTGTATTTGCTCATAGGTGTCCTGCTTCTGTTCAAACTCACACACAAGGATTTTCATCCTAGCCGAAACCCAGATCTTCGTAAAGATGGTTAATTTGTGTATTTTGTTTGTACGCTTCGACAGATGAATAAATCTCTAATTTCAATCCTAACTTCACTCTGCGTATACTGGTAAATTTGAAACATTGGAGACAATGTTGAGTTTAGGTTGGGGGGTGAGAACTACAGTTCTTATTTTGTGCCTTTAAAAAAAATTTCTTGATCGTATTGTGTATTATGTCTTGTATTTTGCATTTTTACAGTCTTTATAGTGATGATCATGCCTTTAAAGCAACTTTAATCGTCTTTGTGACTGGCAGACGTTAAAGAACCAAATAGAGTATCTTAAAGCTTATCAAGCATGGATAGTAAGCTTTTTTGGTTCAATCTGGGAGTTTTACGAAAATTTTCATCTGATGTGCATGATGTGATAATGAGAAAAGCAAGATTGGTAAGAAAAACCGAAATCCGAGAACAACAAGCGAAACCATTGTGTGGTAGAAGCACTTTTGCTAAACGTCGTCATGCCAAAAGATTTGGTGCCTATAAACAATGTGGCCGGATCTTTCACATGAAATAATATAATTAGTGTTCTGAATCAATTTTTGGTTGCGCACTCAATCGATTAGACTAGATAGTGAATGGGCAGAGTAAGGATTATCCTGAGATGCCATGCTATTCCTATACTTTACTTACCCATTTTGTGCGACAAGAAATTAGAAGAGTCACTAATTGTTCAAATGGCATGGAGACATTGGAAGACTCGGATTAGATTGTTTTTTGACAAAATTGTGGAAAACTGTGTTTTTTGGGATGAAAGCCAAAAGTCTGAACTTTTTGTAAAAAGTGTAAATATCTTTTTGTTAGATGTACAAAATCTTTTTTTGTTGAAATAAAATGTGGGCCGAGTAAAGAATGTCTTAGAATACCAACCTGAAGCGTGGGTAGAGACTTATCCTAAGACGCCATGATTTTTTTTTTCAAGTTTAATTTGTGTGTATAAACTTCTTTTAATGTGTGTATATAAATTTGCATAATATTGTGATTTTTGATTTGGTGTTCGAACGCCAGTTAACGTTCGAACGTTGGCTGCTCACAGTACTTTGGCCTCTTCAGGAAATGAAAAGTAGTAGGAGCTCTCCACGTTCGAACGCCAGGAGCTTACAATACTTTGGCCTCTGACAGAACATTAAAAGTGCTGGGAGCTCTCCATATTCGAACGCCAGTGTAACGTTCAAACCATGTTTTTAAAATCCTTCTACACATGTTCGAACGTCAGTAACATTCAAACGTTGTCAGCCTGCTTATAAATACCTGGTTCGTCTTCTTCGTTTCAAAACCACCCAAAAACCCTCAAAACCCCCAAAACCCTCGGTGACTCTTCACTTTCCAGCCCTCAAAACCTCCTCCATTTCCAATTTCTACCCAAAATTAAGCATCACAAACACATTCTCACCTCATTTCTCATAAGAAATCCAAACTTTTCAAGCCCTAAAACCCCCAAAACTAAAATTCATGCCTCCAAGGATGAAAATGCCCGCAAGGCGCAAGAAGGCCAACCAAGAGCCAAATTTTGTGGAGGAAGTGATCGAGGAGTGAGAGGGAAGGCCACCCATAGTCCGAAGATACAATAGAACCTGCTTCCTCAATGCTCTCAAAGCAGAAAGGTACGAAATTTTCTACCAAAATCAAGCTATTGTTTATGAACGTTCAATTGAATTGATTGATTTTGTGGAGTTGGGGCTTTATGCCAATATGGAGGCGAGGGTTGGACTATGTATATGAGAAATGGAGGGGAGGCGGTGAAGAAGTTGGTGTAGGAGTTTTACTCCAACGCCGAGATTGTGAATAGGGCGATAAAAACCTATGTAAGGGGTGCCCACATCAATGTCGATGTGGATTATATTGTGGAGATGTGGGTCATACCACGGGTACAAAGGCCGAACTATCCCCCGAGGAAGAATGTTGAGATGGATGTTGTGGGTGTTGAGTTGACGGGCTTGGCGACTTTTACTTTGGTAGGACAGAGATTTTTTAGGCAAGGTGAATTGACGAACAAGTACAAGATGTTAAACTTGATAGCCGTCTCCAACCTTGCCCCCATTGGACGGAAAAATGAGATACTCCCGGAGATGGCACGATTGCTATACACAGTAGGAAGGGGCCAAAGCATAGACCTCCCGTATTTGATCTTGACGGAGATAATGAATGGGTGTGATGTGAAGAGAAATTCACTCCCCTTTGGTACACTCGTGAGGGAGATGTGCTTGGACTATGGAGTCCAAGTTAGGCTACAGATGGGGGTGCAAAAGGCGATGAGACCATTGATTGAACAAGGCATCCTTCCTACGGAGCCAAGGTCATAGTGGCGGCCCAACGGCGAGACAGGACGAGCCACCAGCCCAAGGCATCGATGAGGTGGAGGATGTTTTGGATGAGGAGGAGGAGAGAGAGGCTGAGAGAGCCCATGAGGAGGCACAGACTGAGGCAAGTACCAGTACCAGCACTGGACGATCACTACGGGATATCATGCTTGGCATCGAGACCAAGCAAGATGAGATTCTCCGACAGCAGGAGGAGATTCTCAGCCTTTTGAGGGGTGGAGCTGGGGGACCATCAGGCGCAGGAGAGACGAGAGAGTGAGAGAGAGATTTCTATACTTAGTGTGTATGGTTGTGTGGATGATTTGAATATTTTATGTGCTAAACAATGATATGTTGTGAAATGAATTAATTAATTTTTATATATTTATCTTTTTAAATGCATGTGTTAGCCTTAGCATTACATTTTTATCTGTTAATAATTGATGAAACAGATGTGAATATTGAGATTGTTTGCTAAAATGACTAATCACATGATCGGTCTGACACCTCACCTAGCAATCTAGACTTAAAACCATATGTCTTTGAAAAATGGTATTTTCTCTATGCTTAAATGTCAAATGTACATTCGTATTTATTATTCTTACGGTACAAGATGACCAGACTCGAAAATGGAATTGATATATAACCAACACTCTTTGAAAACCTGACATAACCTGTGGAGATAACAAAGAATATCATGGTAAGTTTTCGAGCCTTGCGATGCTTTTGAGAGAAAATCAACATCTACTCAAGTAAGGTTTTTCACTTTCTATCATTGAATAGTCTCATTAAAATTGTTATTGATTGACGCAAATAGAGTAGTCTATTGATGTATCCCGCAAAGAATCTGTTCATACGACACATGCACATGCTTGAGAAAGGATCTTAGGTCATCTTTGATTTAATTTTGAGCCTTAGCCATTTCTTTTACAAAATTATATCCCTAGTTAGCCAGGATTGAGCCTTTAAAAGTGTGAATTATTTTTCATATAACTCGTATGATAACCGAGCCACGAGAAAATATATTTGACATACCTTTGCTATCTAATTTTCTTGCACCCTCTTGTAAATCAATATGATACAGAAAAGCAAGAGAAATAGAAAAGACGATGGTGGCTACTGTTCAAAGAAAGAAAATTCTGTGGAAACAACTGAAAAAGAAAGAGAAAGGAAGACAGAAAATAGCCAAGAAATTGAAAAATGAGAAAAAGAATGAAAGAAAAAAATATCATGTAGGTGAAGTTTCGAAAAGCTAGAAAGAGGTGTGTACACTACATAAAGAAAGAATAGCTTTTGAATACCATTGACGTCATTTCGTTAGCCACTGACCTCTGGCCACATTACAACCTATAAAAAGCCCTAATTGATCTCAAGTCTGATGCATATTTAGGTCATCAACCAAAAGTTTGGGGTATGTTAATAGTATTACTTTATTTGTATCAATATTCTTCCATGAGATTATGCCAAACATGATTAGTCTGTTTCCTTAAATTTCACTCCCGTTCTAATCGTGCATGTGAATTTACAATTAGCCTTCTTCTGATCACATGCCCTTTGAGAGAAAAGTCACTTTAATCGGAGGAAATTTTTGTTGAGAGCATTCTAAGAGAGGTTTTTGAAATCAAAGCTATCCACGAAGGGTTGTAAAGAGGAGTGTTTGTTATATAACAATTCTTGTCGCTAGAATGATTATTCTGACTACATAGGGAATTTCAAATACCAATGTGACAAATGCTTATTTTTGCATAGAATAAATACCTATGAAAGAGAAGTATGCGGGAGATAAGTCGAAATTGAGGGTTGTGTGTCTCAATGACCATGGTGCTAACTCACTCTAACAAGCAATCTCACACACACACACATCTGTTCGACTGAAGTTTGTGGATAGCTTCACTGAAAACTCTCACGAGACAACACTCGTCCGCTAGGGGAAACCTAGTGGTTTAACGGCTTGTTGTATATGCTAAATGCAACCGGATGACCTACGAAAATGGCATTGTAAATAATTTCTCATTCAATTGTTGTTGTATTACTAGAGACTAGCAATATTTAGTTTGGGGGGAGTGATTAGTAGTTAAAATTAGCAACTTACCATGCCCTTTTTAAGACTAATTATGCTTTGATAGAGTTTCAATGATGATATTTCAGGGGAAAGATTGTACAAGGGCCTAAAGTCAATGGATACCAAACTTTCATGCAACACCCACATATTCTAGAAGAAAATTGGAGAAGTTTGAAACAAGGCATGAACGTTAGAACGCCAATCCACGTTCGGACGTCCTCTTGAATTATTTGAGGACCAGACTGCTGAGGTGATGCTACATGACGTGTTGCAGCTATTCCCTAAGAAGAAAAATAAATAGGTACTTAAGTACCATGTTGAAATGCCAATCCACGTTCGGACGTTGATTTGAATTATTTGAGGACCCCCTGGAAGAGTGCTAGGGCAATGTTATATGGCATGTTGCAATTACTGTCACAAAAGAACAAAGGCCACTTGAGTAGGAAGTTCAAACTCCATCCAGCGTTCGAACGCCCATCAAGTAAGACAGGAGACAATGTTCGAACGCCATCTAACGTTCGAACGTTGTCCCCAGACAGCCTGCAGAGTGGTTGATTTTTTATCCGGAACTTGGGGCACTCACTTGGACTTTGAAGACCTTGTACTATTCTTTCACACTTCCTTGCCCCCTCCTCCTTGCCTATAAATACTCCCATTGTGGGAGCTTCAAGGAGAGGACTTACACTTAGGAGAGTTAGTCTTAGATTTAGACTTACATTTACTTACATAGAGGGAGATAGATCATCTTTTGGTTGAGGAGGAAACCCTCGAAAAGTGAACTATTTTTCTTCTACTTTCAATATTAGTTTCATTTTCTTCCATTGTTTGAGCTTCGTTCTTCCCTTAGAGGAGTGAAACTCTTCCACTTTTCTAGAGCTTTACCAAAGCCGTGAAGGGTGGAACGTGATTCACTCATTCTTCGTCGAAGATCGTCTCCTTGTGTAGTGTGTTTTACCTTGTAACTCCTCTACTTGGAGGGATGAGAATCACTCACTTTTTTAGATTTACCAAAACCATGAAGAATGAGTAGTTTCTCATTCACTCTTTAGTAAAAGGTGATGGACATGTATAAATCGTTCGGAAGTTATATTTGTGCATTTTGTTTATGCTTAATGCTTTATCTCTTACTTGCTTATTGGATGATTGAATGCATCTAGCAAAGCTAAGGTACTTTGCACTACCATGAGTCCTTTCTATGACATAGATTACTCTTGGCATAGGAATACTCATTGGTCCTTTGCAAGTACTCCAGCTATATCTTCATGACTACCTTGCAATCTTCATCATTATTATGCTTCAACTAAGAATGGAATACTAACACCATGGTTGGATGTCTTGTAGAAACATTTGCTTATTTGTAGACAGGTTTAGTCTCGGTACAGACAATTCTTGTAAATCTCTACAAAGACATTGGAACCATGCTCTTAATTCTCACAATCCATTTTTATCTTTCAATTAACTTCATGTTGACACCGGAGTTAATTGAGTTCCCAAGCATAAGTATAACAACCGGATGATTGACTACATGTCCAGATCCTCAAGCTAAAGGGTGACTTTTACATTTGATATTATATTATATTTTTTCTAAGAAAATCCTCTTGGAAAGAATTTGATATTCTATCCAGGAAAATCCATAAACATCATAACTTTAAATCTCAAGGGTTCCAGTCACTTTGTTCTCTGTCACTGCTTACTTCGAAACACCAATATTAGTTCACTGTGGATTCGACTCCAGACTTAACCGGATTATTACTACAACTTGACGGCCTGCACTTGGGTGTACACATTTCAGACCAAGTCAAATGTTCAACACATGATTTGGTCTAGGACATTGTGGACTATCATCAGAGATTTGTAAGTTTCCAGATGATCTGACGGATCCTTCTTTCCGTCAAACACCTCAATGACTGGCATCTTAAACCTTTATGGTACGGGTAATTCTCAACGTCCTGCGTGAATGGTGATTTATTATGCTAAATTAAAGCCTCGACGACGTCAAGGGCCCGAGCTTTTACTATATTCTTGACGTTCCCTAAATTTTTGGAACCTTTATTCCCATCGGTCATTGAAACGAGGTCAAGCAACCTTGTTTTAGCTCTGGTTATTGTCCTAGTTATCCTACATACTCCTTGGTTTGAGACTGATCTTGCTCTAGAATTTGGAGAATTTCTTGATTCTGCTTCTTCAATTCCTCGATTGCTTTCTCCAACCTTTTTAAGTTTGCAAACTTTCTTCCCAGTGGGGCCACAGCCCTTCATCCCACTGGGTGGCTACTAGGGAGTTTAGGTGTTTGGTCAGCCATCAGTTCCTTTGATGCCCTCGTTTATGCCATAGGATTTGAAATTTGTGAAAGAGTTTCCCACAGAAGGCGCCAAATGTTGATCCCAAAGGCAATACTAATGGATTGTTTGATGACTCTGTGATTCTCGTCAAGCTCCAACAAAGAAGTCAAAGATCGGAGGGGCTCCAAGGATCGACCCTCCGATGATTAAGTCAATAAAGGCAGAAAGAGGTTAACTAGAATTGACTTGGGAGCAATTACTTACCTGGCTCCTAGCTTGTCCCTCTCTTTTATAGGTTTTTAGCTTCCTTTACTGTTGGAGCTCCCTCAACTACTTTTCAAATGTGGCGCCCCATAAAGTGGAACCTCCTTCTATTACTAGAGCTAGTTTTGAGCTATTATGCTAGTGTTGGGTGAGTGAATTGGCGATGCAGCAAGGATCAACCGGGTTTATCTCACCAGATCGCATATCCCATGGCCCTTGTGCCTCCTCACGTGCTTTGGGCATGCAAGTGCTTTAGCGTGCACATGTTAGCCAGATTAACATCCATAGTTCATATTTGATTAATTGACTTAATTTTTATATAGTAATTAATTTTTGCATCTTAATATATTTCTCATAGTTGAACTTAGGAATTTTTGGTGTGAAATTTACACCTAATTTAATCCTTATTAATGAATACAAGTAATTTGCTGATGCGAAAAACCCTCCTCGGGAAAAAACGCAAGCAACCACTCGGGGTTCACCAAAATCTAATCCAATACCCTAAAAGTCAACATAGAAGAACTCAAGTCTTATACATCAACTAATATCATGGTTAGATGCCCCCTTCATTTAATATGTCTCTCCGCCTAAGGTTCTCCTTTGACTTCTTGTGTAGCTTCACTTGAACTCTTTGTCACACGGTTCATTTAGGCCTCGAGAAATCATGGGTATACCAATGATTCCCGATATGCACACACCAATGGGTTTGGTTCAAACCATCAAGATCTTCAAAACCAAGTTGTAAGGTTGCATAGAATCTCTAGTGATAGACTTGGTCTTAGGGATCTAGGGTTATGGTGGAAGCTCTGCAGATAGAATATGAGTTTTCTCTCTCAAAAGGCGTACAAGAGGCTTGACCTAGCTAAAGGAAAGGCACTCTCCATTTATAGGTCCGAAATAATGGTAATCTTGGTCAATAACAAAACTCAGATTCGTGAACAACCAATTAATCAACATTAGAGCAGTAATAGGGCGGTTTTCACTTGAATGAAAATCACATTTCAAACCTGACTAGGAGAAACACACTGCCCGATCGATCTCATAGAGCGAGCCCTATCCTCCTCCATGGCCTTTTCCCTCTTAACTTCCCTAAGTCATGAAAAGATCGCTCTAGCGAAGGATAGCAAGCATAGATCGGTCCCTACTAGTCTTTAAGCATAAAATCAAGTAAAAAATTTGTCCTATTGCGCACTAAAGGGTGCTGCTCAAAAGGGGTCCAATATAGATCAATCTATGTTTTCGAAAACACAAAATGGTTTTAGAAAATCTTTTCTTTGAAGAACACCTAGGAGCCATACATGGATTGTTTCCAATTACATTTAACCCTAATTCTCCTAAGCTAAATAACTAAGAGTTCATGTTAAGTATCTAGATCATTACCTTTGTCCTAAGCTTGAAGGTGCATCCAAAGTGTGAATGATATATCTTGATGCTTGATCTCCACCCTTCAATAATGCTTTCGGATCTTCAATTTTTATAGCATCATTACCATGGAAAAGGTTTAGATTTACATTGGACTCTAGTAAATTAGTCAATTAAAAAATGTGATCTAACAATATGATACCATTCATGGAGTAGTATTCATTAACATCGAATTTTTTACCTCACCAAATCAAGTTTCAAAGTAATGACTAAAAAACCTTCAAAGGTCTCGAACGCCATGTTCGAGGTGGAGAAATTGAACCAAAAAACAATTGTGGGCTCTTGCAAGTCTCGCTAAAGATGTTTTAATTCAACAAAGTTTGCACCAAACATTGAAGGGTAAACCTTGAGATATGGAGGCAAATGGGAGGATTTCAATATCCATGCATGCAACATCATTCGATT
The DNA here is from genome assembly GCA_951799425.1 of Ilex aquifolium. NCBI lineage: Eukaryota > Viridiplantae > Streptophyta > Magnoliopsida > Aquifoliales > Aquifoliaceae > Ilex > Ilex aquifolium. The sequence continues at coordinate 6,216,589 of OX637401.1, forward strand.
GTGTTTGGAAAAAAGGATTGCATGCAATGTTATGTACAAGAATTTGGCCGCAATGATCAGTTCGAAGTTGAAAAGTCTCTACACGACGAAGTCTCTTACGAACCGATTGTGTCTAAAGAAACAACTCTACATGTTTCATATGAAGGAAGGTACATCTATTCTTGACCATCTTAATGTGTTTACTAGAATTTTCTTCGAACTACTAAACATGGAGGTTAAATTGGAAGATGAAGGCAAAGCCTTGTTTCTATTATCATTGATGCTCAATTTTTAAGATGTATGATAAGGACAAAGCATTGGTTCATATGATGCTTTAGTCAACACATTGCCTACTATCGAGTATTACTATGTTACTGCATTATTTCTTTTTAATGAACATAGAAAAAGACTCTTGATAACGATTCTTAGGTGGAGGGTCTATTTGTTAGAGGAAGGATAAGGAACATAAATCTTGGGAGTAGAATGTCCAGATCCAAATCCAAATATCGAAAGAATTTTGAATGTCACTATTTTCGCAAGAAAGGGCACTGGAAGGCAGATTGACCGAAGCGTAAGACTAAGTTAAGAACAATTAAAGCGAAGGTGTCTGACACAACTAGTGTTAATGAAGAAAATTTTAATAAAGCCGAAAATGTTTGGTTAGTTTTGCCTCACAATATAAGCACATCAGACAAATGGATTGTTGATTCTGGTTATTGGTGTCATAGGTGTCCCAGTCATGATTGGTTTGCTCCCTACAAAGAGGTGAACAACGACGTTATTTTGATGAGCAATAATGTGGACTATAAAAATTTTGGGGTAGTAACCATAAAAATTAGGTTACTAGGCAGAATTATGAGAACATTAAAAGAAGACATTTTCCAGATTTAAAAAAAATTATCTCTTTGAATGCTCGAGACTTCAACAGTTGCAAGATTATATGCAAGGTGGAGTTATTACAGTTATGTGAGACATTTTCTAGATTTAAAGAAAAAAATATCTCTTTGAAGGCTCGAGACTTCAACAGTAACAAGACTATATGCAAGTGATGAGCGCATAATATTGTATATTTAACGGCCTCATTATATGCATTTTAACTCAATTTTGCATTTAATTACATAGAGTTAGTCGAATTTATGAATAATGTGAAAATTTTGATGTTGCAGGTAATCATAGGGTAAAAGATGGCTTTCGGAACCCTACAACTAAGTGTGGATGAGTGATGAAGAGATGGACACATTACATGAGGATTAGGAGGCTTTAAAGTGAAAGAAATCAAGGAGGTAGCGGTACTTGGTATCATAGGTACCGGTATCTAAGCCTACTAAAATTTTGGTACCGGCACCCGCACCAATTAGTAGTAGTACCCCTGTATTTTTCCTTTTTGACCCTGATCCACTTCGAATCTGAAAAAGTGAAAAGCATGAAAGTTGTGAATCTAGTTGTCCTATATCTTGTGTCAAAATTTCAACTCAATCGGACGGTGCGATCAAAAGAAATGACAAATTTATGAAAAGACCTACCGGTAGAAGACATGCAAGACCTACCGGTAGAAGACATGCAAAACCTACCATTAGAAGACCCTACTGGAAAATACATCCCGATAGGTTTTTGACATTCTACTGGTAGGTTTTGCCCAGATTTGCTAGACACCTGCTCACATAACTCCACCTACTCCAAGGGCCCACCTCTTGTCCTCTAAGCCATACCCTGACATATTTGACACCCCATGATGCTCTCCTTACCCCTAAATTCATATTCCAGGTGAAAGAGGTGGGAGAAGCAAGAAAGAGAATATGGGTGGTTGGGAAAGCATGGGAGGAGCATGGTTGGCTTGTTTTTGCTTGTTCAGGTGTCCAACCTCTCTCCAATCACTTCAAGTTAGCCACTCATGACAAGAGAGAGAGAGAGGGATGGACGAACATATAGTCTTCCTTCATATAATTTCGGATCATCAAACTTTTAGAAGCATAGGAGTAGTGTAGAGAGAGAAAGCTAGGGTTCTTGCTTTTCCTTCACCATTTTCATTCTTGTAAGCTTCAATCTTCATGTAATCCTTCTTTCTAACTGATTAATCTTATTTATTTCAAGTTGTATTGAGTTTAGCTAGGTTTTGCTAGTTCTATTGCTTGTATTTGGGTATTTTCTCTTTAAGCTTTACATTTTGTGTATGAATGTTATTTCTTTTGTAGTTTAAACTTCTCTTTACATTAATGCAAGTTCATATTTGATTTCATTACCATGTTTTTCTCTTTCATGTTTGTTCTTTCCTTTACCATGCATAGCTAAACCTTTAGGTTGCTAATCCAAGAGGGATTTCCTCTTGGGTATGTGAAATCAACTCTCTTTAATTCTTCCTCGTAGTGTAAATTTTTGGTTTGACTACGTTGAGTGCGGATGTGGTTGTGGGCTCTTGATACACCGTAGACTTGTCACGGGGTATGCTTTTTCCCAACCCAACCACATTAGTCCCTTACTTCCTACGAATCAATCAAACACCAAGACGCCATTGGTTGAATGAAATGAGTTGATTTGGCATGCCCATTGTAATGAACTCTATGGATTAGCCAACACTCTATTTACTTACATATTTCTCAAAACACAAACCACCAAACTTCAAATCACAATATTTTTCATTTTTCCTTTTCACAAATCACTTTCGAAAACACTTGACATTTCCTTCCCTGAGGAGACGACCTTGAAATACCCATTCCAAGTAAAAAAACGACATTGCAAGTCTCTCTATACTTGGGGAGCACTTTTGCACACACACACATTTTTGTTCATCCACACATGATTTTCCCCATTTCTTGCATTTGAACCTGAGGGAGAATGACACTCACCAACTCGTATAAGCCATATACACACAATCTGGGTTCATGTTTGGAGATTAGGGAAAACGGTTCAAGTAGCAAGGTGGAGTTATTACAGTTATGTGAGGTGCTTTGGTTTTGATGAAAGGGAGCAAAATGTGTTAGAAAGTTGATTGTAATTGACTAATTTCATAAAGTTTTGATGTAAATTTCAACCTAATTCCATGGTCTAGATGCATCAAAGATCAAATTCCGAAAGCAACAAGGAAGAAAAGAGTTCAAGCTCCAAAGCTAAATCAAGAAATCTCCAATACACATTTAATGCTTAGGACAAAGGTAAATGACCTACATACCTAAGAACCCATGGTTTATTTGTAGACTTAGGCTAATTGGGATAATGGAATTCGAATTAGAAATATCCATGAATGACACTTAGGTCTTTATGGAAGAGATGTTCTAAACCTTAAATGTGTTTTGAAAACGTAGAATGATTCATGTATAGGGTCCTATTTAGAGCAACACCTTTTAGTGCTCAATAGGTCAAGTTTTTACTAAGTTTCTAAATTACAAACCAGTAGGGACTACTGATGAGTGAGTTTTATACCTACGAATTGAGTATTTTCGGCTTGATGAAATTGCAAGATTTCAATTATTTTATGTTCATTTTTATTTGTTTTGTGTGTTTTGATGTTATTTTGTAGGGATGATCATTTGTAAGGAAACATGAACATTTGGAAGGAAACAAGGTCAATTTGGAGCCTAAGTGATGGATTTTTGAAGGCTAAGCAACAAGGCAACTTTAGGCTTGAAAGGGGACCTGTGCCCCTGTGCCAAAACCAGCGCCCCTGCGCTGGAAAACCAGTAACTCAGCGCCCCTGCGCTGATTTTCAGCGCAGCTGCGCGTGTGTTGGCTCTGGACGCGAATTCCGACTTGTTTTTTACCCGAAATTGGACTCTAATGCCTCATATATGCTAGGGTTTGAGTGATGATATAAATATACTGATTTTGGGGGCTGAAAACATAAGAAGAAGACAAAGGATTGATAGAAAATTGAAGGCAAGAATCGAAGGAACCGACACGAAGAAAATCGGGATTGAAGGCTAGAGAGAGATTGAAGATTGCAACTATGTTTTCATTCCTTTTCTCTTAATTTTAGTTCTTGATTTTTTGAGATGTTGTTTAATTTGAGGATGTTGTTTTTCAATTACATTATGAACTAAATTCTTATTAAGATTGCAACGGAACCTAATGTTTAGATAAATTGATCTACTCTCGTTTCTAGTTCTTGTTGATTATATATGAGTTGTTTATCATATTTTGTGTTTAATATATGATTTTTTGGTCAACAATTAATTTGATAACCTAGATGAAATTGGGAAATGAATTCTAGGTTTAGATCTAAATATGATGACATGCATCTAGTTGATTCTTCTTCGGATTGAATAGCTGGGTTTGTGTATAGGATATGAATATACCTATATGTCGTGTGTAACTTTTATGAGAGTTTGAAATTAATGAATCTATTCCAACTTATTTTGCATAGTAATATAGCAATTTAATTAGGAGAGATATGTTTATCTTACTATCGGAAGAGGTTTGATAAATAATTTTGAAGTCTCAGTTAACAACTTATTTTGATCAATTAACTGGAAAGACAGTAGAAATATTTATACGAAACATTAGGGGAAGTTGTAATCTTAAATTCTTTTATCCGGTAAAATCACTCATTGCTTAGTAATTTTAGATTTAGTCTTAAATTAGTAATTCCATAGTTCAATTCCAATTGTTTAAGTAAAATTGAATTGATATAAAGTTAGTACTTGGAAGTTATTAGTAATAATTCTCCGTGGGAACGATACTCTACTTATCACTTTATTACTTGTTGATCATGTATACTTGCACGTAAATTGTCAATACCAAATTCGGACAACAAGTTTTTGACGTCGTTGCCGGGGAATTATTCTAGCAATTATTTCAATATTAATTTCAATCAATTTGATCTTAGTTTAAACTTATTTAATTTTTTTTGTTTTAATTATTTTCGCAAGTACTCTTTAATTTTGTATGCAAACACGATCTACAGGTCATGAGCTACTACCGTACGAAGACGAAATCGAAAGAAGGCTCCGAAACTTGCGAAAACAGTGTCAAGAAGTAAACAACCAAGAAGCTATGGCTGAAGATGAACAGAAATCGTTAAGGGATTATGCTATGCCGCTTGTGACAGAAATATAATCGAGCATTCAAAGGCCCGCAATTCAAGCAAACAATTTCGAGATCAAGTCGGGTACCATTCAAATGATTCAGAATTCAGTGCAGTTTGGGGGTTTACCTAACAATGACCCAAACGATCATTTGGTGAGTTTTCTGGAGATATGCGACACATTCAGATACAATGGGGTTTCTGAAGATGCGATTAGACTTCGACTTTTCCCTTTCTCACTTCGTGATAAGGCGAAGAGTTGGTTGCATTCATTGTCGTCGGGTTCTATTACCACGTGGACAGATTTAGCTCAAAATTTTTTAGCTAAATTCTTTCCACCAGCTAAAACTGCAAGGATGAGGAACGACATCACATCATTCGCACAGCATGATTCTGAGACTCTATATGAAGCTTGGGAGCGATTCAAAGACTTACTCCGAAAATGCCCTCACCATGGTATTCCTAATTGGTTGCAAGTTCAAACGTTCTACAATGGGTTGTTTAGTGTTACCCGAACTAGTATCGATGCAGCTGCAGGAGGGGCATTGATGGGGAAGAATTTCGATGAAGCCTACGAATTATTGGAGACGATGGCTGCCAACAATTATCGGTGGCCCTCTACAAGGATCAATCAGCCAAAGGTAGCAGGGATTTATGAAGTTGATGCAGTTACTGCATTGGCTGCACAGGTTGCTACGTTATTAAAGAAGATTGATTCTTTAGGGGTGCAACCTATTCAGAGTGTGGCAGTTGTCTGTGAATTGTGTGCAGGGAACCACCCGAGTGATCAATGTGCAATTAATCCATATTAGGTACAATACATTGGTAACCACAACATGCAGCAATATAACAATAATTTCAACAATTATAACCCTGGTTGGAGGACTCATCCGAACTTGTCTTGGAATAATAATCAAGCCCAACCTTCTGCTCCAAGACAATCATACCCTCCAGGCTTTCAGAATCAAGCTCCACCACAGCAGGAACAGAAGTCAAATTTGGAGGAGCTGCTTTCCAAATACATAGCACAGAATGAGACAAGGATGAACAATCTAGATGTATCAATCCGAAACCTGGAAAACCAAATGGGTCAACTTGCTAATGCCATTAACAACCGACCTCAAGACACTCTATCTAGTGATACGGAGATCAATCCTAAGAGGGAAGGTAAGGAGCACTGCAATTCTATTACATTACGAAGCGGAAAAGAGTTACCTGAGGTTGTTGGTGGAACTCCAAGACAATCACATGGAGATGATAGTGGGGGTAAAGAAATAAAAGATAGTAGGAATGTGGACCATAAAAAGAAGGAATGTGGTCCAGTGGTAAATTTTGATGAAGGAAAACAGAGTCCTATTGTGCGTCCCGTGTCGTTTCCACAACGTTTGTCGAAAAAGAAGTTGGATAAGCAGTTCTCAAAATTTTTGGAAGTATTCAAGAATCTCCAAATTAATATCCCTTTCGTAGATGCATTGGAGCAGATGCCTAGCTATGTGAAATTTATGAAGAAAATTTTGTCAAGGAAGAGAAAACTAGGTGATTTTGAGACAGTGGCACTTACGGAGGAGTGCAGTGCTATTCTTCAAAAGAAGCTACCACAAAAGCTCAAAGATCCAAGTAGCTTTACAATTCCATGCACAATAGGAAACCAGTTCTTTGGAAAAACATTGTGTGACTTGGGAGTGAGTATTAATTTAATGTCGTTCTCAATTTATCAGCAATTGGGTTTGAATGAAGCAAAACCTACTAATGTTACATTGCAGCTGGCGGATAGATCACTCACTTATCGAAGGGGCATAGTTGAGGGTGTTCTAGTTAAAGTAAATAAAATCATTTTTCCAGCTGATTTCATAGTCTTAGATTGTGAGGAGGATAGGTAAATACCTATTATTCTTGGGCGACCATTTTTAGCAACGGGGAGAACACTTATCGATGTACAGAAATGTGAGCTAACGATGCGAGTCCAAGATCAAGAGGTTACATTCAATGTATTTTCAGCTACGAAATTTCCAGAGGAAGCGGAAGAATTTTTTTGGGTTGATATGGTTGACAAGGCAGTGAATGAGGTATTTGTAGGAAGTTGTATTTCAGATCCATTTGAAAACGCCAAGCTATATAAAGAGGAGAGGTTCCCACATGGAGCGATTGAAGTCAAGGAAGCCAATTTGAAAAAAACTTTCAAGGTGAACGGGCAGAGACTGAAGCAATATTGGGGCGGCAACATTGATCATGAAAATACCTCAATTACCCATGTCGACCCGGGATGAAACAGGAAGTAGTCAGGCTGAAGACTATAAAACAAGCGCTAATTGGGAGGCAACCCAAATTTTAGTTTCTAAGTTTTATTTTAATTTAGTATTTTATAAGAAATAATGTAGTTAGTTAGTTAGTTAGTGCATTTTAATTGGTATATCAATTGCTTGCAGGTCCCAAGGATTGAACATAAAGTTGGAGCACACACAAAGCCTTACTAGGAGCCAAGAACAGACCACCTATGTTTCCCGAATACACTCTCGACCCAACTGACGATGATGCCCACTAGCGAAGTCTCAGGGAAGTCCTCTATCTTAATTTTTTCTACTTTTTACATTGAGTACAATGTTTAGTTTAAGTTTGGGGGTGTTTTCTTATTTGCATTTGCATTATTAGGTATGCATTTAGATAGCATATGTTTTCTTGTTTGCATTTGCATTATTAGGTATGCATTTAGATAGCATATTTTGCACTTTAGATTGCATGTTTTAGTACAACTTGAGCAATGGGTTGATTGAGTTTGATCATGGCCAATGATGAATGTGATTAATTGTTAATTCAAGGGAAATTGATGAACATGTTGAGTTTGAAGTTTGACATACTAGTTGGTTTTACACTATATATGATCTTTTCATTCATGAGCACATATCAATCTGTTTGGTTAGTTATCATTTAGAGAATTTATTTGGCTAAGTGCCTGTGGGAGATATCAGTGAAACTCTAGAAAACTTATTTAAGCATCATTCAAAGCAAGTTTAGGCATTCATATAAGTTTGGGGGAAATATTGGTTATGATGGGTTAGTAAAAAAAGAGTAAAGGAGTTTTTGAAAAATTATTTGATTTGATCCTTCATGAGTTAAAAAAAAAAAAGAGAGAGTTTTTGAAAATCATTTTGATTTGATCCTTCATGGGGTAGATGAAAAATAAAATAGGAAAACAAGAAACAAGAAAGGGCATGTGGTGAGTAGAGATGGAGCGTAAAACGCACTCACTCATAAACACACGTTGAGAACGAGATGGAGCGTAAAACGCACTTGTTCAAGAAAAGGCGAGATGGAGCGTAAAATGCACTCGCTCAATAGGAGGTGAGATGGAGCATAAAATGCACTCACCAAATGAATGAAGAAGAAAAGAGAGAGAGAGAGAGAGAGAGAGAGAGAGAGAGAGAGAGAGAGAGAGATGAAAAAAAAATAGTAATATCTTTGTACCTTCTAGTTATATGTTTTGTCTTAATTAGCAGAGGTTGATGTGAAACGTAAGTTTATAGAGTTGATATTGAGTATCTCCTACGGAGGGCTTGACTACGTAAATTTATCTGGGTGATGGCTAGTTTAAACAGTTCCAATATGCACATGTATTTAAAGGGTCATGAGCGGAGGTAAAATTAAGGAGTATGTTGAATTGTTAGACTTTGCACCGTTTTGAAGTTTCCCGTGAATTATTATTTGTAGTAACTTTTTGGGGCCATTATTCAGATTCATATTGATCTATTGTTTGAGTAGTTGGTTGTTAGGGTTAATTTTTTATAGTTTTTATTCTTAGTATTTTGCTTGAGGACAAGCAAATAGTTAAGTTTGGGGGTATTTGATGAGTGAGTTTTATACCTACGAATTGAGTATTTTTGGTTTGATGAAATTGCAAGTTTTCAATTATTTTATATTCCTTTTTATTTGTTTTGTGTGTTTTGATGTTATTTTGTAGGGATGATCATTCGGAAGGAAACATGAACATTTGGAAGGAAACAAGGTCAATTTGGAGCCTAAGTGATGGATTTTTGAAGGCTAAGCAACAAGGCAACTTTAGACTTGAAAGGGGACCCGCGCCCCTATACCAAAACCAGCGCCATTGCGCTGGAAAACCAGTAACTCAGCGCCCCTACGCTGATTTTCAGCGCAGCTGCGCGTGTGTTGGCTCTGGACGCGAATTTCGACTTGTTTTTTATCCGAAATTGGACTCTAATGCCTCATATATGCTAGGGTTTGAGTAAGGATATAAATATACTGATTTTGGGGGCTGAAAACATAAGAAGAAGACCAAGGATTGATAGAAAATTAAAGGCAAGAATCGAATGAACCGACACGAAGAAAATCGTGATTGAAGGCTAAAGAGAGATTGAAGATTGCAACTATGTTTTCATTCATTTTCTCTTACTTTTAGTTCTTGATTTTTTGAGATGTTGTTTAATTTGAGGATGTTGTTTTTCAATTACATTATGAACTAAATTCTTATTAAGATTGCAACGGAACCTAATGTTTAGATAAATTGATCTACTCTCGTTTCTAGTTCTTGTTGATCATATATGAGTTGTTTATCATATTTTTTGCTTAATATATGATTGTTTGGCCAACAATTAATTTGATAACCAAGATGAATTCTAGGTTTAGATCTAAATATGATGACATGCGTCGAGTTGATTCTTCTTCGGATTGAATAGCTGGGTTTGCGTATAGGATAGGAATATACCTATATGCCGTGTGTAACTTTTATGAGAGTTTGAAATTAATGAATCTATTCCAACTTATTTTGCATAGGAATATAGCAATTTAATTGGGAGATATATGTTTATCTTACTATCGGAAGAGGTTTGATAAATAATTTTGAAGTCTCAGTTAACAACTTATTTTGATCAATTAACTGGAAAGAGAGTAGAAATATTTATACGAAGCATTAGGGGAAGTTGTAATCTTAAATTCTTTTATCCGGTAAAATCACTCATTGCTTAGTAATTTTAGATTTGGTCTTAAATTAGTAATTCCATAGTTCAATTCCAATTGTTTAAATAAAATTGAATTGATATAAAGTTAGTACTTGAAAGTTATTAGTAATAATTCTCCATGGGAACGATACTCTACTTAACATTTTATTACTTGTTGATCGTGTATACTTGCAAGTAAATTGTCAATACTAAATTCGGACAACTACTGCCCTCTACTTGCTCGCCTTCGGCTACAACAGTCTCTGAACACTTAGGGAGACTGAAGTAGAGAACTAGTTGACACAACTTTTTGGATGCTCATTGGCCACTCAGTTGTATGGGAGACAACTCAAGCGTTCTACTCTCTGGAGGTCTAGAATGACTTATTTTTCCCTCCAGAAATCACCCCCTTTGACTACCTTCTTATGAATTGAGTAATCATTGTTAATCTTAGTTTTCTGGTGCTCCAATTAGATTCTATTTTTGGAAGTTATATATAGGGGTTGTATTTTTCACCTAGGGGAAGCGCTATGAGCTAGAAAAGACCCAAAAATTTCTAGAGAGCTTCAAGAATAACCCTGGATCCTAATTCCCAAAGGCCAAACCATCTTGATTCTTCCAATTCGATTTCACACATTAGGAAAAAAGATCTAGCTTGGTGATCTACCATAAACCCACATTGGTGTGTGCATACCAAGAATATTTTGTGCGTCCTATAAGATTGCTCGAGGGACCTAGACAATTCATTGAAGTGAGCTTATCCAATAAGCTACTCATAACTTTGGTGGTGATATCCAAAGGATAGATTTACAATGAGAATGAGCATCTAACCATGGGAATTGGGTATGGTATAAGACTCTAGTACTTGTAAATTTACTTTGAGTTTAGTGGATTAGACTCTAGGTGAACCAGGTTTCGGTTATGTAGTTTTTCGCAATGAGGATTTTTGCGTTAACAAATTGCTTGTGTTATGGATAACTTTTATTGCTTTACTTTTTATACACACTTGCAATTGCACACAGGTCCACAATTTGTTCGATCGAATGTTTTTTTAGATTATATATTTTACATATTCATCCATTTGGTTGTTGTTGATTGAGTTGAAGTGTGCATTCTGAGAGTCTTAGGTGTGAATTCTTGAATATTGCTCAAGGCCTAAATGATCCATCACGATGGAGGCATTCAAGTGAAGTTACCCATAACTTTTGAGAGGGACTCTCGAAGGAGAGATCTATTGAACGAAAGGAGCATCTAGTCATGTGAATAGGTTAAGGTATAACACTTGAGTGCTTGTAGATTGACTTTGGATTTGTTGATTAGGATTTGGTGAACCCTAGAGAGGTTCCCTACTATTTTTTTCGAGAAAGGTTTTCGCGTCAACAAATTGTATGTGTTCTTTATTGCTTCAATTTGCTTATACACTTGCAATGTTGCACACGCGTGCACCTTGTATTTGATGAATTGATTGTTTATCTTTCAAATCATTAATTAGTGGTTTTGGTGATTGTGGATTTTGTTGGGATTGAAGGATATTGTGGATTGGTTGGCATTGATTGCATATTCATTCATCCATTCACACTTTAATAACATGTTCATGTTAAAAGGGGTTCAAAATTAATTGAACAATTAATCTTTGATTTGGTAATTGTGGTGAGTTAGGTTTAAAATTGGTGTTCTTTCAATTGTTAAAATTTGAAACCTATTCACCCCCCCTTCTAGGTTTAACGTGCAATTCCTCATGTATAATCAAGTGAAAAAATCTTTCAGGTGAATTATAGTATTTTCCCCCACAATTGGTATCAAAGCTTTTTTTCCTTTAATCACACTTAGTGTAGGCATTCATTACCTATTTGGCCTATTTTTTTTGTTTGTTTCAAATAGATTCTAAAAAATGAGGTTTAATAGCACAACTATCACTTTTTGATGTTATGAATTATGCTTAATGGAAGGCTCGAATGAGTGATTTTCTAAAATTGATTGATGAGCATGTTTGGTTGTACGTGCTAGAGGATTGGAGCCCTCCGACAAACACTACTCCGATGGAAAGTGGTGAGCTGGTCATCGAACAAAAATTGAGTACGAGTCTATAAGGTGGAACTCGAAAGGTTTGAATGCAATTTCAATGCTGTGACACACAATGAGTTCCGGAGGATCTCCAACTGTGAACCTTCCAAAGAGGCATGAGACATCTTACAAGTTTCCCACGAAGGAACACCTTTAGTAAAGATGTCTTGTCTCCAAAGATACACCTCTTAGTTTGAGACTTCGAGGATACAAGAGGATGAAACTTTTGGTGATTTCTATTCTAGATTGAGTGATATTATAAATTCATCCTTTGTATTGGGTACCAAACATGATGACTCTAGGATTTAATGGAAAATATTATGAATTCATTATTTGTAGTGGCGTACTCTTAGTTATGTCTATTTGATGCTATATATATTTAAGACTTTGAGTTAAGTTTCATGTTTCTCCTTTGTTTTACTTACATGCCTATTCTTGCTAGTTGGTTTGTATTAATCCCCTCGTCTTATACCATGAATCTATGTTGTGTATGCTATGATATGTCATTATATTGACACTTTGTGACAAATAGGGAAGAATATTTTGGGATGGCTTAATTTTGTACCATGCTTGTTAAGATTTGTCATTGATTTGACACTTTGTGACAAAAGACGAGAATATTTTAGGTACATATGGGAGAATTCGGAAAGGCTTTCTCTTGACTAGCTTGAGTGAGTTGCATGTGATTAAGGAGAGTTTGTTCTAATACTCAAGGGGGGTACGTACACAAACTTGACATGATGTCACCTATATTTCCTTGTTTATTTTACACTTGTTATTATATTTGTGAACACCAACTAAGGGGGAGAACTTGTTGTACATTGATATTGCTATATCTATAGGTTCTGAAGCATATTGGGCAAAGTATTTCTTATATATGTTACTATTTGCAAATACATGATGTTAACATGAATATGTGCTATGCTTCTCCTGGTGCTTACCCTACTTGTGATTATATTATGTTTTTTATACATATTATGTTTTTCACGAGGCATTGGTTTAAGCGGTGATATGCAAGACCATGAGATAGACATACTTGTACTAGGGCAGTGAGATTAGTTTACAATTCATTTTTTCCTCAGTGATTTTTGAGTTTTAATCTTTAATTTCTTACTCTTGTATTTTATCACAAAATTTTCAAAGGGGGAGATTGCAAATCATGTTTATAATTGCTAATTTTGTGAAGCCTTATGTAATCTCAACCGAATTACATGGTCATCAAGCTTCAAAGACCAAGATCCGTAAGCGACAAGGAAGGGAAGGAGATCAAGCTACAATGCTACATCAAGAACACTCCAATGCACCTTCAAGCTTAGAACAAAGGTAATGACCATAGAGACCTATGAAACCCATGGTTTGATTCAGTAGACTTAGGATGATTAGGGAATTAAATTGAATTGGAAAATTTTGGAAATGAATCATAGGTCTTTTTATTAAAAAATATTTTCTAAACATTAAATGTGTTTTGAAATTATGATTGAGTCATCTATCGGACTCTACTTGAGCAACACATTTTAGTGCTCAAGAGAACATGTTTTTACTTGGTTTCTAGCTTAAAAATCAGTAGGGACCATGTCACGCCCCGAATTTCCACAAACCCGGGGAGTGAGTGAAAAAGAAGAAGAAAAGTAAATGAAAGGTCATTAGGTTGGATAAATTGATTTCTCATTCATTTCCCACGTTTTCCCAAAGTTTTTCAAGCCATTTTTATTCCATTGTTAGCCTATTCCTTCAAGGTTTCTAAACCCCCCTTTTTACACCACTCCCACCTATTTAAAAAGTGTTTTACACACTTAACAAGTCTTTTAATTTTTTCATAAAATTTCGACATAACCTCCTTTGTTTTCCAAGCCCTTTTTCCACCTAATATTCACAACTTTCATATGCATAAAACTATCACAACCCACCCTCACTCGGTGGCCACAATCCATGTAAATTAAACATACATCCCTTGTTATCAACATACACATCTAATTGCCCCAATATACACATATGATATTCATTAAATAAAGACATCCAACAAATCAATTGGGTTTACACCCTTACACTTTAAAATGACCCAAGGTCTATAATCTATTACTTTTCCAAATTGAAATACAAGTCATTTGGGCTTATGCCCATACATACAAAATATGCCTCAAGGGCCAAATATTCATTCAAGCCCCTTTTCTCTCCTTCCTTTAAGACTTATTCAAGTCTCAAGTACCGGGAGCCTCATCTGTAATATGTTATCCCACGAATGGGTCAGCTCAACCGCTGGTATGACAAAATACTAATGCTAGGAACAAATTTAAGGCGTGGCATGTGCAAGTGTACATTTTAAATGCTACAACCCCGTAATCCCTCAATGCTATGCAATGTCAATATGCATGACACACTCATGTAACTCTATGCCACCCATGTCTCGCTTCACGGTCCGCCCCCGTCAGTCCGCGAGTACTGTCATTGGCCAGATTTTGGGTTTTTCACCACAGGATCTACACCCTCATAATGCATAGCACCAAGTGCTCAACCCACACTATGTTCCAAGGATTCATGTATGCCAAGATGCCATGATTTTTCTCAATGTGAATTCTATGAAACATTTCATCAAACACTTGGCGTATAACTTAAAATATGCCCCCTTTATAAAGTAAAGCATAGCTTTAAATTCATAACACTTTATCTACATGAATGTGAGACACAATTCAATGAATTAAACATGTGATCATACTTCATGTTCATTACTTTCACAATTTCTCAAAGAAATACAAATACACAAATTACCAATTCATAGAATAAATCATAACTCTCAAACCACAAGAGTTTCTCTACATAAACATAAGGTAGAATATGATAATTCAACACATAAGCAATATACACCTTAATCATAGCAACAAATTGTCAAGAAATTCAAAGAACACAAAAGTACTTAAGCCATTAACTCTAAGTTTTCAAAGCAACTACCAACTAAATGATTTTCTAACATCAAGTAAACACCTAAATCATTTAATCTACACATGGAAAGGCAAGAAAACTTAAATATATTCCCACTTAGTAAAACATCATACCTAGAATGGTTTTTCTCAAACCAAGAGAGTTGTGTTCGCTTTATAGACGAACCGATCGGTGAGAATCTAGCTCTTGTTGAGAGGAACAACTTCTTAGAAGGAAGTCTTGCAAGAATCTTGACCTAAGATTGAGTTTTGGTGGCTTGAAGCTTGAAGAACCTAGGGTTTTCTTCCTTTTTCCTTCAAAAAACGTGTACTGCCCTTCTTCAGACCAAAATGTGTTATTTTTTACACTAAAGGTCTGTATTTATAGTGGAGGGCAAAGAGGCAAAATGACCCTTTTGCCCTTGATGAATCCGGGACCCCGTTGCACTACAACTCGTCCCGAAACGCCTCAATTCGACATTCTATTTTAACCAAAGTTCTTAAAATTATTTTAAATGAAAATTTTCAAAAAAATATATTTTCGCTAGTGGCCGGGTTTGGCGGGTCCCACCTAGGCCACCCGGGATACCCTTTTTGTCCAATTTTGGGAACTATTTTCGTTTAAGCTCAAATTCGCACAGTAGATGTATTTTAATATTATAAGCATGTTTCTCTTCTATGACATACTCAAATTATGCTTGTAAACATAACTTATGCTTAAATGATGCATATGTAGTGTCCTACTGACAAATGATGCATGAATAGTGCCCTACCGGCAAAACTGAAAATTTTATCTTCAGTTTTCAGATCTCTACATCCTTCCCCCCTTAAAAAAAAAATTTCGTCCCGAAATTTAGGAATGTACCTCTATGAATGAACAACTCTGGGTACCTAGCGCGGACTTCAGCCTCACGCTCCCAAGTAGCCTCCTCGACCCCATGATGGTTCCAAAGAACCTTGACCAAAAGGATGGTCTTGCCCCGCAAAACCTGGTCCCTCGAGTCCAATACCTCCACTGGCCTCTCATCATAAGAAACATCGCCCTCCACTTGAAGATCTGCCCAATCTAACACATGTGAAGGGTCAGGCTCGTACTTCCTCAACATCGACACATGGAAGACATCATGAACCCCAGATAGCTGTGGCGGTAATTCTAGCTTATAAGCCACCTCACCAACCTTCGCAAGGATCTCAAATGGTCCTATAAACCGTGGCGACAGTTTTCCACTACGCCCGAATCTCCTCAATCCCCGCCGTGGGGCTACCTTGAGGAACACATGTCCACCAACATCAAATGATAGAGGTCGCCGCCTCCTGTCTGCATAACTCTTTTGGCGGCTCTGTGCCGTCAACAGACGCTGTCTAATCACCTGTATCTTGTCCGTGGTCTCACGGACTATGTCAGGTCCTAAAGCAGCTGTCTCCCCTACCTCAGTCCAACATACTGGTGAACGACACGGCCTACCATACAACACCTCAAAAGGTGTCATCTCAATACTAGACTGATAACTGTTGTTGTAGGCAAACTCTACTAAAGCAAGGTGATCTTCCCAGCTATCCCTGAAGTCCATAACACATTCTCTAAGCATGTCCTCAAGTATCTGAATAGTACGCTCTGACTGACCGTCAGTCTGAGGGTGGAAAGCAGTACTAAACAGTAGCTGAGTCCCCAAGGCGGTCTGAAGACTCTGCCAAAATCGTGCAGTGAAACGTGGGTCTCTGTCTGAAACAATGGAAACAGGAATCCCATGTAGTCGTACTATCTCTCGGATATACAGCCTACTGAGAACATCCACTGAATCAGTCACTCTAATCGGTAGGAAATGTGCGGACTTCGTTAACCTATCAACAACAACCCAAATTGCATCGTGACCTCTAGGTGACTTCGGAAGACCCATCACAAAATCCATGGTAACAAACTCCCACTTCCATTCAGCCACTGGCAATGGTTGTAACAAACCCCCAGGTCTTTGGTGTTCAGCCTTAACCTGCTGGCACGTGAGACATCTCGATACAAACTGCACCACATCCCCCTTCATCCCCCTCCACCAATACTGACGACGTAAATCACGGTACATCTTAGTGCCCCCTGGGTGTACTGCTAGGCGTGAATGATGGAAATCTATAAGGACATCAGCCCTAAGAGACTCTGGAACAAAGACTCTACCCATATACCTCAGGCTAAGGTCAGAATGAATTGTCCATCCCTCAAAGCCCTCGACACTTGCAACTCGTGCTCGAATCTGCAGTGCCTCTGTGTCCTGTAACTGTGTCTCAATAACCCTGCTCAACAGTGTAGGTTGTGCACAAACACTGAATAGTGTGGCGTGTCCCTCAGACTCGGCAAGGTCTAAGTCAAACTCACCAATGTCTCTCATCATCTCCCACTCCCTAATAGCAATGCTAGCTACAGTGCTCCTCGGTCTCCTACTAAGTGCATCTGCTACGACATTGGCCTTCCCAGGATGGTACTGAAGGTCAAAGTCATAGTCCTCCATATACTCCATCCATCTCCTCTGTCGAAGGTTCAAGTCCTTCTGCGTGAAGATGTATCTGAGGCTCTTGTGGTCTGAGAACACCTCGAACCTCTCCCCATATAATTAGTGTCGCCAACTCTTAAGTGCAAAAATGATGGCAGCTAACTCCAAATCATGTGTGGGGTAGTTCTGCTCATGATTCTTCAACTGACGAGAACCATAGGCTACCACTCTACCCTCCTGCATCAACACACAGCCTAATCCCTCTCGTGAAGCATCACAATAAACGGTATAGCCAATACCTCCCTTAGGTATAATCAGGACAGGTGCTGAAGTCAGCCTCTTCTTCAGCTCTTGAAATGAATGCTCACAGCCATCTGTCCACTCAAATCTAATGCCCTTGCGCGTCAGATGAGTCATCGGCGAGGCAAGACGAGAAAACCCCTCTACAAACCGACGGTAGTACCCTGCCAATCCCAAGAAACTCCGAATCTCAAATACACTCTTCGGCCTCTCCCAAATCATAACAGCGTCAATCTTAGAAGGATCCCCATATACTTCACTACCTGACACAACATGGCCTAGAAACTGCACCTCCTGAAGCCAAAACTCACATTTCGAGAGCTTAGCAAATAAACAGTGTTCCCTCAAAATCTGTAACACAGTCCGTAGGTGAAAGACATGCTCATCCTCCGAAGGTGAATAAATCAAAATATCATCAACAAACACCACAACAAACTGATCTAAATAAGGACTAAAAATGCGATGCATCAAGTCCATGAATGCCGCCGGGGCATTCGTCACACCGAATGGCATAACCACGAATTCATAATGGCCATAACGAGTGCGAAAAGCTATCTTCGCCACATCCTCCTCCCGTACTCTCAACTGATGATATCCCGATCTAAGATCAATCTTCGAGAAACATCTCGAACCCCTAAGCTGATCAAACAAGTCATCTATCCTCGACAACGGGTACTTGTTCTTGATAGTGACCCGATTCAGCCTCTTATAGTCCACACACAAACGCAATGTTTCATCCTTCTTCTTTGCAAATAGTGCTGAAGCACCCCACGGAGAAGTACTAGGACGAATAAAACCCTTACCCAACAAATCAGTCAACTGCTCCTTCAGCTCTCTCAACTCAGCTGGAGCCATACGAAAAGGTGGAATGGAAATAGGCATAGTGCCTGGGATAAGCTCTATCGTGAACTCTATCTCTCGTCTCGGCGGTAGACTAGTCAAGTCATCCGGGAAGACATCTGGAAACTCATCCACTACGGGTGGTAACACATTCTCTGTAGTCCCACCCCCATCTACTACCAAACTAGCCAACATGTAACTATGACCTCCCCAACTCCTCGAGTCATACAAGGGTGGAACTAAGAAATCCCCACGATCTCCCGTGAAATAAAAGCTATCTCCCTCAGGAGTACACACTGTCACTCTCCCCCTGTAGCAATCTATACTCGCCCGAAAAGTAAACAACCAATCCATCCCCAAAATAATATCAAAACCAGACATGTCAAGCAGAATGAAATCAAAATAAAGGATGCGATCGGCTATCTCTATCGAGCAATCTCTACAGATCCTCGTCAATATCACACTACCCCCAACTGGGGTGTCAACATGCAATGGTGGGTCTAACCGATCTATGTCCAACCCCAATGTCATAGCAAGCATAGTAGATATGAATGAATGAGATGCACCTGAGTCTATCAGTACGCTAACCCATGAACTAAACACAAGGAATGTACCTCGAACCACTAAAGGTCCAGAAGTAGATGTCTCTGGTGTGGCCACCGCATAAACACGACCCTGAGTAGTCTAACCATGCCTAACTTTTCATGTAATGAGTAATTTCCTTACTCCATATTTCTTTCCCTTCAAAGGCTTACCATGTCATTCTCAATCAATCTTCAGGCAAAGTCATCTAATATAATTCATCAATTATTGCACCATGATCTTCCAATCATATTTTCTGAATAATTCTTAAAACTCAATTGTACAAGAATTAAGTCATCACTTAACATTAAATTTTTTTATTTTTTTATTTTTTACCCAAAGCAACACTAGCCAAATATTCATTCTAATTCCAGACCACTATTAATAACCTCAAATAAATGGTCATATTACAACATCCAATCCACTCAGAAACAACATCACAATTTGTACTCTTATTCTAAAATCGACACAAATACTTATTCATTTTATCATGCCCCTCCAATTGATTGCATTTGAACATTGTACTATTTTATAGTCTCTTAATCACCTTATTGGAAGACACATCCAACTCAAAGTTTTCACCAAAAAATCAAAATTTTCAATCTTTCTGCAATTCTTAACATTTATATCAATTCCAATAACTTCACCTAACCAAAATTATATAAAGGACGCAACAGTTGATCTTATCTCCAAGTAACAAAATTGAATTACCACACATCTTTGACTTCATAAATTAAAGCAACTAAGGGTCAGGCAAAATAATGAAAATTGACATAACCTAAAAAGTTATAACATCATAAATCATCATACCTCAAAGCCTTTTTACTTTCATACATTCTCAACCAAAATACACTAATACTCTCTATGACATCCAAAACTCATGACGTAAAAATAATTCATTTGTCACCACACATGTCTCCTAACTATCTCCAATATTAGTGTACCCATTTCCCTACAACTCTCATGTAAGATCTAATCCCTAAGCTCTGATACCAAGTTGTCACGCCCCGAATTTCCACAAACCCGGGGAGTGAGTGAAAAAGAAGAAGAAAAGTAAATGAAAGGTCATTAGGTTGGATAAATTGATTTCTCATTCATTTCCCACGTTTTCCCAAAGTTTTTCAAGCCATTTTTATTCCATTGTTAGCCTATTCCTTCAAGGTTTCTAAACCCCCCTTTTTACACCACTCCCACCTATTTAAAAAGTGTTTTACACACTTAACAAGTCTTTTAATTTTTTCATAAAATTTCGACATAACCTCCTTTGTTTTCCAAGCCCTTTTTCCACCTAATATTCACAACTTTCATATGCATAAAAATATCACAACCCACCCTCACTCGGTGGCCACAATCCATGTAAATTAAACATACATCCCTTGTTATCAACATACACATCTAATTGCCCCAATATACACATATGATATTCATTAAATAAAGACATCCAACAAATCAATTGGGTTTACACCCTTACACTTTAAAATGACCCAAGGTCTATAATCTATTACTTTTCCAAATTGAAATACAAGTCATTTGGGCTTATGCCCATACATACAAAATATGCCTCAAGGGCCAAATATCCATTCAAGCCCCTTTTCTCTCCTTCCTTTAAGACTTATTCAAGTCTCAAGTACCGGGAGCCTCATCTGTAATATGTTATCCCACGAATGGGTCAGCTCAACCGCTGGTATGACAAAATACTAATGCTAGGAACAAATTTAAGGCGTGGCATGTGCAAGTGTACATTTTAAATGCTACAACCCCGTAATCCCTCAATGCTATGCAATGTCAATATGCATGACACACTCATGTAACTCTATGCCACCCATGTCTCGCTTCACGGTCCGCCCCCGTCAGTCCGCGAGTACTGTCATTGGCCAGATTTTGGGTTTTTCACCACAGGATCTACACCCTCATAATGCATAGCACCAAGTGCTCAACCCACACTATGTTCCAAGGATTCATGTATGCCAAGATGCCATGATTTTTCTCAATGTGAATTCTATGAAACATTTCATCAAACACTTGGCGTATAACTTAAAATATGCCCCCTTTATAAAGTAAAGCATAGCTTTAAATTCATAACACTTTATCTACATGAATGTGAGACACAATTCAATGAATTAAACATGTGATCATACTTCATGTTCATTACTTTCACAATTTCTCAAAGAAATACAAATACACAAATTACCAATTCATAGAATAAATCATAACTCTCAAACCACAAGAGTTTCTCTACATAAACATAAGGTAGAATATGATAATTCAACACATAAGCAATATACACCTTAATCATAGCAACAAATTGTCAAGAAATTCAAAGAACACAAAAGTACTTAAGCCATTAACTCTAAGTTTTCAAAGCAACTACCAACTAAATGATTTTCTAACATCAAGTAAACACCTAAATCATTTAATCTACACATGGAAAGGCAAGAAAACTTAAATCTATTCCCAACTTAGTAAAACATCATACCTAGAATGGTTTTTCTCAAACCAAGAGAGTTGTGTTCTCTTTATAGACGAACCGATCGGTGAGAATCTAGCTCTTGTTGAGAGGAACAACTTCTTAGAAGGAAGTCTTGCAAGAATCTTGACCTAAGATTGAGTTTTGGTGGCTTGAAGCTTGAAGAACCTAGGGTTTTCTTCCTTTTTCCTTCAAAAAACGTGTACTGCCATTCTTCAGACCAAAATGTGTTATTTTTTACACTAAAGGTCTGTATTTATAGTGGAGGGCAAAGGGGCAAAATGACCCTTTTGCCCTTGATGAATCTGGGACCCCGTTACACTACAACTCGTCCCGAAACGCCTCAATTCGACATTCTATTTTAACCAAAGTTCTTAAAATTATTTTAAATGAAAATTTTCAAAAAAATATATTTTCGCTAGTGGCCGGGTTTGGCGGGTCCCACCTAGGCCACCCGGGATACATTTTTTGTCCAATTTTGGGAACTGTTTCCGTTTAGGCTCAAATTCGCACAGTAGATGTATTTTAATATTATAAGCATGTTTCTCTTCTATGACATACTCAAATTATGCTTGTAAACATAACTTATGCTTAAATGATGCATATGTAGTGTCCTACCGACAAATGATGCATGAATAGTGCCCTACCGGCAAAACTGAAAATTTTATCTTCAGTTTTCAGATCTCTACAGACCACCCCCCGATCGCTCGCCTTTGGCTAGAGCATTCTTTGGACACTTAGGGAGACAAATCTGGAGAATCGTAGAGACGGCTCGAGCGGTCTACCAGTTGGAGGTATAGAATGGCTTATTTTTCACTCCAGAAACCACTGCACTCCCACTGCTCTTGCGTTCAGTCATGAATTTGAGTTTTATTGGGCTCCAACTAAACTCTATTTTCATGGCCTATAAAATAAGGGGCTATAGTTTATACCCAGGGTAAGCCTCTATGAGCTAGAAAACACTCAAACCTTTCTAGAAAGCTTCAAGAACAACCCTAGCTCCTTAATTCCAAAAATGACCAGCCATTTTGATTATTCCATTCAACCTCACAAATTGAAGAAGAAAATCTTCCTTGGTGTCAACCAAAATTTGCTTGTTGAAATGTGCATTCCGAGAGTCTTTGGTGCATATCGAGGCCTAAACGATACATCACGGTGGAGGTGTTCAAGTGAAGCTATCCATAAATTTGGCAAGGGACTTCCAAAGGAGATATCTATTGAAGGAAATGAGCATCTAGACATGTGGATTAGTTGAGGCATAACACTCGAGTATTTGTAGATTTACTTTGGGTTAGTAGATTAGGTTCTGGTGAACAATAGAGAGGTTCCTTGTAGTTTTTTTTAGAAGGATTTTCGCATCAAAAAATTGCATGTGTTCTTTATTGCTTCAATTTGTTTATATACTTGCAATGTTACATACACATGCACTATGTGTTTGATGGATTGACTGTTTATCTTTCAAGTCATTAATTAGTGATTTTGGTGTTGTGGCTTTGGTTGGGATTGAAGGAGTTTGTGAATTGGTTGGTGTTAATTGTGTATATTCATTCATCCATTCACACTATTAATGGGTTGTTTATGTTAAAAGGGGTTCAAAGTGATAATTGAATAATTAATCTTTTATTTGGTAATTGTGGTGGGTTAGGCTTAAAATTGGTGTTCGTTCAATCATTAAAATTTGATAAACCTAGTCAGCCCCCTCTAAGTCTAACGTGTGATTCCTTGTGCATAATCGAGTAGAAAGATCCTTCACGTGGAGTGTAGTATTTTCGCCCAAAACCCCCACTAGAAACTCTCCATGAGTTTTCTCAATATAGGGAATCTATTTTATCTATTTGGTATTATAATGAAAAATGATGCATCAATGTCTACATTAGGAGACAATGATTCAACCTATACTCCCATATGGAATATGCATTTGAGCCATATGAATTAGAGATGATTGAATGTGTTGAGAAAGAGTATGCTTGATGACCTGAAGACGGTCAAACTTGATTTCTATGAACATAGTGTCTTTGTCAAGCAGCGTAAGGTGAAGTTTAACATTGATATCCGTTGCATAAAAGACGTTTTGAACAATATCCATTTGAATATCCGGGTTTCTCAAAGGTAGCTTAAAAAGGGGGATCAAAAGATTTTGTTTCTTTTATTGGTGACTTCTCACACAAAATATAGGTGTACAATTTGAAGAATATGAATTCTTGGAATCATTCAAGAAGTGGAAGGTCATGGTAAAAAAAAACCACTAGAAAGATAAAGCAGTTGAGAATTAACGACGACGATGAATACAAATACCTATCATTCGTGAAGTTCAATAAAGATGCAGGCATTGCAAGACACATCACTATAAAGGAAACCCTAGTGTAGTATAGGATCACTTAATGTATAAATCAAACCTTCTTGGAGAAAGCATATTGTATGCTATCTAATGATGGATGGGGTAGAGAGTTTTGAGTCGAGATTGTCAACACGGTGTGCTTTCTTGTCAATAGGCCATCGTCAACAACCATAGAGTGTAAGATTCCTCATTGCGTATGGTTCAGAAATCTAGTTAATTATAGTTCCCCAACAGTCTTTGGGTGTACAACTTATTTTCACGTTAAAGAGAGTAAGATTGACCAAAGAGCTAAAAAGGGAATCTTTCTCAGCTATGCAACCGGAGTAAAGGGCTACAAACTCTAGAGCCCTGAATTGCACAAGTTTATGATTAGAAAAGATGTGACATTTGTTAAGACTGTTATGCTAACTTTCAGCAAGCAAAAGTATATCTAGAAAGAGGAGGAGAAGGGTAGTCTTATGCAAGTGGTTTTCACTACTCGAGAATCACCAATAGACATTGATGACGAGATTTTTCTAGATGAAGGAATGTTAGAAGAGTAGCCATAGCAGTAGTCTTTAGCAACTGGAAGAACCCAACTGATAATCAAACCACCAGTCTTTATCGTTTTGAAGATATTCTATCTTATGCACTTAGCATGGTAGGTTACAAGCTAACTACATTCTGAGAGGAAATGAATGATAGGAATTATTAGGAATGAGAAACTTGCCTGAAGGAGGAGATGAATTCTCTTTATAAGGATCGTGCTTGGGAGGTTGTCAAATTGCCAAAAGTGAAACAAACGATAGGGTGCAAATGGGTGTATGCAAATGAGCAAGATTGTCTAAGTACAAATAGCATCCGATGGAAGGAACAATTGGTTGCCAAGGTCCAAGCACAAAAATGATGGGTGGACTACAATGAGGTATTTTCCCAAGTGATAAAACTCGATTTAGTCCAAGTACTATTGGTCATCGTATCCCAATTTGATCTTGAACTAGAATAATTGGATGTCAAGATTGCATTTCTCAATGTGGACTTGGAGGAATAAATTTTCATAATTCAATCTGAAGGTTTCAAGGTTGCTAGTAAATAATCTCATGTCTACAAACTAAGGAAGTTATTGTATGCAACAAACGAATCACCAAGATAGTGATAAAATAGGTTTGACAAATTTATGTTGAAGTGAAGCTATATCATAATTGAGTATGCTCGTTGTAGGTACTTTAAGAAGCTACCAAATGGTTCATTTGTCTACTTGTTTTTGTATGTTGATCATGTGTTCATTGCTACTAAGAGCATGGATAAATCAACACGTTGAAATCCTAGCTTAGTAGAGGGATTGAGATGAAGGATTAGGTGCAACCAAAGAGGTTCTTGCCAAGGAAAATTTGAGAGACATGAAGAATGGTATATTATGTTTGTCACATCATAGGAATCTAGAAAGTTAGTGAATACTCCTTTAGCTACCCACTTTAGACTTTAAATAGTTATGCCTCCAAGTGTGAAGGAGAGGAATGAGTATATGTCTCATATCCAATATGCAAGTGCAGTTGGAATCCTAATGTATGCTATGAACTCGCCCGGATATTTCACATGCAGTCAGTATATTAATCAAATCCTAGAGAGGAGCATTGGCAAGCTGTGAAAAGGCTATTGAGGTATATACGGGGGTACTCTGGATATAGGATTCATGTATTCGTGGGACAATCGTTTAGAGTCTCATATTAGCGGTTATGTAGATTCCAATTATGTTGGTGAAATAGATAAGTGAAGTTGCACAAAAGACTATGTTTTTTTATTAGCCAGTTGTCCAATCAGTTGGAGGTCAATGTTATAGGCTACACTTGCTATGTTTTTTTATTAGCCAGTTGTCCAATCAGTTGGAGGTCAATGTTATAGGCTACACTTGCTTTGTCGTAAACAGAGGTAGAGTATATGGCAGTAACTGAGGCTGCCAAAGAGGCATTATGGCTCCGAGATTTGGTTATGACTTAGAATTTCATAAAAGAATGTTAGTGTATTTTATTATAGTCAGATTGCTATTCAATTAGCAAAGTATCAAGTTCATCAGGCAAGAACCAAAAATATTGATATTTAGTTTCACTTTGTTTAAGGGATTGTCGACGATGGAGGGATTTCTTTTGGCAACAAAGATAATCTAGTTGATATGTTTGTTGACTAATGTGGTTCTAACCATCAAGTTCAACTACTGCTTGGATTTGATCAATTTACTACAAGTTTGAATGCCTTGTGAGGTGCATTGGAGACAATAATCGAAAAAGAGTTTTCAAATAAGTAGAGCAATTTCAGGCAAAGGTGGAAAATTGTTGAAATTTGTGGCCTGAATTTAATGCGTTGTCTAGGCATTTATTCAATATGGCCAGTGTGCATGGACAATGAGCAAAACATTTTCTTTCTGTTTTGAGTTCGACTTGGTTTCATCAGGTGCATTTCATTTGTTTGTTCTCCAACTCCTAGCAGAAAAGGAAGTGTTCAGGCAAGGGTTTGAAGCATTGGAGAATTACAAACTTAAAATATTTCTAGCATCTTAGAATTATAAGGTATTAGAGTGATATTAGTGAGATCAAACTACAGTTTCTTTTATTGGAGTGAGTACTTGTGAGGTTTAGAACAATTATTTTTGTACTCTTGTTTTTACTCCATAGTGAAAATTTTCTATCATTGTCACTGTAAACTTAGGCTATTTTGATTTATTGTCAAACCACATAAATTGTTTGTATCCTATATGATTTTTCTTCTATTTTTTCACTTGCTTAGAAGTGTCGATTTTGATCCCAATTCGATTCCTAGGGCAATGTATGCAACAGTTGATTACAAACTTAAATTGTTCAAAGAAATGAACACCTAATTTACTATGTATGTTTCAATAACTTTAATGGTTCATCCTGGGTTCAACTATCGTTGGTAACTAATGGATTTAATCGATATTTGTAAATAGCGATGCGAGAGAATTCAAAAAGAGAAGAGAAGAATTTTATTGAACCTCAATCACACTTTACATGAGTACAAGGGTCTTCTATATATATAGACAATTTGTTTAACTAAATTTATTGGCTAAGGGCCTATTTGGTATCGCTTTTGGTTTTTGTTTGATTAAACCACATACGATCATAATAAAAAAACATACATGTTAAACCACATAAACGCCTCACAAGAATTATATAGAGATAAAAAAAACATATACCCTAAAACACACACACACAACACACACTATGAAAATGCCTACGCACTCATAGACACACTCTCATAAAAATAGACACATACACACTAGCTATCACAACCTAACTGACTTGGGTGCACAATAGCGGGTCTTGGTGGCACCTTGCACTAAGGCACGCCATGGTTTGGAATCAAGGGAATACAGCTAAGTGGTTCGACAGATTTGTGCAGACCGTGGCAGCATGAGATCACCCGGCTGAGTATGGTAGCACGCGATGGGCTCAATTAAGGCAATGCTGGTGCATAGCTTCGAATTGCATGCCATGGGCTTGACCCAACATGCACATGGGTTCTTGGGCAAGGTTAGCTGCTAAATTATGGGCACATAGCTGGCACATGACTGGTCAATCCATGTGACTAGAAGGGTGTGGGCAATTGTTATGCATGACTTAGTCAAAACAGCTGTTAAGCATGGCCTAGTCTGATAGAGGTAGTTGTGGGCGTTCTTAGCCACATTCTGGTTTAGTTGCATGCATATAAGAAAAATTCCACATCAGGTGCTGAAATGGTGGAACTGTCTGCCAGGTTTCGTGCAGAGAGGTAGTCATGCTGACCAAGTCGGCTAGGGAATAGGTAGATTGTTGTAACAGCCTCTCGGCAGATGGGGGTGTCACCTACCATGCTCTTGTATAAATAGGGGTGCTTAGGCATTTTGTAGAGGCAGAGAGTTCTTGCTTGGAGTTGAGTTTCCTTGTAATTGTAGAGAGCTTCAATATAAGGTTTGTGAGTGTTTTCCCAATAAATTTGTGTGTTACCTTTGTGTGAGTTTGTGTGTCCCTATATTCGAGTTTGAGTGGCTGGTTATAGTGGCAATGCCTTCACGGTGGCCTCAAAAGTGAAAAATTAGTAGTTACCTCGTGACAGTTTGGTATCAGAACGTTGGTCTTGGCAGAAAGATCGATCCATGGATGCGAAAACGAATGCTTAATTGAGGGAAAAGGGTGAAAATTTTGGAGGAATTAGTTGGTCCTCCACAGTCTGGTGATGTTGTGACCCTTTCTATGTAGCTTGAGTTGTTGTACCAACGATTCGCAAAAATTTGAGTGTCACAAGAATAACTTCAAAAGGCTGAATTTGATCACTTTAGCCATGTGAAAAATGAAGTTGTCGATGTGCTTGCCACGGTTTCTACATGGATTGATGGTCTGGGGGGAAAATTGCGTTCCCATGAGACGTATGTAGCATTGCTCAAGAAAGCACTACGAAATGTCCCTTCAGATTCTGGCAGTGAAAGCACACAGAAACCAAAGGTGCCTGACCCTAAGCCGTTCACAGGCATTCGTAATGCCAAAGAGCTAGAGAATGTTTTGTGGGATATAGGAAACTACTTCAAGGTAGTCCGTACTCTTGATGTTGAGAAAGTAGATCTCACTAGCATGTACCCATCCGGTGATGCTAAATTATGGTGGCGTAGACGATTAAAGGACAAGTCACAAACCCTTGATGCTTTGAGAAAACTTCGGCATACAAGTACGGTGAGGGAGTACGTGAAGCAATTCTCGTCCCTTATGTTTGCCATTAAAAACATGTTGGAGAAAGACAAGCTTTTCAACTTCATGTCTATCTTTCAAACATGGGCGCAGGCTGAACTTCATCAGCAAGGGTTGAAGGACTTACCCACTGCTATGTCCGCACCAAATGCATCGGTGGACTACAAAACACAGGCTAGAAGGAGTATAAAGGGAAACCAAGTTTCAAAAGAAGGACAAGTAGAAGAAGAAGGGCGAGAAGTCTGGTAGCACAGATAAGTAGACTGACAAGCCCTCTGGGTCAAAGGGAGGTGCTGACTCGAGATGTTTCATCTGTAATGGCCCTTATAGTGCCAGAAATTGCCCTAAAAAGGAAAAACTCAGTGCCCTCATGGTTGAGGATGATGAACTTTCAGACAAGCCTACACGAGTCAACCCATTGCAACTCCTTGATGTGATTCGCAAAGAGGAGATGGTGGCAAGGAGGGGATTGATGTTTACAAGTGAAAGATGGCTTGCGAAGAGGAGAAGTAACATACTTGACTGTTTTATTTGAGGATGAGGAGCCTAAAGCATTGCAAGTGCCTAAACCAGTGCATGTTGCTGGCAAATTTCAAGGAGGTAGCACCTAAAGAATTACCAGCCAAATTACCACCAAGATGAGAGATTGATCATGCCATCAAGTTGATTCTGGGGGCAAAAATCCCTGTCTAGACTCCTTATTGGATGTCTCCATCAAAATTAGAGGAGCTAAGGAGGCAGCTTGGTGGTTTATTGGGCATTGGGTTCATTAGACCTTCTAAAGCTCCATATAGAGCCCATGTCTTGTTTCAAAAGAAGAAGGATGGTTCCTTACGGCTTTGCATAGATTATCGAGACCTTAACAAGGTGACTGTCAAGAACAACTACCGAGTCACACTCGTTGATGGGTTATTCGATTGATTGGGGAAAGCAGTCTATTTCACCAAGATGGACCTACGTTTGGGATTTCATCAAGTCAGAACCGCAGAAGGGGATGAGGCAAGGAAAGCTTGTGTGACGAGGTATGGTTCATATAAGTTTTTAGTTATGCCTTTCGGCTTAACAAATGCCCCTGCCACGTTCTGCAATTTGATGACCAATGTATTTCGGGAATACTTGGATCATTTTATGGTGATTTATTTGGATGACATAGTTATTTATAGCCAAACCCTAGAGGAGCATGTTGAGCACCTTAGGTTGCCTTTGACAAAGCTGAGGGAAGCACAACTTTATTTGTAACCGAAAAAATGTGAGTTTTCCCAGAAGAAAATTTCATTCCTAAGGCACATTATTTTTGTGGGTGCAGTGAAGATGAACCCAAAGAAAGTTGAGGCGATTGCAAATTGGTATGTCCCTCTTAAGGTGACTGCATTACGTTCATTTCTTGGCTTGGCAATTATTATTGAAAATTTATAAAGAACTACTCAAAGAAGGTTGTTGTTTTAACTGATCTTTTGAGGAAAGATAAGACTTGGAACTAATCCTACGAATGTCAGGAGGCATTTAATCGATTGAAGGCGGTGGTGACAGATAGTCCAATTTTCCAGCTGCCTGACTTCGATTTGCCTTTTGAAGTCCATACAGATGCATCAGACTTTGCTATTGGAGGAGTGCTGTTGCAGAATGGTCATCCAGTGGCGTTTGAAAGTAGGAAGCTGAATGATACCGAGAGGCAATATTCGGTGCATGAAAAGAAAATGACAATAGTCATTCACTGTGTCAATGTGTGGAGGCATTATCTGTTGAGGAAGCATTTCCTAGTTCTAACTAACAATATGGAAACCAGCTACTTCAATTCCATAAAGAAGCTGACAGCGAAGCAAGCAAGATAGTAGGATATTCTTGCTTAGTTTCACTTTATTTTGCAATACAAGCTGATTAACCTAATTAGTATGTAAATTAAAAAAATCAAAAAACTCGAATTAATATAATAAACGCACTAAAAATTAGTACTTAGAGTGAATTAGGGTTTGTGCGGGAATAATACTAGTTGTAACATTTTATCTAAAAGTTGCAGGACAAATGCCGAATTAACGCAAGACCAAGGGAGCAATGTCAGAGGAATGCAAAGAATGAAGGACAAAATGTAATTACCCAACGTGAAGAGTCAGCATGCATGCAAGTGGGATTCTCCAGCAAAGCACCACCGTCCAGACGGTGGGACTGCCGTCCGGATGGTCACCCTTGTCAGACTCAAGTTATCTCCTTGCCCACTTGCCTTCCCACGCCTATAAATAGGCTGCTCCTCTTCAGCTTTTAGAAGGCCGAAAAAAAAGCAACTCCAAAGAGAGAAACAGAGAGAAACCGAGAAGTTCTGAAGAGAGAAAAAGAAAAAGAAAAGAGAAAAAAGAAAAGAGAAAGCACGCTCCGGTCCGTGTTATACTTCAGTCCTACGTCCTGTACTTTTATATTTTCGTTGTATCTTTCCATTCGGATATTTGAACTGCTGCCACTTTTTCATCTTAATCAATCATAAGAGTGGTTGTGTTTCAATCATTCCCTGCGAAAGACATTTAAATTCCGCACTTTTATTTCCAGTTGTAATGACAACTGCTAGCTCTCCTTGCTTGTCTATAGCAATGGAGCGTGAGTAGTTCCGTATATCCTCCGGTTCGAGGGGAACACATGTATAATATTGATCTGTTTATGGAATTGCTGATGTTTTATTTATACGTTTATTATATATATGAGACGGGCCAGCTAGAATGACCCCGGCGTTCCTACCGGTATGGTTAATCCTCCACCGGAATGCTGAGGAAGTTCCACTGACGCCTGGTATTACTATATATAATAATATTGCCTGCTAGAATAACCCCAGTGATCCTATCGGTATGGCTAGTCCTCCACCGGAACGCTGAGGAAGTTCTACTGTCAATATATATATTACAAGATAACCTATTGAATAATTCAAGTATGCCGTTTGAGTGACTTCACTTTCTGGGTGACATATCTAAATACAGTTAGCCTAAGAAGCGGCTGTATTATGATTAACTACCACCGGTTGACCTGACAAGTCACCGGAAGATAGTCTGTACCACCTGCGGATTTTACTTGGATTAGTCAATTGAAACATCTATGCCCTGTGTAGCCTAAAAAGCAGTTGTGCTATATATTACCACCAGTGTAGCTTAAGAAGCAGCTGTGTTATGGTTTATTATATACGCATTTGCAATCATGAGATCAAGTGAATAACTCAAGTATTCCTCATGAATGGCTTGACCTTCTGGTTTGCTTGAGTTAATCAATTGACGTGGATATAACCAGTGTGGCTTGAGAAGCAGCTGTGTTACAAAATATTACCACCAGTGTAGCTTGAGAAGCAGTTGTGTTATGGTTTATATACATCAGACCTGCCGGTTAGCTTTCCAGTAAAATGGAAGTTAATTAATGTGAGGTAGCAATTCCATAATACGACCAATATAACGCATGTGGGATCCTTAAACTGAAGGATATTTTTCATATTTCTGTCATTAATTTGTTTTACTTACGCATTTTATTATTTCTGCACTTTTATTCCACCTGTTATTTTAAAATCAAGTTTTTGGTGCCGTTATTAGACTAAGCTCACACCACAAGCTCTCAAACATTAAACTACTCCAAACAACCTCTTTATGGCTTTATTTTTATTTTATTGTTTTTATTTTATCTTTAACCTCTAATTACTAAAACTCTCTGTGGGATCGATACTTGGACTTAAAACCGAGAAAACTACAATTTGACCACTTATACTTGGGTGTAATATAATAATATAATTCAGACACACTAAAAAGTGCGAATCAAGTTTTTGGCGCCGTTGCCGGGGAGTTACGGTAATTAAAATATAAAAAAAAATAAAAAATGAAAGTAGTTGTTTGTTTATAATTTGTTTCTGTTTGTTTGCTTTTAAATAGTTTATGTCTGTACGGTCATCAGTAGGTTCAGTAAACCAGTCAGCTCAACCCTCATCTTCATCTTCTGCATCCACACAAGAATCATTTGAATTAAGTATGGCTTGAAACGTACCTAGGGAAGAACCTCCTAGAGAACAAGAAGTCATCCAAAACATCCGACCTTTAAGAGAATATCTACATCCTACACGAACAAATGTCCCATCCTGTTTCGCTTTTCCAGCAGACGCTCCAAACATTAATATTAAATCAGGAACTATCCAGTTACTACCCCAATTCCATGGTCTAGAAACTGAAAATCCCTACATTCATATGAAAGAATTTGAAGAAGTCTGTGGAACGTTGCAAGATAACTCTGAAATGGTCAAATTAAAATTATTCTCATTTTCTTTAAAAGATAAAGCAAAACAATGGCTTAACACCTTAAGAGCCAACTCCATCACAAATTGGCAAACTTTACAGACTGAGTTCTTTAAAAAATTCTTTCCTATACATCGTACTAACACGTTAAGACGTAAAATCATGAACTTCTCTGTAAAAGAAAATGAAACTTTTTATCAATGCTGGGAAAGATTCAAAGATCTTCTCCAAGCTTGTCCACATCATGCATTCGAAGATTGGACCTTAGTCGGATTTTTTTATGATGCACTCCCATCTGCAATGCGACTGTTTGTTGAAATGATGGCACAGGGGGAGGTCATGAATAAAAGACCCGAAGAAGCATTCCAATTCTTCGATACTATTTCGGAAAGCTCCCAAATGTGGGACTCGACTTCGTCTAACATAGTAGAAAATAAGCCATCTACATCTGAAAGAGGAAAATATGTATTAAAAGAAGATGATGATCTAAGAGCTAAAATTGCTAGTTTATCTCGAAAACTAGAAGCCCTAGAAATGAAAAAACTAAAACAAGTGTCTGTTATAACAACTACTGAACAAATATGTGAAATTTGTGCATTGTCAGGACATCCTGCAGCAGAATGTCCAACTATACCTGCATTCAAAGAAGTTCTGATAGAACAATCTAATGCAATTCCAACTTATAACAACAATAATAAGCCCTATATGAATCCCTATTCTGAAACCTACAATCCAGGATGGAGGAATCATCCAAATTTTAGCTGGAGAAACACGCAACCCACAAATCAAACACAAGGACCACCACAGGCACAAAATCAACAACAACAATACCAACCATATCAACCCCCACATAAAAGAACTCTGGAAGACACGATGAACCAATTTATTCAAAATCAGATGAGTTTTAATAACCAAACAACTCAAGTTTTTAACGAATTTAAAACTCAAACTTCCCAGAGTATTGAGGATATCAAGGGTCATTTAGCTAAACTGACTCAATCCCTCAGTATACCAGAAAAAGGAAAATTTCCCTCCCAACCAAAACCCCCACAAAATCAAAATCAAATTAATTATGTGACTTCTGATCCTTCCCCAAGCCAAGTACAATCTATTACAACGCTAAGAAGTGGGAAAATCATAAATAAAACCATCAAACCTAAAATTGCAAAGAACATACGTAAATCGATTCCTGTAAACAAACCACTTGAACCAGAACCTTCAAAACAATCAGAACCAGAAAAGGAAAAAGATCAACCATGTCCAATCCCTTTACCTTTCCCCCAAAGAATTCAGAAACTCACATCCGAAAAAGATCAAACTGAGATCTTGGAAATATTTAAACAAGTCAAACTTAACATTCCATTACTAGATGCAATTAAACGAGTTCCAGCATATGCTAAATTTCTAAAAGATCTTTGTACAAGAAAGAGAAGAACTAATGTACCAAAAAAGGCATTTCTAACTGAACAAGTTGACACTATCGTACATCATGAAACTCTTCTTAAATATAAAGACCCTGGTAATCCAACAGTTCCATGTATCATTGGAAATTTCCGAATCAATCGAGCCTTATTAGACCTCGGATCTAGCTGTAATCTAATGCCATATTCCGTCTATACCCAGCTAGGCTTAAGTGAACTAAAACCTTGCAAGGTCATATTACAACTAGCAGACCGATCAATAAGAGTTCCACGAGGAATTGTGGAAGATATTATTATTCAAGTGGATCAATTCTATTTTCCAGCAGATTTTATTGTCATAGACACAGAACCAACTTATGAAACATCTAGATCCATACCTCCAATTTTGGGCCGCCCGTTCCTAGCCACATCAAATGCCGTAATAAACTGTAGGAACGGAATAATGAAATTATCATTTGGAAACATGACCCTAGAATTAAATGTGTTTAACAGCTTAAAACGACCTAGAGAAGAAGAAAGTGATGAAGAAGAACCCTTTGAAACAAATTGTGTTAATACACCGACTCAAAGTTTCTTTGAAAACACTTTTCTAAAAAAAGAAGAAGATATATTTGAATTACAATCAATATTTGATATCAAATCTGAAGATAAATCTGTGGAAAATCCACCAAGTGAAAAATTATCAATATCTGAACCCGTAGCACCAAACATAAAAATTGCTAAGACAGACTTAAAACCTCTTCCAACCAATTTAAAATATGTTTTTTTTGGAGAAGATGAAATTGATAAGATTGTAGAGGAGAAAGTTAACACCTCTTCTTATTCTAACCCTCTACAAGTCTGTTTAATTAATTATATTGTTGATAATGGAAATCCTGAGGTACAACTTTATACTAATTTGTTAAATTCTTCGCCGAAAGTATCAGGGAATGTAAGAAACTCTACTTGGGAACTTAAGCCCGATTGATCTATCCTCTATGCACTTCTTGTATATAGTAGTTAGAGTTTTCTTTGTTTTATGTTTTTATGTCTTTTGTATAGATACTATAAATATCTCTCGCTGCAAGACCTAAGTAGCAATTTTCTATTTTCATCTTATATAGTGAGGATAATATTTAAATTAAGTTGGGGAGGTATGGGTGTGAAGTTACTTTTTGTTTTTTTTAATTATGTTTGTCTTTGTAACTGACAGACGTTAAAGAACCGGATAGAGAGTCTTTTATCTTATATTAAACGAGAATATACAGTATGGATGAAAAACTATTTTTGTTAAGTTTAATTATATTGCGTCATCTTCCAAAAGACGTTCACGCACTGATCATGCAAAAAGCCAGAAAAGTCAGAAATCTGGAAATATTTGAAAGTCAACCAAGACCATTATGTGGAAAAAGTCCGTATGCAAAACATAGACGAGCAAATCGTCTTGGTGCTTGTGTCAGATGCGGTCGAACAGAACATTTAAGACAATACAATCCATGTGCGGAACCGATTTCAGGTCGAGCGTCCGATCGACTACGGTGGATTAGGTATGGGCAGAGTAAGGACTACCCTGAGGCGCCATCCTACTCCACCCCGATGTTAACCAAGTACGTTCGAAACGAAGTTGGTCGAGTCACTGGTAATAATGATCCAGACAGTTCTGACTCCGACACAATATAATCAACAGAATTTTGGAAGAAGTATATATGTATGTACATAATTATAATATATCTAGTTATAAAAATAAACCATGTATATATTTGTATAAACGTACATGTTTTTTTTTTTTTTGTATAAGAGTAAGTAGTTAAAAATATACATAAATGTAAATAACTATAATTTAAGTAGGCAATTCCGTAAATAAGCAATAACAAATAAAAAAATTAAAAACTCTTTTTTTGACAACAAAAAAAAAAAAAGAGTGGTGAGCAAAAGTTTTTAGTAGAATGAATATATATGAAAATTTTGTGTATTGCAGGAAATTGAAGAGTAACATTGCAGGAAAAATTCAAGCAAAACACAAAGGAAAAACATCCAAACCCGAGAGTTGGTACCGTCCGGACGGCAGTCCCACCGTCTGGACGGTAGCCCTCACTATTTAAACTGTCCTCCATGTAGCCGATCATCCTCAAACCCATTCTGCACCAAAAAATTCGGCCAGCTGAAAATCTCCAACTCCAAACCCTCAAATCTCCTATACCCAACCAATTTCAGTCAAATTTCTTCCGATTATTTTCTTACCCATCACATTTAGAACATATTTACCGATTGAAATCACTCGAAATAGAAAATCTAAGGAGAAATCAAGAAAACATGGATTCAAGACAAACAGGAAGAAGATCTTCAAGAAGGGCACAAAGAGATCAACCTCAAGCACCTCCACAGCAACCAGAACAAGAGAATATCTTCAACCAGGTGATATTTGAAAATGTTGAACAACAAGTTTGGTATGATACGAAATTTTCTATGAAAACTGTTATTGTTGAACGACCAGTTGTGTTTGAAGATTTCGATGCCATAAGAATAAGGGAAATTCTTGTTGTTAGAGGATGGTTAGATTATGTTAAATTATCTGTCCCTGCATATGATTGCTTGATCCGTGAATTTTATAGTAATGCTCAAATAATGGAAGAAAGACGTATACGTGCATTCGTATGGGGTAGAATTTTTCATGTTACTCCGGCTATTATAGCCAATTTTTTTCAACCCATGCGAAGAGAAGAAAACCCACAATATCCATACACTGAACTTACATTACCTAATTTGGATATTGTAGGAAGAGAAGTTACCGGTAATCCCGAATTTGGTTGGGGTAGACCAAATAAATATATTAAGCAGGGAGATTTGACTGACACATACCGCATCCTGAATTTAATCATAGTAAATAGCTTGTTACCTCGAGCCCAGAAAAATCAAATATATACTGAGCAAGTTTACTTTTTATATGCCTTTGGGATGGGACATACCATAGACTTGCCGAATCTGATCATGGACCAAATGATCCTGACTATAAAAGAAAAGAAGCCTTCACTTCCATATGCTATGCTAGTATCTCAATTATGCAGGAATAATGGTGTGATCATTGATCCGCTATGGAAGACTGTGGATCATTATGGGCCATTAGATAAAACTTCATTGAGAAAAAGCCATGGAGCTCAGCCAGAAATACAACCAGATGCTCAACCAGCAGCTCAACAGGAAGTACCACCCGAACCACAAGAACAACCAATCCAGCCTCCTGAAGCATTCATTCCACCCGAACAGCAGATACCAGAAGAGCAACCATACATCCCAGTGGATGACAGGACAGACAGGCAGATTCTACTAGGGTTGGAAAACACTATCACTCAAATGAGTCGAAGAATGGAAGACTATGAGAGAAACCAAACAGAAATATTGAAGCTACTGAGACAGCATTTTGGAGGAGGACCATCCACCTAGACTGGGGATTCTACTTGAAACACTGCTTTCTTTCACTCACCCTTTTATTTTATGCACTTTCAATTTCTGCACTTAAAACTTAAAGTTATGTTTTATGTTTTATGCTTGTGTGATTTGAACTTAGTTAAGTTTTACTTATATATGTTTGAACTAGTATGTTTTAAATTTAAATATGTTTAAATTGTTTTTGTCAAAATGAGAGCATACATTGCTAAAGTAGGAAACATATTTCATACAATTCACAGTTAGATTAGGATTATATTCTAATGCCTTGCAAAAATACTCTCGATCTGATCTCATGAGACTTTCATATTTTAGTTGTACGTTATCTCAATATTTTTATCCGAACTTAACCTTAGAAGCACAAATAGATGTCTTTATTTTTGAAAACCATGCAAAATATTATACTCTTTCTATATATAGTGGAGATGTAAAAACCAAATGCAGAATTAGAGCCACTCTTTCTTGGAGAGAAATGCTACATCTACTCAACTACGAATCTTCGATTCAGCGGTAACTTTTCTTTGAATAATCTCATTTATTTGCTTTGATTAGCACGTATTGAAATATATTATGTACATTGCCCTTAATTATTTATCTAGAAAAAATACAAATATAGGATTTCTGGGAAATGATCTTAGGCCATGTTTCATTAATCTTGAGCCTAAACCATTTCTTTTACAAAATTATCCCTAGTTAGCCGTGATTGAGCCTAAAAGAAAATAAAGTCTTTTCTTAAACCCTAAGAAACACCCGAGCCACATAAAAATATAATACATCTACCCTTGCTATCTAATTTTCTTGCACCCTCGGTTTAAACAGCAGGATACAGAAAAGCAGAAAAAAGCAAAGAAAAGGGAAAAAAGAAAATCCCGGCTCGAAAGAAAAGTCTAGAAAAGAAAACAAAAGAAAGAAAATAGCCAAGAAAGTGAAAAAAAAAAAAAAAAAAAAAACCTGCAAAGTCATAAGAAAACTAAACTGAGGTGTGCCACAATGTTAAACGATAGCACTTGAATCCCACCGACGTCAGTTCTTACACCCCGACCCCTGACCACGTTACAACCCTAATAAAGTCCTTTTTGATTCCAGAAATCATATATTTGCATCCATTCTAGCAATCTAAAAAGGAAAATGTTAATAATATATTTAATACAGTGTTAATATTCTTTCATGAGATTATGTCAATTTCCAGTCCATTTAAAATAACCGCTCCTTTCTATTACATGTGAAATAATTTGTTTTGTTATCAATATTCTAATCACATGTAAAATTATGAGAACAGTCACTATAACATATGTGCTATTCTTACTGAGTGTATTCCAGGAAAGGATTGACATCAAGACTACCATGAAAGAGGGTAATATTTTTCAAGTGATTTTTGAAAATAAAAACATCACTACACACACACACAAGTTCTCATAAAAATATATAGATAATACTACACCCAACATATGATTCTCTCAAGGTGATCAGAAAAGGAAGCATTCCAGAAAGACAGAAGAAATATCATTCTAATCATGCATGTGAAAAATATGAAATATGCATTCCTAATTACTGAAGTTTGTAGGTAGCTTCACTGGAAACCTTCACGAGACACAACTCGTCCACTAGGAATCACCTAGGGGTTTAACGGCTTATTGCATATGCTAAATGCAATCGTGAAAAAATCTACGAAAATGATTTTACCCCTACTTGTATTATATTTTCTTTTTATTTTACTAGGGACTAGTAAAGTCTAAGTTAGGGGGTGTGATTAACCTAATTAGTATGTAAATTAAAAAAATCAAAAAACTCGAATTAATATAATAAACGCACTAAAAATTAGTACTTAGAGTGAATTAGGGTTTGTGCGGGAATAATACTAGTTGTAACATTTTATCTAAAAGTTGCAGGACAAATGCCGAATTAACGCAAGACCAAGGGAGCAATGTCAGAGGAATGCAAAGAATGAAGGACAAAATGTAATTACCCAACGTGAAGAGTCAGCATGCATGCAAGTGAGATTCTCCAGCAAAGCACCACCGTCCAGACGGTGGGACTGCCGTCCGGACGGTCACCCTTGTCAGACTCAAGTTATCTCCTTGCCCACTTGCCTTCCCACGCCTATAAATAGGCTGCTCCTCTTCAGCTTTCAGAAGGCCGAAAAAAAAGCAACTCCAAAGAGAGAAACAGAGAGAAACCGAGAAGTTCTGAAGAGAGAAAAAGAAAAAGAAAAGAGAAAAAAGAAAAGAGAAAGCACGCTCCGGTCCGTGTTATACTTCAGTCCTACGTCCTGTACTTTTATATTTTCGTTGTATCTTTCCATTCGGATAGTTGAACTGCTGCCACTTTTTCATCTTAATCAATCATAAGAGTGGTTGTGTTTCAATCATTCCCTGCGAAAGACATTTAAATTCCGCACTTTTATTTCCAGTTGTAATGACAACTGCTAGCTCTCCTTGCTTGTCTATAGCAATGGAGCGTGAGTAGTTCCGTATATCCTCCGGTTCGAGGGGAACACATGTATAATATTGATCTGTTTATGGAATTGCTGATGTTTTATTTATACGTTTATTATATATATGAGACGGACCAGCTAGAATGACCCCGGCGTTCCTACCGGTATGGTTAATCCTCCACCGGAATGCTGAGGAAGTTCCACTGACGCCTGGTATTACTATATATAATAATATTGCCTGCTAGAATAACCCCGGTGATCGTATCGGTATGGCTAGTCCTCCACCGGAACGCTGAGGAAGTTCTACTGTCAATATATATATTACAAGATAACCTATTGAATAATTCAAGTATGCCGTTTGAGTGACTTCACTTTCTGGGTGACATATCTAAATACAGTTAGCCTAAGAAGCGGCTGTATTATGATTAACTACCACCGGTTGACCTGACAAGTCACCGGAAGATAGTCTGTACCACCTGCGGATTTTACTTGGATTAGTC
The DNA here is from genome assembly GCA_951799425.1 of Ilex aquifolium. NCBI lineage: Eukaryota > Viridiplantae > Streptophyta > Magnoliopsida > Aquifoliales > Aquifoliaceae > Ilex > Ilex aquifolium. Next base: position 6,257,257 of record OX637401.1, read on the forward strand.
AATTGAAACATCTATGCCCTGTGTAGCCTAAAAAGCAGCTGTGCTATATATTACCACCAGTGTAGCTTAAGAAGCAGCTGTGTTATGGTTTATTATATACGCATTTGCAATCATGAGATCAAGTGAATAACTCAAGTATTCCTCATGAATGGCTTGACCTTCTGGTTTGCTTGAGTTAATCAATTGACGTGGATATAACCAGTGTGGCTTGAGAAGCAGCTGTGTTACAAAATATTACCACCAGTGTAGCTTGAGAAGCAGTTGTGTTATGGTTTATATACATCAGACCTGCCGGTTAGCTTTCCAGTAAAATGGAAGTTAATTAATGTGAGGTAGCAATTCCATAATACGACCAATATAACGCATGTGGGATCCTTAAACTGAAGGATATTTTTCATATTTCTGTCATTAATTTGTTTTACTTACGCATTTTATTATTTCTGCACTTTTATTCCACCTGTTATTTTAAAATCAAGTTTTTGGTGCCGTTATTAGACTAAGCTCACACCACAAGCTCTCAAACATTAAACTACTCCAAACAACCTCTTTATGGCTTTATTTTTATTTTATTGTTTTTATTTTATCTTTAACCTCTAATTACTAAAACTCTCTGTGGGATCGATACTTGGACTTAAAACCGAGAAAACTACAATTTGACCACTTATACTTGGGTGTAATATAATAATATAATTCAGACACACTAAAAAGTGCGAATCACAAGCCTAGCAGTGCGAATCAGGTTGCCGATGCACTTAGTTGGATCCCAATTGCTGATGGAATGGTGGCCGCACTTAGCCAGATTGCTGGGGATATGCTGCAAAGGATTTAGGATCAAACGAAGGTGGATCATGTGACCAGTTTGTTGTTGAAACAGGTCCAAAAATCAGCGGTTTTGGGTAGAGGATAATGTGCTCTATGCCAAAGGAAGGAGACCCTGTGTTCTGAAGTCAGGTGGACTTCGACAAATGTTGCTGAAAGAGACTCATGATGATCTATGGTCAGGGCATCCAGGGTAGGAACAAACCCTTGCTCTATCGGCGAAACACTATTATTGGCCTCGTATGGAAGCAGATGTGGAGCTTTCTGTGAGCACTTGTTTGGTGTGCCAGCAGGATAAGATAGAAATGAGGAAGATGGAAGGTATCTTGGAGCCTCTCCCTATTTCGAGCAATCCTTGGGAGAATGTTTCCATGGATTTCATCAATGGGTTGTCTAAGGTGAATGACTTTACTTCGATCTTTGTGGTGGTTTGACAGATTTTCGAAATATGTCATCTTCATTGCGGCTCCAAAAATATGTTCCACTGAAGTTACAGCTCAGCTATTCCTTAAGAACATTTTGAATCTTTAGGGTCTTCTATTAGATATTGTCAGTGATAGAGACACGAGATTTACGGGCCGATTTTGGATGGCCTTGTTCGAGCTGCTGGGCATACAGCTAAACCTCTCCACCATCAATCATCCGTAGACAGATGAGGTAGACTGAGCAGGTAAATGCAATGTTGGAGGAGTATCTTAGGCATTACGGCACAACGAACCAGCATAATTTGGTAGATTTACTTGATGTTGCTCAATTCAGCTACAATTTGCAGCAAAGTTCATCTACTGGGATGAGTCTATTCGTGTTGGGAATTGGCCAAAAATCTCTCACTCCACACAAGGTGACCAAGTAGAAATTTCAAGGGAGATGTCTTGCAGCATATTGTTTTGCTCGGGCCAATCAAGAGCGGACCGACTAGGCGAATGACTACTTGACAAAGGCAATGAAGAGAATGAAGAACTGGGCAAATGAGAAAAGGAGGGTAGTGAAGTTCGAAGTTAGTGACAGAGTGATGCTCAAACATACCCCATCGATTTGGAAGAAAATCACTCGAAAGTCTGCACACAAGGGATTGATCCAGCGCTATTATGGTCCTTTTCTTATCACAAGAAGGATTGGTAGATTGGCCTATAGGCTGGATCTTTCCAATCGTCTCAAGCTACATCCGGTTTTCCATGTTACATTCTTGAAGTCGTATGTTGAGGACCCTAGCAGATATGTTCGGTGTCGGGCTCCTCCAACAATCAGGAAACAATTCACGGAGGTGGCCAAATCCATCCTTGACCACAAGACTGAGGGAATGAGTAAGAAGAATAAAAGGACTCATTACCTAGTCAAGTGCAAAGGGAAAGCACTGGAATAACCCACTTGGGAGAAGGAGACGATATTGTGGTAATTTGAGGATCTTATCAAGCAATACCATGCTATCCTTCAAGTGGGGGTTGCTTGTCACACCATAACTAACTTGGTGCAAAATGGCGGGTCTTTGTGGCACCTTACACCAAGGCACGCCATGGTTTGAAATCAAGGTGATGTAGCTAAGTGGTTCGACAGATTTGTGCGGACCGTGGCAGCGTGAGACCACTCGGCTGAGCATGGCAGTGTATGGTGGGCTCAATTGAGGCAATGTTAGTGCATGGCTTCGAAATGCATGGCATGGACTTGAACCAGCATGCATATGGCTACTCAATTGTGGACAAGGTTGGCTGCTCAATTGTGGGCACATGGCTGCTCAATTCATGTGGCCAAGAGGGTGTGGGCAATTGTTGTGCATGACTCAGTCAAAGCATCTGTTGAGCACGACCTAGTTTGAGGGAGGCAGTTGTGGGTGTTCTTAGCCATTTTCTGGTCCAGGTGCATGCAGATAAGGGCAGTTCCACATTAGGTGCTGTAATGGTGGAACTGACTGCTGGGTGTCGCGCAGAGAGGCAACCTTGCTGACTAAGTCTGATAGGGAATAGGCAGACTGTTGTAACAGTTCCTTGGCAGATGAGGGTGTCATCTACCATGCTCTTATATAAATAAGGGTGCTTGGGCATTTTGTAAAGACACATAGCTCTTGCTTAGAGTTGAGTTTCCTTGTAATTGTAGAGAACTTCAATATAAAGTTTGGGAGTGTTTTCCCAGTAAATTCGTGTGTTGCCTTTGTGTGAGTTTTGTGTATCCTTATATTCAAGTTTAAGTGGCTAGTAGCAATGGCAACGCCTTCACAGGTAGCGTCAAAAGTGAAAAACAAGTAGTTACACTCAAAAGTGACACTAGCACCCTAAACAAATACACACTGATTAAAACACATACACACACGTAAATAAAAACACTCATAAAAATACACAAATGTTTAAACACACAAACACGTAGAAATTCATAACACATTTCAAAACGCATACGCTAGTAAAAATTTCACACACATGCGCACGCACGCACACACACACAGAGTAAAACACAAATGAGGTCTTGGGACAATGATGATAGTGGTGGGCGTAGTAATAGTGGTGGTGGAATGGTGTTGTCGATAGTAGATTGGAGCAAAAATAAATTTGTAAGCCAGATGACATTTTATGTTTTATGTATTCTATCATGTTAAATGCATACACTAGAATAAAAATTATTTTTACCTACAAAAGTTTTACCTAGGAAAATAATTTTGTAGGAAAAAATAGCTTTATACCGACGAAATTATGATTTCGTTAACAAATAATTGCACGCATTCTCCAAGTGAACATGGAAGTACAACTTTAGTTTTAACTACAAAAATTTTCATACCTAAAAAAGGAAAATTAATTTTAAATAATTTGGAGAAGAAATTGATTTCCGATTGTTAAAAAAATAAGAGATTAATTGAGTAAAGCATTTTGTAGGGAAAATAAAAATTCACTAAAACAACACCGTTTAGAGACCAAATTAGTTTTACCAAGGAAACTATTTCATAGGGAAATCCCCAACAACTTCCAGTCCAATCCTCTTTCTTCGTTAGAGCATCTCCAATCTTTATCCTTTTTTAAATTTAAATTTAAATTTAAGTAAAAACACTCTTAAAAATCTTCTCCAATGTTTAAAATTTATTCTCATATCAAATTATGTGAGACACATTTTTTTACAAATCAAGGAGACTCAAAAAAAAAAAAAAAAATTCATACCCCACCTTTCTTTAAAGATCTAATGGTCATTTTTATCATTTTTTAAATTTAAATTTGAATTTCTCTTCCTTCAAATTTAAGTTTATCTAATGAAGTTCTACTTTTTCTCTTTGATCAATGTCTATCTGATGGCGATCAATCAAAGTCCTCAAACGATCAATCAAAGTCCTCAATCTATCAATCAAGATCCATTTGAGTTGTAGGGTTCATTGCAAGACGATGCGAGACTCGTCTGTAATTTGTTGTGTTCTCTGAAGTTTTAGGCTTCTGTTTCTTCTATTTCGTCAAAAATATTTTTGTGTTCCAGTCATTCGTCCTCTAGAGTTATGTTCCAGTCGATCGTTCTCTAGAGAGTTGTTCCAGTCGATCAGAGGCGTCAACGTTGTAAAAGAGATCAGCTGGTGGGATCTCGACTTTTTATGAATTCAGTCTTTCCGTGATTCTACTACTTCGTTATTTCTGGCTCTCTCACTGTTTTCTCTGCCTTTGTATATGCGACTCTAATGCTTCGTTATTTCTGCCTCGTTTATTGATACTGGATCATAGCTCATATATATCTAACCTTGATTAAGGTGTCTCTAGAGAAGACGTCACAATGAATTCTTACTATTTATTTTCGGGACTTTGACCGGTCCGGTTCCCTAATTGGACCGCTTAAGATAAAGAACCGGCTATAAACCGAAAAACCGGTCGATTTTCATAAAAACCCGTGAACCAGCAATTTTTAAAAAACCGGACGGTTTAATACCCATTTAAAATTTAAATTACATATATAAATTAAATTATATTTTGTACAGAGGGGCTTTTTTTTGCCGTAAATCACATAACACCACTAAACAGAAGGCAGTAGCACCACCACCAGCAGGCTCCATCGACATCAGGGCCTCAACTGCGATCAGGCTCCATCGACATCGACTGCGATCAACGAACTCAACTGCAATCAGACTCCATCGACGGCGATCAGGCGAACCCAGCGAATTCGCGAACTCATCTCCTCCCTTTAAGGTAAAAATCTTTGCTGTGATTCGATGGGTAAAAAGTTTTCAATTTGCTAATAGAACCAGGTTTGTGTTTGACCATGTGAAATCACAAGGTTTGTGTAAGATAGGTCTGGTTTGCTGATAGAACCAGATTCATTTGGTGTCCCAAAATCCTTTTGTGCCAAATCCTTTTGGGTAAAAAGTTTTCAATTTGCTCATAGAAGTCATACAAGCCAGCAATTGTTTATGAGTTATACTGCTGAGTCGCTGACTACATCTCTGCTTCATGTATAATCACCTGCATACGCCCCGTCAAGGACTACATTTGTGACTACATCTTTTATTTTTTAATTTTTTAGGATGATGTGTGATGTTTGTTTAATTATTTGGTGTTTAATTCTACACATTGTTGGGTGATTTTGCACATTGTTGGGTGATTTTGAGCACATAATTATTATATATATTTTTTTATTTTTTTTATTATATGGTTGGTCCGACCAGTAAACTATTGACTTAGTCCCCTAGCTGGTTCGATGACCGGTCCGGTTCTGATAACATTGGTTTAATGTCACAATGGCAGCCTTCCTTTGTCTTGTTTCTTTTCTTTCCTTTCTTCTCTCATTTTCCCCCTTTTTTTCTGAGCCCTGAATCGAAATTAGAAACCCCCCACCATCCGAAATCACCACCACCCCCATTCGAAATCACCACCACTCCAATCCGAAATCATAACCACAACCACCACCATCTAAAACTCAGCTTAAAATCGAAAACCCCCAATTTGTTTAATCCACCGGAGCCCCCATTTTTTTGGTATGACTCTCCCTCTCTCTGTTATGTATATCTCACTATCTCACACTCTCTCTGATAAATCTCTCACGATAACCCCGTCTCACTCCCTCTCTCTCTGACAACTCTCTCACTCTCATTCTCACTCTCTAACACTCTGTCTCTCGTGTAGCTTCACTCGCTCACTCTCACAGCTTCACGCCCTCACTCTGTTACATTCTTTCTCTGTCACTTTGTCTCTCGCATAGCTTCACTCGCTCACTCTCACAGCTTCACGCCCTCACTCTGTTACATTCTCTCTCTGTCATAGCTGCACTCTCTCTCACTTTGTCTGCCATCTCTCTCTCGACCATATCTCTCTCACACTCTATACAAGCATTTGGTGGGGATGAGACTCTTGTCGATAAGGGTAATGTGGGATGCAAATGTCTCAATCTACTCGGACAGGATATCACCTCTATCGTGGTCTCCGAGGTTCCACCAGGTGTGCTGGGCTAGACTCACTTGGGTGGCCTTGTTTAGAGCTTTGGCTTCCATTACTACCTTTAGATTGTAAAATTCACCGAGAATATAGGTCACAGTGACAAGCAGATCAGCTGGAAAATTCTGTATTTAGTACAAGATAGTTGATATTTTAGAAGCCCTTATGTGATTATGAAGCAAAAACGTCATACATTGGTATATACGCATAGTGTCATGCCTTTTTCTTGATGATCATCAAGTATAGTAGTTTATATCTCTCTACAAAATTTAAGTCATAGTATTATGCCACTCATTTTAAAATTAAGCCTTAAATATCTCCCTTTTCTTTTTGTGATGGGAAATCCTCTCAATCATGTATTGGACTCATGGTAGTAATGCAAATTTTGGATCCAAACAATCATGTATTTAGGCGTTGTAATGAATATATTCAAACAATATGCATTCAATAAAAATATTTTTCTTATAAATTATTTTTTTTTAAAAATATTTGTTGTAAAAGTACTTTCTCTCTCACTCTTTCTCTATAAGATGGACCCACTCTTAAGATAGGTTGTGTAATATTACGTTAAATTTGTATGTAATTTCATTGTATTTCTAAAACACACTCTCGGACCTATATAAACCATCATTCATAACTGTATACATCATACGCAAACAAAAAAATGTCTAGGCAATCTAGCCAAACCACCGACGGCCCTTCATCACGTAATGAACAACATAGTTCATCTTTAGCCAATGAATGTCAACACTCGACTGGCCGAGCATCATCGTCGAACATAGTTCATTCTATTGAAACCTACACAGATAGCAGTGGTGTAAAGTAGTATGAAAAAAACGTGAGTTATGCAATGAGCTCATCGACCCTTATCACCCATTCGGACATGTTGGACACGTAATTGTTGTACCTACGATCTACTATCGGCTTTCAGGTGCTCATATCGAACCCACACCAATATGACGAAAGTTATATGACAAAAGCTGTGAGCTTGAAGTATATTGTTGTTGGTATGGACTAATGTTACCGAAGACACGTTTAACTGATATGTACGATCCACAAAACTCAAACAACCATGACGAGATTATAGAAAGACTTGAACGAAAAAATGATCAGATAAAGCGTCAACTTGATCATTTGTATGCAATCAAGTATGTAAAAATTGAGCATTTCGATTCTCAACATGCTGAGATTGAAATTTTAGAGGATCCGTTACTTGTTTTTAATCCTGAATTTTCTGATTTTTCCAGACATAAACGATGATGCGTCAGACACTTTTATTCCATCAAGTTTAAGCGTATGCAATCAACATCTATGTTGTTATAAACATCAACCACATTATTGACATCACCTGCAATTTATGCAATGTCATGCAATAAATTTATTGTTATTTTTTTGCATAATTTGAATTTTTTTCATAGCATTTTTTTAATTCATATGCGCTTATGCTTTGTCCAATTTTGGTTGACAAATTATATTCGAGAAACTTACACAAATTGAAGTGATGATGAATTGTGATGATGCACAAAATAGTCTCATGCAAGATCAACAGTCGAGTGTGTGATAAAGGTATAATTAATGGACAATAAATAAAATAATTAATGGCAGTAATGTCAATATAGAGTCAACGCACAGATATATAGTGGTTCGGTCCGGGTGACCTACTTCACTCTAAAAATGGCAACGGTAATCGAGGGGTCTTTATTGATCAAGCAAGGTCTCCGGGAGAGACACAATAGCTAGGAGAGAGAAAGTGTGTGTAGAAGGGTGTAGAGGCAAAGCTCAATGTGTAGTGAGATGTCAAGATGTCCTTCCTCGTGGAGAGGACTTACAATTTATAGGTATGATGAGGCGGTGACGTGAGTGTGAGGGTACTAATTTTTCAAGGAGGATAGTTTTAAAGGTAAGTACAATTAATTCTTGTGTATCCATCCCGATGATCTCTCCCCACGTGCTCTTTTCTTCATGGACTCCTTGGATCTTGGATTGGGTCGGGTTGGTGAACCAGACTTGGGCTGCCTTCTTAGTGGATCTGGACTTGGTTGATTTACTGGGCTTGGCCCGGTTGGATTTGGGCTCATCATTTGCCCCCCATGCCCCAAGCCCCAAGCCCCAATTGCTTGCGAGAGAAGGGGGTTGAGGGCATGAGTGAGCTTTTAGTTTCTTGTTCCGCACGGTAGCTTCTTCGTTTTCCCCGTTTCTGCAAAAATTCTTTCCCCATCTTGTATCATCATTAAAATGATGATCACCTTCTGTGCTGGACCCTCAACGCTAGGGAAATCCATGGGGAACCCCAAGGCTAGTACAATAGAACTCCTCAATCCTAAGTAAATCGGAGGGCATATCGGCGGCACAGAACGAGCTATCACTGGCATGGTCAGAAAAGGCAGCAAGGTCGGCATCCCTGGTGCTGATGGCGACACCGTGAACGACCACACCCATGGCGTGGGATACAAAGGAATGGTGAGTGATGGTGCTGTCAGAGTAGAGAGCGACACCATTGCGTCCTTGTCATTTGGAACCCTAGGTGCTAGGTGGCGCCAGCTCCATGGGCGACGCCCTCAGCAGCCGGAGACGCCGAAGAGGGAGGCGCCGAAGATGGAGGCGTCGAAGGGGAAGACGCCTAGGAGGGAGGCGCCCAGGAGGGAGGCACACAAGAGGGAGGCGCCCAAGAGGGAAGAGCCCATGTGGGAGGCGCTCAAGAGGGAGGCATTGGCTTCGTAGGTGGCAGCGACCTGGGCACAGACATCGATGCAGGCAGCACTGCTTCGAGTTACGAGCAAGGGGTCGGCGCCCTTAGCGTGTCTGGAGGCAGTGAGCTTGTTGAAGGCGACGCCAAACAGGGTTGGGTCGATGCACTTGGGCAGCTGGGCGACACCAGTGGGCAGCTGGGTGACGCCTAAGGTGCTAGGCACGGGCACTAGCATGACAAAATTTCGAACGGCCATAACTTTGTGCACGGTTGTCCGTTTGAGGCGAATATTTTTTTTTTTTGAATCTGGGTATTTTTTCGCAATCTACGATATACAAACCGCCAAAGGTAGTTTGGTCACCAAATTTCTCAAAAAAATGCTTCCATCTCTCTGAATTTGAGTTTTAAACACAAATCAGTGAAACCGACGGTGGCGGGAAGCTGCGTTCTGGCAGGCAGTTGTCAGGCATTCATGGGCGACGAATTGGCATTATGAGTTTTTTCCAGAGAGGGAGACTATGATGGCTTTCGATTGGGTAAGAGGCGAACTCGCTTTCTCCAATCCTGCTTTCTCCTTAATGTTTTCTCGATGTTGGTTTTTTATACTGACCTTGTCTCTAATTACAGGCGCCCTGCTGATAGGGCAATGGTGAAGACTCTCTATGCTTTTAGGGTGGTGTCTTCCCCTCCTCTCAAGAGGGCGAGGTTTGATGCCCCCTGTGCTTCTCGGTCAAAATCCGATGACTAAATTGCTTCTCGGGAGATGGGACCCGGTGGTGCCTCCACTCCTTCCCAGACTATGACTCCTGTGTGTACTAGAGCTAACCCTTGTACTGTTATAGGAGTTGAGACTCCAGTGTGGTCTTCTACAGGGACTGTAGCTCCACATAGCTGTCATACTTCTAGTAGTGGCTCGGTGTTAATGCTTTGACTTGCCTTTGGTCAAGGAGCGACTTTGGAGGTCTTTGACTCCCGAGGATATCAGAAAGGTTGGATCTCGAGGTCCAAGGGGCATTACCAATACCACGATGGAAGGGTCTTCCATGGTATGTCTCTCTTATCAACTTTGATTTTGTATTCACCTCATTTCCTTCATGTTCTGATTTTTGAATACTTGTAGGCGGCTGCCGCTTTTCCCTGCCTTTTTCAAGGACGATCAAGCTTGGAGAGGTATTCAGGCATCTGATAACAGAGAGGCAGACACGAGGGTTGCTGAGAACAGTTGAGGTTGGCTCATGAGAGAGTAACACTTCTTGAGGCCGAGCTTTTGACGATTCGTGAGAGAGGCGCTAAGTTGGAGATTGAGGCTGCTTGGGAGCAGAGATAGGATTAGGCCGAGCTTCTTGGCGACTCGCGAGAGAGGGCGAAGCTGGATACATAGAATGCTTGGGAACAGAGGTAGGATAAGGCTGAGCTTCTTGGTGAATCGCGAGAGAGTGCGAAGCTGGATACATAGGCTGTTTAGGAGCAGAGGTAGGATTAGGTCGAGCTTCTTGGCAACTCACGAGAGAGCGCAAAGCTGGATACATAGACTGCTTGGGAGCAGAGGTAAGATAAGGCCGAGCTTCTTAGCGATTCGCGAGAGAGCGCAAAGTTGGATACATAAACTGCTTGGGAGCAGAGATTGGATTAGGCCTAGCTTCTTGGTGTCTCGGGAGAGAGCGCGAAGTTGGATACTAATAAGATGACTATCTGTGCGAGAACAGTGTCCGAGCTGCAAACGCCCCGCGAGAAGGGTCGCCAGAGCTGAGGCCGAGCTACGTATACCTCGGGAGAGGGCTGTCGTGACAGAGACACATTCCATTAAGATGGAGATGAGGAGTGAGGTTGCTACGAGGGCCACGCCTTTACTGATGGTTATGAAGGGCTTTATAGCTTTTGCTGATATTGATTTTTCTGGCTTCGTCCCATATGAGGCGCCTAGGGTAGACGATGACGGAGAGAGCCTTGATGGTAGTGGCTTGGGGAGCAGTGACTGATTGTCAGGAATATGACGACTTTTTTTTTTTTATCTACCTTGTTGTTAGGTCATGTTCTGACTCTTGTAAGCTGTTTACAAACTTTATGAAATGAAAGCAAGACAGTTATGGACACAATAATCTTCACAAAGTTTTATTTCATAAAATAATAAATAACAAAATAAATCAACTGAAACAATAAATGATAGATAAAATCTTCAAGTGTTCGGTGTCCTATAGGTGGGCCAAGACTTTCCTGGTAAATTTGGATTCGCCTCCTCCTCCTAGCCCTCCGGAGATTGTCTAGATTTCTCCGAGGGGTTGCTGGCGTTCTCTGTTATCCTGATCCCGGCCAGGCAGTGAGGCTTATCCTCTTCCAGTAACGTACTACCTCAACTGGCCACGCCATATGAGCTCCTCGATATGCTTCTTAAGCTCATAGCAGTCAGCAATGTCGTGACCATGATTGCGGTGGAAGCGACAATGCCTATTGGGATTTCTGTGGTTTGGGGCGGACTTCATTTTTCCGGGCCATCAGAGCGTGGGTTCATCCTGTATCTGGAATAAGATGTGCTCCACCGAGGCGTTGAGTGGCGTGAATGACTGTCGTTCTCTTGGGGGTACAGGACTGAGACGGTCCATGATAGAGACTCTCTCGGTTCTTTTTCTCTTGTTCTCTGTCTCCCACTTGTTTTTGCGGGTGTCCTTCCTTTTCTCTCCTCCCCGAGAGGACTTACCTCGACAGGCTTTGGTGACGTCCTCGGCGTTTATGTACTTTTGTGCCCTTGACAGCAGCTTGGGCATGTTGGAGGGTGGCTTCTTGAGAACAGAGAACATAAAATTGGACGAGCGTAGACCCGCAATGAAGGCAGCTAGGGCTAATTTATTGTCTGGCTCTTCAATCTGGAGAGCCTCCTTGTTGAAACGAGTGAAGTAGCTCCTAAGGCTTTCATCCCAGTCCTGCTTGATGGTGAATATGTGGGTAACAGGCTTCTGATGTCGGCGTGCCCCAATGAAGTGGGAGACAAATGATTTGCTCAGCTCTGCGAAGGAGTGGATAAAAGAAGGTTTTATCTTCGCAAACCATTGTCGAGCAGACTCCTTCAAGGTGGTGGGGAATGTTCTACACATGATCTCATCAGGTACGTTGTGGAGTTGCATGAGAAACTTATAGGTGTCAAGATGATCCAGTGGGTCTTTGGTACCATCGAAGATATCGATGGCGGGTATCTTGAACTTTAAGGGTAAATGGTAGTTGACAACATCCGCAACAAACGGGGTATTAGTGCGCCTTACCAGGTAATCCACCGTCTCGGGCGCCTGTGCCTTGATGGCATTGAGGGCATCACTGGGTTGGTTTTGCACCTCAGTGATCTTCTCATCCCATTGGTTGGGGACATCATCCGTCGGGTCGTTGTAATGGCTTTCATGATCGGCATACTGGCTTTCTCTCTTGTCCTCCCACGCGGGTACATGAGGAGGGAGAACATATGAGCTTCATGCGCGCTAAGGAAGGACTCTAGGGCGAGGGGTTCCCGGGCGTTGCCTTGGGGTGTTCTGTCACGAGGCTTCACGGTGGTGGGCAGCTTGGTGCCCAGAGTGGGGAGGTTGTTGTGCTTCTCCCGTTGGAGGGAATGATGCTCCTCCTATGGGCTGAGGGGCGACGCCTCACGAGGCGAGCATCAACTGAATGATTTGCTGGTTCTGGTTTACCTGCAGCTTCATGGTCTGTAAAAGTTATTGCCCGACCATGGGAGTCGCCGCAGTGGATGGTTCCGAGGGTGCAAGGGGAGGCGGAGACTCCTCCCGGGGGGCCGGGTTGTTGTCTCCTGGTTGTTGACTTATTGACCTGGTCGTGATTACCATGGATTTAAAAGAAAGTAGCAAGGTAGTAGAAAACTCAGTCGTTTCCCGCAGACGGCGCCAAACTGATGATTCACAAAATAGTCTCGTGCAAGATTAACAGTCGAGTGTGTGATAAAGGTATAATTAATGGACAATAAATAAAGCAATCAATGACAGTAATGTCAATATAGAGTCAACACACATATATATAGTGGTTCGGTTCGGGTGACCTACTCCACTCTAGGAAACGACAACGGTGGCTGGGGGGTCTTTATTGATCAAGCAAGGTTTCCGGGAGAGATACAATAGCTAGGAGAGAGAAAGTGTGTGTAGAGGGGTGTAGAGGCAAAGCTCAATGTGTAGTGAGATGCCAAGATGTCCTCCCTCATGTGGAGAGGACTTACAATTTATAGGTATGTTGAGGTGGTGACGTGAGACGGTGACGTGAGTGTGAGGGTACTAATTTTTCGGGGAGGATAGTTACAAAAGGTAAGTACAATTAATTCTTGTGTATCTATCTCGATGATCTCTCCCCACGTGCTCTTTTCTTCATGGACTCCTTGGATCTTGGATTGGGTCTGGTTGGTGAACCGGACTTGGGCTGCCTTCTTAGTGGATCTGGGCTTGGTTGATTTACTGGGCCTGGCCTGGTTGGATTTGGGCTCATCAAATTGTATCACCAAAACAAAATTAATATACGTGAAAGCCGCCAATTGTTGCAACAAAAAATTATTATACGCAATCTGCATTAGAATTGTTGAAAAAAAAAAAAAAACCACAAACCAAACAAATTATTTGAAAAAGGGCCTGGTTTAGTTATCTGCTAAAATTATAGGATTAGAATATGAAACTTAAAAATATTATGTTTGGCAACATCAATTTAGAACGGAAAAAATGGATCGACCAAATGTTAAAAAAGCGTTAGTTGAAATGAAGTTTTCGATGTTAGACACGTCATTAAAACTAATGTCTTTAAGTTAAAAACGTAAGTTGGAATGACATTTTTAACCTTGAAAACGTCACTTCAAATAACGTTTTTAACTTAAAGACGTTTTTAAGTTAAAGACTTAGTTGGAATGACGTTTTTAAGTTAAAAACATCATTTGAAGTGATGTCTTTAAAAGTACCTAGGTTTGAGAATTAGTTTGAAAACGACTCTCTTTTGGGTATAAGTTTTAAAAAAAGTCTTGGTTTGGTCAAAAGCTCTTCATTTGCTCAACCTTTGATCAGAGGGGTGGTATAAAACTACTTCTTACCTATGACAATAAACTATTTACTGGTGATGTCAAATTTACTCTACTTTTATGGTATGAGTGATTTGGCAAAGGACTTCTTGGTTATCAGCAAGGTATATTTTTGGTGCAAGTTTTTCATATTGATATGTGCCTGGAATTAGATAGTGGTGATTGGCAATCAAATGTTGCAGGATGTTAGTGGCAGTGAGCAAATACCCGAATCAAATACAGTTCAAACAAGCAGAAGAGTTTACTTCCTGTTTTTTTATTCTCCTTTTTCGTTGTTGTATGCGAAGAACCTGGAAAATGACAACATCAGGTAGGCAAGAATTGGCCATTGTCTGATTTCCATGAGGTCTTTGTTATTTATGTAGTTGCTGGGTGAGAGACAGAGTTCAAATGTATTGCGGTTTCTTGAGGCCATTAACGGATAAAACCTGTTTCCAAAAATTTTCTACTTATTCATTGGTGGGGGTGGGTTGGGGAGGGAAGCGTACCTAAATTGTTATCTTCAACCTTGATATGAAACATTTGGCCAGCTTAGAGGTTGTGGAATGCATGTTCACAGCAATGAAATGATGCCTGAGCCAATGGTTGTTATGCTTGGTTAAAGATTAGCTAGCTAGATAATAGTATACTCTGGCTTCTCTATGACCAACTTCTTTTTCCTGGATGGATTTATACAAATCTAATTATTCATGAAAAGAACAGACAAACGGATACCAATTCTTCTCTGGTACTATCGCATACTGATGTGGTTTATGATCAATTCCATTTGCTCTACTCCCATTTTCATTTGCTCAATATTGATGACAATAGCATTTGGCTACTTAAGAGTAAAATATAACCCGTAGATGTCATTTCTGTGCAATAGGTATCCAAAACTTGTGTGATATTACCACTACTTGGGAGATCCTACAGTTTTCATTTGTACCAACTCATATAGCGATATTGTTATTTACACTCTTAATTTTGGTGTTACGACAGGTCATGTATGAGATAAGACATAGGAAGAGGTTTTGTACCCAGAGATGGTAATGGAGCTTTGTGCGTTATTTTTCTCACTTTTACTTCTTTGAGGTTATTTTCGTAATATTGCAACAATTGGGAATGAAGTATTATGCATTATTTTTGAAGATTCTTAGTTAAATTTTTGGTTTATTTATGAAGTGTTTAGGTTGTTTAATTTCATATAAATGTCAATATTAAACAAAATGTACAACTTTTAACTAGGAAAATACACTTTCACCAACAAATTTTTTGTCCCCAATTGAAATCCAATTTCACTTCTCCTTTGTTTTTCCCTAGCATTTACATTAATCAACTACGAAATTTAAAGCAATTACCAACAAAAATTTTCCTTGGGACAGCGTCTACTTTTCTACAACACTAGATTTCTTCGGTAAATGTTGTGTTTCTCACTAGGAAACCAAATTTTGTCAGTAAATGTTATTTTTACTTAAAAAAAATTTCCAGAGCAATGTTATACAGACTTTAAAACTTGACTTAAAAAACTGATTTAATAATGTAGTTGTTATATTTGTCATTGATTTAATTGAGTCTCAGTATTTATTGGTATTGATTCATCAATTCATGTTTTTAAATCAATTTTTTAAGTCTATTTAGCATTTTTCAATTTTCATAGGTAAACTTGTTGTAGGAGAGAGCCTTGGTAAAAAATTTACGATTTGATACTCGGTAAAAAAATAAATTGTACGGGCAAAAATATGCACAATCACTTAAATGTGTTGAAATGCGCCCTTAGTCTTCGAGTATCACCAAATCCATAAGCTGCAAAATCAAATGGAGGTTAGAGGGACCCTAGCGTTGAGCCAGTGGAGGCCCCTCCGATGCCTAAATCAGTATTGCGATCAACACATGAATAGACTAGTGTATAAAGCCAGAAAAATGAACAAAAGTGTGTGTGGAGTATGGAGCCGAGGTACTCATACTTGAGGCCCCCCCTACCTTTGGGTTTTCACGCCTCTTTATAGAAAAAGTGGAGAGCTACTTACTGTGAATAGGTCATACTCCTTGGGTTGATACATTCTTGTGATATGTGTCTTTGCAGGTATTGAAATTGTGCTGAATTCCAATTGGTTAGTCAGGAAGACTGACAGCTTTGTGTTACCTTGAGAAGAGAAATTATGGGTCCTGTTATGATACACCTATGTGATGTGGGGTCCTCTCATTTGATGCAGAATATGGTCCATCATAAACTATATCAAGAAGTTTGCCAATAACGTTTAGTGAGAGACCACTTGTATGTGTTTTGTGCGAAGGGTGGTTGCGAGTGATAGAGCCGATACATATTCGTACCATCGAAGGAATGGAGGTTCAATCAGAAAAATATGAAGGCCACACTAGAATTTGCTGACGCAGACAAGCGCAGTACAAGTTGTAGCCAGAGCTCGATAATCTGCCTCTGTGAATGACCGAGAGACCACATGCTGCTTCTGATATCCCCAGTGACTGATCTACCAGAAAGATCACCTATCCAGTCGGCATCTGCACAACCATTAAGACAAATGGGTCCAGAAGTGTAGAAGTAGAGACCATTATAAGGGGTACCTAAGGTATCATTTAACAACAATAAGGTAAATATCAGTGGGGGAGAGTGCATGATTGCCAACACATGGTTCATCCCGTTGCCCCCCCTTGTTATCATGATCGATATCAAAAATTGGGTTGTAAAAAATATCTTTGTAATGAGTTGAATTTAGAGTAATTGAGAAGTATATGAGATTTGAGAGTGAAAGACTGTAAATTGGTAAAGTGAAATTAAAGAAAATTACTTCGTAATTTTTACAGGCAAGGATTAATTGGCAAATTACTAATATTTTTTTTTTTAACCGTACTAAATCTACCTTTCAATATAATTGTTTATGATTGCTACTTGGGATTTAAAAAAAAAAAAATTGGCTTTTTTATCGTTTTGTTGCAAAGTTACAATTTTGGGACCCCAATATTGCCGTCTATAGGGTTTTTTCGGTAAATAATACTTTCATTTATAATTGTTGGAGGGTGAAAGGTGTTATTTGGACACTTTTGAATTGTTGCTCGCAAAGGAAACAATTCAAATCTAATTGTGGCAGGCTGGCGGGCTGTCTGGTCAGATAGGCGGCAACAGGCATGTTTTCAGACAGGTATTGTGGGTTCTTTTAGGCGGGTAGGAGGCTGGGCCAAAGGCTAGCCCATGGGCTATGAGGTGTGTTGTAGCCCGCACCACAGGTACTCAGTCTTGGGTATGTCGGCTAGATTTTCGGGCAAAATCAAGTAGCATGCCTATTGGCCTGAACTAGGTAGCAGGTTACCATGGCGCCTTAATTGTAGCACATAGTGCTAGGAAAGGCCCTTGTTTCGCATACCCATTACTAACGATGTTTCACGTGCAAATATTGTCACAAACATTTTCTTTTTCTCTATGGGATTGTTGATTAGGTTGGCACCAGTTGCATCGACATACGGGAGTTCTTTCCTGAAGTCCTCGATTCTTCTTCGTACTTTGGGAGTGTTCAGTGGATGATTCTAAGTGTAAGATTGCTACTTTCTTTGTTCATGCTGCTCATGAGACTTGATTTCTTTGATTACACTCGAATTGACGGGACACGAAATGACTATTGTATCAGAGCATGATATGTGGAGAAAAACAATAAAACACTGACGGAATTGACCGACCCAAAGGACAGAGCCAAGAGGGACATGCCCCACCATGCGAAGGGCAAAAGGTGCTCCCCGGGGCCAAGCATTTAACGCTAGGTGGGTATGTGGGGCCATCATGCCGCAACGGGTCACTAAGAATGATTGCTTTCGT